>JALAZF010000204.1:6927708-7557500 GCA_022829125.1 Lathyrus tuberosus
CCCATAGTGGAGAAGTATGATCCTAGGTATCAGATACCGAAAGATCGTCCTTGGGGCATGCCTGTTAACTATATCCCGGAAGGATATGTTCCGCCGATCACTGAAGATCAGGGAATCGCAACAGAAGCCGCTGGGCCTGAAGGTTACAAACTTCGGGAAAGCGAAGATGCCAGGGGCATACTCAAGACTCCTGAAGGTTACAAACTTCGGGAGGCGCCAAGACTTACTGCCGTAGTCACGGTACCACCCCCTGTGGTGCACACTGTCCCGGAAGGACAGATTCCACAGACACCTTCTGGTAAGAAGGAAATTATGTTTGACAGAATGGAGGAATTCCAGGAGCAGTTCTTGGAAATGCAGAAGGAACTGCAAGCCATTCGCGGTCAGGATCTATTTAGAAAGGACGCCGCAGACCTCTGCTTGGTCCCAAATGTGAAAGTCCCGCACAAATTTCAAGTGCCCAATTTTGAAAAATACAAGGGTAACTCTTGCCCTCAGAGCCATCTGGTGATGTACGCTCGGCGGATGTCAGCTCAGACGGAGAATCAGGACCTACTGATTCACTACTTTCAGGATAGTTTAACCGGTGCCGCATTAAAATGGTACATGGGTTTAAACCGTGCTACGATTAGCACATTCAGAGATCTTGGTACTGCCTTCGTCCAACAATACAAGTACAATTTGGACATGGCACCCGACAGGGATCAACTCAGATCGATGTCACAAAAGGACAAGGAAACCTTTAAGGAGTTTGCTCAAAGGTGGCGTGAAATTGCCGCTCAAATTTGTCCACCTCTTGAGGAAAAAGAGATGACAAAGATCTTCTTAAAGACCTTAAGCTCATTTTACTATGACCGAATGGTTGCCAGTGCGCCCAGTGATTTCACCGAAATGGTCGGCATGGGTGTACGTCTTGAGGAAGCCGTCCGAGAAGGACGTTTGGTAAAAGACACTGGATCGACGAGCGGTACTAAAAAATACGGTAGTACTCTCCCTAAGAGAAAAGAGCAAGATATTGGGAATATCTCTCTCGGAAAGCAAAGGCGACGTTATCAGCCAATAGCAGCTGTTACTCCTGCTATCGGCCCCGCGCCTGTTCCTATGTATCAACCTCAGGTTGCGCAGAGCCAACCTGACCAACAAAGGACACAACAGCCTCTTCAGCAGGCTCGTCCTCCATATAACAACAACCGTACAACACGGCCACCAGGATTTGATCCTATACCTGTAACGTACGCAGAGCTATTTTCGTTACTGCTGGCTAGGAGGCACATTCAGACTAAGTCTCCCCTTTCAGTTCCGGAAAATCCGCCTTTTTGGTTTAAGGCGGATCAGACGTGCCCTTATTATCAAGGAGGTTCAGGGCATAACATAGAGAATTGTCTCATTTTCAAATCCGACGTACAAAAGCTTGTTAGGAGCGGGCTCTTATCTTTCAAAGATACGAATACCAATGTTCTCACGAACCCGCTGCCTCAACACGAGAAAGCTGCAGTCAATCTGATTGAGAAAGAGACTAACAATGTCTATCAAATTCACGATGTACTCTTGTTGAAAACCAATCTGGTCAAGATGCATTGTAGACAGAGTGGATATGGCCATGTGCCACCTCATAACTATCACCAGTGTGATATCTGCTCTAAAGACAACCAGGGATGTCCTGTAGTGCAAGCAGCTCTGCAGGAACAGATGGATCTCGGATGGATCCAAGAGCACCGAGTTCGTGGAGTTAACATGGTCTCTACAAATTCTAACGTCATTTAAAACCACGACATCCGTGCGATGAATGTCAATTTGGTGGCAATGCACTCAAGGCAAAGCCAGTATCATAATCTGCCGTGGCACGATTACAGTTCTTGTCTGATTTGCTCGGTAAACAAACAGGGATGCTCTTTCATACAAGAGGCCCTCCAGCGTCAGATGGATCTTGGATGGATCCAAGACTACCATGATAGGAACCCTTATCAGACCAATATGGTTCAGATCTTCGATATTCGCGTGATGAATACCAGCCTGGTAGAGTTACATGCTGAGCAGGTCCGACTCGGATTCTTAATATCACATGACTATCAAAGCTGTAAAGCGGATTGCGAAAACGATCGAGGTTGTACCCTTGTCCAGGAGGCACTTCAGCACTTGTTAAATCACTGGTGGATGCCAATCTACATGGATGAAGATACTCAGTAGATTAGTATCAGTAACAGGAATCCCACTCGGCGTCAAAGTCAGGATGTCCGATTAGTGGAAGGTAACCTAGTGAGGTTACATTGTATTCAAAGTGGGCATGGCCAGGTACCACCACACAACTATGACAGTTATAGCGTCTGTTCAGAAAGTAACCAAGGGTGTTACCTTGTGAGAGCAGCTCTTCAGGGTCAGGTCGATCATGGAGAAATTCGTCCATATCCAGGTTCAGGACCCATCATTTGGTCGCCGAACTACCTTGCCGAGCAAGTTGAGGATGTTGTCACGATCTCTGGTCGTCACCAGACCAGGGATGTTTTTTCCATCATCCCTCTACTTGACGAATCTAGAGTTCCCAATCGGGAACGGATCAAGGTTACTTATGATGCTCAGAAAAATCAGAAGGTTCCCATAGTCATCTATCTGCCGGGACCACTACCGTATGAATCAGCTAAGCCAATCCCTTACAAATACGGTGCAACAATAATCGAGAATGGAAAGGAAATTCCATTACCCTCCGTCGTGAACATTGCAGACATCATTCGTGTAACACGGAGCGGTCGAATCTTCAACTGAGGGGTTGGAGAATCCAACAAAGAAAAGGAACTTCAGGCAGAAATTCCTGATCCACCAGTCGGTCAATCTAGTAATCCCGACTTTTCAAAAGACAAAGATGAGATGCTAAAGCTCATCCAAAGGAGTGAATACAACATTGTTGATCAACTGTTACAGACTCCTTCAAAGATCTCAGTATTATCACTTTTACTCAGTTCAGAAGCGCAGAGGGAGGCTCTACAGAAAGTCTTGGAGCAAGCCTTCGTGAAACAAGATGTAACGATCAGACAGTTCGATAGTATTGTCTCTAACATCACTTCCTGCAACAATTTGGGATTTAGTGATGAGGAATTACCCGAAGAGGGTCACCGTCATAACATGGCGCTCAACATTACAGTTAACTGCCAGGGCGATGCTTTAGCCAACGTACTGGTAGACACAGGGTCAGCCCTGAATGTTATGCCAAAGTTCACTTTGACGCAATTATCATTCAAGGGCCCTCCGATGAGAGTCAGCGAGGTCGTCGTCAAAGCATTCGACGGATCCATAAAAACGGTTATCGGCGAAGTTGATCTTCCCATAACTATTGGTCCTCACACTTTCCAAGTCATTTTCCAGGTCATGGACATCCGGGCAACGTACAGTTGTTTCTTAGGAAGACCTTGGATACATCAGGCTGGAGCGGTTACTTCAACCCTCCACCAAAAGCTAAAGTTCGTCAAGAACGATCAACTTGTCACGGTTTGTGGGGAACAAGCCTTGCTTGTAAGCAACTTGTCATCATCTACTGGTATAGAACCCGAAGAGGTTATTAGAACTCAGTTTCAAGCACTATCGGTGAGCAAGGACAATCAGTTCAAAGAAGGAACTTCAATTTCTTCATACAAAGATGCTATCAAAGCGGTCGAGAGTACCGATACGACAGGATGGGGACGGCTTGTCATTCCTATTGACAATAAAACAAAGAAGGGTCTTGGTTTTTCTACGACCTGTACCCAGACAGCTGCCAATGATGAAAGTCTTCATCCCCTTCAAAACTTCTTCCACAATGGAGGTTTTCTTCACCCAGTGTCTCAGACAGTTCATGCTATCAATGAGGAAGATCCCTCTGACACAGATGAAGAATGGAAGTCCTACCTTAACAAGGACGGTTATATGTCTCAGGAAGAGGTGCCTATGCCTTTTTGCTTTCCTACAGAAAGTCCGAGATTTATACCAAGATCAGATGTCGAAATGATATACGGGGATTGTGATCCGAAAGGATGCCGTGCTCCGCCAAATTCATTAGAGGAAGACACTCTGATGAAAGACAACTTTGATCACAATTACTATGGCCCGATGGATGGCCTGCCAATGTGGCAGCCTTACCCAGGAAGCTTGGGGCAAGAGAGTCAGCCGAACAATGAAACTCAGCTGAGCGTCATTGAACAGAATACCTGTATCCCCACTATGTCATGGGATCAACACTCAGGTTATCCTGAAACTACTAAACATGAAGATGAATTCGCAATGTTTGCGGGACTTGAATTCATCAACTATGCTTTTCCCGAGGTCAACGTCATCGAGAGGGATGATTCCTCCAGTTCCACAAAAGTGTGGGACACCCTGGGACAACCAAGTGGAAAATATGACTTTATGGTCAAGTACACTGCTCCCGAAAGCTCTCGTATCAGGTTCGAAGACATCCAGCCAACTGGATGGGGAGATAAAGCTGAGAGCACAAATGCTATGCAAAATACAACAGAGGAATCCTCCTACGACAATTCTGCCTGGGAAACAGATTCCAATGATCCTACTCCACCAGAAATCAGCGTTATTTCTGAAGACAAATCAAGGAAGGTGCCAGACTTTGTGATTCACCGAGGAGTTCGCCGCCAATGGGTTGCTGTCGATGTTCCGAAGGTCGTTCATCAGTCAAAGTAATTTCCATCTTTAACCTTTCACCCTACCCAGGTGAAACGGAAGTTTTGATAGGGCTCGCTTTCTGTAAATTTCCCTCTTCGCTTTGCCCAAAGCGAGTGAGTTTTGTTTTATAGGGCTGTAGTTTCAAGAACCGACTTGTGCATTAATAAAATAACGTCGTTATGTAATTTCCGCATATTTGCTGTTTTCTCTTTTTGCTTTTTCAGAAAATGGTAATCCTAAAAAACATTCAATAATAAAAACAAGCAGTAAAATAAATACACTGCACACACTTGCATTTTCTCTATCTCTTCTAAACACGAATCATCACGTCATGCAGATTGCTTGTTTTAAACCCAGTTGAAACATACGATCCGATGCCTTCTCCCAACTTTGAGTTCCCGGTATTCGAGGCTGAAGAAGAAAATGACAATGAAATTCCAGAAGAGATCTCCCGACTACTCAGACAAGAGGAAAGGTCCGTTGAACCTCACAAAGAGCCGTTGGAAACGGTAAACTTGGGTTCAGAGCAAGAGAGAAAAGAAATCAGGATCGGAGCACTGCTCAGTCCAACTGCCAGAGAAGATCTGATAAAGCTTCTCAAAGAATTCCTCGATGTATTCGCTTGGTCCTATCAGGATATGCCAGGGTTGGATACCAGCATCGTGGAACATCACTTACCGTTGAGATCGGAATGTCCGCCAGTAAAGCAAAGGTTGAGACGCACTCACCCGGACATGGCCATCAAAATCAAGGAGGAGGTACAGAAACAGATCGACGCGGGTTTCCTCGCTACATCTGAATATCCTCAATGGTTAGCCAACATCGTACCCGTTCCCAAAAAGGACGGAAAGGTCAGAATGTGTGTTGATTACAGAGATCTGAACAAGGCAAGTCCAAAGGACGACTTTCCTTTACCACACATTGACATGCTGGTTGACAGCACAACAAAGTTCAAAGTTTTCTCCTTCATGGATGGATTCTCGGGCTATAACCAGATCAAAATGGCGCCGAAAGACATGGAGAAAACTTCATTCATTACCCCATGGGGTACCTTTTGTTACAAGGTAATGCCGTTCGGTTTGAAGAATGCTGGGGCAACCTATCAAAGGGCCATGACTACTCTGTTTCATGACATGATACAGAAAGATATCGAGGTATATGTCGATGATTTGATTGCAAAATCAAGAACAGAGGATGAGCACGTTGAACATCTGTCAAAATTGTTCGAACGTCTAAGAAAATTCAAGCTCCGCTTGAATCCCAACAAGTGCACCTTCGGTGTCCGTTCGGGGAAACTACTAGGGTTCATCGTCAGCCAGAAAGGAATTGAAGTTGATCCTGACAAGGTCAAGGCCATTCAAGAAATACCTTCTCCGAAAACTGAAAAACAAGTCAGAGGATTCCTGGGACGTTTGAACTACATCTCCACATTCATATTCCTCATGACCGCGATATGCGCGCCGATCTTCAAGTTACTAAAAAAGAACCAGGATTGCGTTTGGTCAGAAGATTGCCAAACCGCCTTCGATAGTATCAAGGAATATCTGTTGAATCCTCCGATTCTATCACCTCTAGTGGAAGGAAGACCACTGATCATTTACCTCACAGTCCTAGAGGAATCAATGGGATGTGTACTTGGCCAACAAGATAAAACCAAAAGGAAAGAGTCTGCCATCTACTATCTAAGCAAGACATTCACCGACTGCGAGACTCGGTACACAATGCTTGAGAAAACTTGTTGCGCTTTGGCTTGGGCAGCCAAACGTCTTCTCCAGTACATGATTCGTCATACTACTTGGATGGTCTCCGAAATGGATCCAATCAAGTACGTTTTCGAAAAACCTGCTCTCACGGGAAGGATTACCCGTTGGCAGATGTTACTATCAGAATATGACATAGAGTACCACGCTCAGAAAGCCGTTAAAGGAAGTATTTTAGCCGATCATTTGGCTCATCAACCGATTGACAATCAAGAATCAATCGGGTTTGACTTCCCAGACGAAGATGTCATGTATCTAAAAATGAAAGATTGTGATGAACCGCTACCCAGTGAAGGGCCAGAACCAGCTTCCCAGTGGGGACTTATCTTTGACGGAGCAGTCAATCATTATGGAAACAGAATTGGGGCAATCATTGTTACCCCTCAGGGTACCCACATTCCTTTCACCGCTCGACTTACGTTCAAATGTACGAACAACGAGGCCGAATACGAAGCTTGTATTATGGGTCTCGAAGAAGCGATTGATTTAAGGATCAAAAACTTGGACGTATTTGGCGATTCAGCCTTGGTTATCAATTAGATAAAAGGAGATTGGAACACATACCAATCAGGATTGATTCCTTACAAAGACTATGCAAGAAGGTTGTTACCCTTCTTCAACAGAGTCGACTTTCATCACATCCCTCGTGATGAGAATCACATGGCTGATGCATTAGCCACTCTCTCTTCCATGATTAGTGTAGGTCGATGGAATGACATACCTAAGATCGACATCATGCGCCTTGAACGGCCCGCTTACATCTTCGCGATTGAAGCAGTCATAGACGACAGACCTTGGTATCACGATATCAAATGTTTCCTTCAGAAACAAGAGTACCCATATGGGGCACTCAGAAAAGACAGGAAAACCCTCAGTAGATTGGCTGGAAACTTCTTCCTGAGCAGTGACACTCTCTATAAGAGAAATTTTGACATGGTTTTGCTTCGATGCGTCGACAGACCAGAAGCGGACATGCTTATGAAAGAAATTCATGAAGGATCCTTTGGCACTCATGCCAACGGACACACAATGGCGAGAAAAATTCTCAGGGCCGGGTACTATTGGTTGACAATGGAATCCGACTGTTACAAGTACATGAGGAGGTGTCACAAGTGTCAGATATACTCCGACAAAATTCATGTACCGCCATTACATCTCAAAGTTCTTTCTTCCCCATGGCCTTTTTCCATATGGGGAATCGACATGATTGGCATGATTGAGCCCAAGGCTTCAAATAGACATCGGTTCATCCTGGTAGCCATTGACTATTTCACCAAGTGGGTCGAAGCAGCGTCATTCGCCAATGTAACCCGATAAGTGGTGGTCCGATTTATCAAAAACAATATCATCTGCCGTTATGGTGTTCCAAGCGAGATCATTACTGATAATGGATCTAACTTGAACAATAAGATGATGAAAGAGTTGTGTGCAGAGTCCAGGATCGAACACCATAACTCATCTCCCTACCGACCCAAGATGAACGGAGTGGTAGAAGCGGCTAACAAGAACATCAAGAAGATCGTTCAAAAGATGGTTGTAACCTATAAAGATTGGCACGAAATGCTACCCTTTGCCCTTCACGATTATCGAACATCTATCCGCACTTCAACAGGGACAACCCCTTTCTCTCTAGTATATGGCATGGAGGCAGTTCTCCCCATAGAAGTAGAGATCCCGTCAATCCGGGTATTGATGGAAGCTAAGCTCACCGAAGCTGAATGGTGCCAAAGTCGACACGACGAATTGAACCTGATCGAGGAAAAAAGAATCACGGCACTATGCCACGGTCAGTTGTATCAGCAAAGAATGAAGAGGGCGTTTGACAAAAAGGTCCGACCTCGTGTCTTCAGGAGAGGAGACCTTGTGCTCAAGAAGATACAATCATTTCTCACTGATTCTCGGGGCAAATGGACCCCAAATTATGATGGCCCCTATGTGGTCACGAAAGCTTTCTCAGGCGGCGCCTTGAGACTCACAACCATGGATGGAGAGGAATTTTCCTATCCCACGAATGTTGATGTAGTCAAGAAATACTTCGCCTAAAAAAAAACGTCTCGGTGGATTGAAAACCCGAAAGGGCGGTCCAGGCAAAAGTTAGAGACAAAATAAAAAAAAATCATCTCGGTGGATTGGAAACATCATAGTACAATCCAGGCAAAAATTAGGGATAATGGCAAGTAACTATGTTCAACAGAGGCAAGTCCCTCAGTAGCAGTAGTTACATCATCTGTCAGAAAACTCCAGTCAAGGTCATCTTCGACAGAAGCTCAGGATGCCCAGAATTCAAAGTTGGTAGAAGGATAGTGGTCGTTATGTTTCAACGTAGCCTTTTTCCCTGTAAATTACCATTTTTAAACTTTATAAATACTCAATGGAATCACGCGTTTGGCTGATCTCCATCTTATCAATAAAATTTGAGCCCTTGTGCTTTTGTTTGTAATTCTTATTTGTTTTAGCTTTACAAAACGACGTTGTTTAAACTTAATCAGCGATTCTTGAAATAAAACAAAAATAAATTTACTTGTTAAACTTTTTCTGCTTTTAAATTAAAGATGGCATTTCTTTTGACTGTTGAACATCAGAAGAACATCGATCGCTTCTCCCGAAGTAAGCTAACTTCAAAGTGCAGAATCAAAGTACTCCTTCTAAGCCAGTATGCCTGAATGAAGGATCAACTGTGCCAGAGACCTTGTTTCGTCTGACACACCTCGACCGAGTTCTCATCTCCTAAGCCCGATCAACATAGCTCCTAACGGGACTATCTCTCCTAAGCAAGGTGGAATTGCTATTTTGAACCAACGGTACTTCTTCGCCCCGCGATGGCCGAGTATCCAATTGTGTTCATCCATTAGTCTGTATGTCGCGTCTGTTTTGTCAGCATATACATACGTACTTCATGCATTATCGATTTGCATTCACATTTCATATTGCATCACTATCACTTGAGTCGGTCTTATCCTGTCGTGATAACCGTCCTCTCAATCGAGTTTGCCAGTTCTTGCCTCGTCAGGAAGTATTATGGCCGATCAAACTAGTCTCCAGTGTATCTTTAGATCAGAGTCGGCAATCGACCACTTTGATAATTTGAACCTCTGAAAAATCAGAGAACCTTCAACAGATGTCACTCTTCGCCATCAAAGATGATATCCTTGCTTTCCCGGATTAAGGAAAATCCATAGAGAAAGCCTCCTAACCAGAGATTTGGCAATACAGCTGCCATTCTCCAAAAAACCCTGCTGATGAAAAAGTCATCGGCACCTCAAAATTGGACCCCATCATATGGCGTTTCTCCGGGAAGATCCCGAGAAAAGTATAATGAAAGATCCCAAATGAAAACAGTCTCTCAAGAGACTCGCTTTCCCCAGTAGAAACAAATGGCGTCTCCAACAGAGAAGTTTGTACAACTCTACAACTCAGACGACTGGGTTCCCCAGCAAGTCTGACAGCAACACATATTCTACTCAAATGGCATCTCCCCAGGAAAATTCGGCGAGAAGTTTGAAGGAAAACCGCTACTAACAGCGTCCCATGTCAATAAAGTTTATTGACAAAAGAAACTAAGACCAGTTCTTTGGTAGGAAACCAGGATCGAGGGGAAGTTTACTTCAGAAACTAAGACCAGTTCTTTGGTAGGAAACCAGGATCGAGGGGAAGTTTAAATCAGAAACTTAGACCAGTTCCTTGGCAGGAAGCCAGGATCGAGGGGAAGTTGACAAAAGAAACTAAGACTAGTTCCTTGGTAGGAAACCAGGATCGAGGGGAAGTTTACAAAAGAAACTAAGACCAGTTCCTTGGTAGGAAACCAAGAACGAGGGGAAGTTCATTTCAAAGAAACCGAGACCAGTTCCTTGGTAGGAAACCAGGATCGAGGGGAAGTTTACCTTTTCTAAGCATCATTGCTTAGTAAAGAAGATGAATGCGTAAGCTACCATTCATAACCACCATCAAAATTCGGGTATTCCGATATTTAATCCTCTTGCACCCCGAATGCCCGAATCCCTTCGTCATTCACACCTTCGGGTCCAAGAAGATTAAATAGGGGCATCTGTAATACCCCAAATTTGGACCACTAAAGTTTCCCATCATTGTGCAAATCATCACCACAATATGGATGTACCTTTATGCTTCATCAGTCTCCCCAAAGATGGGTGAGCATCCACTACAATCAAAATTAGGGTTTCAAGCCCTCTCTGAGCTTTAGACAAAGGCTCAATCAAGAAATGACTTGATTTTCAACTTGTCTAATCTCTCAAACATCCTAAAAGGATCAAAAGGACTCCCACTTCAAGGATTAAACACAAAGCTGCTCCCTTCTAGGTGGATCAAGTCTCCAGATCGACAGGGTCACCAAATTAGGGTTTTGGTCGACCAGGGCCTCAAGATGGAAAATTTTCATCTGGGCACAAGCCATTGATCCAAAACATAACCTAATATACTCCATGGAACCTCATGGACCCAAACATCAAGTCAATTTGACCTCAGGGGATGCATACATCAAAAATCAGGAATTAGGGTTTCTTGACCTAATTCACCCCTAAGTTGACTTTTGGGACAAATCAAGAGCCAAGACCTCAAGGCACGATTTGAGGGTCTCTAATGAACCATATTGATCCATTTGGAACAATGGATTAATCCAAGAAGCTTGATCAACAAGTCTCAATTTCATCTGCACCACAATTAGGATTTTGCGAGAAAAGTCAACTGTAACTTTGACTTTTGACCGGACATGCTCCCAAACCCTAATACATGATTGAATATACCCTATGACACCCATGGAACATGTCCATCAAGTTTGATTTAGGTCAAGGACATGATTTCCTGAAGAATTGCACAGTTTGGAATTCATCTGATAAAAAGTCAACTGTGCACAAAAGTCAACTTTGACTTTTTGAGATTTTTCACCAAAATGGATTTTTAACCCTAAAATGATGTTAATGTATGATTTGAATCATCATTCATCAAGAAAAATCAAGAAAAGTGAGATAACTTGTAAAAGGGGTAACCATAAAAACTTAGAAATTTTTCTAAGTTAAAAATAAAGTGGCAAAGGTACCAACTTTGGAGGACCATAACTCCTAAACCACAAGTCCATTTTTTCTCATCCAAAGATGGATTTGTAGCCCTCATTATCATCTACAAAAACTTCAACTACAAGTCATTCCAATTCATTAAGGATTTTGAGTTATGGAGTGATCAAAGTGGCTGAAAAGTGAAAAAGTCACTTTTTCCAACACTAAGTGAAATTTTCACCAAGTCAGATTTTGCCTCACTTTTTGCCAAATGTAGGGGGATTTTTCACTTGGATTCAAAAGAGATCAAAACCAAACATGTTCAAACAGTTGTTATATCATGTAATGGCTTTCCAAAATGGCCAAGAACATTGCCAAATTCCATTTGAGTCATGAGATATGACATTGGAAAGTTGCCTTGCTGAAAATCTGTCAAGGCAAGGCAGAATTTGCAACTTTGGTCGATTTGCCAAAATCAGCCAAATTCAATTGCTCCTATCCACTTCGACACCTCAGAGGATTAAATCTAAAGGGGACAATCACTGAGCCAAGCCTCCAAAGTCCATGGAACAAGAAATAGCATGTTGAACCTAGAATGGCCAAAATAGGGACAAGACTTCAAATTTGGAATGAGGCATTCAATGGAACCATCAAGGTGGCATGGACTGAGCCATTCTCATCTGAAATCAGTCAAGACTTATCCAAGACCAAGGGGACCATAGCTCTGTGCCCTAACCTCTAGTCAATGGCTAGAGAAGACTTGCATTTCCATTGGCCAACATTGAGGAAACACCTACTGCAGTTGCCATTCACTGTGGATCCCAAAACAAACTTGCTCTACTATAAATAGATCTCAATTGTGATCAGTTTGAGTACACCAAAGCCATCAAATAGATGCTTTCCTCAAAATCTCTTCTTTCACTCCAATTTTGCCTTCTAAGGCAAGTCACTATCGGGTTTTGAGTTTGAGAGCAATTCCAATCAAACCAATCACTCACACACCTCACATACATCACATATGAGCTAATCAAACACTTAGATCACTTCTGAAACACCAATTTCACAAAATCACCAGCTGGTTGCTCAAGGTTTTAACCAAAGTGCAACTGAGGTACCACAAAATGATCCAGCCAATTTCAATCAAGTCCAACCATCCAAACACAATCCATAGGGTGTAGGGAAGCTGTTCAGATCATCACAACTCATCTGTAACACCTCCAGATCAAAAATCACTTTGAACTTGCTGTCACGACCTAAAGGTAAGCCTAAACTTGGGCATCTCTCAATCTATGCATATTTCCTCGCACAATAATTTGGCCATATGTTCATAATCATGCATGGAATGTTTTCCCTCAATTAATTGCATTGTTTGAATCGTGTATCAAAAATCCTAGCCTTCATGCAGAAATTAGGGTTCTTGAGGTCTCTTCGTGATTTCTTGTTGTATGTTTAATTTAAATGAAATTAATGGATATAGACATGATCGTGAGGTTGAGACGAGCATAATGATATGTGGATTGCATGATATGATTACGTATTCAGTGAGATTGGATAGAAAATGCAAATCTGAGAAACCAAGAACACGCGCGTGTTCTTCAGCTTGTTCTTGGCGCCATTTTTAGAAATTCAAATATTTGAATTTTGTGATTTTGTTTAATTGATTCAAAAATTAATTTCTCTCTGAGTTTTAATGATTTTGAGTTGATTCTTTTTTTAATAATTCACAAAAATGTTAAAATATTTTATTTTCCCAAAAAATCCCAAAAATATTATTTATTTCATATAATTGATATTTTTGTAAAGAATTAATATTTTGATTGTTTTTGGCATTTTAAATATTTTTTCTACATTGATTTTGCAACTTTTAATGATTTCTAATTATTTTGTCGGTCAATACTTAATTTTTGAAGCATTAATCCAAGATCACAATTTGTTTTCCATGTGTTAAACAATTTTTGATCATTTTAATTGAATTTTTATTCAATTAAATACATTTTGAAAACAAATTAGGGTTTTAGATTAATTCAACCCTCATAAATCATTTTCAAAACATTTTTGGGTCTCTTGAGAGAGTGTAAGACCCATCCCCCCCTTGTACAAAAACTTTTTGGGCCTCACTCATTGTATAAGTCCCTCTGTACAAGTAAACGGCGCGATCGTCGCCCGTTTAAAAATAAAAAATCATCTGGGCCTCTCCTTGAGCTATAAGACCCATTCAAAACACTTTGGGCCTCTATTAGAGTGTAAGACCCAATCCCCCTTTTAACCAAACATCTTGGGCCTCACTTATTGTATAAGTCCCTCTGCGTTAAAAGAAAACCTCGGCGCGATCGCCATTTTTAAACGAAAAATCATTTGGGCCTACCCCATGTTATAAGCCCCACTCTTTTTTCTCTAAACTTTTTGGGCCTCTTGAGAGAGTGTAAGACCCATCCCTTTGTACAGGAAACCATTTTGGGCCCCAGTCACTTGTATAAGTCCCGCTGTACAAAGTCAAACAGTGTGCTCACTAATAAAACCCTGGGCCTCTCCTTGAGCTGTAAGCCCCAAATCTTTCTTTTTCAAAGCACTTTCTCCTTTGATTTTGAATATACTGTTGTTTTCAATCTTTCTTTGTTGAACAACTAACCAAACAGCATGGAAGCACTACAACCGAGTAAGTGGTTATCGCTTTCGTTTACTGCTTTCATATTATAAACTGTAATGTGGGGTTGCTCACTGTAAGTCTCCTTTCATAAACTCATATCTACTGTGTAATAATAGTATAGATATTTCGAGTTTCCCCGGCAACTACGTCTAGCACTAGGTAAAGCCGTTTCATTTATTCGTAGAAATAGACGCCTAGATCCCCAATAGGAGCACCAGATACAGTCTTCTCTTCGGATGTCCTCCTTAGGAATCGTCAAGAAGCTCTACTCCCCAAGATGAATGTATTCTCCGTGAATGGCATCTTTGAGTTTCTTCCAAATTCTCGAACTTTCCTGACTTGATCTATTCCTTGTGGATAGCTTGCCTTGAATGTCTCGGGGTTTGGGTACCCACTACGGTCATAATCTTGGACCTTAACTAAGGAACCCTCTTTAAAAGCTAAAAGTCGCTGGATAGTAAACCTCGCACGTTTACCAGTGGTTTTTATCTTTAAAAGAGTTATCTCTCCTAATGGAAAGGAGATGATAGACCCACGGGCTTCTTAAAAGCATCGGCCTCCTCTTGGGCATTGTTCAAGGACCCACAGGCTTCCTAAAGGCAACCCCGCCTCCTCTTGGGCTTCGTACAAGGACCCTACGGCTTCTTAGAAGTATTCACAGCCTCCTCTTAGGCTTCGTATAATGATCTCTTCCTCCGGGAATGATAGCCTCCTCTTGGGCTTAGTACAAGGACCCGTCGGCTTCTTAAAAGTTTCCAGCCTCCTATTGGGCTTCGTACAAATTGTCCCGACGACCTCCTAGAGGTATAGGAACAGAACCTAGTCATCCTCATAGAACAGTCCTTTCATAGAGTCTACTACTGTTTCTCAAAGCATAGTACAAAAGATAAAACTCTAAGACACGGACAGTCTAACTTCCTTGAGTCTCAAAGACATTCTCAAGTGACCCCTTCGTTAAATAGGAAGGAAACCCGCAGACTCGGACAGTCTCAATACCCTTTGGATTTCCAGTTTCCTCAAAGAAAAGGAAACAACCCCGATCCTCAGATCTAACCCATGAGTACAATGATGCTCATATAAAAACTGATTTTCTCTTTCAAAATTAGTATACTGGACCTGTCACTTAATTGACACAGTAACCTTAGCCTTCTCTTGGGCTTTGTACAATGATTCTCCCCAGCAGAGTCAAACAACATTTTAGCCTCCATCTCGGGCTTCGTACGAGACACACAAAGACTCCCTCGTTGAGTCAAACAAAATCTTTTAGCCTCTCTCTCGGGCTTTGTACGGGACACAAAATAGCCTCCTCTTAGGCTTTGTATAATGATTTTCCTAGCGGAAATTAGCCTCCTCTTAGGCTTTGTATAAGAAAACCACTGGTTGATCCAATTAACCTTTTAGCATAAAAGCTGTGCATCGTTCACAGTACACAAACATCAACAACTCATTCCCTTTCATCTAATCGCTGTAAGCGGCAAGCCTCTGGATTATTTACATCCATGCCACTGTCCTTCTTTTAGCATGAGGAATTCCTAAGGAAAGATGGCGTTGCTCTATACTGAGTTAAAGTCTTCTCCTTCAGGTTAAAACCCTTTCTTCGGAAATTATGGCATTGCTCGGATCCGCGTATCCCAGTTAAAGTAATTCTCCTTCTCCCCTCTTTAGAGATGACAAATTCTCTCTAAAGTCGAGATTTTTCAGCTTCACATCTTGGGCTTTGAACAAGATACAAACCACCTTTCGCTTCACGTCTTGGGCTTTGAACAAGACACCAAAAACACCCATTTCCTGAACTACGAACGCTCTGATTTCCCTGTTTCGGTAAATGGGAATACGTAGGCATAAGATTGAAAGAAAAATCTTAGCGAGCGCAATCAACAAAAAACCCAAATCCCATATCTCCATCAATCAAAAGCAGTAATCAGTCCTAACATCCTAATCCTTGTTCCCCGCCAGAAACCTGCTGTCTAGATAAAAAGAAAGAAAACCGTATTGGCGAAAATACAAATAACCAGTACAAAAGCCCCCCCCACATTGATAGCATTCGTAACCTAACAGATCGCTGTTTAAACTCAGTATGCAAGCAGGGTTAATTAGAGACATCTATTTCCCTTCCTTATTCAGCTCACAATAGGATAAAAAATGAATCGACCTGTAGTCAAAGCTCAAACCGCAGAGAGCAACCAGCGCTTAAGAATCGCGTCCAAAATTGCTCGCTACAGTTTTTTAACCTGAAGGAGAAGACTTTAACTCAGTGTAGAGCAATGCCATCTCTCCTTAGGAATTTCTCATGCTAAAAGAGGGACAGTGGCATGGATGTAGATGATCCAGAGGCTTGTCGCTTACAGCAATTAGATGAAGCAAAAGGAGTTGTTGATGTTTGTTTACTGTGAACGATGCACAACTTTGATGCTAAAAGGTTGATTGGTTCAACCGGGGTTTTCTTATACAAAGCCTAAGAGGAGGCTATCGACCCAACAAGAGGGTGTTTTTATGTGTCTCGTACGAAGCCCGAGAGAGAGGCTAAAAGGGTTGACTCAACAAGAGAGTGCTTTTGTATCTCGTACGAAGCCCGAGATGGAGGCTAAAAGGGAGGTGACTCCGCAAGAGAGCCTTTTATACTCAACAAGAGAGTGTTTTGTATCTTGTACGAAGCCCGAGATGGAGGCTACAAAGGTTTGACTCAACAAGAGAGTCTTTTATACTCAACAAGAGAGTGTTTTGAATCTTGTACGAAGCTCAAGATGGAGGCTACAAAGGTTTGACTCAATAAGAGATTCTTGTATACTCAACAAGAGAGTGTTTTGTATCTCGTACGAAGCCCGAGATGGAGGCTACAAAGGTTTGACTCAACAAGAGAGTGTTTTGTATCTCGTACGAAGCCCGAGATGGAGGCTACAAAGGTTTGACTCAACAAGAGAGTCTTTTATACTCAACAAGAGAGTGTGAATAGGTTAGCTCCGCTGGGGAGAATCATTGTAAAAAGCCCAAGAGGAGGCTACTGTAACTGTTTCAGTTTAGTGACAGGTCCAGTATATTGGATAAAGAGAAAATAAGTTCTTATATGAGTACTGTTTGCACTCAGGGATTTGATTCGAGGATCAGGGTTATTGCTGGTTCTTTAAGGAAATGGGAAATCCAAAGGGTATTGAGGCTGTCCGAGTCTACGGGTTTCCTCTCCTAGTTTTGAAAGGAACTTGAGAATGTCTTTGAGACTCAAGGGAATTAGACTGTCCAAGTCTAGAGTTTCATCTTTTGTACTACGTTTAAGAAACAGCAGTAGCAAGATCTAGACTTTTTGAAAGACTGTTCTATTAGGATGACTAATTTCTGTTCCTATACCTCTAGGAGGTCGTCGGGACAATTTGTACGAAGCCCAAGAGGAGGCTGGAAACTTTTAAGAAGCCGAGGGACAATTTGTACGAAGCCCAAGAGGAGGCTATCATTCCCAGAGGAAGAAATCATTTATACGAAGCCTAAGAGGAGGCTGTGAATACTTCTAAGAAGCCGACGTGTCCTTGTACAACGCCCAAGAAGAGGCGAGGATGCTTTTAAGAAGCCTGTGGGTTCCCAAACCCCGAGAAATTTAAGACAGACTATTCACAGAGAATAGATCAAGCCAGGAAAGTTTGAGAATTTGGAAGAAACTCAAGAGATACCATTCACGAAGAAAAGATCATCTCTGGGGAATAGAGTTTCTTTGACGATTTCTAAAGGTGACAGTCTGTGAAAGGATTCACCGAGAATACTGCCTTTCACGTCTCCATATTGTTTAACCCCAAGAGGAGGGAAGACTGTATCTGGTAATCCTATGGGGATCCGGTTTTGTCTATTTTAAGAGTAATCAACAGGGCTTAGTGCTAGACATAGTTGCCGGGGAAACTCTAAATATCTATAGTATTATTACACAGTCGATATGAGTTTATGAAAGAAGACTTACAGTGAAACAGCCCCACAATACAATTATATGTATATGAAAGCAGATAAAGAAAGCATATAACCACTTACTCGGTTATAGAGCTTCCATGTTGTTTGGTTAGTTGTTCAACAAAGAAAGATTGAAAACAACAGTATATTCAAGATCAAAGGAGAAGGTGCTTTGAAATGAAAGATTGGAGCTTACAGCTCGAGGAGAGGCCCAGGTTTTTATCAGTGATTGCACTATCGTTTTGTACAGAGGGACTTATACCAGTGACTGAGGCCCGAGAAAGATTTCCTGTACAAAGGGATGGGTCTTACACTCTCTCAAGAGGCCCAAAAGGTTTAAAGAAAAAAGAGTGGGGGCTTATAACACGAGGGTAGGCCCAGATGATTTTTCGTTTGAAATGGCGATCGCGCCGAGATTTTTGAAAATGCAGTGGGTCTTATACAATGACTGAGGCCCAAAATGGTTTGGTTTTCAAAGGGGGTTGGGTCTTACACTCTAATAGAGCCCCAAAAGTTTTGAATGGGTCTTATAGCTGAAGGAGAGGCCCGGGTGGTTTATTTTTAAATGGGCTACGACCGCGCCGAACTTTTCTTTTAACGGAGAGGGACTTATATAATATCTGAGGCCCAAAATTGTTTTGTTTAAAAGGGGATTGGGTCTTACACTCTATTAGAGGCCCATGAGTGTTTGAAAATGATTTGTGAGGGTGAAAATCAAAGAAACCCTAATTTGTTTTCTTTTAAAAGTAAATATTAAAAGGAAATCAATGAAAAATACCAAATTAATTTGAATAAACCACTTTTGATTTTTGTTTAAGGTTTGAAAAATGAAGTTTTAATCACAAGAGATATTAAAACCCATTTTGTCTTGATTTTTCAAGATGAATGTTCACTTTAAAATGTTTAAAAACAAATAAAATGAATTTATTCACAAAAAAACTAATTATATTAAATAAATAATATAAACTTAATTTTTTTGTGGAATAAAATATTTCAACATTTTTGTGATTTTTTGCAAAAAGAACCAATAAAAAATAATTAAAATTGAGTGAGTTATTAATTTTCCAATTAATTAATAAAACATGGAATATTGGAAAAAAATGGCAAAATGTGAAAAAACACAAAATGGCATGGGTGGGGTTTGAACCCACGACCTCAATGTCACAAGGCACGCGCCTTACCACTGGGGTGGTGATACATCCATTGTTTTGAGTGAAAACACAAATATACAAGTCATGCCTTGGTTTTAGGCCTGACCCAAGGCAAGGCAAGACAAGTTTTGGCTCAGAAACATGAAGGTCATAACTTTCTCAATTCTTAATGGTTTGAGACAAAATTAATATGCATCTGGACTAGAATTTCACAAGGAAACCAATGGTGGTGGTAGTTTTTTCAGATCACACTCCCTCCTCAAAACCCGATAGTGGTTTTGAAAAAAGGCCTATAATTGCATTTTCTATGCTACACTTTGATACAGGCATGAATTACATGATCAATTGGTTCAAACACAACATATATAACATGTATGAGGTGTGCATGATCAGTGGACTTTAAAGCATTGCATATTTTGGAAAGTTCAAGTCATGAGGCTTACCTCTTTTTGAGCTTTTTGGAGTTTTTGTGCAATCTGTCAAGCCTCTTGTTCCAGAAATGATTTGATGCTTTAGACACACTCAAATGATCCCTTAGAAGCTTTTAGGATGCTTGGAATCAGCTGGTACCTGCAAAAACACAAACTGGCCATTTCTTGCAAAAGAGGTTAAAAGTGACCAAAATAGCAACTCTCTCAAATGGTGTTCCAGATGTGTGGCACCATTTGGGACAGTTCAAGGATGATATTTGGAGTGTGTTTGAGGTTTTATCTGGTTTGGAAAGTGACTGAATCAAGACATGGCTTGAAAAATGCACAAGAAGCCTATTTTGAGGTTTTGAGAGGTGACTTTGTGATTTTGTGATTACAGGTCACTTGTGAGAGTTTGGATCACCTACATATGATGTTTATGAGGTGTGTGTGTGTGATTGGTTTGATTGAAAAAGCTCTCAAACTCAAAAACTCAGAGTTACCTTGCTAAAGAAGGCATTTTTGCCAAGAGAAAGGGATTTTGAGGAAAGCATCTGTTTGATGGCTTTGGTGTACTCAAACTGAGCACAAATGAGCTCTATTTATAGTAGAGCAAGTTTGTTTGGGGATCAATAGTGAATGGCAACTGCAGCAGAGGTTTGGCCAATGCTGGTAAATGAAAATCCAAGTCTCCTCTAGCCATTGACTAGAGGTTAGAGCACAGAGCTTTGGTTCCCTACTTGTTGGAGGAATCTTGACTGAATTCAGTTGCAAATGTGTCAGTCAACGCCACCTCTGAGCATCTATTAAATGCTCCAATCCAAAATTGGAGTCTTGTCCCTCTTTTAGGAAATTCTAGGTTTGGCATGCTACTTCTTGTTCCAAGGACTTTGGAGGCTTGGCTCAGTGATTGTCCCCTTTAGATTTGATCCTCAGATGTGTCCAAGATGATGACAAGGCTTGAAATTGGCTGATTTTGGTAAATCGACCAAAAATGCAAAATTCTGCCTTGCCTTAGCAGTTTTCAGCAAGGCATTTTGCCACTACCATAACTCTTAGCTCAAATTGAATTTAGTGACGTTCTTGGCCATTTTGGAAAGCCCTTATATGATGCAACAACTGTTTGATCATATTTGGTTTTGATACTTTTTGGATCCAAGTGAAAAATTTCCCTAGATTTGGAAAAAAGTGAAGGCAAATTTTGACTTAGTGAAAATTTCACTAAGTGTTGGAAAAAAGTGACATTTTCACTTTTTGTGATTTTGATCAATCCATAATTCAAAATCCATGAAGAATTGGAATGAGGTCTAGTTGAAGTTTTTGTAGAGGGCCATGAGATCTACAAATCAAGCTTTGGATGGGGAAAAATGGCTTTGTGGTTTAGGAGTTATGATCCTCCAAAGTTGGTACCCTTGCCACTTTGTTCATAACTTAGAAAATTTTCTAAGTTTTTATGGTTACCCATTTTACAAGTTATCCCACTTTCTTTGGTTTTTCTTGATGAATGATGATTCAAATCATACATTAACATCATTTTAGGGTTAAAAATCCATAATTGTGAAAATCTCAAAAAGTCAAAGTTGACTTTTGTGCACAGTTGACTTTTTATCCGATGAATTCCAAACTGTGCAATCCTTTAGGAAATCAAGTCCTTGACCTAAATCAAACTTGATGGACATGTTCCATGGGTTTTACAGGGTGTATTGAATCATGTCTTAGGGTTTGGGAGCATGTCTTGGTCAAAAGTCAAAGTTACAGTTGACTTTTCTCGCGAAACCATAACTGTGGTTCAGATGAAATTGAGACTTGTTGCTCAAGCTTCCTGGATCAATCCATTGTTGCAAATGGATCAATGTGGTGTATTAGAGACCCTCAAATCCTCTCTTGAGGTCTTGGCTCATGATTTGTCCCAAAAGTCAACTTAGGGGTGAATTAGGTCAAGAAACCCTAATTCTTGATTTTTGATGTATGCATCCCCCGAGGTCAAATTGACTTGATAATTGGGCCCATGAGGTTCCATGGAGTATATTAGGTTATGCTTTGAAGCATTGGCTCATGCCTAGAGGAAAATTTCCAACTAGAGGCCCTGGTCGACCAAACCCCTAATTTGGTGACACTGGCGATCTTGAGGCTTGATCCACCTAGAAGGGAGCATCCTGGTGCTTAATCCTTGCTGTGGGAGTCCTCTTGATCCATTGTGGATGTTTGAGAGGTTTAGACAAGTTAAAGATCATGTCATTCCTTGATTGATCATTTGTCTTAGAACTCTGAGAGGGCTTGAAACCCTAAGTTTGATTGTAGTGGATGTTCACCCATCTTCGGGGAGACTGATGAAGCATAATGATACACCCATATTGTGATCATGATTTTCACAATGATGGGAATCTTAGTGGTCAAAATTTAGGGTATGACACTTCCGTAGTTCAGGGAACCAGACGGAAAAGGAAAAGGAAAGGAAAGTGGTGTCAAAACCAAGAACAAAAGACGAAGAGAAGGATCTGCTGGGGATGCAAAAGAAATGGTGTCGAAACCAAGAAAAGAATGCAAAGGAAAAGAAAATAATTGCGCTGAGGATAACGTGCAAGAATGGTGTCGAAACCAAGAAGGTAAAAGAGCAAAAGGAAATAAAAGAGACTCCACTGGGGAGGTAAGAGAACAAAGGATTGTGCTGGGAACTAGAAGATAGCGACCATACTGGGGAACAAACAAAGGTGATGGTGTTGAAACCAAAAAAAAGGGGTTCGATGTATTAACTGACTGGCAGTGGTTAACCGAAAAGAGAGAGTAGGACTCTGTGGGGAAAAGGTTTTAACAGAGAGACTGTAATCAACCAAACGAACGAGTGTATAACCGAATGAAGGTTGTAACCCAAAAGACGGGTGTGGAACCAAGCAAAGGTTGTGACCCACCGGGGATGTTGGAATTGACCGAACAAACGGTACTTGACCAACGAAAAGGGTATTGGAACCAAATGAAGGTTACTAACCCAAGGGTGCAAGTATTCGAACCAAGAAAAGGTTGCCAACAGCTGGGGATTCGGTTTTAACAGAAGTAATGTGATTAACCGAGAAGGAAATGAGTGATTAACCAAGAGAAGATGATTAAATCGAAAGGGGGCTCAGTGTTTTAACATACATGTTGTGGTTAACGAAAAAAATGGGTGATTAATCAAGAGAAGGTGATTAACCCAAAAGGCTCAGTATTTTAATAGGCAGACTGTGGTTAACTGAGAAGACACGCAAATTGGTGTTTTAACTGATAGGCAGTGGTTAACCAAACAAAGGGAGAAGAACCAAGAGAAGGTTGCGAACTCCGCAGGGGTTTCGATGTTTGACAAGAACACTGCGTTTAACCGAAGAAAAGGAATTGAGACTCTTCTGGGGAATCGAGAAGCAATGATTGACCGCAAGAAGAGAACATGGTATTGAAACAAAGAGAGTTTACTACCCAAAGGGGTAATGACCTTAACCAAGAAGAAGGGTGATTGATCAAAAGAGAGAGATCGAAAGAGATAGGAGTGATCTAGAATCGACTCAACTGGGGAAGAAAGTACACTACCACCTGGAGATAGAGGTGACTAAGCCAAGCACGGGGTCATTCGTCCCCTACCTGAAGTAGTCAGAATGAGAGTAGGAATTCTACCTTCTCATTCCTTCTCTAACACACAGGGTGTAATGTAGAAGTTGAAACAGACAGCATAACAGCTCCAAGTTGTACAGTGCTCCCGCGTGTTGTGAAATGGACAGCGTAACAACTTCAGTTTGTACAGTGCTCCAATGCAGTGCGTAGTGCGAAAGTCCAACTCTGTGGGGGAATCCAGAAATAGAAGCTCTAAAGAGATCCTAAAGAGAGGGAAGGGGAAGATCAACTAATCGAAACATGGTTTCGATCAATTAATCAAAGGGAAATGCTATGCTAACAATTTTCCAAAGAGAATGAAAAATCATTAAAGCAAAAAGGTGTGAATTATTTATTGATTATACAAAATTAAATTTGCTCAATCCATAACAAACTTAATGCAAAGCAGGAAATGAAATGCAAAAACAGTATCAAATGATAATTATTATGCATTGCAAAACATGTTAACAAGTGATCAAATGGAATGCAAGATGTTCATGAACAAACATTGTCAAAGTTGCAAATAATCGATAAATGAAAAATCGAGCATCGAAAGTTGACAAGCATGCTTCAAACAGAAGTTAAACATCACTTAAAACATCCACAAATATCAAGCATATCGATCCATGGAAGTTAGAGGAAGAAAGGAAGTCAAACAAGCTTGAAACACTCAAAAATGCCATTCTGTTCAGTGGTAACCGGTTACTCACCACAGGGTAACCGGTTACTTGCTTGAAAACTGTGTTTTTTGGTGAAAAATACACTGAGTAACCGGTTACTCACCACATGGTAACCGGTTACCATTGTGACAGTGGCAAAAATAACACAAAACACAGCTTTTTAAAAGTGATTTTCAGCACTTAATCACTTATGCCAACCACCACATGGTAGGGTATGAACTTGTGCACGAAAATTACATCATGTAAGAGAAATTAAACACAACTTACAAGCATTAATCATGGAGATCAAAGATCAAGCAAATGCATGGCAAATTAAACCAAAAAACAATCGAAATTACATCGTAAACGCGCGAAAATGATCGAAATAATGAGTAAAGTGAGATCCACCAACCTACAAGGCTGAGATGTGCCTTGGTAATTATTGCAAAGGATTCTTGATGCAGAAAATCAAATAAAACCAGAGGAATCTTCAATTTGTTGACGAAACGTATCGAAACCGAGCAAATTGCGACGAAAACTCCGAAATGAGAAATATCACCGAAGAAACTTGAAGTAATCACTTGAGATGAATCCAAAAGCTTATAAAACTCCAGAAATCCAAGTATAATAGCAAGATGATGAAGGTTAAGCTCAAGAAATAATCACTTTTGATGTAAAAGTTATTATCCTTCAATGTAGAAATTGAGCCTTGGTGAGGTTTTGGAAGAGAATTGAGATGAAGATGAAGGTGTAGCAGAAAAAATCAGAGAGAATGTGAGAGAATTAAGAGTGAAGAAAGTGTGAATTTGTGTGGATGATTGTGGAGGGTTTGTGACATGGTGAAGCTTTGTTTATATAGAGTTTAGCTTTGGAGTGTGAGAGGTTTGGAATTTGGTTTGAACTTAGCTTTGGGTGGTTTGGAAGTAGGCTAGGAGTTAGTTACACTTGACTCACCGAGTTAAGGTGGTTAACTCGGTTAGTTTGAACCAACTCAGTAACAATCCCAATGTGAGCTCCAATATCAAAGGTCCATATACTTGGGAATCAAGGAACATAGTGCACTTAATTTAGAGTGAAGCATTGGAATAAATGCACTTGGAATGTCTTGGATAGTCTTGAAATGTCTAGAGATGTCTAGAATATTCCATATGCTGCTAGAACACTGTAGAGCCAAAGACCAAAGAGTGTACACAGCTTCTGTCCCAAAAATGGCAGCAGGAACTGCAATTTTGTACAGAGTAACCGGTTACTCACCACAGGGTAACCGGTTACTTCAGCCAATTTTGTCTAAATTTGCTTGGGAAATGATACTGAAGTCCCGATTTCGATTTTCCACATCTTGTTTTGATGAGTAAACATGGAAACCTTTATTTTGAGCTTGATTTGATGATGTAATAACTTTGTAAAGATGCGATTAATCGGGCAAAAAACCTGAATCCTGCAACAAGAAACACATAGAGAAAAGTGTGGATGCGTATGCCAGCGATGCGAATGTTCATGCTTATGTAAAAAGGAAAAAGAGGGAGGTCAAATTTCGGGTTACGACAACTGCCCCGATTTAATCCTCTTGGACCTGAATGTATGAATTACGCTAGCTTTTCGATGATTCGAGGTAGAAGGGGATTAAATAAAAGAGTAGCTCGAAAATTTGGCCGACGGTGACAAAAGAAGAGTTTTGTTTTAAGGGTTGATAAGTGTGAAGTTTGGCTGAATATCTGCTGAGGGATGAATCAGGCCAAAAGAGAGGGAGTATGCTTGATACATATGCCATGTATGCGTTCTACATGATGCTCGATATCATGCAATGCAGAGGTGCGGGTTAAGGTGATGCACGGTGAGTTACGCAGAGATTGTAGCAAACGATCTCGACATCCTTGGTCGGGGAGAGAACACACAAACGAAGACAAAATATGCTGGGGAAGGGCCCCCAAAGGGTGATAACTCTGCTGTGGAAAAACCTAAAAAATGGTGGAGACTCCGCTAGGAAAGAAACTGAGAAGGTTCACCATCGACACTGCAGGGGATAAGAGAATCAGGCTAACCCTTCCCTCATGACTTACCATGCCTGGGAATGAAATCAGAAAACACCGATTTCTAAGCTGTCACCGACTCTGTTGCAAGGAATTCACAAGGCTCGGAGGATCTTCTCTACTTGGAGAAGACGAGGAACCAAATCGTACAATTGCGGGTGCGTGACAAACTGACATGCTGGAGATGATGCACGTCCCGTGCTGGGTAAAAGATCAAATCCGTCTATTCTCAGGGTACATCATGACAACTTTGATGGAGACATTATGGATCTGTTGGGGAAATGGAAGGTAATCAACCTTTTCGGAGAACCATAAATGGCGATTACTGGGGAAATGATGACCCTACTGAGGAACCGCTGAGGAAACAACAACTTCTTCAAAGAACCATCACATTGCCGCCCAGGCGTTAGGCTTACCAATGGATATTACTGATTATCCTACAGGAATTACCAGTAAAATATGCAATGCATAATGCTTTTTCGATTGATTTAGCTTTTTATTGTTCTCAACATTTTATAGTATTATGTGATCACAAATAATTGTTTATTTTGCAAACAAAATACTGGAATGAAAACAATTGGGATAACAAATGATGCATTTTATTGAATGTGAAAATTTTGTACATAAGATGTGTACAAGGACGCAAAAATCCTTGATGAGGAAATTTGTAATAAAATTGAAAAACAAGTGTAAATGGCAAAGGGAAATCATGTTTCGCATTGATTACAACATTGGCTACCATCCACTTTAAGTCTAGCTTCCAATGCCTTGCACCAGTTGATGCTGATTTGACTGCTCTGTTACCGTCTGAGGTCTAGATATGACAAAAAGAGGCTCAAGGGTTCACAGTCAATGCCTTTATCCCTAATTTTTGCCTGGACATGTTTTCATCATTTTTTTTCGTCCACTGGGATACCCATTTTTTCCTAAGTCGCCCTTTCGGGTTTTCAACTTAGCGGGTTGTTATTGTTTTTTTTCATTGTCCCTAACTTTTGCATGGACATTTCTTTTTTTGGTCCATCGGGACATCCATTTTTGCCTAGATTGTCCTTGCGAATGTCAATCTAGCGGACTCTTATCCATTTTTTCAGGCATAATATTTTTTTACTGTATCGGAGTTCACAAGCGATGGCAACTCCTCCCCATCCATGGTGGTGAGGATCAGGGCTCCGCTTGAGAATACCTTCTTGACAACGAAAGGTCCTTTGTAATTGGGAGTCCATTTGCCTCGTGGATCCGAGTGAACAGGTGACTATCTCTTGAGCACGAGTTTGCCTTCATAGAAATTTCAAGGGAGAACTTTCTTGTCAAAAGCTCGCTTGAGGCGTCTTTGATACAATTGACCATGGCAGACAGCTGTAAGGCGCTTCTCTTCGATGAGATTCAGCTGGTCATTTCTGGATTGAACCAATTCAACTTCATCAAGACCTGCTTCCATGATGACTCTGAGCGGAGGAATTTCGACTTCAATGGGTAGAACTGCCTCCATACCATACACAAGCGAATACGGAGTTACCCCAGTAGAAGTGCAGACTGAAGTTCTGTAGCCATGTAGTACAAAAGGAAGCATTTCATGCCAATCCTTGTAAGTCTTGACCATTTTCTGGACAATCCTCTTGATATTTTTATTTGCTGCTTCAACGGTGCCATTCATCTTGGGCCGATATGGTGAAGAGTTGTGGTGCTCGATCTTAAATTCTTGACACAACTCCTTCATCATCTTATTGTTCAGGTTGCTGGCATTGACTGTGATAATGTTGCTAGGAATGCCATAGCGATAGATTATCTCTTTCTTGATAAATCTGGCAACCACTTGTCGTGTAACGTTTGCGTAAGAAGCAGCTTCAACCTACATGGTGAAGTAGTCGATAGCAACTAGAATGAATCGATGATGGCTAGAAGCCTTCGGCTCAATCATTCCAATCATATCTATACCCCACATAGAGAATGGCCAAGGTGAAGTCAAAACATTCAATGGAGTTGGAGGCACATGGATTTTGTCTCCGTAGATTTGGCACTTGTGACATCTTTTGGCAAAGTTGTAACAATCTACCTCCATCGTTGTCCAGTAATATCCAGCCCGAAGGATCTTTTTGGCCATAGCAGGACCTTTAGCATGTACACCCTCGCAACCCTCATGTATGGACCTTATGATCGTATTTGCTTCGTGTCTATCCACACATCTAAGCAACACTGAATCATAATTCCTCTTGTACAGTACACCACCACTTAAGAAGAACTTGGCGCAAAGCCGCCTAAGAGCTTTCTTGTCAGTGATAGTAATACCCTCGGGATATTCATGTTTTTCCAGATATCTCTTAATGTCGTAGAACCAAGGCTTGCTATCAGACTCATCCTCGATTGCTAAAAAGTGTGCTGGCTCATTCAAGTGATCAATGCGGATATGAGGAGCTTAATTCTTCCACTTGACCTTGAACATGGATGCTAGAGTGGCAAGAGCATCAGCTAGTTGATTTTCCTCTCTGGAGATATGATGAAAAGAAATCTCATCAAAGTAAGGAATCAACTTCGCAATGTGAGTCACAAAGTTCCCTCTAACTTGACCGATGACCAAGGCAGAATCTCCATAGACCTCAAGAATCTTGATTCTCATGTCAATAGCCGCTTCAATACCATAGATACATGCTTCGTATTCAGCCATATTGTTGGTGCATGCAAAGTATAATCTGGCAGTGAAGAGAAGGTGGAACAGAACACGAGTTTCCATCACTCCCCTGGTTCGGGTCCTATGTCAGGGTCTGGAGTCTCATAATCTCTGATAAACAAAACATCCTCATCGGGAAAGTCAAACTTCATTTGTTGATAACCCTCTACAGGTTGATGAGCAAGGTAGTCAGACAAGATACTCCCTTTTATTGCTTTCTGGGTAACATGTTGGATATCATACTCAGTTAACAGCATCTGCCACCGAGCAATCCTTCCAGAGACAGCAGGTTTTTCAAATATGTCCTTTATCGGATCCATTTTGGATATCAACAAAGTAGTATGGCAAATCATGTATTGTGGTAGGCATCGAGCAGCCCAGACCAGAACACAACAAGTTTTCTTTAAGAGTGAGTATATGGTCTCACAATCAGTGAACTTCTTGCCCAGAGCAAGAGAAATGGGGCATCAACAACTGTTGATCCTGAAATCAGTGTCGGGGAATCACGTCTTTGTGGCTTATACCCTAACCTCAACTCTTTCACCTCCCACAACAAAAGCATTAGAACCGTTGCATAGACCTTTCTCATGCATTAGTCACGTCGCTTCAATCATACTTATTATTCATCTGGCGTAGCATGAAACCTTGACATAAGCCCGATCATGCTTGACATTCTTTTCAAAAACTAATTACCGACATTCTGCATCTGGTAATCATCATCGCATATCATTGCAGACGCATAGCATAATCATCAACATAGAGCATTGCGCCATACAGGTTCAAACATGAATCCCAATCAAAAGCCAGTTCTCCTCTGGTAGTCAGTGCTTGCCTGACTTGTCTCATCAAATCCCAGTTCTCGCTTGGCCAGATTTTTCAACGTCCAGTTTTCATTTTGCACATCTTTTCTTTCCAAGTCCAGTTCGCGGCTAGCAAACTTTTTCAAAGTTTTTCCTGGCCCAAACATTCCCAGTTTCTCTGGTACGTCCAGACTCTGCAAACCTGCAACACTGCATCCTAACTTGCATCCTTGCATTGCATGATACCAAGCATCATGTAGAACAGCACGTAGCATAGCATATGCATCAAGCATACTCCCATTCTTTTGGCCGGATTCATCCTTCCAGCAGATATTCAGCCAAACTTCTTTTCAAACTCTCTACACTCACGCTTTTCTTTCGCATCCGTCGGCCAAATTTTCAAGATACTCTTTTATTTAATCCCTTTTTACCTTGAATCATTGAAAAGTCGGCGCAATTCGAACATTCAGGTCCAAGAGAATTAAATAGGGGCTGCTGTCGTAACCCAAAATTAGACCTCCCTCTTTTTTCTTTTCGCATAAGCATGTGCATTTGCATCGCTAGCATACGCATTCACATTCTTTCTCTTTGATTTCGTTGCAGGAATATTCAGGCTTTCAAAGCCGATTAATCACATCTTCACGACGTCATATCATCATCAAAACAAGCACAAAATAAAGGTTTCCATGTTTATTTATCAAGAGACGAGGGGGAAAATCAAAATCGGGACTTCAACATTATCTTTTTGCAAATTTGTGGAAATTTGGCTGAAGTAACTGGTTAGCACATATGCTGTAACCGGTTACTCAGTGTATTTTTCCACCAAAAAACTAGATTTTCAAGCAAGTAACCGGTTAGCAGATATGAAGTAACCAGTTACTCTGTACAAAGTTGCAAGTTCTGCTACATTTTTGGGACATCACCTTTGCACACACTTAGGTCATTGATTCTTCAATATTCTAGCAGCATGTGGAATATTCTAGACATCTCTAGACATTTCAAGACTATTTAAGACATTCTAAGTGCATTTACTCTAATGCTTCACTCCAAATTAAGTGCACCATGTTCCTTGTTTTACAAGCATGCCAACCTTTGGATGATGGAGTTCACATTGGGATTGTTACGGAGTTGATCCTAACTAATCGAGTTAACCACCTTGACTCGGTGAGTCAAGTGTAACTAACTCCTAGCTAGTTCCAAACCACCCAAAGCTAAGTCCAAAGCTAGCTCCACAACCATTCACACAATTTCACACTTTCTTCACTCTCTATTCTCTCACATTCTCTCTGAATTTTTCTACTACTTCTTCATCTTCATCACAATTCTTTTCCAAAACCTCACCAAAGCTCAATTTCTACATTAAAGGATAATCACTTTTACATCAAAAGTGATTATTTTTTGAGCTTAACCTTCATCATCATTCCATTCTATTGGGTTTTGTGGAGCTTCAGTAGCTTTTGGATTCATCTCAAGGGATCACTTCAAGCTTCTTCGGTGATAATTCTCATTTCGGAGTTTTCGTCGCAGTTTGCTCGGTTTCGATACGTTTCGGCTATAATTGAAGATTTCCTCAGGTTTTATTTCATTATCTTCATCATCTTGCTATTATACTTGAGTTTCTGGAGTTCTATTAACTTTTGGATTCATCTCAAGTGTTTGCTTCACGATTCTACGATTTGAATTCGCATTTCGGAGCTTCGTTGCAATTTGCTCGGTTTCCATACGATTCGGCTACGATTGAAGATTCCACTGGTTTTCTTTGATTATCTTCATCAAGAATCCTTTGCAATAATTACCAAGGCACATCTCAGCTTTGTAGGTTTGTGGATCTCACTTTACTCATTGTTTCGATCGTTTCCGCACGTTTACGATGTAATTGCGATTGCTTTTCGATTTGTTTTGCCATGCATTTGCTTGATCTTTGATCTTCATGATTAATGCTTGTAATTTGTATTTAATTGCTCTTACATGATGTAATTTGCATGCACAATTTCATATCCTAGCATGTGGTGGTTGGCATAAGTGATTAAGTGTTGAAAACCACTTTTGAAAAGCTGTTTTTGCTTTTATTTTTGCCACTGTTACAGTGGTAACCGGTTACAGCATATCTGCTAACCGATTACTCAGTGTAAATTTCACTAAAAACGCTGAATTTTAAGAAAGTAACTGGTTAGCAGATATGCAGTAACCGGTTACCACTGAACAGAATGGCCAATTTTGAGTTTTTTCAAGCTTGTTTGGCATTCTTTCTTCCTCTAACTTCCATAGATTGACATACTTGATATTTATGGATGTTTTTATTGTTGTTAACCTCAATTTAAAGCATATTTACATTAATTCAATGATTGATTTATCTATTCTTGCAATTATGTGTGTTCTTGATTTTTGTTTGAACATGCTAATTCTTGCACAATCTTTGACCACTTGACACTTGATGTGTGATACATGCTAATATTTGTATGGCACTGTTTTGCACTTTCAATTCTTGATCACATTATATTTGTTCTTTATTGAGCAAATTTAATCATGCATAATCAATAATTTACACGTTTTGCTTTAATGAATTTCTATTCTCTTTGGAAAGTTGTTAGCATAGCATTTCCCTTTGATTAATTAATCGAAACCATGTTTTGATTAATTGATCCTTCCTTTTCCCTCTCTTCAGGTTTCCTTTAGAGATTTTTCTCTCTTCCCCCCCCCCCCCTCCCGCCCCGCGGAGTGGAAGTTTCATACGACGACCGATGCACGACACTAGAGCACTGTACAACTTGGAGTTGTTACGCTGTTAGTTTCAACTTCTGCACCACACCCTCTGTGTTAGAGAAGGAATGAGAAGGGATAATTCCTACTCTCATTCTGACTACTTCAGGTAGGGGACGAATGACCCCGTGCCTGGCTTAGTCACCTCTATCCCCAGGCGTTAGCGTATCTTCTTCACCAATCGAGTTGATCTTCGATCACTCTTATCTCTTTCAATCAGTCTTTTGATCTATCACTATTCCCTTGGTTCACGATCATTAGCAATCTTCAGAGAGTCAATCTCTTGCCCTTGTTCAATACCTCTCCCTTGTTCCCTTCAAGAGGGTTTCAATTACCATTTCTTGTGGCTAGTCACTTCTTTTGCTGATTCCCCATGAGAGTTGTATTCATTCTTCCATTGGTTGATCACAGTCATACTGTTAAAACCAATGCTTTATGCATCTACAATTGCGCTTTTTCTTCGGTTAAACACAGTTTTCCTGTTAAACACCGAAACTCATGCGGATTTTGCAACCTTCTCTTAGTTCTTCTCCCTTTGATTGCTTAACCATTGCTTGTCAATTAAAACACCAATTTGCACTCCTTCTCAGTTAACCACAGTCCGTCTGTTAAAACACAGAAATCCTCTTAGGTTAATCACCATTTCTTGGTTAATCACCCGTCTCTTCAGTTAAACACAGTCCATCTATTAAAACACTTAATTCCTCTTGGGTTAATCACCTTTTCTTGGTTAATCACCCTTTTCTTCAGTTAACCACAGTCCGTCTGTTAAAATACTGAACCCCTTTTCGAGTTAATCACCTTTTCTTGGTTAATCACTCGCTCCTTTCGATTAATCACAGTCTCCTCTTGGTTGGAATACTTGCATTTTTGGGTTAGTAACCTTTCTTTGGTTCGAATACCCTTTCTTTGGTCAGGTACTGCTTGTTCAGTCAGTGTACCGAATGTCCTTTGGGTCACGACCTTTGTTCGGTCCTACACCCGTCCTTTGGGTCACGACCTTTGCTCGGTCCTACACCCGTCCTTTGGGTCACGACCTTTGCTCGGTCTTGCACCCGTCCTTTGGGTCACGACCTTTGCTCGGTCCTACACCCGTCCTTTGGGTCACGACCTTTGCTCGGTCTTGCACCCGTCCTTTGGGTCACGACCTTTGCTCGGTCCTACACCCGTCCTTTGGGTCATGACCTTTGCTCGGTCCTACACCAGTCCTTTGGGTCACGACCTTTGCTCGGTCCTACACCCGTCCTTTGGGTCACGACCTTTGCTCGGTCCTACACCCGTCCTTTTGGGTCACGACCTTTTCTCGGTCCTGCACCCGTCCTTTTGGGTCACGACCTTTGCTCGGTTCTACACCCGTCCTTTGGGTCACGACCTTTGCTCAGTCCTACACCCGTCCTTTGGGTCACGGCCTTTGCTCGGTCCTACACCCGTCCTTTGGGTCACGACCTTTGCTCGGTCCTACACCCGTCCTTTGGGTCATGACCTTCGCTCGGTCCTACACCCGTTCTTTGGTTAATCATAATTCTTATCTGTTAAAACTTCTTTTCCCCACACAGTCTTAATCCCTTCCTCTGGTTAACTACTGCCAGTCAGTTAACATACTGAGTCCTCTTTTCTCTTGGTTTTAACACCATTCCTTTGTTTGTTTCCTCAGTAGGGTCGCTACCTTCTGATTCTCAGTCACGGTTTCTTTGTTCTCTTACTCCCCAGTGGAGTCTCTTTATTCCTTTTGCTCTCTTGGCTTCGACACCATTATTGCACTTTACTCTCAGCATAATTACTATCTATTTCTTTGCACTCCTTTCTTGGTTATGACACCATTTCTTTTACATCCCCAACAGATCTTTCTCTATCTCTTTTTCTCTTGGTTTTGACACCGTTTCTCTTTTGTTCCTTGCACAACCACTTTAGTCTCTTATTCCTCAGTGGAGTACTCTCTTTTGCCTTTTGCTTTTCTTTCTTGGTTTTGACACCATTTCTTTGAAATCCCCAGTGGAATTTCCTTCTTTCTTTTGCTCTTGGTTTTGACACCACTTTCCTTTCCTTTTCCTTTTCCATCTTAGTTCCATGAACTACGGAAGCTCTGATTCTGCTTTCTGTCAAATGTATGTTACGTAGGCACGAGATCGCGATGATCTTGGCGAGCACACTTCCACTCTTCCTTCCTTATCCCATTCTTCCTTCCTCTCTGTCCCCTGGTTCTATGAACTACGACGCTCTGATTTCCTCATTCCACTATGAGGGTACGTAGGCACGAGGGCCCCAATCCTCCGCGAGCACTTTCTTTCCTTTCTTTTTTCCTTTTCTCTTCTCTCCCCTCTTCTTTTAGTTAGAAGCCTTTAGATAGATAACCCATCCAAGCCTAGAAGCAAGCGAAATAGTTCCCATCGAGTACGACGGATGCCTTAGGTGCTAGTACCTTCCTTTCGCATAACCGACCCCCCGTTCCCGTTTCTCTTCCCCTTGGGTTTTATCGATATTTTCCTTGTCCTTCGGGACTAAATAAAGTTCGGTGGCGACTCTGTGTTATCTTTGAGTGTGCGATTCACTCAGGTATAAACCATCCATCTTCAGCTGGCGACTCTGCTGTGGAGTCCTTGCGCTCGCAGGTTGGGTCTCGCCTATTTTTGTTTGTTTTCTTGCTTGCTTGGGTGTTTATCTTTTGCGCTTTGCTTGCTTTACCTTTATGCTTTAGCTTTATGTTTATTTACCGCATTTCTTTACTACTTTGGACATTCATATGCTGCATATTCTAGATATTTTCTATTTTTTGCTGTTGTTGGGATGGGTAGATATTATTGGAGAGAAAAGTCCTAACACCGGGCTTAGTATACCCATAGTCTAGAACGTGGATAGTCGAGAGGCCTGCGTTTTGCGCGTTGGGTTATCACGAGAGCCACATCCCAGATCGTGATTCGCTTGAGAATACTTCTGCCCTGTGAGAATTCACTATGGCGGGGGATTTTCATTCTGAGTCCTATGGTTTGGGCGACCTTTCTAGGGACCACCTTGTTGTGTCTAGATCACACCTGTGAGGGGGATGGGTTTTTGCAGGAAACCAAGCCACTTCATACCTTTGTTCTCTCACGCACGTCAGATCTTCGGACCTACGCAGAGTTGTATATGCAGATCATCCAGAAGATGTTACGTCCATAACTTACATTATTGCATAATGTTATTGCATACTATTATTGCATCATCATGTATGCCGAATTTTTGAACTAGAGTTATGGCATCATTGTATATACCGCATTGTCGAGCATAAGTTATTGCATCATCATATATATGTTGAACCTTTGCATCATCTAACCTTTGCATCATTGGGTGTTGCATATCTCATTTACATTCCACTTGCATAAACAACACGTGCATACATACATTTGCATTGCATTGCATACAAACCAGAGAAAAAGCTCACTTTCTTCCCTTCATTAGCCCAAAGACAACGATTCTCCGATGCCGAAAGCCAAAGGATCATGGAACAGGTTGAGTATGAGAGCACGATGCGCAAGGAAGGCAAGGTTGACATGGTTGTAGAACTAATTCCGGACAACATGACAATGAACTCCTCAGATCAGGTTGTGATTGATGAGCAAGCCCATAATGGACCAAAGGTGGATAAGATCATGAATATGGATGCAAACAATCTTCCGGTTTACCCCTTGTCTGATAATAAGACCTCCAAAGGCAAACAGAAACAACAGCGTAAGCAAACCAGCAAAGGGAACAACAATCAAGGGAGGAGGCGTCCTCATCATGATCTAATTCCCGTGACTTACATGCATCTACTGCCTGTTATGATTCATGCTGGAGCAATTGTTCCTAAAGAAATCAAGCCGGCCAAGTTTCCTTATCATCCTAAGCATGATCCTAATGCCACATGTGGATACCATGCTGGATATGTGGGGCACTCTACAGAAGCATGTGTTGTCTTTAAGAACAAAGTCCAAGAGCTCCTCAATCAGAAGTTGCTTTGCTTTACAAAGAAGCCTTGCCAAAAGTCTGCACCTGTGATTGCCAAAACATCTGCTAAAGTTGAGAATAAAGTTCCTCCTACTCATGTGCAGATTCCTCCAGCTGTTCAACCTATTGGGCAATACCCCTACCAAAGTTTTCAGTCTACTAACTCTGGAATGCTTTTTGCCTATCCTGGGGCACCCTCTATTGTTACACCTCCAGTTGCTTATCCTGGGGCATCCTACGCTCCGTATGGGATCCAATTTGGTCAGACGGTCAATCCTGGATTGATGCGCCCTACTCAAGTGTTCCCGCAATACGCTACTCGTCAGGTTCATCCTCAAGCACCTCTGGCTCCTATGCCATACTATTCATTCTCGCGTATTTCTGTTGCCCAATACCAACAACCACCTTATCAACGGCTTCCTCAGGCTCATAATCAGCAAGCCCAAGGACGAGAGCGCCAGAACCCTCGCAAGCCCTGGAATAATCTAGAACGAAGGAATGCTCCTCTAAATATGATTCCTGTGACATACAGTCAACTTCTCCCATATCTGGTTCAGAACTCGCTGGTGGTTCCTAAAGCTCTGAAGCCTCTACCAAAACCATTCCCACCTAGTTATAATCCCAATGTGCAATGCGGATATCATGGTGGGTCAGCTGGACATTTGACCGAGGATTGCAACAATTTCAAAGTTAAGATCCAACAGTTGATAGAGAAGAAGCACTTAACCATTCAAGGTGAGAATCTATGGGTGAACAGAAATCCCTTGTCCATGTAAGGGCCAAGATCGCAAAAGAATCCCTTGAATAAGCCTGTGAGCACTTCCTCAACATCGACAATCATCATGTCATTCCATCTTTTCCATTTGTAATCTTTTTGTTTGTCAAGCATTGTTCACTTGTAAAATTTGTTTGTTTCAAATGATAATAATAATGAAATGAATATGCATGTTTTGAATAAATCCATTCGTGTTCACTCATATTTTTATCTGTATCACACATTTGATCAAGTAAAATCAATGGAGAATGATGAAATCAAAAAGACATGAGATTACAGTCTGTATGCTTTTGAATAAAACCTTGCTAACAATGTAAGGCATTGGTTCCATTCCCAAACACCGGAGGTATAAGGAAGATAATCCCTAGTCAACCCCTTTGGGCCTAGAAGTAGGAGTTTCTTTCTGTACACATAAAACCCTCAATCTTAACCAATGGCAAGGTAGTCTTCAGTTAGTTTGACCATGCGTTCAAATTTCAAAACAAGTACCCCATCTGCGGATCAACCACATCATATCCCTCGCAAGTGGTCGGAAAAATCACGAATCCACAATGGATATCCCTCACCGATCGAAGGAGCGAGGCAGTCACAACTCACCCTACAAATCAAACACATGTCACACGATTTTGTTCGAGAGAAAAAATCAAAATCACAAGAAAATAAAAAAAAGCAAAAAACAAAAAGCCCGCTAAGTCACAAGCAAATGACTTAGGCAAAAATTAGGGCATCCCGGTAGACTGCAAATTCAAAATAGACAGTCTACGCAAAAATTAGGGAAAGCAAAAAAAAAAAGAAAAAAAAAACAACAAAGAATCAAAAGAGAAAATTCCTCAATAAGAACAAGTTCGTGTGACCACATGTGACAAAAAAAAAAGGTGAGTGACTGTCGCTCCAAAACTCTCGTCGGTTCCTCTACCATCGCATCTACCATTCAAAATCCTTTTGAAAGGTGAATGCTTGTGTCAAACTAGCTGAATGTAGGACTGAAGAACATCAAGGAGAATGGGTGGGTTAAAATAAATTTTGTGCCTTATATCCTTTCTTTCTTAAACCATGAACCAGGCCACGTTACAACCCTCAAAAGACCTAATTGAAGCAGGGTTTATTTCAAATGCATACTATGGTAAAATCACGTCAAAGCTGACTCCTAAAGATTTGCTTATCATTTGTGCCGATACTGACATGGCATTCTAATTGGTGATCCATTCACTATATATCATAATCTTAGTGAACATACTTGGATTTCAAAACTGACATATGCATAGCGTTAACATTATCATTTTCAAAACAAACACTTTTTACTTGCGAACAAGCACTTGACATCAAAAAGGTTTCCCCATTGGAAAGTTTGATCACCTCAAGGGGCAAAGCGCCTGAAAACGCCATTGAGCAAAAGGGCCTAGCCACCTCAAGATTCAGTCAATTTGAGCCAATCACGTCGAGATTTGACAAATCTCTCAAAGATTAGTTGATCAGGGGCATTCCTCCAAAGATCGATCAGACAGGGGCAAAATCACTCCAGAGCTCACATTGGGGCAGGCCATCCTATGAGCACAAGAAGTCAACCTCTCCAAGAAATAATTAATCAAGGGTATATTGTTCCAATACACTGGGGCAAGCCAGATCATGATCATCTTGTGACACAACTGTCTCCTACCTTGTGATTGGGGCAATCCACGCAGATACCCAACAGACTGGGACAAAGATGGGCTACCAAAGTACAAGTTCTCTTCCTATTTTGAAGCAAAAGCAACGGGGCATCAACAACCGCTGATCTTGAAATTGGTGTCGGGGAATCACGTCTTTGTGGCTTATACCCTAACCTCAACTCTTTCACCTCCCACAACAAAAGCATTAGAACCGTTGCATAGACCTTTCTCATGCATTAGTCACGTCGCTTTGCTCATACTTATTATTCATCTGGCGTAGCATGAAACCTTGACATAAGCCCGGTAATGCTTGACATTCTTTTCAAAAACCAATTACCGACATTCTGCATCTGGTAATCATCATCGCATATCATTGCATAAGCATAGCATAATCATCAACATAGAGCATTGCGCCATACAAGTTCAAACATGTGTCCCAATCAAAAGCCAGTTCTCCTCTGGTAGTCAGTGCTCGCCTGACTTGTCTCTTCAAATCCCAGTTCTCGCTTGGCCAGATTTTTCAACGTCCGGTTTTCATTTTGCACATCTTTTCTTTCCAAGTCCAGTTCGCACCTGGCAAACTTTTTCAAAGTTTTTCTTGGCCCAAACATTCCCAGTTTCTCTGGTACGTCCAGACTCTGCAAACCTGCGACACTACATCCTAACTTGCATCCTTGCATTACATGATACCAAGCATCATGTAGAACAGCATGTAGCATAGCACATGCATCAAGCATACTCCCTTTCTTTTCGCCTGATTCATCCTTCCAGCTGATATTCAGCCAAACTTCTTTTCAAACTCTCTACACTCGCGCTTTTCTTTCGCATCCGTCGGCCAAATTTTCGAGATACTCTTTTATTTAATCCCCTTTTACCTCAAATCATCGAAAAGCTGGCGCAATTCGAACATTCAGGTCCAAGAGGATTAAATAGGGGCAGCTGTCGTAACCTGAAATTTGACCTCCCTCTTTTTTCTTTTCGTATAAGCATGTGCATTTGCATCGCTAGCATACGCATTCACATTCTTTCGCTTTGATTTCGTTGCAGGAATATTCATGCTTTCCAAGCTGATTAATCACATCTTCACGAAGTCATATTATCATCAAAACAAGCACAAAATAAAGGTTTCCATGTTTATTTATCAAGACAAGAGGGGGAAAATCGAAATCGGGACATCAGCATCATCTTTTTGCAAATTTGTGGAAATTTGGCTGAAGTAACCGGTTAGCACATATGCTGTAACCGGTTACTCATTGTATTTTTCACCAAAAAACCAGATTTTCAAGTAAGTAACCGATTAGCAGATATGCGGTAACCGGTTACTCTGTACAAAGTTGCGATTTCTGCTGCATTTTTAGGACAGCACCTTTGCACACACTTTGGTCATTGATTCTACAATATTCTAGTAACATGTGGAATATTCTAGACATCTCTAGACATTTCAAGACTATTCAAGACATTCTAAGTGCATTTACTCTAATGCTTCACTCCAAATTAAGTGCACCATGTTCCTTGTTTTACAAGCATGCCAACCTTTGGATGATGGAGTTCACATTGGGATTGTTACCGAGTTGATCCTAGCTAGTTCCAAACCACCCAAAGCTAAGTCCAAAACTAGCTCCACAACCATTCACACAATTTCACACTTTCTTCACTCTCTATTCTCTCACATTCTCTCTGAATTTTTCTACTACTTCTTCATCTTCATCACAATTCTCTTCCAAAACCTCATCAAAGCTCAATTTCTACATTAAAGGATAATCACTTTTACATCAAAAGTGATTATTTTTCGAGCTTAACATTCATCATCATTCCATTCTACTGGATTTTGTGGAGCTTCAGTAGCTTTTGGATTCATCTCAAGTGATCACTTCAAGCTTCTTCGGCGATAATTCTCATTTCGGAGTTTTCGTCGCAATTTGCTTGGTTTCGATACGTTTTGGCTATAATTGAAGATTTCCTCTGGTTTTCTTTGATTATCTTCATCATCTTGCTATTATACTTGAGTTTCTGGAGTTCTATTAACTTTTGGATTCATCTCAAGTGTTTACTTCACTATTCTACGGTTCGAATTCGAATTTCGAGCTTCGTCGCAATTTGCTCGCTTTCGATACGATTCGGCTACGATTGAAGATTCCTCTGGTTTTCTTTGATTATCTTCATCAAGAATCCTTTGCAATAATTACCAAGGCACATCTCAGCCTTTTAGGTTGGTGGATCTCACTTTACTCATTGTTTCGATCGTTTCCGCACGTTTACGATGTAATTGCGATTGTTTTTCGGTTTGTTTTGCCATGCATTTGCTTGATCTTTGATCTTCATGATTAATGGTTGTAATTTGTGTTTAATTGCTCTTACATGATGTAATTTTCGTGCACAAATTCATATCCTAGCATGTGGTGGTTGGCGTAAGTGATTAAGTGTTGAAAACCACTTTTGAAAAGCTGTTTTTGCTGTTATTTTTGCCACTGTTACAGTGGTAACCGGTTACAGCATATCTGCTAACCGGTTACTTAGTGTAAATTTCACCAAAAACTCTAATTTTCAAGCAAGTAACCAGTCAGCAGATATGCAGTAACCGGTTACCACTGAACAGAATGGCCAATTTTGAGTTTTTTCAAGCTTGTTTGGCATTCTTTCTTCCTCTAACTTCCATAGATTGTCATACTTGATATTTATGGATGTTTTTATTGCTGTTAACCTCAATTTAAAGCATATTTACATTAATTCAATGATTGATTAATCAATTCTTGCAATTATGTGTGTTCTTGATTTTTGTTTGAACATGTTAATTCTTGCACAATCTTTGACCACTTGACACTTGATGTGTGATACAGGCTAATATTTGTATGCCACTGTTTTGCACTTTCAATTCTTGATCACATTATATTTGTTCTTTATTGAGCAAATTTAATCATGCATAATCAATAATTTACACCTTTTGCTTTAATGATTTTCCATTCTCTTTGGAAAGTTGTTAGCATACCATTTCCCTTTGATTAGTTAATCGAAACCATGTTTCGATTAATTGATCCTTCCTTTTCCCTCTCTTTTGGCTTCCTTTAGAGCTTTTTCTCTCTTCCCCCCCCCCCCCCCCCCCCGTGGAGTGGAAGTTTCATATGACGACCGATGCACAACACTGGAGCACTGTACAACTTGGAGCTGTTACGCTCTCAGTTTCAACTTCTGCACTACACCCTGTGTGTTAGAGAAGGAATGAGAAGGGAGAATTCCTACTCTCATTCTGACTACTTCAGGTAGAGAACGAATGACCTCGTGCCTGGCTGAGTCACCTCTATCCCTAGGCAGTAGCGTATCTTCTTCCCCAGTCGAGTCGATCTTCGATCACTCTTATCTCTTTCAATCAGTCTTTTGATCTATCACCATTCCCTTGGTTCACGATCATTAGCAATCTTCAGAGAGTCAATCTCTTACCCTTGTTCAATACCTCTCCCTTGTTCCCTTCAAGAGCGTTTCAATTACCATTTCTTGTGGCTAGTCACTTCTTTTGCTGATTCCCCATGAGAGTTGTATTCGTTCTTCCATTGGTTGATCACAATCATACTGTTAAAACCAATGCTCTATGCATCTACAATTGCGCTCTTTGGTTAAACACAGTTTTCCTGTTAAACACCGAAACTGTTGCGGAGTTCGCAACCTTCTCTTGGTTCTTCTCCCTTTGATTGGTTAACCATTACTTGTCAATTAAAACACCAATTTGCACTCCTTTTCAGTTAACCACAATCCGTCTGTTAAAACATTGAATTCCTCTTGGGTTAGTCACCTTTTCTTGGTTAATCACCCGTCTCTTCAGTTAAACACAGTCCGTCTGTTAAAACACTGAATTCCTCTTGGGTTAATCACCTTTTCTTGGTTAAACACCCTTTTCTTCAGTTAACCACAGTCCGTCTGTTAAAATACTGAACCCCTTTTCGAGTTAATCACCTTTTCTTAGTTAATCACTCGCTACTTTCGGTTAATCACAGTCTGTCTGTAAACACCGAATCCCCAGCAGTTGGCAACCTCCTTTTGGTTCGAATACTTGCATCTTTGGGTTAGTAACCTTTCTTTGGTTCGAATACCCTTTCTTCGGTCAGGTACTGCTTGTTCAGTCAGTGTACCGAGCGTCCTTTGGGTTATGACCTTTGTTAGTTCTACATCCGTCCTTTGGGTCACGACCTTTGCTCGGTCATACACCCGTCCTTTGGGTCACGACCTTTGCTCGATCCTGCACCCGTCATTTGGTTCACGACCTTTGCTCGGTCCTACACTCGTCCTTTATGTCACGACCTTTGCTCGGTCCTACACCCGTCCTTTGGGTCACGACCTTTGCTCGGTCCTACACCCGTCCTTTGGGTCATGACCTTTGCTTGGTACTACACCCGTCCTTTGGGTCACAACCTTTGCTCGGTCATACACCCGTCCTTTGGGTCATGACCTTTGCTCGATCATGCACCCGTCATTTGGGTCACGACCTTTGCTCGGTCCTACACTCGTCCTTTAGGTCACGACCTTTGCTCGGTCCTACACCCGTCCTTTGGGTCACGACCTTTGCTCAGTCGGACACCCGTCCTTTTAGGTCATGACCTTTGCTTGGTCCTACACCCGTCCTTTGGGTCACGACCTTTGTTCAGTCCTACACCCGTCGTTTGGGTCACGACCTTTGCTCGGTCCTACACCCGTCCTTTGGGTCACGACCTTTGCTCGATCCTACACCCGTCATTTGGGTCACGACCTTTGCTCGGTCCTACACTCGTCCTTTGGGTCACGACCTTTGCTCGGTCCTACACCCGTCCTTTGGGTCACGACCTTTGCTCGGTCCTACACCCGTCCTTTGGGTCACGACCTTTGCTCGGTCCTACACCCGTCCTTTGGGTCACGACCTTTTCTCGGTGCTACACCTGTCCTTTGGGTCACGATCTTTGTTCGGTCCTACACGTGTCCTTTGGGTCACGACCTTTGCTAGGTACTACACCCGTCCTTTGGGTCACGACCTTTGCTCGGTCCTACATCCGTCCTTTGGGTCGCGACCTTTGCTCGGTACTGCACCCATCCTTTTAGCTCACGACCTTTGCTAGGTCCTACACCCGTCCTTTGGGTCACGACCTTTGCTCGGTCCTACATCCGTCCTTTGGGTCGCGACCTTTGCTCGGTACTGCACCCATCCTTTTAGCTCACGACTTTTGCTCGGTCCTACACCCGTCCTTTGGGTCATGACCTTTGCTCGGTCCTACACCCGTCCTTTGGGTCACGACCTTTGCTCGGTCCTACACCCGTCCTTTGGGTCACGACCTTTGCTCGGTCCTACACCCGTCCTTTGGGTCACGACCTTTGCTCGGTCCTACACCCGTCCTTTGGGTCACGACCTTTGCTCGGTCCTACACCCGTCCTTTGGTGTAGCGACCGATTTTGGACGTGGTTCTTAAGCACTTTCGCTCTGGGGTACTACAGGTCGATTCATTTTTTATCCTATTGAAGCTGACTAAGGAAGGGAAATAGATGTCTCCAATTAACCCTGCTTGCATACTGAGTTTAAACAGACGACTGTTGGTTTACAGATGCGGTTTAGATTGTGGGCCTTTCTCTGCTTATTTGTCTAAGAATGAAATGACGGGACTATGCTATTGGTAGGATGTTAGGACTGATGCTTTTCGATTGATGTATGAAGGTACGGGATTTTGTGTTTTTGATTAGTGTGCTCGCTAAGATTTTTCAATCTTATGCCTACGTATTCCCGTTTGACGAAACAGGGAAATCAGAGCGACTGTAGTTCCTCCTATTCTATGGGAGGAAAAAGGTTGATTTGGTGTCTTGTTCATAGCCCAAGACGTGAAACTAAATGTGGTTTGTATCTTGTTCAAAGCCCAAGATGTGAAGCTGAAGGGCCTATTTGTATCTTGTTCGAAGCCCAAGATGTGAAGCTGAAGGGGTTTGACTTTAGAGAGAATTTGTCATCTCTAAAGAGGGGTATTTGGACTGTTTGTCACAATTATTGGGTGACTGATTATAAAGGAGAATTAGTTTAACTGGGATATGTGAATCCAACAATGCCATAATTTCCTTTATAGGGGATTTTTAACCTGAAGGAGAAGACTATAACTCAGTTTAGAGCAATGCCATCTTTCCTTAGGAATTTCTCATGCTAAAAGAGGGACAGTGGCGTGGATGTAAATAATCCAGAGGCTTGCCGCTTACAGCAATTAGATGGGGGAAAAGGAGTTGTTGATGTTTGTATACTGTGAACGAGGCACATATTTTGATTCTAAAAGGTTGATTGACTCAACCGAGGTTTCCTTATACAAAGCCTAAGAGGAGGCTATTGACCCAACAAGAGGGTGTTTTATGTGTCTTGTACGAAGCCCGAGAGAGAGGCTAAAATGGTTGACTCAACAAGAGAGTGCTTTTGTATGTGTCTTGTACGAAGCCCAAGGCGGAGGCTAAAAGCGCTTGACTAAACAAGAGAGTCTTTTATACTCAACAAGAGAGTGTTTTTGTATCTCGTATGAAGCCCGAGATGGAGGCTAAAAGGGTTGACTCAACAAGAGAGCCTTTTATACTCAACAATAGAGTGATTTGGTATCTCGTACGAAGCCCGAGATGGAGGCTAAAAAAGGTTAGCTCCGCTGGGGAGAATCATTGTACAAAGCCCAAGAGGAGGCTAGGGTGCTGGTGACTGTTTCAATTTAGTGGTAGGTCCAATATGTTGGTTAAAAGAGAAAATCAGTTCTTATATGGGTAATGTTGAACTTTGAGATTAATCAGAGGATCAGGGAGATTTCCTGTTCTTTAAGGAAATGGAAAATCCAAAGGGTATTGAGACTGTCCAAGTCTATGGGTGTTTGAGAAATCGATTCTCAGGTAGTGAATGATCTTTGTATGATGCCCAAGAGAATGCTGGTATGTTAAGGGATGAAGGTCAACCCATTAACTGGTCTAACACTTGACTCAGAAAGACAGCTCTAGCGAATTGATGACTAGGTTCTGTTCCTATACCTGTAGAGGTCTCTGGGTCCTTGTACTAAGCCCAATAGAAGGCACAAGAGCTTTTAAGAAGCCGAAGGGTCCTTGTACAACGCCCAAGAGGAGACGAGGATGCTTTTAAGAAGCCTGTGGGTCCCCAAACCCCGAGAAGTTCAAGACATGCCATTCACCGAGAATATATCAAGCCAGGAAAGTCCGAGAATTTGGAAGAAACTCAAGAGATGCCATTCCCAGAGAAAAGATCATCTCTGGGGAGTAGAGTTTCTTTGACGATTTATAAGAGTGACAGTCTGAGAAAGGGTTCACCGTGAATCCTGCCTTTCACGTCTCCATATTATTTAACCCCAAGAGGAGGGAATATTGTGTCTGGTAATCCTATGGGGATCTAGTTTTGTTTGTATTTAAGAGTGACCAACAGGGCTTTACCTAGTGCTAGACGTAGTTGTCGGGGAAACTCTAAATAACTATACTAGTATTACACAGTTGATATTTGACGAGTATATAAAAGTTTGTGAAAGAAGACTTACAGTGAGCTGCCCCACAATACAGTTATATATATGAAAGCGGATAAAGAAAGCGGGTAAACACTTACTCGGTTGTAGAGCTTCCATGCTGTTTGGTTAGTTTGTTCAACAAAGAAAGCTTTGATAACAATATTATATTCAAAATTAAAGGAGAAAGTGCTTTGAAAAGATTGTTGGGGCTTACAGCTCAAGGAGAGGCCCAAGGTTTTATCAGTGATTGCACTGTTGTTTTGTACATTGTACAGGGACTTATACAAGTGACTGAGGCCCATAAAGTTTTTCTGTACAAAGGAATGGGTCTTACACTCTCTCAAGAGGCCCAAAGGGTCATTTTTGTACAAGTGGTGGGGCTTACAACTCAAGGAGAGGCCCAAAGAGTTTTGTTTTAAAAGGCGACGATCGCGTTGAACTTTTTGATGGTATCGAGACTTATACAATACACTGAGGCCCAAATTATTTTGGTTTTCAAAAAGGGTTGGGTCTTAGACTCTACTAGAGGCCCAATGATTTTTAAAGAATGAGGCTTATAACACGAGGGTAGGCCCAAGGGTTTGATTTTTGAACTGGCGGTCGCGTCGAGATTTTCTTTTAACGCAGAGGGACTTATACAATATCTGAGGCCCAAAATGGTTTTGGTTAAAAGGGGATTGGGTCTTACACTCTATTAGAGGCCCATGAGTGTTTGAAAGTTTTATTTGAGTGAAAATCAAGGAAACCCTAAATTTGTTTTCTTTTAAAAGGAAATATTTAAAGAAAATCAAATTAAAATAATAAAAATACCAAATAAGTTTGAATAAACCACTTGTGATTTTCGTTGAGGGTTTGAAAAATGAGGCTTTTATCACAAGATAGATTAAAACTCATTTAGTTTTGATTTTCAAAGTAAATATTCACTTTTAAATGTTTAAAAACAATTAAAAAAGAATTTATTCACAAAAATACTAATTATATTAAATAACTAATATAAATTTAATTTTTTTGTGGAACAAAATATTTCAACATTTTTGTGATTTTTTGCAAAAAGAACCAATAAAAAATAATTAAAATTGAGGGAGTTATTAATTTTTCAAATCATTAAAAATAATAAGAAAAACAATAAAAAAAGTGGAGAAAATAGCAAAAAGAGGATCTGGGGCGAGGGGGATTCGAACCCCAGACCTCTTGTGTATATGGCGCGCGCCTTACCACTGGGGTGGTGATACATCCGTTGATAGAAACACAACCACAAATATACAAGGCTTGCCTTGTTTTTGGCCTGGCCCAAGGCAAGGCAAGGCAAGATTTTGGTTGAAAACGTGAAGGCCATAAATTTCTCATTTCTCCATGGATTGGGACAAAATTTAGGTCTATCCTTCCTAGAATTTCACAAGGAATCCAATGGTGGTGGTATTTTTTGCAGATCATGCTCCTATTGAAAAACCCGATAGTGGTTTTGAAATAGGCCATGATTTGCATTTTCTATGCCATCTCTTGGTACAAGCATGAATTACATGATAAATTGGTTCAAACACAACACATATAACATGTATAAGAGATGCATGATCAGTGGACATCAAAAGAAAGCATGGTTCAAAGAATCCAAGTTGTGATGCTTACCTCTTTTTGAAGCTTTTGTGCAATCTGCCAAGCCACTTGTTCCAGAAATGATTTGATGCTTTGAACAACCTCAAATGATCTCTTAGAAGCTTTTAGGATGGTTGGAATCAGCTGGAAACCTCAGGAACAAGTTTGAGCTCTTTCTTGCAAAAGGGGCAAAAGTGGCCAAAATAGAAACTCTCTCAAATGGTGTTCCGGATGGGGGGAACCATTTGGGACAGTTCTAGGATGATATTTGGAGTGTGTTTGAGGTTTTATCTAGTTTGGAAAGTGACTGAATCAAGACATGGCTTGAAAAATGCACAAAAGTACTATTTTGAGGTTTTGAGAGGTGACTTTGTGATTTTAGTGTTACAGGTCACTTGTGAGAGTTTGGACAGCTTAGATATGATATATTGGACGTGTTTGGATCATGAGCTGTGATGGAAATGCTCTCCAACTCAAAATCTCAGAGTTACCTTGCTAAAGAAGGTATTTTTTCCTAGAGAAAGAGATTTTGAGGAAAACAAGTGTTGTAGTGCTTTGGTGTACTCAAACTGAGCACAAATGAGCTCTATTTATAGTAGAGCAAGTTTGTTTTGGCTGCAATAGTGAATGGCAACTGCAGCAGAGGTTTGGCCAATGTTGAGCAATGAGAGTCCAAGTCTCCTCTAGCCATTGACTAAAGGTTAGGACACAGGCTGCTGGTCCCCTTGGTCTTGGATAAGTCTTGACTGAATTCAGTTAGAAATGGCTCAGTCCATGCCACCTTGGTGCATCCATTGAATGCTCCAAAACAAAATTGGAGTGTTGTCCCCTCTTTAGGGATTTCTTGGTTTGGCATGCTATTTTTAGTTCCAAGGACTTGGGAGGCTTGGGATCAGAGTTGGTTCCTCCTTGGTCTCCCCTTGCGGTGTTCAGATGGATAAGTGTGTTTGTCATTTGCACAAATTTGGCAAATCGAGGAAAATGCACAAATCTGCCTTGCTTTGACAGTTTTCAGCAAGGCATATTGCCATTGTCATATTTCATGGCTCAAGTTGAGTTTGGTGAAGTTCTTGGTTATTTTGGAAAGCCTTCATATGATACAACAATTGTTTGATCATAATTGGTTTTGATACTTTTTGGATCCAAGTGAAAAATGCCCTTACATTTTGAAAAAAGTAAGACAAATTATGACTTAGTGAAAATTTCAATAAGTGTTGGAAAAAAGTGATATTTTCACTTTTTGTGATTTTGATCATTCCATAACTTAAAATCCATGAGGAATTGGAATGAGTTGTAGTTAAAGCTTTTGTAGAGGGCCATGAGAGCTAAAAATCCAGCTTTGAATAGGGAAAAATGGCCTTGTGGTTTAGGAGTTATGATCCTCCAAAGTTGGTACCCTAGCCACTTTGTTCCATAACTTAGAAAAATTTCTAAGTTTTTATGGTTACCCCTTTTACAAGTTATCCCACTTTTCTTGATTTTTCTTGATGAATGATGATTCCAATCACACATTAACATCATTTTAGGGTTAAGGAACCATAATTGTGAAAAATCTCAAAAAGTCAAAGTTTGACTTTTGTGCACAGTTGACTTTTTATCAGATAAATTCCAAACTGTGCGATCCTGTATGAAATCAAGTCCTTGACTTAAATCAAACTTGATGGATTGATTTCATAGATGTTATAGGGTGTATTGAATCATGTCCTAGGGTTTGGGAGTATGTCCTGGTCAAAAGTCAAAGATACAGTTGACTTTTCTCGCGAAACCCTAACTGTGGTTCAGATGAAATTGAAACTTATTGCTCAAGCTTCTTGGATCAATCCATTGTTGCAAATGGATCAATGTGGTGTATTATAGATCCTCAAATCATGTCTTGAGGTCTTGGCTCATGCTTTGCCCCAAAAGTCAACTTAGGGGTGAATTAGGTCAAGAAACCCTAATTCCTGATTTTTTGTGAATGCATCCCCTGAGGTTAAATTGACTTGATGATTGGGTATATGATGTCCCTTGGAGCATCATAGGTTATGCTTTGAAGCATTGGCTCATGCCTAGAGGAAAAATTCCATCTGGAGGCCCTGGTTGACCAAACCCTAATTTGGTGACACTGGCGATCTTGAGGCTTAATCCACTTGGAATGTTGCAGCCTTGTGCTTAATCCTTGATGTGGGAGTCCTCTTGATCCATTATGGATGTTTGAGAGGCTAGACAAGTTGAAGATCATGTCATTCCTTGATTGATCCTTTGTCTAAGGCTCTGAGAGGGCTTGAAACCCTAAGTCTGATTGTAGTGGATGCTCACCCATCTTTGAGGAGACTGATGGTTCATCCATATTGTGATGATGATTTGCACAATGATGGGAAATCTTAGTGGTCAAAATTTGGGGTATGACAGATGCCCCTATTTAGTCTTCTTGGACCCGAAGGTGTGAATGGCGAAGGTATTCTGGCATTCGGGGTGCAAGAGGATTAAATATCAGAATACCCAAAATTTTGATGGTGATTAAGAATGGCAGTTCACGCATCCTTCTTCTTTTGCTAAGCAATGATGCTTAGAAAAGGTAAACTTCCCCTCCATCCTGGTCTTCAGCCAAGGAACTGGTCTCAGTTGCTGAAATAAACTTCCCCTCGATCCTGGTTTCCTACCAAGGAACTGGTCTCAGTTTCTGATTTAAACTTCCCCTCGATCCTGGTTTCCTACCAAGGAACTGGTCTTAGTTTCTTATTTAAACTTCCCCTCGATCCTGGTTTCCTACCAAAGAACTGGTCTCAGTTTCGTTTGTCAATAAACTTTCTTGACAAGGGATGTTGTGTGTAGCGATTTTCCTCAAACTTCTCGCCATATTTCCCTAGGGAGATGCCATTTGATGGGAAAAACTTTTGATGTCAGACTTGCTGGGGAACCCAACTGTCTGAGTTGTAGAGGTGTACAAACTTCTCTGTTGGAGATGCCATTCGTTGACTCTATTGGGGGAAAACGAGTCTCTTGAGAGACTGCTTTCGCTTGGGGTTACTACATCATACTTTTCTCGGGATCTTCTAGGAGAAATGTCATATGATGTGATCCAATTTTGAGGTGCTGATGACTTCATTAACATCGACTCTCCGGAGAGCAAAATCAATGTGTTGCTGAAAGTCTTTAGTTGTGAGGCTTTCTCTGGGGATTTTACTTAATCCGGGAAAAAGAAGGTATCATCTTTAATGGCGAAGAGTGACATTTGTCGAACGTTTTCTTGTTTTTCAGAGGTTCAATTTATCAAAGTGGTCAAGGGCCAACTCTAATCCAGAAATAAATTGGAGGAGAGAGAGTGTGCAGACGCAACATTTCCTGATGAGGAAAGAACTGACAACTCGATTGAGGGGACTTTTATCACTAGGGGATAAGACCGACTAGAGTGATAGTGATGCAATATGAATGCGAATGTAAATCAATAATGCAAGATGTATGTATGTTTATGCTGACAAAACTGATGCGACATACAAACTGACAGATGAACACGACGGGATACTCGGCCACTATGGGGGATGAAAAGTATCAATGGTTCACGATAGCAATTTTGCCTTGCTTAGGAGAGATAGTCCCTACGGGGACAACCGTTGGTCGGGCTTAGGAGACAAGAGCTCTGTCGGGGATGTCAGATGGAGTATTCGCATCTGACATAACTGATCCTTTGTTCAGGCGCACTGGTTTAGAAGGAGTACTTTGATTCTGCACTTTGAAGCTCGCTTACTTCTGGAGAAGCGATTGATGTTCTTTCGATGTTCAACAGTCAAAAGAATTGTCATCTTTATTTTAAAAGCAGAAAATTTTGACAAGTAAATTCATTTTTGTTTTATTTTAAGAACCGTTAATCATGTTAAAATGTCGTTCTGTAAAGCTAAAACAAATAAGAACTGCAAACAAAAGCACAAGGGCTCAAATTTTATTGATAGGATGGAAATCAGCCAAACGCGTGATTCCATAGAGTATTTACAAAGTTAGAAAATGGTAATTTAAGGGAAAAGGGCTACATTGAAACATAACGACCACTATCCTTCTCCCAACTTTGAATTCTGGGCATCCTGAGCTTCTGTCAAAGATGACCTTGATTGGAGTTTTTTTATGGATGGCAGGACTTCTACTAGGGGATTTGCCCCTGTTGGACGTAGTTACTTGCCATTATCCCTAACTTTTGTCTGGATTGTACTTTGAGATTTCCAATCCACCGGGATGATTTTTTTTATTATGTCTCTAATTTTTGCATGGACCGCCCTTTCGGGTTTTCAATCCACCAAGACGTGTTTTTTTTAGTTTAGGCGAAGTATTTCTTGACTACATCAACATTTGTGGGGTAGGCAAACTCCTCTCCGTCCATGGTCGCAAGTCTTAAGGCACCGCCTGAGAAAGCTTTCTTGACCACATAGGGGCCGTCATAATTCGGAGTCCATTTACCCAGGGAATCAGTGAGAAATGATTGTATCTTCTTGAGCACAAGGTCTCCTTTTCTGAAGACACGAGGTCGAACCTTTTTGTCGAACGCCTTCTTCATTCTTTGCTGATACAACTGACCATGGCATAGTGCTGTGATTCATTTTTCCTCAATTGGATTTAGTTCGTCGTGCCGACTTTGGCACCATTAAGCTTAAGTTAGCTTAGCTTCCATCAATACCCTGATTGACGGGATCTCTACTTCTATGGGGAGCACTGCCTCCATGCCATATACTAGAGAGAAAGGGGTTTCCCCTGTTGAAGTGCGGACAGATGTGCGATAACCGTGGAGAGAAAAGGGTAGCATTTCGTGCCAGTCTTTGTAGGTTACAACCATCTTTCGAACGATCTTCTTGATGTTCTTGTTAGTCGCTTCTACCGCTCCGTTCATCTTGGGTCGTTAGGGAGATGAGTTATGGTGTTCGATCTTGAACTCAGCACACAACTCTTTCATCATCTTATTGTTTAAGTTAGATCCATTATCGGTAATGATCTTGCTCGAAACACCATAACGGAAGATGATATTGTTTTTGATAAATCAGACCACCACTTGTCGGGTTACATTGGCGTACGATGCTGCTTCGACCCACTTGGTGAAGTAATTTATGGCTACCAGGATGAACCGATGTCCGTTTGAAGCCTTGGGCACAATCATGCCAAACATGTTGATTCCCCATATGGAAAAAGGCCATGGGAAAGAAAGAACTTTGAGATGCGTTGGCGGTACATGGATTTTGTCGGAGTATATCTGACACTTGTGACACCTCCTCATGTACTTGTAGCAGTCGGATTCCATGGTCAACCAATAGTACCCTGCTCTCAGAATTTTTCTCGCCATTGTGTGTCCGTTAGCATGTGCCAAAGGATCCTTCATGAATTTCTTTTATCAGCATGTCTGCTTCTGGTCTGTCTACACATCGGAGCAAGACCATGTCAAAGTTTCTCTTATAGAGTGTATCACCGCTTAGGAAGAAGCTTCCAGCCAACCTTCTGAGGGTTTTTCTGTCTTTCCTTAGTGCCCCAGGTGGGTACTCCTGTTTCTGAAGGAAGCATTTGATATCGTGATACCAAGGTTTGTCGTCTATGACTGCTTCAATCGTGAAGATGTAAGCAGGCCTTTCAAGGCGCATTATGTCGATCTTAGGTAATTCGGCCCATTGACCTACACTAATCATGGAAGAGAGGGTGGCTAAGGCATCAGCCATGTGATTCTCTTCACGAGGGATATGATGAAACTCGATTCTGTTGAAGAAAGGTAACAACCTTCTCGCGTAATCTTTGTAAGGAATCAGTCCTGATTGGTAATTGTTCCAATCTCCTTTAATCTGATTGATAACCAGGGCTGAGTCGCCATATACATCCAAGTTCTTGATCCTTAAGTCGATCGCTTCCTCGAGACCCATGATACAAGCTTTGTATTCGGCCTCGTTGTTTGTACACTTGAATGTAAGTCTGGCAGTGAAAGGAATGTGGGTACCCTGAGGTGTTATGATGATTGCCCCAATTTCGTTTCCATAATGGTTGACAGCTCCATCAAAGATTAGTCCCCATTGGGAACCTGGTTCTGGCCCTTCACTGGGTAGCGGTTCATTGAAGTCTTTCATTTTTAGATACATGACATCTTCGTCTGGGAAGTCAAATCCGACTGATTCTTGATTGTCAATCGGTTGATGAGCCAAATGATCGGCTAAAACACTTCCTTTAACGGCTTTCTGAGCGTGGTATTCGATGTCATATTCTGATAACAATATATGCCAACGGGCAATCCTTCCTATGAGAGCAGGCGTTTCAAAGACATACTTGATTGGATCCATTTCAGAGATTAACCAAGTAATGTGACGAATCATATACTGGCGAAGACGTTTGGCTGCCCAAGCCAAAGCGCAGCAAGTCTTCTCAAGCAAAGTGTACTGAGTCTCGCAGTCGGTGAATTTCTTGCTCAAATAGTAGATGGCAAACTCCTTCCATTTGGTTTCGTCTTGTTGGCCAAGTACACACCCTATGGAGTCCTCTAGGACTGTGAGGTAGATGATTAGTGGTCTTCCTTCCACTGGAGGTGATAGAATCGGCGGATTCAACAGGTATTCCTTAATACTGTCGAAGGCAGTTTGGCAATCTTTTGTCCAAACGCAGTCCTGGTTCTTTTTGAGTAATTTGAAAATCGGCGCACATGTCGCGGTCATGAGGAATATGAATCTGGAGATGTAGTTGAAACGTTCCAGGAATCCTCTGACTTATTTTTCAGTTTTCGGAGAAGGCATTTCTTGAATGGCCTTGACCTTGTCAGGATCAACCTCAATTCCTTTCTGGCTGACGATGAACCCTAAAAGTTTCCCTGAACGGACACCGAAGGTGCACTTGTTGGGATTCAAGTGGAGTTTGTACTTTCTCAACCACTCGAATAGTTTTGACAGGTGGGTCACATGCTCATCTTCTGTCTTAGATTTGGCAATCATATCATCGACATATACCTCGATTTCCTTGTGTATCATGTCATGAAACAGAGTAGTCACGGCCCTTTGATAGGTTGCCCCAGTGTTCTTCCAACCGAACGGCATTACCTTGTAACAAAAGGTACCCCATGGGGTAATGAACGAAGTTTTCTCCATGTCTTTCGGCTCCATTTTTATCTGATTATAGCCCGAGAATCCATCCATGAAGGATAAAACTTTGAACTTTGTTGTACTGTCAACCCGCATGTCAATGTCTGGTAAAGGAAATTCGTCCTTTGGACTAGCCTTATTTAGATCTCTGTAATCGACACACATTATGACTTTTCCGTCCTTTTTCGGCACGGGTACTATGTTGGCTAACCATTGAGGATATTCCGATGTGGCGAGGAAACCTGCATCAATCTGCTTCTGTACCTTCTCTTTGATTTTGATGGCCATGTCTGGGTGAGTCCGTCTCAACCTCTGTTTTACTGGCGGACATTCTGACCGTAACGGTAAGTGATGTTCCACGATGCTGGTATCCAACCCTGGCATGTCCTGATAGGACCAAGCAAACACATCGGGAAATTATCTGAGAAGCTTTGTCAAACTCTCTTTGGAAGTTGGACTGAGCAGTGCCCCAATCCTGATTTCTTTTCTCTCTTTTTCTGAGCCCAAGTTGACAGTTTCCGACGGCTCTTTGTGAGGTTCAATGGACCTTTCCTCCTGTCGGAGTAATCGGGAGATCTCTTATGGAATTTCGTCGTCAACTTCTTCTTCAGCCCCAAATACCGGGAACTCAAAGTTGGGAGAAGGCATCGGATCGTATGTTTTAATGGGGTTTAAAACAAGCAATCTGCATGACGTGATGATTTGTGTTTAGAAGAGATAGAGAAAATGCAAGTGTGTGCACTGTATTTTTTTGAAAAACTGCTTGTTTTTATTATTTGAGTTGTTTTTTAGGATTACCATTTTCTGAGAAAAGTAAAAAGAGAAAACAGCAATTAATGCGGAAATTACAGAACAACGTTATTTTATTTATGAACAAGTCGATTCTTGAAACTACAGCCCTATAAAACAAAACTCTGTCGCTTTGGGCAAAGCGAAGAGGGAAATTTACAGAAAGCGAGCCCTATCAAAACATCTGTTTCACCTGGGCAGGGTGAAAGGTTAAAGACGACAATTACTTTGACTTATGAACAATCTTCGGAACATCGACAGCAACCCATTGGAGGCGAACTCCTCGGTGAATCACAAAGTCTGGTACCTTCCTTGATTTGTCTTCAGAAATAATGCTGATTTTTGATGGAGCAGGATCATTGGAATCTGTCTCCCAGGCAGAGTTGTCGTAGGAGGATTCCTCTATTGTATTTTGTATAGTATTTGTGCTCTCAGGAAAATTTCCCCATCCAGGTGGCTGGATGTCTTCGAACCTGGTACGAGAGCTTTCGGGAGCGGTGTACTTGACCATGAAGTCAAATTTTCCACTTGGTTGTCCTAAGGTGTCCCACACTTCTTTAGAACTGGAGGGGTCATCTCTTTCGATGACGTTGACCTCGAAAAAAGCATAGTTAATGAATTATAGTCCTGCAAATTTTGCAAATTCATCTTCGTACTGGATATTTTCTGAATGACCTGAGTGTTGATCCCATGACATGGTGAGGACACATGTATTCTGTTCAATGACGCTCAGCTGATTTTCATTGTTCGACTGATTTTCTTGCCCCAAGTCTCCTGGGTACGGCTGCCAGATAGGCAGACCATCCATTGGGCCGTAATAGTCGTGGTCAAAGTTGTCCTTCATCAGAGTGTCTTCCTCTAATGAGTTTGGCGGAGCACGACATCCTTCCGGATCACAATCTCCATATATCATTTTGACATCTGACCTCGGTATAAATCTCGGACTCTGTGCGGGATAGCAAAATGGCGTAGGCACCTCTTCCTGAGACCTATAACCGTCCTTGTTAAGATAGGACTTTCATTCCTCCTCTGTATCGGAGGAATCTCCCTCGTTGATGGTATGGACTGCTTGATGCACTGGGTGAAGGAAACCTCCACTGTGGAAGAAGTCCTGAATGGGATGAAAACTTTCATCGTTAGCAGCTGTCTGGGTACAGGTTGCAGAAAAACCAAGACCCTTCTTTGTTTTATTATCAGTAGGGATGACAAGCTGCCCTCATCCTTTCATATTGTTACTTTCAATTTCCTCGAGAGCATCTTTGTACGAGGAAATAGAAGTTCCCTTCTCAGATTGATTCTCATTGCTCCCCGAAAGGGCTTGGAACTGAGTCCCAATAACCTCCTCGGTTCTACACAAGTAGATAATGACTGGTTACTCACGATCAAGGCTTATTCTCCACAGACCGTGACAAGTTGATCGTTCTCGACGAACTTCAGTTTCTGGTGCAATGTCGAAGTGACTGCCCCGGCCTGGTGTATCTATGTTCTTCCTAATAAGCAACTGTATGTTGCCCGGACGTCCATGACCTGGAAAGTAATTAGGAAAGTGTGAAGACCGATAGTTATGGGAAGGTCGACTTCGCCGATAACTGCTTTCTGAGACCCGTCAAACGCTTTGACGATGACCTCACTGCCCCTCATCGGGGGTCCTTTGAATAATAGTCGCATTAAAGTGGACTTCGGCATGACGTTGATGGCCGATCCTGTGTCTACTAGTACGCTGGCTAAAGCATCGTCCTGGCAGTTAACTGTGATATTGAGCGCCATGTTATGGCTTTTGCCCCCCTCTGGCAAGTCCTCATACTGAATCCTAAGTTGTTGCAGGAAGTGATGTTAGAGATGATTCTATCGAACTGTCGTATTGACACATCCTGTTCCACAAAGGCCTGCTCTAAAACTTTCTGTAGAGCCTCTTTGTGGGCTTCGAAACTGAGTAAAAGTGATAGCACTGAGATCTTTGAAGGAGTTTATAACAGTTGGTCAACAATGTTGTATTCACTCCTTTGGATGAGCTTCAGCATCTCATCATTGTTTTTCGAAAGGTCGGGATTACTGGATTTACCGACTGGTGAATTGGGAGCTTCTGTCTGAAGTTCCTTTTCTTTGTTAGGTTCTCCAACTCCTCGGTTGAAGATTCGACCGCTCCGTGTTACTCGACTGATGTCTGCAATATTCACGACGGAGGGTAATGGAATTTCCTTTCCATTCTCAATTATTGTTGCACCGTACTTGTAAGGGATCACCTTAGCTGATTCATACGGTAATGGTCCCGGTAGATAGATAACCACAGGAGCCTTATGATTTTTCTGACTGTCGTAAGTAACTTCAATCAGTTCCTTGCTAAGAACCTTTGATTCGTCCAGTAGAGGGATGATGGCACAAACATCCTTATTCCTCTCAGGGTCAGAGATTACAACCACGTCTCTAATTTGATCTGTGAAGTAGTCCGGCGTCCAGTCAACGGACCCCGAAGCTAGGTATGGGTGAATCTCTGTGTGATCCAACTGGCTCTGATGGGCTTCTCGCACGAGGTAACATCCTTGGTTATTCTCCGAGCAGACTCTACAACGTTCATAGTTGTGTGGTGGCACCTGGCCACGTCCGCTTTGAATGCAGTGCAACCTCACTAGATCTGTTTCCGTAGATCGGACATCGTGACTGCGATGCCGAGTAGGGTTCTTGTCAACCACACTGATTTGTAGCGTGTCTTCATCCATATAGATTGGAAGCCACCAGTGGTTTAATACGTGTTGTAAAGTTCTCTGAACGAGAGTGCACCCTTGGTTACTCTCACAACATCCTTTACAGTTCAGATAATCATGCAAAGTGAGAAAACCAAGTTGAACCTGCCTGGCGTGTAACTTCACCAAGCTGGTATTCATCAAACGAATATCGAAGATTTGAATCATGTTGATCTGATATGGATTTCTATCATGGTAGTCATGGATCCATCCAAGATCCATCTGACGCTGGAGGGCCTCTTGTACAAAAGAGCATCCCTGTTTGTTTACCGAGCAAGTCAGACAGGAATTGTAATCATGACGCGGCATATTATGATACTGGCTTTGCCTTGAGTACATCGCCACCAAGTTGACATTCATTGTACGAATGTCGTTATTCTGAATGACGTTGGAATTTGTATAGGTCATGTTGACTCCACGAACTCAATGCTCTTGGATCCATCCGAGATCCAATTGTTCTTGTAGAGCTGATTGCACCACAGAACATCCCTGATTGTTTTTAGAGCAGATATCACACTGGTGATAGTTATGAGGTGGCACATGGCCATATCGGCTTTGTCTACAATGCATCTTGACCAAATTGACCCTTAATAAGAGTACATCATGAATTTGATAGACGTTGTTAGACTCCTCCTCTATCAAATTGACTACAGCTTTCTCATGTTAAGGCAGCGGGTTTGTGAGAACATTAGGATTCGTATCCTTGAAAGATAAGACCCCACTCCTAACAAGCTTTTGCACATCGAATTTGAAACTGAGACAGTTCTCTATGTTATGCCCTGGTCCTCCTTGATGGTAAGGACACGTCTGATCCGCTTTGAACCAAAAAGGTGGATTTTCCGGTACTGTAAGAGGAGACTTAGTCTGGACGTGCCCCTTGACCAGTAGTAACAGAAACAATTCTGCGTACAGCATGGGTATAGGGTCAAACCCTGGTGGTCGTGTTGTACGGTTATTGTTGTATGGAGGACGAGTGTGCTGAAGAGACTGTTGTGTCCTTTGCTGAAATTATTGTTGATTAGGTTGGCTCTGCGCAACCTGAGGTTGATACGTAGGAACAGGCGCAGGATTGATAGTAAGAGTTACCCCCGCTACTGGTTGATATCGTCACCTTTGCTTTCCGAGATCGATATTCCTGATATCTTGCTCTTTTTTCTTAGGGAGAGCATTACCGTATCGTTTTGTACTACTTGATGATCCAGCGTCTTTTACTAAACGTCCTTCTCGGGCGGCTTCCTCAAGACGAACTCCCATGCCTACCATCTCGGTGAAGTCACTGGGCGCACTGGCGACCATTCGGTCGTAGTAAAATGAGCTTAAGGTCTTTAAGAAGATCTTTGTCATCTCTTTTTCCTCAAGAGGTGGACAAATCTGGGCGGAAATTTCACGCCATCTCTGAGCGTACTCCTTAAAGGTTTCCTTGTCCTTTTGTGACATCGATCTGAGTTGATCTCTGTCCGGTGCCATGTCCAAATTGTATTTGTACTGCTAAACAAAAGCAGCGCCAAGATCTCTGAATGTGCCGATCGTAGCGCGGTTTAAACCCATGTACCATTTTAATGCGGCACCGGTTAAACTATTCTGAAAGTAATGAATTAGTAGCTCCTGGTTCTTTGTCTGAGCTGACATTCGCCGAGCGTACATCACTAAATGACTCTGAGGGCAAGAGTTACCCTTGTAATTTTCAAAGTCGGGCACTTGGAACTTGTGTGGAACTTTCAAATTGGGGACCAAACAAAGGTCCGCGACGTCCTTTCCAAATAGATCCTGACCGCGAAGGGCCTGCAGTTCTTTCTGCATTTCCAGGAACTGTTCCTAGAACTCATTCATTTTGTCGAACATGCTTTCGTTTCCACCAGAAGGTATCTGGGGAATCTGTCCTTCCGAGATAGTGGGTACCACGGGCGGTGGTATAGTCATTATGGCCGAGACTCTCGGTGCCTCCCAAAGTTTGTAACCTTCAGGAGTTACTGTCATGCCCCTGGCATCTTCGCTTTTTCGAAGTTTGTAACCTTAAGGCTCAGCAGCTCCTGCTGCGGTTCCCTGATCCTCAGCGATCGGTGGAACATATCCTTCAGGGATATAGTTACGTGGCATGCCCCAGGGGCGATCTTTCGTCATCTTGTACCTAGGATCATACTTCTCCACTATGGGCGTAGATGTGATCTCCGAGATCACAATCCTTTGTTGTTGCATCTGAGCTTCTACTTGAGCTTGCATGTCGTTATGAAGGTTTCTCAGATCCTGTTTCAGAGTGTCGATCTCTTCCCTCAACTCTCTGTTTTCTTCCTCGAGATCATCCATCTTTTTCTGACGATTGGCCCGAGTATTGTACGAATGAGACAGTTTGACTCTAGAATCGAGACGCAAACGTGAGATTCGTAGGTAAGAAGAATGCGTTTATGAGAATGATGAATGCAATGATTATTAATTATTTTTGTTTATTCAAAGTAAACTTCGACAATTAGATTGCAAATATCAAACAGTGGGGAAACTCCGTTTTATTGAATTCAAAGGATTGCGGAAATGGAAATACAGTAGATTACAAAGTGCTGGAAAAGGAAATCTAAACTAATGGATCCTGAGTCCTCTCTGAAGAGAGCTCAAGTGCTAGTTCGGGTGCTTTCCTTTTCTTTGACCGGGGCTATTAGGCCGTTGTCGGGTTGTTATTCCTTTCCCAAGTGAAAGGAGCGAGCAAATTCCTTTGGTCATCCTGATACTCTACAGCATGTTTCTCTAAAATCTCAATCAGGGCATCTTTTTCTCTTAATAGTTGTTGTATTTTCCTGCACTCCACATTGAGAATATGGTACTTGTTCCTCCAAGACCTCTTCTCCTGCTGAACTTTGCTGAGAGTAACTTGAAGTTTTTCCGTCTTAGACATAAAATAAAGGGCAGAGTCCCTTAATGGAAGAACTTCCTGACGAGGGTAAGGCATCCTCAGCTTGAGAGCTCTAGTTTGTACCCAGTGGAGATAAGGCTCCACCGAGACACAGTCTGGTTTTCCTAGAGACTCTCTTCCTTTTCTATGAACGTGTTTCCAGGCATGCACTATTTTCGTCTTTAGTACCTTGTCATTTTCTCCTTCTTTGAAGAAAAGACCTTCCAGATGAGCATTCCGTGGGACGTGCCTCATCGGGTATCCGAATTGACGACGAACGAGAATTGGATGATAGTTGATTCCCTCTTAGTTCCTATAAGGGGTACATTTGGGAAATTTCCACAATGGTCAATGATCCCGATCCCGTCATAGATTCGATTGTACCAATCGATGTCAGAGTTGGTAAGAGACATGATTCTCTGCGACCAACGTAAAGTATTCTTTTGATCCCAAAATGCAGCAGACTTGGGCAAATGGGAAGTGAACCATTTGTATAGCAGAGGTACACAGCACGTGATCATTCCTCCACTGTATAAATTCCTTAAATGTACCGAATGATACGCATCTGCAAGTAAGGTCGGTACGGTGTTTCCAATCAGGAAAATCTTAATGGCATTGATATCCACAAAGTTATCGATGTTGGGAAACAAAAATAACCCGTAGGTGAGCAAAACAAAGATGCTCTCGAAAGCGGCCATGTTCCCTATACTGGCAAAGTATAGAGCCTTCTTTGTCAAGAACTGGGCTGGCAAATCCTGGATGCCACCCTTAGTGGTTATGTGAGTCCTGACTTCTGACTCGTCCAAATAAATTGCTCTTGCAATGGTTTGATCCTTTGGAATTTCTTCCAGTCCAGAAAAGGGAGCTTGATCAGTAATATGTAAATCAGTCAGGTGAGAGTACTCCTCTAGCGTTGGTGCAAGCTGATAATCCGGGAATGTGAAACAGTGATAAACTAGATCATAGAACTGGATTAATGTGGACAGGATTTCTTCGATTACATCGACCCTTAACAAGGATAGCAGCCTTCCATACTTGGCTCTGAAAGCCTCGTGGTTGGTGATCATTCTCGCCAGACCTCTCAAATCCTCTAGTTTTGGAACCTTGAAGGTGTACTTATGAGTTTTCCTTCTACCAAAATCCATTATCGCAATCTCTTTTCTCTGATATTTGCAATCATTGTGTTAGTTTAATTTGAAAAAGAGAGACTAGAAGAGAAGATTTTCTTTGTCTTAATGTTTTTTAAATGAATGTATGAATGTAGCGCACAAAAACATAGAAAAATCATGGGGTCAAAGGGTCGGTGTCATGAAGTCAAGGCTCTACCCTCCCCCCCCCCCCCCAAAGGTTTATACTGGTGATTTTTTGTACCTGTCTCTCAAAATCATTGATTCCCTTAGAGATAAAATCAGCGAGCCGGGAACCGTGTTAGGTGATGTATCTTAGAGCAATCTCAGATGAGGGTAGTATCACGTGACAACTATTTCCGATAGCTTCTGCACTACAAAATGGCTTAAGTTTGCTAAAAACCTCAGCTTCTCAGATAACCCAGTCGACCACACTACTTTCAACAACCGAAGTTGTATAGGCAATGTATCTGCAAAGGGAGTCTCCACTGAGTTTGATGGTCGATCGGGAGCTCTTAACTGGAATTCACTCCCAGTAAGATTGCTCGCATTGCCATCACCTATCTTAGGTGTATACTCAATCTTTCCACATGCGGCATCACACGCATTACCACTAGCAGAAAAATAAACACAGATATCAATTAGGAAAAGCAGTATATATATTTGTCTTAATCATCCTAGACCTCTAGTCTTATGATCCTATACAGACAATGACTCCCCAGCAGAGTTGCCATTTCTATGACATTTTGGTGAACTCAAGGTTTTCACCGAAGATTGTAAGAAAGAGAAAACGGGCCCCACGGTGGGCGCCATTTTTCTGTAGCGAGCGATTTTGGACGTGGTTCTTCAGCACTGTCGCTCTGGGGTACTACAGGTCGATTCATTTTTTATCCTATTAAAGCTGACTAAGGAAGGGAAATAGATGTCTCCAATTAACCCTGCTTGCATACTGAGTTTAAACAGACGACTGTTGGTTTACAGATGCGGTTTAGATTGTGGGCCTTTCTCAGCTTATTTTTCTAAGAATGAAATGACGGGACTATGCTATTGGTAGGATGTTAGGACTGATGCATTTCGATTAATGTATGAAGGTACAGGATTTTGGGTTTTTGATTAGTGTGCTCGCTAAGATTTTTCAATCTTATGCCTACGTATTCCCGTTTGACGAAACAGGGAAATCAGAGCGATCATAGTTCCTCCTATTCTATGGGAGGAAAAAGGTTGTTTTGGTGTCTTGTTCAAAGCCCAAGACGTGAAGCTAAATGTGGTTTGTATCTTGTTCAAATCCCAAGATGTGAAGCTGAAGGGTCTATTTGTATCTTGTTCGAAGCCCAAGATGTGAAACTGAAGGGGTTTGACTTTAGAGAGAATTTGTCATCTCTAAAGAGGGGTATTTGGTTTGTTTGTCACAACTGTTGGGTGACTGATTATAAAGGAGAATTACTTTAACTGGGATATGTGAATCCAGCAATGCCATAATTTCTTTTATAGGGGATTTTTAACCTGAAGGAGAAGACTTTAACTCAGTTTAGAGCAATGCCATTTTTCCTTAGGAATTTCTCATGCTAAAAGAGGGACAGTGGTGTGGATGTAAATAATCCAGAGGCTTGCCGCTTACAGCAATTAGATGGGGGAAAAGGAGTTGTTGATGTTTGTATACTGTGAACGAGGCACAGATTTTGATGCTAAAAGGTTGATTGACTCAACCGGGGTATCCTTATACAAAGCCTAAGAGGAGGCTATTGACCTAACAAGAGGCTATTTTTATGTGTCTCGTACGAAGCCCGAGAGAGAGGCTAAAAGGGTTGACTCAACAAGAGAGTGCTTTTGTATATGTCTTGTACGAAGCCCAAGACGGAGGCTAAAAGCGCTTGACTCAACAAGAGAGTCTTTTATACTCAACAAGAGAGTGTTTTTGTATCTCGTACGAAGCCCGAGATGGAGGCTAAAAGGGTTCACTCAACAAGAGAGCCTTTTATACTCAACAAGAGAGTGATTTTGGTATCTCGTATGAAGCCCGAGATGGAGGGTAAAAAAGGTTAACTCCGCTGGGGAGAATCATTGTACAAAGCCCAAGAGGAGGCTAGGGTGCTGGTGACTGTTTTAGTTTAGTGGCAGGTCCAGTATGTTGGTTAAAAGAGAAAATCAGTTCTTATATAGGTAATGTTGTACTTTGAGATTGATCAGACGATTAGGGAGATTTCCTGTTCTTTAAGGAAATGGAAAATCTAAAGGGTATTGAGACTGTCCAAGTCTACGGGTGTTTGAGAAATCGATTCTCAGGTAGTGAATGATCTTTGTATGATGCCGAAGAGAAGGCTGGTATGTTAAGGGATGAAGGTCAACCCATTAACTGGTCTGACACTTGACTCAGAAAGACAACTCTAGCGAATTGATGACTAGGTTGTGTTCCTATACCTGTAGAGGTCTCTGGGTTCTTGTACTAAGCCCAAGAGAAGGCATGAGAGCTTTTAAGAAGCCGAAGAGTCCTTGTACAATGCCCAAGAGGAGGTGGGGATGCTTTTAAGAAGCCAGTGGGTCCCCAAACCCCGAGAAGTTCAAGACAAGCCATTCACCGAGAATAGATCAAGCCAGAAAAGTCCGAGAATTTGAAAGAAACTCAAGAGATGCCATTCACGGAGAAAAGATCATCTCTAGGGAGTAGAGTTTCTTTGACGATTTCTAAGAGTGGCAGTCTGAGAAAGGGTTCACCGAGAATGCTGCCTTTCACGTCTCCATATTGTTTAACCCCAAGAGGAGGGAAAATTGTGTCTGGTAATCCTAAGGGGATCTAGTTTTGTTTGTATTTAAGAGTGGCCAACAGGGCTTTACCTAGTGCTAGACGTAGTTGCCGGGGAAAACTCTAAATAACTATACTAGTATTACACAGTTGAAATTTGACGAGTATATAAGTCTGTGAAAGAAGACTTACAGTGAGAAGCCCCACAATACAGTTATATATATGAAAGCGGATAAAGAAAGCAGATAAACACTTACTCGGTTGTAGAGCTTCCATGCTGTTTGGTTAGTTTGCTCAACAAAGAAAGCTTTGATAACAATATTATATTCAAAATCAAAGGAGAAAGTGCTTTGAAAAGATTGTTGGGGCATATAGCTCAAGGAGAGGCCCAAGGTTTTATCAGTGATTACACTGTTGTTTTGTACATTGTACAGGGACTTATACAAGTGACTGAGGCCCAAAAAGGTTTTCTGTATAAAGGGATGGGTCTTACACTCTCGCAAGAGGCCCAAAGGGTCATTTTTGTACAAGTGATGAGGCTTAGAACTCAAGGAGAGGCCCAAAGAGTTTTGTTTTAAAAGGCGACGATCGCGTCGAACTTTTTGATGGTACCGGGACTTATACAATACACTGAGGCCCAAATTATTTTGGTTTTCAAAAAGGGTTGGGTCTTACACTCTACTAGAGGCCCAATGATTTTTAAATAATGGGGCTTATAACACGAGGGTAGGCCCAAGGGTTTGATTTTTGAACTGGCGATCGCGCCAAGATTTTCTTTTAACGCAGAGGGACTTATACAATATCTGAGGGCCAAAATGGTTTTGGTTAAAAGGGGATTGGGTCTTACACTCTATTAGAGGCCCATGAGTGTTTGAAAGTTTTGTTTGAGTGAAAATCAAGGAAACCCTAAATTTGTTTTCTTTTAAAAGGAAATATTTAAAGAAAATAAAATAAAAATGATAAAAATACCAAATAAGTTTGAATAAACCACTTGTGATTTTTGTTGAGGGTTTGAAAAATGAGATTTTTATCACAAGATAGATTAAAACTCATTTAGTTTTGATTTTCAAAGTAAATATTCACTTTTAAATGTTTAAAAACAATTAAAAAAGAATTTATTCACAAAAATACTAATTATATTAAATAACTAATATAAATTTAATTTTTTTGTGGAACAAAATATTTCAACATTTTTGTGATTTTTTGCAAAAAGAACCAATAAAAAATAATTAAAATTGAGGGAGTTATTAATTTTTCAAATCATTAAAAATAATAAGAAAAACAATAAAAAAGTGGAGAAAATAGCAAAAAGAGGATCTGGGGCGAGGGGGATTCGAACCCCAGACCTCTTGTGTATATGGCGCGCGCCTTACCACTGGGGTGGTGATACATCCATTGATAGAAACACAACCACTAATATACAAGGCTTGCCTTGTTTTAGGCCTGGCCCAAGGCAAGGCAAGGCAAGATTTTGGTTGAAAACGTGAAGGCAATAACTTTCTCATTTCTCCATGGATTGGGACAAAATTTAGGTCTATCCTGCCTAGAATTTCACAAGGAATCCAATGGTGGTGGTATTTTTTGCAGATCATGCTCCTATTGAAAAACCCGATAGTGGTTTTGAAATAGGCCATGATTTGCATTTTCTATGCCATCTCTTGGTACAAGCATGAATTACATGATAAATTGGTGCAAACACAACACATATAACATGTATAAGAGATGCATGGTCAGTGGACATCAAAAGAAAGCATGGTTCAAAGAATCCAAGTTGTGATGCTTACCTCTTTTTGGAGCTTTTGTGTAATCTGCCAAGCCATTTGTTCCAGAAATGATTTGATGCTTTGAACAACCTCAGATGATCTCTTAGAAGCTTTTAGGATGGTTGGAATCAGCTGGAAACCTCAGGAACAAGTTTGAGCTCTTTCTTGCAAAAGGGGCAAAAGTGGCCAAAATAACAACTCTCTCAAATGGTGTTCCAGATGGGGGAAACCATTTGGGACTGTTCAAGGATGATATTTGGAGTGTGTTTGAGGTTTTATCTGGTTTGGAAAGTGATTGAATCAAGACATGGCTTGAAAAATGCACAAAAGTACTATTTTGAGGTTTTGAGAGGTGACTTTGTGATTTTGGTGTTACAGGTCACTTGTGAGAGTTTGGACAGCTTAGATATGATATATTGGATGTGTTTGGATCATGAGCTGTGATGGAAATGCTATCTAACTCAAAAACTCAGAGTTACCTTGCTAAAAAAGGTATTTTTCCTAGAGAAAGAAATTTTGAGGAAAACAAGTGTTGTAGTGCTTTGGTGTACTCAAACTAAGCATAAATGAGCTCTATTTATAGTAGATCAAGTTTGTTTTGGCTGCAATAGTGAATGGCAACTGCAGCAGAGGTTTGGCCAATGTTGAGCAATGAGAGTCCAAGTCTCCTCTAGCCATTGACTAGAGGTTAGGGCACAGGCTGTTGGTCCCCTTGGTCTTGGATAAGTCTTGACTGAATTCAGTTGGAAATGGCTCAGTCCATGCCACCTTGGTGCATCCATTGAATGCTCCAATCAAAAATTGGAGTCTTGTCCCTCTTTTAGGCATTTCTAGGTTTAGCATGCTATTTTTGGTTCCAAAGACTTGGGAGGCTTGGGATCAGAGTTGGTTCCTCCTTGGTCCCCCCTTGAGGTGTTCAGATGGATAGAGTCGCTTGCCCTTTGCAAAATTTGAGCAAATCGAGGAAAACTCCAAAATCTGCCTTGCCATGACAGTTTGCAGCAACGCATATTGGCATTGTCATATCTCATGGCTCAAGTAGACTTTGATGGAGTTCTTGGCCATTTTGGAAAGCCCTCATATGATACAACAACTGTTTGATCATAATTGGTTTTGATACTTTTTGGATCCAAGTGAAAAATGCCCCTACATTTGGAAAAAAGTAAGGCAGATTCTGACTTAGTGAAAATTTCACTAAGTGTTGGAAAAAAGTGACATTTTCACTTTTTGTGATTTTGATCATTCCATAACTTAAAATCCATGAGGAATTGGAATGCGTTATGTTTGAAGCTTTTGTAGAGTGCCATGAGAGCTACAAATCCAGCTTTGGATGGGGAAAAATGGCCTTGTGGTTTAGGAGTTATGATCCTCCAAAGTTGATACCCTAGCCACTTTGTTCCATAACTTAGAAAAATTTCTAAGTTTTTATGGTTACCCCTTTTACAAGTTATCCCACTTTTCTTGATTTTTCTTGATGAATGATGATTCCAATCACACATTAACATCATTTTAGGGTTAAGGAACCATAATTGTGAAAAATCTCAAAAAGTTAAAGTTTGACTTTTGTGCATAGTTGACTTTTTATCAGATGAATTTCAAACTGTGCGATCCTCTATGAAATCAAGTCCTTGACTTAAATCAAACTTGATGGATTGATTTCATAGATGTTATAGGGTGTATTGAATCATGTGCAAGGGTTTGGGAGTATGTCCTGGTCAAAAGTCAAAGATACAGTTGACTTTTCTCGCGAAACCCTAACTGTGGTTCAGATGAAATTGAAACTTGTTGCTCAAGCTTCTTGGATCAATCCATTGTTGAAAATGGATTAATATGTTGTATTAGATATCCTCAAATCATTTCTTGAGGTCTTGGCTCATGCTTTGCCCCAAAAGTCAACTTAGGGGTGAATTAGGTCAAGAAACCCTAATTCCTGATTTTTTGTGAATGCATCCCCTGAGGTTAAATTGACTTGATGATTGGGTCCATGATGTCCCTTGGAGCATCATAGGTTATGCTTTGAAGCATTGGCTGATGCCCAGAGGAAAAATTCCATTTGGAGGCCCTGGTTGACCAAACCCTAATTTGGTGACACTGGCGATCTTGAGGCTTAATCCACTTGGAATGTTGCAGCCTTGTGCTTAATCCACATGTACGAGTCCTCATGATCCATTGTGGATGTTTGAGAGGCTAGACAAGTTGAAGATCATGTCATTCCTTGATTGATCCTTTGTCTAAGCCTCTGAGAGGGCTTGAAACCCTAAATCTGATCGTAGTGGATGTTCACGCATCTTTGGGGAGACTGATGGTTCATCCATATTGTGATGATGATTTGTACAATGATGGGAAATCTTAGTGGTCAAAATTTGGGGTATGAAATTTGGGTCACGACCTTTGCTCGGTCCTACACCCGTCCTTTGGGTCACGACCTTTGCCCGGTCCTACACCCGTCATTTGGGGTCACGACCTTTGCTCGGTCCTACACCTGTCCTTTGGGTCACGACCTTTTCTCGGTCCTACACCAGTCATTTGGGGTCACGACCTTTGCTCGGTCCTACACCCAACCTTTGGGTCACAACCTTTGCTCGGTCCTACACCCGTCCTTTGGGTCACGACCTTTGCTCGGTCCTACACCTGTCCTTTGGGTCACGACCTTTTGCTCGGTCCTACACCCGTCCTTTGGGTCACGACCTTTGCTCGGTCCTACACCCGTCCTTTGGGTCACGACCTTTGCTCGGTCCTATACCTGTCCTTTTAGGTCACGACCTTTGCTCGGTCCTACACCCGTCCTTTTGGGTCACGACCTTTGCTCGGTCCTACACTCGTCCTTTGGGTCACGACCTTTGCTCGGTCCTACACCCGTCCTTTGGGTCACGACCTTTGCTCGGTCCTACACCCCTCCTTTGGGTCACGAACTTCGCTCGGTCCTACACCCGTTCTTTGGTTGATCATAATTCTTATCTGTTAAAACTTCTTTTCCCCACACAGTCTTAATTCCTTCCTTTGGTTAACTACTGCCAGTCAGTTAACATACCGAGTCCTCTTTTCTCTTGGTTTTAACACCATTCCTTTGTTTGTTTCCTCAGTTGGGTCGCTACCTTCTGATTCTTAGTCACAGTTTATTTGTTCTCTTACTCCCCAGTGGAGTCTCTTTATTCCTTTTGCTCTCTTGGTTTCGACACCACTATTGCACTTTCCTCTCAGGAAAATTACTATCTGTTCCTTTGCACTCCTTTCTTGGTTATGACACCATTTCTTTTGCATCCCCAGTGGATCTTTCTCTATCTCTTTTTCTCTTGGTTTTGACACCGTTTCTATTTTGTTCCTTGCACAACCACTTTAGTCTCTTATTCCTCAGTGGAATACTCTTTTTTGCCTTTTGCTCTTCTTTGATGGTTTTGACACCATTTCTTTGGAATCCCCAGTGGAATTTCCTTCTTTCTTTTGCTCTTGGTTTTGACACCACTTTCCTTTCCTTTTCCTTTTCTGTCTTAGTTCCACTAACTACGGAAGCTCTGATTCTGCATTCTGTCGAATGTATGATACGTAGGCACGAGATCGCGATGATCTTGATGAGCACACGTCCACTCTTCCTTTCTTCTCCCTTTCTTCCTTCCTCTCTATCCCCTGGTTCCATGAACTACGACGCTCTGATTTCCTCATTGCACTATGAGGGTACATAGGCACGAGGGCCCCAATCCTCCGCGAGCACTTTCTTTCCTTTCTTTTTTCCTTTTCTCTTCTCTCCCCTCTTCTTTTAGTTAGAAGCCTTTAGATAGATAACCCATCCAAGCCTAGAAGCAAGTGAAATGGTTCCCGTCGAGTACGACGGATGCGTTAGGTGCTAGTACCTTCCTTTCGTATAACTGGCCCCCGTTCCCGTTTCTCTTCCCCTTGGATTTTATCGATAATTTCCCTCTCCTTCTGGACTAAATAAAGTTTGGTGGCGACTCTGTGTTATCTTTGAGTGTGCGGTTCACTCAGGTATAAACCAGCCATCTTCAGGAGGCGGCATATTCTGAATTGCCCTAACCTTGTCAGGATCAACTTCAATGCCTTTCTGACTCACAATAAAGCCCAACAGTTTACCAGATCAAACTCCGAAGGTGCACTTCGCAGGATTCAACCGCAGTCTAAAATTCTGGAGTCTGTCAAACAGTTTCTTCAGATGAACCAGGTGATCATCTTCAGTTTTGTACTTGGCAATCATATTGTCCACGTAAACCTCAATCTCTTTATGAATCATATCGTGAAAGAGGGCTGTCATGGCACGATGGTATGTTGCCCCTGCATTCTTCAGACCGAATGGCATGACTTTGTAACAATATGTATCCCATGGCGTGATGAAAGTAGTCTTCTCCCTACAAGCTAGGGACATTTTGATCTGATTATATCCTGAAAACCCATCCATGAACGAAAAGACAGAAAACTGGGCTGTGTTGTCTACCATGACATCAATATGAGGCAAAGGAAAATCATCTTTCAGGCTGGCCTTGTTGAGATCTCAATAATCCACACACATTCTGACTTTGCTGTCTTTCTTGGGAACCGGGACAATATTGGAAATCCATTCAGGATATTCAGAAGTGGCGAGGAACCCAACATCAAACTGTTTCTTTACCTCTTCTCTGATTTTAAGTGCCATGTCGGGTCTAGTCTTCCTGAGCTTCTGCTTGACAGGAGGACATCCGGGCTTGAGTGGCAAGTGATGTTCAACGATGTTGGTATTTAACCCAGGAATATCTTGATAGGACCAAGTGAAGATATCAACATACTCTTTCAATAACTTGACCAACTCGGAGTGTACATGCTTAGCGAGAGACGCGCCAACCTTGACTTCTCTCCTGACCTCATCAGTACCAAGATTGACCACTTCTACTGGCTCTTTGTGTGGCTGAATCTCTTTATGCTCATGCTCAAGGAGCCTTGCTAGTTCAGTCGGTAATTCACAATCTTCCTCACCATCTTCTTCGGCTTGGTTAATTGGAATCCCAGAATTACAATGGATGTTTGCCATGTTGTTATCAAAGCTTTTATTAGTTCTGCATGTTTATGAATATGTTTAGAATGACCTATTTTGAAAGGTGAAAATAAAAGAAACTTTTGCCATTTATTTGTGAAAAAGTAAAATAAAGAAAGAAAATAGAGCATGATTTTGAATGAAAAAACTTTTATTTATTGATCACATAATATTGCAAAAGCGTGAGGCCCTTTACACGATATCCACTCGTCTCGGGCGAGGACGAGGGAATGAGAAAGCAAAATGCATTACATGTTATATGGAAAAACCACAAGAATCACGGTAGATGTCCAGTTGTTGAGCTTGAAACCCGGCGGACACTTGCGCACAAAGTTTGAAATCTGATTACTAGGACTAGCATCATCAAGGGCTGCCACCATGTCACCCATCTGAAAACCCGCGCTACTGAACTTGATCAAGTTGCACTGCTTCGAAACATGTGAATTAGATTGTCGACCAGGATGGTAACCCAACCCAAATCAATTATGCTTCTCAACCACATCAATCACATGCCCCCAGCCTGACAAGGCACCTCTCTTGATGGTCTCTTTAGCACTCTTAGCAGATGCTAAAGTCATTTGTGATGATCTACTGTGACTAGTGGAAGCGGAGCTGACATCTTCAAACTCGAGACACTGAAATGGCACCTCGGCTATGCCTTCTTCGGTCTCGACTTATCGAAAATATGATAACTCGCTCAAAATTAGATCCTCTTCACCACAGATGATGACCAGCTGATCGTCGAACATAAGTTTCAACTTCTGATGTAAAGTTGATGTAACTTCCCCTGCAGCGTGAATCCACGGTCGACCCAATAGGCAACTGTACGCCGAATTGATGTCCATTAGATGGAAAGTAATGGTGAACAAATGCGGTCCAACTTTGATGGGTAAGTCTACTTATCCGATGACCTGCCTTCGAGAACCATTAAAGGCTCTGACAACAAAGGAGCTCGGCCTCATCTCGCTCCCTTCTACAAGTAATTGACTCAATGTACCCTTAGGCATCACATTGAGGAAAGAACCGGTCTCTACCAGAACACGATATAAGAGGATGTCTGTATAGGTTACAGATATGTCCAGTGCTTTGTTATGGGCAGTTCCTTCAGGAGGCAATTCTGATTCATTAAAACCTAAATATCTGTTTGCTATTATATTGGCCACTACATCATCAAACTCGACGACGGATATATCATGCATAACATGGGCAGTGTTCAAGACCTTCAACAAGGCTGATCTGTGCGTGGGTGAACTCATGAGTAAGGACAAGATTGAGATCCTTGAGGGAGTTTGCCCCAGCTGATCCACAATCTTAAAGTCACTTTTCTTGATCAACTTAAGGAACTCTTGATCATCAAGTGTCTCTTTGCTCATTGAAACATCCTCAGACGGGATAGTCGACACTGGAACTGTAGATGAAGCCCCTTGTTGAACAACAGGGGTTACAGATGCAGGTGTCTCCTTGGGAGGAACAACAGTTGGAACTTGAACAAGCTTTGTAGTAACTTTCAGAGCAAACACTCGTCCACTACGAGTCATACCTCCAACGGCTGTAACATTTACGATCTCAGATTCTGCAAACCTTATCTCTTGGTCTCTAGAAAACACGGTAGACCCATATCTCCAAGGTACCTCTTTAGAACTCTGATACGGAAACAGCTTTGGCGGACAAACAACGATGGGTTGCACCTTCTTCTGTTTAGGGGATTTAACAGGAACCTTCCATAGACGATGGTGAACGGCTCGATAGCAGCAATTTCCTCAATAGGTTTAGATCTGGAAAATTGAACTTCACCACGGTTCATCAAAATCTGGACACAACCCTTCATCGTTCGACACTGGTTGGGATTATTGTCGCAAATCTGACATTTACCATGCAATGCTTTCAACAGCCCATGTTCATTCAATCTCTTGAAAACCTCAGTCATCGGGGTCTTTACCTCGTCAACATCCATGATTAATTCAGCCCTTGAATCATCCTCAATCATGTTAACCACGGATCCACCGTGATCTGGCAACGGATTATTCTGAATGTTAGGTCCTTCCTCAGCGAAAGTCAGAATCTTCTTATGAATGAGTTCCTGAACTTTGGTTTTGAAAACAAAATAGTCCTCTGTCGCATGTCCTATGTATCCAGCGTGATAAGCACATGACGCATTTGGATTATGCTTCATGCCAAATGGAGGAATTACAGGAGCGATCTGCTTGGGGCCAATTGCCCCTTGGTGAACCAAGTAAGGAAACAATTCAGTGTATGACACCGGAATTCTATTGAAATTAGGAAGTTTACGGTTTCCTTGATTGTTGTTGTTCTGATGGTTTTGATTCTGCTGACTTTTGTTGTTCTGTTAATTTTGTTGCTGATTCTGAGCATTCTGAACTGGTTGTTGCGGATGATACTGATATGGAGGTTGTTGATATTGTGCAGCAGTGATGTACGGATATGGATAATAAGGCATAGGTGCCATGAGAGCTTGATACCAAGGAGAAACTTGAGCTGTCACAGCATTGGATTCACCTTCCTTTTTCTTGGACTGACTGTTCTGAGATTTTCTAGTGGCCGGCTGTTGGGAAGCAGCTTCAGGAATCTTTCCAGTCTTTAAACCATTTTCAATCTGTTCACCAATCGTTACAATGTCAGCAAAATTTGATAAAGAACTACCAACCATTTTCTCATAGTAGGATCCTTGCAATGTTCCCATAAAGATGTCAACTAACTCATTGTCAGAGGAGCCGGTCACACACGAGATGCCATCTCACGCCATCTTTGTGCATACTCTTTGAACGTTTCAGTTGAGCGTTGGGAGTGATTCTGCAACTGCAATCTAGTAGGCGCCAGATCAAGATTGTATTTGTATTATTTCAAGAATGCTTCAGACAAATCCCTCCAAGTACGAATCTTACTGCGCTCTAAGCCCATGTACCAATCCAATGAAGCACCAGACAAACTATCTTGAAAACAATGAACAAGCAAGTCATCGTTATCAATATAGGATGCCATATTCCTGCAATACATAGTGATGTGACTACGCAGGCAACTCAAACCTTTATACTTTGGCAGCTCAGGTATCTTGAATTTCTGCGGTAGCACAACATTCGGAACTAAACACAAGTCCTTGGCCTCCATGATAGCTCTGATACGGTCTTCCAGCAACTTGTAGTCAGCAGCTCTACTCTGATTAGTGGGCTTGACAAGAATCTGAGGATTTGGCAACTAAGATACGACGGGAGCATACACTTCCGGAGTAGCAAACTGAGACGGATACACCAAACCCAAATTAACCATCTGACGAGCATTCTGACCCATCTGAACACCAAATGGATAATTCAGAGGAGGTATCACAGCAGCTGAGGAAGAGGCCCCAGGATAGAACATCCCAAGATGAACATTTTGAACAGCAGTTTGAGCAGCTTGAGATAAAACTGAAACATGAATAGGAGGACCCCTATACACATGCTCTTCTTCATCAGGGGTTTCAATGTCAGCCAACCCGGAAGCTTGCCGAGTCTGAACCAGAAGATTCTCAAAATCATCATTCACCACTGGAGGTGGGACTGAAGTAGGCATACCCCATGGATATGCAGTAGCATTCCCATTAGGCATGGGCGCAACAAAAGGCTGATATGGCATGAAGGCACTACGATTGTTTGCAATATGAAAAGTGTAAATCAGAGGCATGCCCCAAGGAAAACCAGCGGGCATCTTGTTTAAACCGGATTGAGGATTTATCAGATGAACAACAGACTAGTGTGGCAATACATCATCATATGTATCCCTCAACAACCCAGGTAAGTCCTTCAATGCATGCTCAGCAAATCTGGCTAGACGGCCATGTCTCTCACTCCAATCTTCGCATCCTTCATGAGGTTATGCAGCAAAGAATGGTTAGGTCCCTGAAGCATATCCTGAAGAAAGGCCTCTTTCTGATCCAAGAGGTTTTGCAGATGACGACTTTGATGCTCCCAATGAGTGCTCTCTGTGTTGAGCTGACTAATCTGCTCTTGGCTCTGATGTGCTTGATCCTACAGCTTCTGAATCTCACCGAAGACTTTGTCTAGCTGGGCTTGACATTGATAAAAGTCCTTTGCTAACTGATTAGCACGGTCTTGCTCACTTTGCCACTTTGTCTTGAACTCGGATAACTTCCCTCGAAGCTCTTCATGTTGCTTTTTGTAGCTCAACTCATCCTTGTAGGCTTGATACTGGGTATCCGCGAGTTTTCTCTTCTTTGAAGAAAGTGCTTCATAGGTGCTCTTCAAAGCGTCACCCACTTTCCTACGCTTGTTCTGTTCAACCTCCACCCATTTGAGCATGCGCTCGCGCTTCTGGCGGAGCTCAATCTGTAGGCTTTCTTTCTCGGAAGTAACTCTATCAAGGTTGAGACGAAGATCAACATTCTCCTTCTTCAACTTCTCAATAATCACCTTGAGCTGGTCGACCTCAGATGGAGGAACAATGGTAAGTTTAGGAGGCTTGGCATTCATGGAAGTCTCGGGAGAAAATGGTAACAAGATCTCTTTGACGCGCTCTTTGACCCAAAGTGTGTACGCTTCCTTGGCTACGCAATTCTTCTTACCCAAATCGGCTCTTCCTTCGGAGTGAATCTGAGTCCAAGCGGCACTAAACCTCTTCAAAAAAACCCATGTCATCAACCCCTTCATGAAAGATGAACTCTTCCACTACCTCAGGCGCTGGCTTAGCAACCATAGGATATCCCAACTGTCGAAAAGTAAGTCTCAGATTGTAGTTAATTCCACCCTTTGTACCCAAGAGAGGTACATTGGAGAATTTCCCACAATGAAGAATGATCTTAATATCGTCGAAGACTCGAGAATACCAAGAAATGTCATCAGTATTAAGAGACATGATTCGTTGAGACCACTTGAGATTACCCTTATTCTCCACAAAGGGATCCTTCTGTGGAAGGTGAGACATGAACCATCGGTACAGCAGAGGAGCACAACAGACAATGGTTCCCTTCTTATTTTCATTCCTAGAATGAATAGAATGATAGGTATCAGGAAGAAGTGTCGAAATAGGGTTCTTGGACAAGAAGATACTGATGGCAGCCTGATCTATGTAATCCTCCATGTTCGGAAACAAGACAATCCCATATATCAGCAAAGCAAGAATGGCGTTGAAAGCCTTCCAGTTTCCATCCTTGCCAAAAGAAGTGGCCTTGTCAACCAAGAACTTCGAAGCAAACCCTCGAATACCTTTCCCTTTGGTCTCGATATTATCCTCCACATCCTTCTTACTAATGCAAAGCGCATCGGCAATAAGGGGAAACTTCGGACAACCACTGGTGTAAACATAAGGAACCTGCTTCTTGATCTCAACCCCCAGAATATAAGCATACTCGTCGAGTGTAGGTGCTAACTGATAATCCTGAAATATGAAGCACCTATATGGCGGATCATAGAACTGAACCAGAGTATGAATGGCGGTGATGTTCACTTCAGTATTAAGGATGGACAAAGGATTACCATAGGTATCCCTGAAAATCCCTTTGTTATCTTCAACCACACGGGATGCTAGACCTCTCAAAATATCCAGCTTAGGCTCCACAAAATTGTAGCTGAAAATGCCTCGACAACCAGTACTCATCTCTATGATAATGCCAACAAAGAATAAGTCCTCGAAAACCATAAAATGCACATGAAAAAATTAATTTACATGATGATATGATATGCAACACAAACAATAGGAAGCCAGCACTATCTGAATAATTAAATCTGAATAATCTGAATATTTGTATATAATTCTGTGTCGGTGCCACATAGTCTGATGTGTCGGTGCAAAATCTGGCCTGTGTGAGAGAACAAGGGTATGAAGTGGCTTGGTTTTCGGCAAAAACCCATCCCCTCACAGGTGTGATCTAGACACAACAAGGTGGTCCCTAGAAAGGTTGCCCAAACCATAGGACTCCAAGTGAAAACCCCCCGCGGTAATGAATTCTCACAGGACGAAAGTATTCTCAAGCGAATCACGATCTGGGATGTGGCTCTCGTGATAACCCAATACGCAAGACGAAGGCCTCACGACTATCCACGTTCTAGCCTATGTGTATACTAAACCCGGTGTTAGGACTTTTCTCTCCAATAATATCTACCCATCCCAACAACAGCAGAAAAAAGCAGATATCTAGAATATGCAGCATATGAATATTCAAAGCAGTAAAGAAATGCAGTAAATAACATAAAGCTAAAGCAAAGTAAAGCAAGTAAAGTGCGAAAGATAAACACCCAAGCAGGCAAGAAAAACAAACAAAACTAGGCGAGACCCCAACCTGCGAGCGCAAGGAATCCCCAGCAGAGTCTCCAGCTAACGATGGCTGGTTTATACCTGAGTGAATCGCACACTCAAAGATAACAAAGAGTCGCCACCAAACTTTATTTAGTCCCAAAGGACATGGAAAATATCGATAAAACCCAAGGGGAAGAGAAACGGGAACGAGGGTCGGTTATGCAAAAGGAAGGTACTAGCACCTACCGCATCCGTCGTACTCGACGGAAACCATTTTGCTTGGTTCTAGGCTCGGATGGGTTATCTATCTAAAGGCTTCTAGCTAAAAGAAGAGAGAGAGAGAGAGAGAGAGAGAGAGAGAGAGAGAGAGAGAGAAAAGAAAAGAGAAGAAGAGAAAGAAAGGAAGAAGAGTTCTCGCGGAGGATTGGGGCCCTCGTGCCTACGTACCCTCATAGTGCAATGAGGAAATTAGAGCTCCGTAGTTCATGGAACCAGGGAAAAGAAAGGGGAATGGAAGAAGGAAGGGTGGAAGTGTGCTCGCCAAGATCATCGCAATCTCGTGCCTACGTATCATACATTCAAAAGAATGCAGAATCAGAGCTTTCATAGTTCAGGGAACCAGACGGAAAAGGAAAAGGAAAGGAAAGTGGTGTCAAAACTAAGAACAAAAGAGGAAGAGAAGGATCCGCTGGGGATGCAAAAGAAATGGTGTCGAAACCAAGAAAAGAGTGCAAAGGAAAAAAAAATAACTGTGCTGAGGATAACGTGCAAGAATGGTGTCGAACCCAAGAAGGTAAAAGAGCAAAAGGAAATAAAAGAGACTCCGCTGGGGAGGTAAGAGAACAAAGGATTGTGCTGGGAACCAGAAGGTAGCAACCCTACTAGGGAACAAACAAAGGTGATGGTGTTGAAACCAAAAGAAAAGGGGTTCGATGTATTAACTGACTGGCAGTGGTTAACCAAAAAGAGAGAATAGGACTCTGTGGGGAAAAGGTTTTAACAGATGACTGTAATCAACCAAACGAACGGGTGTAGAACCGAATGAAGGTTGTAACCCAAAAGACGGGTGTGGAACCAAGCAAAGGTTGTGACCCACCGGGGATGTTGGTATTGACCGAACAAATGGTACTTGACCAACGAAAAAAGTATTGGAACCAAATGAAGGTTACTAACCCAAGGGTGTAAGTATTCGAACCAAGAAAAGGTTGCTAACTGCTGGGGATTCGGTTTTAACAGAAAGACTGTGATTAACCGAGAAGGAAATGAGTGATTAACCAAGAGAAGGTGATTAACTCGAGAGGGGGCTCAGTGTTTTAACAGACAGGCTGTGGTTAACTGAAAAATGGGTGATTAATCAAGAGAAGGTGATTAACCCGAAGGGCTCAGTATTTTAACAAGCAGACTGTGGTTAACTGAGAAGACGCGCAAATTGGTGTTTTAATTGACAGGCAGTGGTTAACCAAACAAAGGGAGAAGAACTAAGAGAAGGTTGCGAACTCCGCAGGGGTTTCGGTGTTTGACAAGAATACTGCGTTTAACCGAAGAAAAGGAATTGAGACTCTTCTGGGGAATCGAGAAGCAATGATTGACCGCAAGAAGAGAACATGGTATTGAAACAAAGAGAGTTTACTACCTGTCGTAAACCGAAATTTGACCTCCCTCTTTTGCCTTTTTGCATAAGCACGAACATTTGCATCGCTGGCATACACATCCGAACTTTTCTCTATGTGTTTCTTGTTGCAGGATTTTCAGTTTTTTTCTCGATTAATCGCATCCTCACGAAGTCATTACATCATCAAATCAAGCTCAAAATAAAGGTTTCCATGTTTACTCATCAAAACAAGAGGTGGAAAATCGAAACCGGGACTTCAGTATCATTTCCCAAGCAAATTTGGGCAAAATTGGCTGAAGTAACTGGTTACCCTGTGGTGAAACCGATTACTCTGTACAAAGTTGCAGTTTCTGCTGCATTTTTTGGGATAGCAGCTGTGTACACTCTCTGGTCTTCGGTTCTACAGTGTTCTAACAGCATGTGGAATATTCTAGACATCTCTAGACATTTCAAGACTATCCAAGACATTCCAAGTGCATTTATTCCAATGCTTCACTCTAAATTAAGTGCACTATGTTCCTTGATTCCCAAGTATGTGGACCTTTGGATATTGGAGCTCACATTGGGATTGTTACCGAGTTGGTTCTAACTAACCGAGTTAACCACCTTGACTCAGTGAGTCAAGTGTAACTAACTCCTAGCCTAGTTCCAAACCACCCAAAGCTAAGTCCAAACCAAATTCCAAACCTCTCACACTCCAAAGCTAAACTCTATATAAACAAATCTTCACCATGTCACAAACCCTCCACAATCATCCACACAAATTCACACTTTCTTCAATCTCAATTCTCTCACATTCTCTCTGATTTTTTTCTGCTACATCTTCATCTTCATCTCAATTCTCTTCCAAAACCTCACAAAAGCTCAATTTCTACGTTGAAGGATAATCACTTTTACATCAAAAGTGATTATTTCTTGAGCTCAACATTCATCATATTGCTATTATACTTGGATTTCTGGAGTTTTATAAGCTTTTGGATTCATCTCAAGTGATTACTTCAAATTTCTTCGGTGATAATTCTCATTTCGGAGTTTTCGTCACAATTTTCTCGGTTTCGATACGTTTTGTCAACAAATTGAAGATTCCTCTGGTTTTCTTTGATTTTCTGCATCAAGAATCCTTTTCAACAATTACCAAGGCACATCTCAGCCTTGTAGGTTGGTGGATCTCACTTTACTCATTGTTTCGATTGTTTTCGCGCGTTTACGATGTAATTTCGATTGTTTTTTAGTTTGATTTGCCATGCATTTGCTTGATCCTTGATCTCCATGATTAATGCTTGTAATTTGTGTTTAATTGCTCTTACATGAAGTAATTTTCGTGCACAAGTTCATACCCTAGCATGTGGTGGTTGGCATAAGTGATTAAGTGATGAAAATCACTTTTAAAAAGCTGTTTTTGCTGTTATTTTTGCCACTGTCACAGTGGTAACCGGTTACCATGTGGTGAGTAACCGGTTACTCAGTGTATTTTTCACCAAAAAATGCATTTTTCAAGCAAGTAATCGGTTACCCAGTGGTGAGTAACCGGTTACCACTGTACAGAATGGCCATTTTTTAGTTTTTCAAGCTTGTTTGACTTCCTTTCTTCCTCTAACTTCCATGGATCGATATGCTTGATATTTGTGGATCTTTTAAGTGTTGTTTAACTTCTGTTTGAAACATGATTGTCAACTTTCGATGCTCGATTTTTCATTTATCGATTATTTGCAACTTTGACAATGTTTGTTCATGAACATCTTGCATTCCATTTGATCACTTGTTAACATGTTTTGCAATGCATAATAATGACCATTTGGTACTGTTTTTTCATTTCATTTCTTGCTTTGCATTAAGTTTGTTCTTGATTGAGCAATTTTAATTTTGTATAATCAATAATTCACACCTTTTTGCTTTAATGATTTTTCATTCTTTTTGGAAAATTGTTAGCATAGCAGTTCCCTTTGATTAATTGATCGAAACCATGTTTCGATTAGTTGTTCTTCCCCTTCATTCTCTTTAGGATCTCTTTAGAGCTTCTTTTTCTGGATCCTCGACGGGGTTGGAGTTTCGCACTACGCACTGCATTGGAGCACTATACAAACTGAAGCTGTTACGCTGTCCATTTCATAACACGCGGGAGCACTGTACAACTTGGAGCTGTTGTGCTGTCCGTTTCAACTTCTGCATTACACCCTGTGTGTTAGAGAAGGAATGAGAAAGGAGAATTCCTACTCTCATTCTGACTACTTCAGGTAGGGGACGAATGACCCTGTGCTTGGCTTAGTCACCTCTATCTCCAGGCGGTAGTGTACCTTCTTCCCCAGTCGAGTTGATTCTTGATCACTCCTATCTCTTTCAATCTCTCTTTTTTGATCAATCACCCTTCTTCTTGGTTAAGATCATTACCACTTTTGGTAGTAAACTCTCTTTGTTTCAATACCCTGTTCTCTTCTTGCGGTCACTCATTGCTTCTCGATTCCCCACAAGAGTCTCAATTCCGTTTCTTCTGTTAAACGCAGTATTCTTGTCAAACACCGAAACCCCTGCGGAGTTCGTAGCCTTCTCTTTGGTTCTTCTCCCTTTGTTTGGTTAAACACTGCCTGTCAGTTAAAACACCAATTTGCGCGTCTTCTCAGTTAACCACAGTCTGCCTGTTAAAATACTGAGCCCTTCGGGTTAATCACCTTCTCTTGATTAATCACCCATTTTTTCAGTAAACCACAGCCTGTCTGTTAAAACACTGAGCCCCTTTTCGAGTTAATCACCTTCTCTTAGTTAATCACTCATTTCCTTCTCGGTTAATCATAGTCCTTCTGTTAAAACCGAATCCCCAACAGTTGGCAACGTTTTCTTGGTTTGAATACTTGCACCCTTGGGTTAGTAACCTTCTTTTGGTTCCAATACCCTTTTCGTTGGTCAAGTACCATTTGTTCGGTCAATACCAACATCCCCGGTGGGTTACAACCTTTGCTTGGCTCCACACCCTTCTTTTGGGTTACAACCTTCATTCGGTTCTACACCCGTTCATTTGGTTGATTACAGTCTATCTCTTAAAACCTTTTCCCCACAGAGTCATACTCTCTCTTTTCGGTTAACCACTTCCAGTCAGTTAATACATCGAACCCCTTTTCTTTTGGTTTCAACACCATCACCTTTGTTTTTTCCCCAGTAGGGTCGCTACCTTCTGGTTCCCAGCACAATCCTTTGTTTTTCTACCTCCCCAGTGGAGTCTCTTTTATTTCCTTTTGCTCTTTTACCTTCTTGGTTTCGACACCATTCTTGCACGTTATCCTCAATACAGTTATCTTTTCCTTTGTACTCCTCTCTTGGTTTTGACACCAATTCTTTTGCATCCCCAGCGGATCTTGCTCTTCCTCTTTTGCTCTTGGTTTTGACACCACTTTCCTTTTCTTGTCCTTTTCCGTCTTAGTTCCACGAACTATGGAAGCTCTGATTTTGCATTCGTTCGAATGTATGATACGTAGGCACGAGATCGCGATGATCTTGGCGAGCACACTTCCACCATTCCATCCTTCTTCCCTTGTTTCCTCCTTTCTTTTCCCTGGTTCCATGAACTATGGAGCTCTGATTTCCTCATTGCACTATGAGGATACGTAGGCACGAGGGCCACAATCCTCTGCGAGCACTCTTCTTTATTTCTTCCTCACTTTCTTTCTTTCTTCTCTCTCCTATTCTTTTAGCAAGAAGCCTTTAAATAGATAACCCATCCAAGCCTATAAACAAGCGAAATGGTTCCCGTTGAGTACGACGGATGCGTTAGGTGCTAGTACCTTCCTTTCGCATAACCGACCCCCGTTCCCGTTTCTCTTCCCCTTGGATTTTATCGATACTTTCCCTGTCCTTTGGGACTAAATAAAGTTCGGCGGCGACTTTGTTGTATCTTTGAGTGTGCGATACACTCAGGTATAAACCAGCCATCTTCAGCTGGCGACTCTGCTGGGGATGTCCTTGCTCTCGCAAGTTGGGGCTCGCCCAGTTTTGTTTATTTTTCTTGCTTGCTTGGGTCTTTATCTTTCACGCTTTACTTGCTTTACTTTGCTTTAGCTTTATGTTATTTACTGCATTTCTTTACTGCTTTGAATATTCATATGCTACATATTCTAGATATCTGCTTTTTTCTGCTGTTGTTGGGATGGGTAGATATTATTGGAGAGAAAAGTCCTAACACCGGGACTTAGCATACACATAGGCTAGAACATGGATAGTCGTGAGACCTGCATCTTGTGCATTGGGTTATCACGAGAGCCACATCCCAGATTGTGATTCGCTTGAGAATACTTCCGTCCGGTGAGAATTCACTACGGCGGGGGGTTTTCACTCTGAGTCCTATGGTTTGGGCGACCTTTCTAGGGACCACCTTGTTGTGTCTAGATCACACCTATGAGGGGGATGTGTTTTTGCAGGAAACCAAGCCACTTCATACCCTTGTTCTCTCACACACGCCAGATTTTGCACCGACACATCAGACTATGTGGCACCAACACAGAATTATATACAGATATCCGGACAGTTCAGATTTGATTGTTCAAACAATGTTGGCTTCCTATTGTTTGTGTTGCATATCATATCATCATGTAAATTAACTTTTGCATGTGCGTTTCCAGGTTTTCGAAGATTTACTCTTTGTTGGCATTATCATAGAGATAAGTACTGGTTGCCGAGGCATTTTCAGTTACAAGTTTGTGGAGCCTAAGCTAGGTATTTTGAGAGGTCTAGCATCCCGTGTGGTTGAAGATAACAGAGGGATTTTCAGGGATACTTATGCTAATCTGTTGTCCATTCTCAATACTGAAGTGAACATCACCGCCATTCATACTCGGGTTCAGTTCTATGATCCTCCATATAGGTACTTCACATTTCAGGCTTATCAGTTAGCACCTACACTCGAGGAGTATGCTTATATTCTGGGGGTTGAGATCAAGAAGCAGGTTCCTTATGTTTACACCAGTGGTTGTCCGAAGTTTCCCCTTATTGTCGATGCGCTTTGCATTAGTAATAAGGATGTGGAGAATAATCTCAAGACCAAAGGGAAAGGTATTCGAGGGTTTGCTTCGAAGTTCTTGGTTGACAAGGCCGCTTCTTTTGTAGAGGATGGAAACTGGAAGGCTTTCAACGCTGTTCTTGCTTTGCTGATATATGTGATTGTCTTGTTTCCGAACATGGAAGATTTTGTAGATTAGGCTGCCATTAGTATCTTCTTGTCCAAGAACCCTGTTCCGACACTTCTTGCTGATACCTATCATTCTATTCATTCGAGGAATGAAAAGAAGAAAGGAACCATTGTCTATTGAGCTCCTCTGCTGTACTGATGGTTCATGTCTCACCTTCCACATAAGGGTCCCTTTGTGGAGAATAAGGGTAATCTCAAGTGGTCTCAACGAATCATGTCTCTTACTGCTGATGATATTTCTTGGTATTCTCGAGTCTTCGACAAAATTAAGATCATTCTTCATTGTGGGAAATTCTCCAATGTACCTCTCTTGGGTACAAAGGGTGGAATTGTAACGCCCCAATTTAATTTAATTATTTTTTTTGTAATTAAATTATGAATTGTTGTGGCTATGTGTGGTTGTAGGTGTTTTGGGGCGTTGAGTGACCTTGGAATTGTGGGACTTGAGGTGTTAGTGATGAGATGAAGGGGTATGTGGATTAATAATATTTAATTATATTATTTTGTGGGATATTATTATTATTATAAAGTTAGTTGAAATAATACTAATAATAATAATAATAATAATAATATTTGAATTAAAATATAATAATAATAATATTGTTATTTTATAGAAATATAAAAAGAAAGGATAAAGGGGTTTTTGTTCGGTACGTGAAAACAAAACCTAAAAGGCAGAGCTACGAGGCAGACAAGGGAAAGGAAGAGAAGCCATTGTTGAAGGTCGAAGGTCCGCCGGAAGAAAACTCTAAGGTAAGGGTGGGGTTCTTCGATCACTAAAGGGGTAAATGATATATGTATGAGGGTAGATAAGTCGTTAGGTTTTATTCCCGTATTTTGTTGATCGTTGAACGTTTCCGGTGAGAAGTTGAAGTTACGTGTCGATGATAACAAAAGTGCTCTAATTGTGTGAAATTATTGATTGAATTGGTGTTTTGTTGGGTTATAAGCGTTCATATTATATGTATAATGTTGCATACTGATTTTGGGGATCGAATTTGGTGGTATATGTGGTTTGGGGTTATTGGATTGGGGTTGAAAAGTGATTTTCGTAACAGAAACAGCAGAGAATTGATTTTGTAGGTCAAGTAACCGGTTACTGTGTGGGACGTAACCGGTTACATAGTGCAAATTTGGGGTTTTGGGCATTTTTCAATTGTGTAACCGGTTACGGCATACGTGTTAATCGGTTACCACTGAACGTCACAGTTTTTCTAAATTTTCAAAAATTCATAACTTTTGATCCATAAGTCCGTTTCAGTTGTCGTTCGGACCGTTGGAAAGCTGGAAACGTGTTCTTTCTATTAAAAGTATTTTCAAAATCAGATTTCCAACGATTCAACGCAGAATTATGTCTCGGTCCAGTTTTGTTGTGTTGAGCGCCGAAACGTGTAATCGGTCGCGTATTCTTGTGTTACAGTTGTATGATGTATCTCTGCAGATTTAGCAGGTACTGATTGTGTGTGGATTAACTGTGGTAAGTTGTACTGTTATGTGTTGTGGTTGATTTCATGTTGAAAATGTTATTATGTGGGATGCCTTGAATTGTTGTTGATGAGGTTTGCTGTCATGCTTTATGTTGCTGATGTTGTTATGCATGTTGTTGTTGTGCATTGTTGCTGGCCTATGATGATGCATTATCTTTGATGTTGTTGAGTATGTGTTAATTATGGTTATAGTTGTTGTTGATGCATGCTATGTTGCATTAGTTATAGAATAAGTCGTGTGCCCATGTGGGGTGTGAGCGACTTATTTAGATTCTTAGAGTAGAATCATGCTGTTGTTGTTGTTGAGGTAATCGTGTGCCCGTGTGGGGTGTGAGCAGTTACGGGTGATCGTGTGCCCATGTGGGGTGTTAGCGATCACGGATGTCGTGTGCTCATGTGGGGTGTGAGTGATATATATGGAATTCCGACGGGAATATGATCATGAAAAAAGGATCGATTGGTACCATATACATTGAGTCGAGTTGTATGTCTCATTGCATTGCATTATGTTGTTGTATGATGAGTTGTTGATTATGTGTTGATGTGTATGTTGTGGATCTGTGGATGTGTTGATGATAGGGTAGATTCCATATTTGATTACATGTTCTTATGCTTATATCATGTATTTCTTTATTGATTGAGAATCTCACCCCTTCTGTTTGAATGTTGCCTCCACGTGGGTAACATGCAGGTGATCAGGATTAGTGCGGAGTCAGAGTGAGTGAAGATGAAGTCTTCAATTGCTTCGTTGTGTTGGCGTCTGCTCTGATGTGTAACACCGGGGTTTTGGAACACCGGGGTTTTGAAACGCTTCGTTGTTTTGTTTATTTGGTTGATGTTTAATTGAAGGATTTGAACTAATGTTTCGGTTATGATGTTAAATGTCTATTTTTCCCCTGCAGATTAAAAGAATTATATTTTTGAAAAATTATTTACGTGTTACATGTCTATTTCACGAGCAGGTCTTTGTTGAAGTAGCATCCTGAATGCCCTTGTTGTTTCGAATTGACTCTGATGTTTTATTATTTTATTAATATTAATTCGCCGGGGTTTAGGATGTTACATAGTGGTATAAGAGCAGGTCGGTCCGTCCGACCAAGTTGTCGAGTCGTTGTCGTGTGATAGTTGTGTAATGTCAATGTCAGTTCCTTAACCATTATGTTTTGTTTTTGGTGTATAACAGAAATTTAGAATGGCTGGAAGGAACGATGTTGCGATGGCTACTACATTACAGGTTGTTGCTCAAGCGATACAGAACCTGTCGCATGCTAACGAGAATGACGAGTTTCGGAAGAACAGACCGCCTACCTTCAAGGGAGATACGATCCAGATGGAGCACAGACTTGGCTCAAGGAGATTGAGAGAATCTTCTGGGTTATGGAATGTCCTGAAACGCATAAGGTGTGGTTAGGTACTCATATGCTAGCTGAGGAGGCTGATGATTGGTGTGTAAGTACCCGTCAATTGTTGGGAGCTGCTGGAGAGGTGATTTCTTGGGTTGTGTTTCGCAGAGAATTCTTGAGGAAATATTTTCCTGAGGATGTCCGAGGGAAAAAAGAGATAGAGTTCTTGGAGCTGAAGCAGGGCAGCATGTCAGTGACTAAGTATGCTGCTAAGTTTTTAGATTTGGCAAAGTTGTACCCTCATTACAGTGAGGCAACAGTTGAGTTCTCGAAGTGTGTCAAGTTCGAGAATGGTTTGAGGCCTGAGATCAAGCAGGCAATTGGTTATCAGAGGATTAGACGGTTTCTAGACTTGGTTGATTGCTACAGGATCTTTGAGGAGGATAGCAAAGCTCGATTGGCTCACTTCAAGGGGTTGGCCGAGAGAAGAGGAAAGCAACAAGTGAATCGTGGAAAGCCTTATGCAACTCCGGCTGATAAAGGTAAACAAAAACATGCCGATGGCAAGAAGCCAAGTGGGGGAGGTGCCTCTGCCCCTCTCAAGTGTTACAGGTATGGTGAATTGGGTCATCGTGTCAGTGAGTGCACGAGTGATGTGAAGAAATGCTTCAAGTGTGGACAGGCAGGACATCTGATTGCTGACTGCAAAGTTAATGTAGTTACTTGTTACAATTGTGGAGCACATGACCATATTAGCACTCGTTGTCTGAAACCTAAGCAAGCTTCGACTGGAGGAAAAATGTTTGCTTTGAAGGGAACCCAGACTTCCAGTGATGACAGATTGATCAGAGGTACATGTTATATTAATAATACGCCTTTGATTGCTATTATTGATACTGGTGATACTCACTCTTTTATTGCTGCTGATTGTGTAAGAAGGCTAGGCCTTGTCGTTTCTCCTATGAAGGGAGAAATGGTTGTCGAAACTCCTGCGAAGGGATCGGTGACCACTTCTCTAGTGTGTTTGAATTGTCCATTATCAATCTTTGGTAAGGACTTTGGTGTAGATCTGATTTGTTTACCGTTGGGAGGTCTCGATGTGATCTTGGGTATGAACTGGTTGGAGTTCAATCATGTTCATATTAATTGTTTTAATAAGTCGGTTCGATTTCTTACTCCTGAGGATGAAGGAGAATATGGTTTTATGTCTGCTAGAGAGTTGAAAGAGCTTTTGGAAGACGATGCTCAGGTGCTTGCATTGTTTGCATCATTATCAGTGGAGAGCAAGTCAGTGATTAATGAGTTGCAAGTGGTGCGTGAATTTCCTGAAGTGTTTCCAGATGACATTGCTGATGTTCCACCAGAGAGAGAATTAGAATTTACTATTGATCTTGTCCCTGGTACCAGACCTATTTCTATGCCACCATACAGGATGTCAGCATCAGAATTGTCAGAGCTGAAGAAGCAACTGGAAGACTTGTTAGAGAAGAAATTTGTGAGACCAAGCGTATCGCCTTGGGGAGCTCCAGTGTTGTTGGTAAAGAAAAAGGATGGTAGTATGAGGTTGTGCATTGATTACAGATAGTTGAATAAAGTAACGATTAAGAACAAGTATCCACTTCCAAGAATAGATGACTTGATGGATCAGTTAGTGGGTGCACGTGTATTTAGCAAGATCGATCTGAGATCGGGATATCATCATATAAGAGTTAAGGATGAGGATATTCAGAAGAAAACTTTTAGGCTCGATACGGACATTATGAATATATGGTGATGCCGTTCGGAGTTACTAATGCCCCCGGTGTGTTTATGGAGTACATGAATAGGATTTTTCATGCTTACTTGGATCAGATTGTAGTTGTCTTTATTGACGACATCCTAATCTATTCTAAGTCAGAAGAAGAACATGCTGAGCATTTGCGAGTTGTGTTGCAAGTGTTGAAAGAGAAGAAGCTTTATGCCAAGTTGTCCAAGTGCGAGTTTTGGCTGAAGGAGGTGAGTTTCCTTGGTCACGTTATTTCAGGTGATGGTATTGATGTGGATCCATCTAAGGTAGATGCAGTTATACAGTGGGAAGCTCCGATGTCAGCAACTGAGATTAGAAGCTTTTTGGGTTTAGCTGGTTATTATTGTCGGTTTATAGAAGGTTTTTCGAAGTTGGCACTCCCGTTGACGCAATTGACCTGCAAGGGTAAAGCATTTGTGTGGGACATTCATTGTGAGAAGAGTTTCATTGAGCTGAAGAAGAGATTGACTACAGCTCCGGTGTTGATTTTTCCAGAACCAGATGAACCGTTTGTAGTGTACTGTGATGCTTCGTTGATGGGTTTGGGAGGCGTGTTGATGCAGAATGGTAAAGTTGTGGCTTATGCTTCGCGACAGTTAAGAATTCATGAAAGGAATTATCCAACTCATGACTTAGAACTAGCGGCAGTGGTTTTTGTGTTGAATATTTGGAGGCATTATCTTTATGGTTTGAAGTATATAGTGATCATAAGAGTTTGAAGTATCTGTTTGGTCAGAAGGAACTGAATATGAGGCAGAGGAGATGGCTTGAATTTTTGAAGGATTATGATTTTGACTTGAATTATCATCCCGAAAAAGCTAATGTTGTGGCTGATGCTTTGAGTCGGAAGGCATTGAATATGTTTGCTATGATGGTGAAAGAATTGGAATTGATTGAACAGTTCAGAGATATGAGTTTGTTTGCGAGCAGACACCTTGTAGTGTGATGTTGGGAATGTTGAAGATCAATAATGAGTTTTTGAACAGTATTAGAGAGGGCCAGAAGTTGGACGTGAAATTGGTGGATTTGATAGTTGGGAATGATCGGATCGAGAATAACGAGTTCAGAATGGATGAACAAGGTGTGTTGAGATTCTGTGATAGGATTTGTATTCCTGATGACGCTGAGATGAAAAGGATGATTTTAGAGGAGAGTCATAGAAGTAGCTTGAGTATTCATCCAGGAGCTACAAAGATGTATCAGGATTTGAAAAATATATTTTGGTGGCTTGGATTGAAGCGGGATGTGGCTCAGTTTGTGTATGCGTGTCTGACTTGTCAGAAGTAAAAAGTGGAACATCAGAAGCCTGCTGGTTTGATGCAACCGTTAGACTTTCCAGAGTGGAAATGGAATAACATTTCTATGGATTTTGTAACTGGATTGCCTAATACGCCAAGAGGACATGACTCCATTTGGGTAGTAGTGGATAGACTGATGAAGTCGGCACATTTCGTTCTGATTAATATCATTTTTCCTTTGCAGAAGTTGGCAGAGATTTATATCCGAGTGATTGTGAAGTTGCATGGTGTTCCGTTGAGTATTGTGTCGGATAGAGATTTGAGGTTCACTTCCAGATTTTGGGAGAGTTTACAAGGAGCATTGAGATCGAAGCTGAAGTTAAGTTCACCTTATCATCCGCAGACGGATGGGCAGACGGAGAGGACTATACAATCTTTAGAGGATTTGTTGAGGGCTTGTGTACTTGAACAAGGAGGTGCTTGGGATAGTCACTTGCCATTGATCGAGTTTACTTATAACAACAGTTATCATTCTAGTATTGGAATGGCGCCTTTTGAAGCGTTGTATGGTCGAAGATGTCGGACGCCTTTGTGTTGGCATGAGTCTGGTGAGAGCGTAGTGCTTGGACCCGAGATTGTTCAACAGACTACGGAGAAGGTGAAGTTGATCCGTGAGAAGATGAAAGCTTCACAGAATAGGCAGAAAAGCTATCATGATAAGCGAAGAAAGGATCTGGAGTTTCAGGAAGGAGACCATGTGTTTTTAAGAGTCACTCCGGTGACCGGTGTTGGACGGGCATTGAAGTCGAGGAAGCTTACCCCTCGGTTTATTGGTCCATATCAGATTTCTGCGAGAGTTGGACCTGTTGTCTACAGAGTGGCGTTGCCACCCAAACTATCAAATTTGCATGATGTATTTCATGTGTCGCAGCTTCAGAAGTATGTTCTGGATCCGTCACATGTGATTCCGATGGATGATGTAGAAGTAAGGGATAACCTTACGGTTGAGGCTTTACCTATACGGATTGAGGACCGCAAAGTAAAGTAACTTAGAGGAAAAGAAATCACTCTTGCGAAGGTAGCGTGGGGAGGCGCTGCTGCTGGAAACATGACGTGGGAGTTGGAAAGCAGGATGCGAGAATCGTATCCAGAGCTGTTTGAATAAGGTAAATTTTCGAGGACGAAAATATTCCAAGTGGTGGAGAGTTGTAACGCCCCAATATAATTTAATTATTTTTTTTGTAATTAAATTATGAATTGTTGTGGCTATGTGTGGTTGTAGGTGTTTTGTGGCGTTGAGTGACCTTGGAATTATGGGACTTGAGGTATTAGTGATGAGATGAAGGGGTATGTGGATTAATAATATTTAATTATATTATTTTGTGGGATATTATTATTATTATAAAGTTATTTGAAATAATACTAATAATAATAATAATAGTAATATTTGAATTAAAATATAATAATAATAATATTGTTATTTTATAGAAATATAAAAAGAAAGGATAAAGGGGTTTTTGTTCGGTACGTGAAAACAAATCCTAAAAGGCAGAGCTACGAGGCAGACAAGGGAAAGGAAGAGAAGCCATTGTTGAAGGTCAAAGTTCCGCCGGAAGAAAACTCTAAGGTAAAGGTGGGGTTCTTCGATCATTAAAGGGGTAAATGATATATGTATGAGGGTAGATAAGTTGTAAGGTTTTATTCCCGTATTTTGTTGATCGTTGAACGTTTCCGGTGAAAAGTTGAAGTTACGTGTCGGTGATAACGAAAGTGCTCTAATTGTGTGAAATTCTTGATTGAATTGGTGTTTTGTTGGGTTATAAGCGTTCATATTATATGTATAATGTTGCATACTGATTTTGGGGATCGAATTATGTGGTATATGTGGTTTGGGGTTGAAAAGTGATTTTCGTAATAGAAACAGCAGAGAATTGATTCTGCAGGTCAAGTAACCGGTTACTGTGTGGGACGTAACCGGTTACATAGTGCAAATTTGGGGTTTTTGGGCATTTTTCAGCTGTGTAACCGGTTACGGCATGCGTGCTAACCGGTTACCACTGAACGTGACAGTTTTTCTAAATTTTCGAAAATTCATAACTTTTGATCCGTAAGTCCGTTTCAGTTGCCGTTCAGACCGTTGGAAAGCTGGAAACGTGTTCTTTCTATTAAAAATAATTTGAAAATCAGATTTCCAACGATTCGACGCAGAATTATGTCTCGGTCCAGTTTTGTTGTGTTGAGCGCCGAAACGTGTAATCGGTCGCGTATTCTTGTGTTGCAGTTGTATGACGTATCTCTGCAGATTTAGCAGGTACTAATTGTGTGTGGATTAACTGTGGTAAGCTGCACTGTTATGTGCTGTGGTTGATTTCATGTTGAACATGTTATTATGTGGGATGGCTTAAATCGTTGTTGATGAGGTTTGCTGTCATGCTTTTATGTTGCTGATGTTGTTATGTATGCTGCTGTTGTGTGTTGTTGCTGGCCTATGATGGTGCATTATCGTTGATGTTGCTGAGTATGTGTTAATTATGGTTATCGTTGTTTTAATGCATGCCATGTTGCATTAGTTGTAGAATAAGTCGTGTGCCCATGTGGGGTGTGAGCGACTTATTTAGATTCTTAGAGTAGAATCATGTTGTTGTTATTATTGTTGAGGTAATCGTGTGCCCGTGTGGGGTGTAAGCGATTACGGGTGATCGTGTGCCCATGTGGGGTGTGAGCGATCACGGATGTTGTGTGCCCATGTGGGGTGTGAGCAACGTATATGGAATTCCGACGGGAATATGATCATGAAAAAGGGATCGATTGGTACCACATACATTGAGTTGAGTTGTATGTCTCATTGCATTGCATTATGTCATTGTATGATGAGTTGTTGATTATGTGTTGATGTGTATATTGTGGATCCGTGGATGTGTTGATGATAGGGTAGATTCCATATTTGATTACATGCCCTTATGCTTATATCATGTATTTCTTTATTGATTGAGAATCTTATCCCTTCTGTTTGAATGTTGCCTCCACGTGGGTAACGTGCCCGTGATCAGGATTAGTGCGGAGTCAGAGTGAATGAAGATGAAATATTCTACTTGCTTCGTTGTGTTGGCGTCTGCTCTGATGTGTAACACTGGGGTTTTGGAATGCTTAGTTGTTTTGCTTATTTGGTTGATGTTTAATTGAAGGATTTGAACTAATGTTTCGGTTATGATGTTAAATGACTATTTTCCACTGCAGATTAAAAGAATTTTATTTTTGAAAAATGATTTACATGTTACATGTCTATTTCACGAGCAGGTTTTTGTTGAAGTAGCATCCTGAATGCCCTTGTTGTTTCGAATTGACTCTGATGTTTTATTATTTTATTAATATTAAGTCGTGGGGGTTTAGCGTGTTACAGGAATTAACTACAATCCGAGACTTGCTTTCCAATAGTTGGGATATCCTATGGTTGCCAAGCCTGATGCTGAGGTATTGGAAGAGTTCATCTTTCATGAAGGGGTTGATGACATGGGTTTGCTGAAGAGATTTAGTGCTGCTTGGACTCAGATTCACTCCGAAGGAATAGCCGATTTACGTAAGAAGAATTGTGTGGCCAAGGAAGCTTACACACTTTGGGTCAAAGAACGCGTCAAAGAGATCTTGTTGCCATTTTCTCCCGAGCTTTCCATGAATGCCAAGCCTCCTGAACTTGCAATTGTTCCTCCATCTGAAGTTAATCAACTCAAGCTTATTATTGAGAAGTTGAAGAAGGAGAATGTTGATCTTCGTCTCAACCTTGATAGAATCACTTCCGAGAAGGATAGCCTACAGATTGAGCTCTGCCAGAAGCGCGAGCGCATGCTCAAAGAGGAGGAGGTTGAATAGAACAAGCGTAGGAAAGTAGGTGACTCTTTGAAGAGCATCTATGAGGGACTTGCTTCAATGAAGAGGTAACTCACCGATATCGAGTATCAAGCCTACAAGGATGAGTTAAGCTACAAAAAGCAACTTGAAGAGCTTCGAGGGAAGTTATCCGAGTTCAAGACAAAGTGGCAAAGCGAGCAAGACCGTGCTAATCAGTTAGCAAAGGACTTTTCTCAATGTCAAGCCCAGCTCGACAAAGTCTCTGGTGAGATTCAGAAGCTGCATGATCAAGCACATCAGAGCCAAGAGCAGATTAGTCAGCTCAGCACAGAGAGCACTCATTGGGAGCACCAAAGCCATCATCTGCAAAACCTCTTGGATCAGAAAGAGGCCTTTCTTCAGGATATGCTTTAGGGACCTAACCATTCTTTGTTGTGTAACCTCATGAAGGATGCGAAGTATTGGAGTGAGAGACATGGTCGTCTAGCTAGATTTGTTGAGCTTGCATTGGAGGACTTACCTGTGTTGTTGAGGGATGCATATGATGATGTATTGCCACACCAGCTTCCTTAGGTTGTCTTCCACTTCTTGTCTGTTTGTAGGGTGGTATTTGATAGGATCCATGCGGATTTTGTTGTAGCCCAAAAGGCAGATATTTAACTTGTACTCGACTTGTACTTCTTTCCTTTATTGTTGAATGAATGAATGAAGTTGCTTGCCAATTTTATCTCTCGCGCCTTTACTTGTATGCTTTATGATTATTGTCAACAAAGATAAGTTTACGAATTCCTGGAATTTAAAACTTTATTTTTTGCATGCATATCATACATTCATTTGCACACATATGCACGTTCCTTCATCCGAAATCGTTGCTCATCCTTGTCCGCCTTCTTTGTAGCAAGACGACGACTCGACATCGGTATTTTACTCGCTCAAACAAATCCAGAATCATGGCTGATTTCGAAGCTGAGAACGCTGCTTATAAGGAAACTCTGGCTCAATTCCAAGGTCGGATGGATCAGTTTCAGACGAACATGGATGTCATTATGGAACTCCTCCGTGCCCAGAGGGACGTTGCTGCTGCCACTATTGTTGTAACCGCTACTGACGCAACCATTATCACTCCTGTTGTGACTACTTCTCCCGTTGTTACAACTACTCCAGTTGTTGTTCATTCTCCTGCTATTGTTTAAGTGCCAATTGAGCCTGTGAATCAGTCTGTTGTTCATCCGATAAATCCTCAATCCGATTTGAATAAGATGCCCGCTGGTTTTCCTTAGGGCATGCATCCGAATTACACTCCTCAGATTGCAAACAATGGTAGTACATTCATACCATATCAGACTTTTGTTGCGCCCATACCTAATGGGAATGCTGCTGCATATCCATGGGGTATGCCTACTTCAGTCCCACCTCCAGTCGTGAATGATGATTCTGAGAATCGTCAGGTTCATACTAGGTAAGCTTTCGGGTTGGCTGATATTGAAACCCCTGATGAAGAAGTGCACGTGTATAGGGGTCCTCCTATTCATGTTCCAGTTTCATCTCAAGCTGCTCAAACTGCTGTTTAGAATGTTCATTTTGGGATGTTCTATCCTAGGGCCTCTTCCTCAGCTGCTGTGATACCTCCTCTGAATTATCCGTTTGGTGTTCAAATGGGTCAGAATGCTGGTCAGATGGTTAATCTGGGTTTGGTGTATCCGTCTCAGTCTGCTACTCCACAAGTGCACGCTCCCGCCGCATCTTAGTTGCCAAATCCTCAGATTCTTGTCAGGCCCACTAATCAGAGTAGACCTGCTGACTATAAGTTGTTGGAAGACCGTATTAGAGCTATCAAAGGGTTTTCTGCTTTCGGCATGGAGGCCAAGGACTTGTGTTTGGTTCCGAATGTTGTGCTGCCGCAAAAATTCAAGATACCTGAGCTGCCAAAGTATAAAGGTTTGAGTTGCCCGCGTAGTCATATCACTATGTATTGCAGGAAGATGGCATCCTATATTGATAAAAATGACTTGCTTGTTCATTGTCTTCAAGATAGTTTGTCTGGTGCCTCATTGGATTGGTACATGGGCTTAGAGCGCAGCAAGATCCGTACTTGGAGGGATTTGTCTGAAGCATTCTTGAAACAATACAAATACAATCTTGATCTGGCGCCTACTAGATTGCAGTTGCAGAATCAGTACCAGCGCTAAACTAAAACATTCAAGGAGTATGCACAAAGATGGCGTGAGATGGCATCTCGTGCGCGACCAGCTCTCTCTGACAATGAGTTAGTTGACATCTTTATGGGAACATTGCAAGGATCCTACTATGAGAAAATGGTGGGTAGTTCTTCATCAAACTTTGCTGACATTGTAACGATTGGTGAACGGATTGAAAATGGTTTGAAGACTGGAAAGATTCCTAGAGCTGCTTCCCAAGAGTCGGCCACTAGAAAATCTCAGAACAGTCAGTCCAAGAAAAAGGAAGGTGAAGCCAATGCTGTGACAGCTCAAGTTTCTCCTCAGTATCAAGCTCCCATGGCACCTATGCCATATTATCCATATCCGTACATCGCTGCTGCACAATATCAACAACCTCCATATCAGTATCATCCACAACAACCAGCTCAGAATGCTCAGAATCAGGAACATAATCAACAGAACAGCAAAAATCAGTAGAATCAAAACCGTCAGAACTACAACAATCAAGGAAACCATAAGCATCCTAATTTTGACAGAATTCCGGTGTCATACACTGAATTGTTTCCTTACTTGGTTCACCAAGGGGCAATCGTCCCCAAGTAGATTACTCCTGCAATTCCTCCATTTGGCCCGAAGCATAATCCAAATACATCATGTGCTTATCACGCTGGATACATAGGACATGCGATAGGGGACTGTTTTGTTTTCAAAACCAAAGTTCAGGAACTCATTGATAAGAAGATTCTGACTTGCACTGAGGAAGGACCAAACATTCAGAATAATTCGTTGCCAGATCACGGTGGATCTGTGGTTAACATGATTGAGGATGATTCAAAGGCTGAATTGATCATGGATGTTGACGAGGTAAAGACCCCGATGACTGTGGTTTTCAAGAGATTGAATGAACATGGGCTGTTGAAAGGATTGCATGGTAAGTGTCAGATTTGTGACGATAATCCCAACCAATGTCGAAGGCTGAAGGGTTGTGTCCAGATTTTGATGAACCGTGGTGAAGTCCAATTTTCCAGATCTAAACCTGTTGAGGAAGTTGTTGCTATCGAGCTATTCACCATTGTCTATAGGAAGGTTCCTGTTGAATTCCCTAAACAGAAGAACGTGCAACCCATAGTTGTTTGTCTGCCAAATCTGTTTCCGTATCAGAGTTCTAAAGAGGTACCAACTGTGTTTTCAGAAGGTCAAGGGATAAGGTTTGCAGAATTTGATATCGTAAATGTTGCAGCCGTTGGAGGTATGACTCATAGTGGATGAGTGTTCACTCCGAAGGTCACTACAAAGCCTGTTCAAGTTCCAACTATTGTTCCTCCTGAGGAAACACCTGTACCTACAACCCCTACTGTTCAACAAGAGGCATCTGCTGCAGGTCCAGTGCCGACTATCCCGTCTGAGGATATTTCAAAGAGCAAAGAGACACTTGATTATCAAGAGTTCTTAAAGTTGATTAAGAAAATCGACTTTAAGATTGTGGATCAGATGGGGAAAACTCCCTCAAGGATCTCAATCTTATCCTTACTCATGAGTTCACCCGTTCACAAATAAGCCTTGTTGAAGGTCTTGAACACTACCCATGTTATGCATGATATATCCGTCGTCGAGTTTAATGATGTAGTGGCCAATATAACAGCAAGCAGATATTTGGGTTTTAATGAATCAGAATTGCCTCCTAAAGGAAATGCCCACAACAAAGCACTGCACATATCCATAACCTGTACATATATCCTCTTATCTCGTGTTCTGGTGGATACCGGTTCTTCCCTCAATGTGATGCCCAAGGGCACATTGGGTCAATTACTGGTAGAAGGAAGTGAGATGAGGCCGAGCGCCTTAGTTATCAGAGCTTTTGATGGTTCTCGAAGGCAAGCTATTGGAGAAGTAGACTTACCCATTAATGTTGGGCCGCATTTGTTCACCATTAACTTCCAAGTAATGGATATCAATCCGGCGTACAATTTCCTATTGGGTCGTCCGTGGATCCACGCCACAGGGGCAGTTACATCCACTTTACATCAGAAGTTGAAGTTTATGTTCGACGATCAGCTGGTCACCGTCTGTGGTGAAGAGGATCTGATTGTGAGCGAGTTATCATCTTTCCGATACGTCGAGACCGAAGAAGGTATAACTGAGGTTCCATTGCAGTGTCTCGAGTTTGAAGATGTCAGCTCTGCTTCCACTAGTCACAGTAGATCATCACAAATGACCTTAGCATCTGCTAAGAGTGCTAAAGAGACCATCGAGAGAGGTGTCTTGCCAGACTGGGGGCATGTGATTGATGTGGTTGAGAAGCATAATCATTTTGAATTGAGTTATCGTCCTGGGTGACAATCTAGTTCACATGGTTCAAAGCAATGCAACTTGATCAAGTTCAGTAGCGCAGGTTTTCAGATGGGTGACATCGTGGTAGCCCTTGATGATGCTGGTCCTAGTAACCAGATTTCAAGATTTGTACGCAAGTGTCCACCGGGTTTCAAGCTCAACATCTGGACATCTACCGTGATTCCTGCGGTTTTTCCATATAACATGTAATGCATTTTGCTTTCTCATTCCCTCGTCCTCGCCCGAGACGAGTGGATAGCTTGTAAAGGGCCTCACGCTTTTTCAATATTATGTGATCAATAAATAAAAGTTTTTGCATTCAAAATCATGCTCTATTTTCTTTCTTTATTTTACTTTTTCACAAATAAATGGCAAAAGTTTCTTTTATTTTCTCCTTTCAAAAATAGCTCATTCTAAACATATTCATAAACATGCAGAACTAATAAAAGCATTGATAACAACATGGCAAACATCCATTGTAATTCTAGGATTCCAATTAACCAAGCCGAAGAAGATGGTGAGGAAGATTGTGAATTACCGGCTGAACTAGCAAGGCTCCTTGAGCACGAGCATAGAGAGATTCAGCCACACAAAGAACTAGTAGAAGTGGTCAATCTTGGTACTGGTGAGGTCAGAAGAGAAGTTAAGGTTGATGCGCCTCTCGCTAAGCATGTACACTCCGAGTTGGTCAAGTTATTGAAAGAGTATGTTGATATCTTCGCTTGGTCCTATCAAGATATGCCTGGGTTGGATACCAATATCGTTGAACATCACTTGCCACTCAAGCCCGGATGTCCTCCTGTCAAGCAGAAGCTCAGGAAGACTAGACCCGACATGGCACTTAAAATCAGAGAAGAGGTAAAGAAATAGTTTGATGCTGGGTGCCTCGCCACTTCCGAATATCCTGAATGGATTACCAATATTGTCCCGGTTCCCAAGAAAGACAGGAAAGTCAGAATGTGTGTGGATTATCGAGATCTCAGCAAGGCCAGCCCGAAAGATGATTTTCCTTTGCCTCATATTAATGTCTTGGTAGACAACACAGCGCGGTTTTCTGTCTTTTCGTTCATGGACGGGTTTTTAGGATTTAATCAGATCAAAATGTCCCAAGTTGATAGGGAGAAGACTACTTACATCACGCCATCGGGTACATATTGTTACAAAGTCATGCCATTCAGTTTGAAGAATGCAGGGGAAACATACCAATGTGCCATGACAACCCTCTTTCACGATATGATTCATAAAGAGATTGAGTTTTACGTGGACGATATGATTGCCAAGTCCAAAACTGAAGATGATCACCTGGTTCATCTGAAGAAATTGTTTGACAGACTCCGGAAGTTTAGACTACGGTTGAATCCTGCGAAGTGCACCTTCAGAGTTCGATCTAGTAAACTGTTGGGCTTTATTGTGAGTCAGAAAGGCATTGAAGTTGATCCTGACAAGGTTAGGGAAATTCAGAATATGCCGCCTCCCAAAACAGAAAAAGAAGTCTGTGGCTTTCTGGGCAGACTTAATTACATCTCAAGGTTCATTTCCCATTTGACGGCTACCTGTGAACCAATGTTCAAATTACTAAGAAAAAAATCAATCAGTTGAATGGACCAATGATTATCAAGAAGCTTTTGACAAAATAAAACAATACTTGCAAGAACCTCCGATCTTAGTACCACCGGTTCATGGTAGGCCTTTAATCATGTATCTCACCGTTCTCGATGAATCAATGGGATGTGTATTGGGTCAACATGACGACACTGGCAGAAAAGAGCATGTAATTTATTATCCGAGCAAGAAGTTCACTGATTGTGAGACCAGATACTCACTCTTAGAGAAAACTTGTTGTGCTCTAGTCTGGGCTGCTCGACGCCTACGACAATACATGATTTGCCATACTACTTTATTGATATCCAAAATGGATATGATAAAGTACATATTTGAAAAGCCTGTTGTCTCTGGAAGGTTTGCTCGGTGGAAGATGCTGTTAACTGAGTATGATATCCAACATGTTACCCAGAAAGCAATAAAAGGGAGCGTCTTGTCTGACTACCTTGCTCATCAACCTGTAGAGGGTTATTAACAAATGAAGTTCGACTTTCCCGATGAGGATGTTCTATTTATCATACATTATGAGACTCCAGACCCTGACATAGGACCCGAACCAGGGGCACGATGGACGCTCGTGTTCGATGGTGCTTCCAATTCTAGAGGTCGTGGAATTAGTGATATCCTCATCTCTCCAACAGGTTTTCACCTTCCCTTCACTGCCAGATTATGCTTTGCATGCACCAACAATATGGCTGAATACAAAGCATGTATCTACGGTATTGAAGTGGCTATTGACATGAGAATCAAGATTCTTGAGGTCTATGGAGATTCTGCCTTGGTCATCGGTCAAGTCAGAGGGAACTTTGTGACTCGGGATTCCAAGCTGGTTTCGTACCAACAACACATTGCGAAGTTGATTCCTTACTTTGATGAGATTTCTTTTCATCATATCTCCAGAGAGGAAAATCAACTAGCTGATGCTCTTCCCGCTCTAGCATCCATGTTCAAGGTCAAGTGGAAGAATGAAGCTCCTCATATCCGCATTGATCATTTGAACGAACCAGCATATTTCTTAGCAATCGAGGATGGGTCTGATGACAAGCCTTGGTTCTACGACATTAAGAGATATCTAGAAAAACAGGAATATCCTGAGGGTATTACTATCACTGACAAGAAAGCTCTTAGGCGGCTTTGCGCCAAGTTCTTATTAAGTGGTGGTGTACTGTACAAGAGGAATTATGATTCCGTGTTGCTCAGATGCTGGATAGACATGAAGCAAATACGATCATGAGGTCCATACATGAGGGCTCCGAGGGTATACATGCTAAAGGTCCTGCTATGGCCAAGAAGATCCTTTGGGCTGGATATTACTGGAGAAGGATGGAGGTAGATTGTTACAACTTTGCCAAAAGATGTCACAAGTGCCAAATCTACGGAGACAAGATCCATGTGCCTCCAACTCCATTGAATGTTTTGACTTCACCTTGGCCATTCTCTATGTGGGGTATAGATATGATTGGAATGATCGAACCGAAAGCTTCCAACGGTCATCGATTCATTCTGGTTTCTATCGACTACTTCACCAAGTGGGTTGAAGTTGCTTCTTATGCAAACGTTACACGACAAGTGGTTGCCAGATTTATCATGAAAGAGATAATCAGTCGCTATGGCATTCCTAGCAACATTATCACAGACAATGCCAGCAACCTGAACAATAAGATGATGAAGGAGTTGTGTCAAGAATTTAAGATTGAGCACCACAACTCTTCACCATATCGGCCCAAGATGAATGGCGCCATTGAAGCAGCAAATAAAAATATCAAGAGGATTATCCAAAAAATGGTCAAGACTTACAAGGATTGGCATGAAATGCTTCCTTTTGCACTACATGGCTACAGAACTTCAGTCCGCACTTCTACTGGGGCAACTCCGTTTTCCTTTGTGTATGGTATAGAGGCAGTTCTACCCATTGAAGTCAAAATTCCTTCGCTCAGAGTCATCATGGAAACAGGTCTTGATGAAGCTGAATGGGTTCAATCCAGATATGACCAGTTGAATCTCATCGAAGAGAAGCGCCTTACAGCTGTCTGCCATGGTCAATTGTATCAGAGACGCCTCAAGCGAGCTTTTAACAAGAAAGTTCTCCCTCGAACGTTCTGTGAAGGCGAACTCGTGCTCAAGAGATATTCACCTGTTCTCTCAGATTCACGAGTCAAATGGACTCCCAATTACGAAGGACCTTTCATTGTTAAGAAGGCCTTCTCAGGCGGAACCCTGATCCTCACCACCATGGATGGGGAGGAGTTGCCATTGCCTGTGAACTCCGATACAGTCAAAAAATATTATGCCTGAAAAAAATGGATAAGAGTCCGCTAGATTGACATCCGCAAGGACAATCTAGGCAAAAATGGACGTCCAGATGGACCAAAAAAAGAAATGTCCATGCAAAAGTTAGGGACAATGAAAAAAAACAATAACAGCCCGCTAAGTTGAAAACCCGAAAGGGCGACTTAGGCAAAAATGGGTATCCCGGTGGACGAAAAAAAATGATGAAAACATGTCCAGGCAAAAATTAGGCATAAAGGCATTGACTGTGAACCCTTCAGCCTCTTTTTGTCATATCTAGACCTCAGACGGTAACAGAGAAGTCAAATCAGCATCAACTGGTGCAAGGCATTGCAATCAATGCGAAACATGATTTCCCTTTGCCATTTACACTTGTTTTTCAATTTTATTGCAAATTTCCTCATCAAGGATTTTTGCATCCTTGTACACATCTTATGTACAAAATTTTCACATTCAATAAAATGCATCATTTGTTATCCCAATTATTTTCATTCCAGTATATTGCTTGCAAAATAAACAATTATTTGTGATCACAAAATACTATAAAATGTTGAGAACAATAAAAAGCTAAATCAATCGAGAAAGCATTATGCATTGTATATTTTACTGGTAATTCCTGCAGGATAATCAGTAATATCCATTGGTAAGCCTAACGCCCGACCGTCAATGTGATGGTTCTTTGAAGAAGTTGTTGTTTCCTCAGCGGTTCCTCAGCAGGGTCATCATTTCCCCAGCAATCGCCATTTATGGTTCTTTGTAAAGGTTGATTACCTTCCATTTCTCCAACAGATCCATGATGTCTCCAGCAAAGTTGTCATGATGTACCCTGAGAATAGACGGGTTTGTTCTTTTACCCAGCACGGGACATGCATCATCTCCAGCATGTCAGTTTATCATGCACCCGCAGTTGTACGATTTGGTTCCTCGTCTTCTCTAAGCAGAGAAGATCCTCCGAGCCTTGTGAATTCCTTGCAACAGAGTCGGTGACAGCTTAGAAATCGGTATTTTCTGATTTCATTCCCAGGCACGGTAAGTCAGGATGGAAGGCTTGGCCTGATTCTCTTATCCCCTGCAGTGTCGATGGTGAACCTTCTCAGTTTCTTTCCCAGCGGAGTCTTCACCATTTTTTAGGTTTTTTCACAGTAGAGTTATCACTCTTTGGGGGCCCTTCCCCAACAGATTTTGTCTTCGTCTATGTGTCCTCTCCCCGACCAAGGATGTCGATATCGTTTGCTATAATCTCTGCCTAACTCACCGTGCATCACCTTAACCCGCACCTTTGCATTGCATGATATCAAGCATCATGTAGAACGCATACATGACATATGCATCAAGCATACTCCCTCTCTTTTGGCCTGATTCATCCCTCAGCAAATATTCAGCAAAACTTCGCACTTATCAACCCTCAAAACAAAACTCTTCTTTTGTCGCCGTCGGCCAAATTTTTGAGCTACTCTTTTATTTAATCCCTTTCTACCTCGAATCATCGAAAAGCTAGCGCAATTCGTACATTCAGGTCCAAGAGGATTAAATAGGGGCAGCTGTCGTAACCTGAAATTTGACCTCCCTCTTTTGTCTTATTGCATAAGCACGAACATTCGCATCACTGGCATACGCATCTTCACTTTTCTCTATGTGTTTCTTGTTGCAGGATTTTCAAGTTTTTTGCCCGATTAATCGCATCCTCACGAAGTCATTACATCATCAAATCAAGCTCAAAATAAAGGTTTCCATGTTTACTCATCAAAGCAAGAGGTGGAAAATCGAAACCAGGACTTCAGTATCATTTCCCAAGCAAAGTTGGACAAAATTGGTTGAAGTAACCGGTTACTATGTACAAAGTTGCAGTTCCTGCTGCATTTTTTGGGACAGCAGCTGTGTACACTCTTTGGTCTTTGGTTCTACAGTGTTCTAGCAGCATGTGGAATATTCTAGACATTTCAAGACTATCCAAGACATTCCAAGTGCATTTATTCCAATGCTTCACTCTAAATTAAGTGCACTATGTTCCTTGATTCCCAAGTATGTAGACCTTTGGATATTGGAGCTCACATTAGGATTGTTACCGAGTTGGTTCTAACTAATTGAATTAACCACCTTGACTCGGTGAGTCAAGTGTAACTAAATCCTAGCCTAGTTCTAAACCACCCAAAGCTAAGTCCAAACCAAATTCCAAACCTCTCACACTCCAAAGCTAAACTCTATATAAACAAAGTTTCACCATGTCACAAAACCTCCACAATCATCCACACAAATTCACACTTTCTTCACTCTCAATTCTCTCACATTCTGGAGTTTTATAAGCTTTTGGATTCATCTCAAGTGATTACTTCTAGTTCCTTCGGTGATAATTCTCATTTCGGAGTTTTCGTCGCAATTTGCTCGGTTTCGATACGTTTCGTCAACAAATTGAAGATTCCTCTGGTTTTCTTTGATTTTCTGCATCAAGAATCCTTTGCAACAATTACCAAGGCGCATCTCAGCCTTGTAGATTGGTGGATCTTACTTTAATCATTGTTTCGATCATTTTCGCGCGTTTATGATGTAATTTCGATTGTTTTTCGGTTTGATTTGCCATGCATTTGCTTGATCTTTGATCTCCATGATTAATGCTTGTAATTTGTGTTTAATTGCTCTTACATGATGTAACTTTCTTGCACAAGTTCATACCCTAGCATGTGGTGGTTGGCATAAGTGATTAAGTGCTGAAAATCACTTTTAAAAAGCTGTTTTTGCTGTTATTTTTGCCACTGTCACAGTGGTAACCGGTTACAACGTGGTGAGTAACCGGTTACTCAGTGTATTGTTCACCAAAAAATGCAGTTTTCAAGCAAGTAACCGGTTACCCTGTGGTGAGTAACCGATTATCACTGTACAGAATGGCCATTTTTGAGTTTTTCAAGCTTGTTTGACTTCCTTTCTTCCTCTAACTTCCATGGATCGATATGCTTGATATTTGTGGATGTTTTAAGTGTTGTTTAACTTCTGTTTGAAGCATGATTGTCAACTTTCGATGCTCGATTTTTCATTTATCGATTATTTGCAACTTTGACAATGTTCATGAACATCTTGCTTACCATTTGATCACTTGTTAACATGTTTTGCAATGCATAATAATTATCATTTGGTACTGTTTTTTCATTTCATTTCTTGCTTTGCATTAAGTTTGTTCTTGATTGAGCAAATTTAACTTTGTATAATCTATAATTCACACCTTTTTGCTTTAATGATTTTTCATTCTCTTTGGAAAATTGTTAGCATAGCAGTTCCCTTTGATTAATTGATCGAAACCATGATTCGATTAGTTGATCTTCCCCTTCCCTCTCTTTAGGATCTCTTTAGAGCTTCTCTTTCTGGATCCCCCGCGGAGTTGGAGTTTCGTACTGCGCACTGCATTGGAACACTGTACAAACTGAAGCTGTTACGATGTCCATTTCACAACACGCAGGAGCACTGTACAACTTGGAGCTGTTGTGTTGTCTGTTTTAACTTCTGCATTACACCCTGTGTGTTAGAGAAGGAATGAGAAGGGAGAATTCCTACTCTCATTCTGATTACTTCGAGTAGGGGACGAATGACCCTGTGCTTGGCTTAGTCACCTCTATCTCCAGGCGGTAGTGTACCTTCTTCCCCAGTCGAGTCGATTCTTATTCACTCCTATCTCTTTCAATCTCTCTCTTTTGATCAATCACCATTCTTCTTGGTTAAGATCATTACCCCTTTGGGTAGTAAACTTTCTTTGTTTCAATACCCTGTTCTCTTCTTGTGGTCAATCATTGCTTCTCGATTCCCCAGAAGAGCCTCAATTCCTTTTCTTTGGTTAAACGCAGTATTCTTGTCAAACACCGAAACCCCTACGGAGTTCGCAACCTTCTCTTGGTTCTTCTCCCTTTGTTTGGTTAACTAGTGTCTGTCAGTTAAAACTCTAATTAGCGCGTCTTCTCAGTTAACCACAGTCTGCCTGTTAAAATACTGAGCCCTTCGGGTTAATCACCTTCTCTTGATTAATCACCCATTTTTTCAGTTAAGCACAGCCTGTCTGTTAAAACACTGAGCCCCCTTTCGAGTTAATCACCTACTCTTGGTTAATCACTCATTTCCTTCTCGGTTAATCATAGTCCTTCTGTTAAAATCGAATCCCCAGCAGTTGGCAACTTTTTCTTGGTTCGAATACTTGCACCCTTGGGTTAGTAACCTTCTTTTGGTTCCAATACCCTTTTCGTTGGTCAAGTACCGTTTGTTAAGTCAATACAAACATCCCCAGTGGGTCACAACCTTTCCTTGGTTCCACACCCGTCTTTTGGGTTACAACCTTCATTCGGTTCTACACCCGTTCGTTTGGTTGATTATAGACTATCTGTTAAAACCTTTTCCCCACAGAGTCCTACTCTGTCTTTTCGATTAACCACTGCCAGTCAGTTAATACATCGAACCCCTTTTCTTTTGGTTTCAACACCATCACCTTTGTTTGTTCCCCAGTAGGGTCGCTACCTTCTAGTTCCCAGCACAATCCTTTGTACTCTTACCTCCCCACTGGAGTCTCTTTTATTTCCTTTATCTCTTTTACCTTCTTGGTTTCGACGCCATTCTTGCACATTATCCTCAATACAATTATCTTTTCCTTTGTACTCCTCTCTTGGTTTTGACACCAATTCTTTTGCATCCCCAGTGGATCTTGCTCTTCCTCTTTTGCTCTTGGTTTTGACACCACTTTCCTTTTCTTGTCCTTTCACGTCTTAGTTCCATGAACTACGAAAGCTCTGATTCTGCATTCGTTCGAATGTATGATATGTAGGCATGAGATCGCGATGATATTGGCGAGCACACTTCCACCATTCCATCCTTCTTCCCTTCTTTCCTCCTTTCTTTTCCTTGGTTCCATGAACTACTGAGCTCTGATTTCCTCATTTCACTATGAGGGTACGTAGGCACGAGGGCCACAATCCTCCGCGAGCACTCTTCTTTCTTTCTTCCTCACTTTCTTTCTTTCTTCTCTCTCCTCTTCTTTTATCTAGAAGCCTTTAGATAGATATCCCATCCAAGCCTAGAAGCAAGCGAAATGGTTCCCGTCGAGTACGACGGATACGTTAGGTGCTAGTACCTTCCTTTCGCATAACCGACCCCCGTCCCGTTTCTCTTCCCCTTGGGTTATATCGATATTTTCCCTGTCCTTTGGGACTAAATAAAGTTCGGTGGAGACTCTGTTGTATCTTTGAGTGTGCGATTCACTCAGGTATAAACCAGCCATCTTCACTACCCAAAGGGGTAATGATCTTAACCAAGAAGGGTGATTGATCAAAAGAGAGAGATCGAAAGAGATAGGAGTGATCCAGAATCGACTTGACTGGGGAAGAAAGTACAATACCGCCTGGCGATAGAGGTGAATAAGCCAAGCACAGGGTCATTCATCCCCTACCTGAAGTAGTCAGAATGAGAGTAGGAATTCTCCCTTCTCATTCCTTCTCTAACACACAGGGTGTAATGCAGAAGTTGAAACGGACAGCACAACAGCTCCAAGTTGTACAGTGCTCCCGTGTGTTGTGAAATGGACAGCGTAACAGGTTCAGTTTGTACAGTGCTCCAATGTAGTGCATAGTGCGAAACTCCAACTCCATGGGGGAATCCAGAAAGAGAAGCTCTAAAGAGATCCTAAAGAGAGGGAAGGGGAAGATCAACTAATCGAAACATGGTTTCGATCAATTAATCAAAGGGAAATACTATGCTAACAATTTTCCAAAGAGAATGAAAAATCATTAAAGCAAAAAGGTGTGAATTATTTATTGATTATACAAAACTAAATTTGCTCAATCAAGAACAAACTTAATGCAAAGTAAGAAATGAAATGCAAAAATAGTACCTAATGATAATTATTATGCATTGCAAAACATGTTAACAAGTGATCAAATGGAATGCAAGATGTTCATGAACAAACATTGTCAAAGTTGCAAATAATCGATAAATGAAAAATTGAGCATCGAAAGTTGACAAGCATGCTTCAAAGAGAAGTTAAACATCACTTAAAACATCCACAAATATCAAGCATATGGATCCATGGAAGTTAGAGGAAGAAAGGAATTCAAACAAGCTTAAAAAACTCAAAATTGGCCATTATGTACAGTGGTAACCGGTTACTCACCACAGGGTAACCGGTTACTTGCTTGAAAACCATTTTTTGGTAAAAAATACACTGAGTAACCGGTTACTCACCACATGGTAACCGGTTACCACTGTGACAGTGGCAAAAATAACAGCAAAAACAGCGTTTTAAAAGTGATTTTCAGCACTTAATCACTTATGCCAACCACCACATGCTAGGGTATGAACTTGTGCACGAAAATTACATCATGTAAGAGAAATTAAATACAAATTACAAGCATTAATCATGGAGATCAAAGATCAAGCAAATGCATGGCAAATCAAAACGAAAAACAATCGAAATTATATCATAAAAGCGCGAAAACGATCGAAACAATGAGTAAAGTGAGATCCACCAATCTGCAAGGCTGAGATGTGCCTTGGTAATTGTTGCAAAGGATTCTTGATGCAAAAAATCAAAGAAAACTAGAGGAATCTTCAATTTGTTGATGAAACGTATCGAAACCGAGAAAATTGCGACGAAAACTCCGAAATGAGAATTATCACCGAAGAAACTTGAAGTAATCACTTGAGATGAATCCAAAAGCTTATAAAACTCCAGAAATCCAAGTATAATAGCAAGATGATGAAGGTTGAGCTCAAGAAATAATCACTTTTGATGTAAAATTGATTATCCTTCAATATAGAAATTGAGCTTTGGTGAGGTTTTGGAAGAGAATTGAGATGAAGATGAAGATGTAGCAGAAAAAAATCAGAGAGAATGTGAGAGAATTGAGTGAAGAAAGTGTGAATTTGTGTGGATGATTGTGGAGGGTTTGTGACATGGTGAAGCTTTGTTTATATAGAGTTTAGCTTTGGAGTCTGAGAGGTTTGGAATTTGGTTTGGACTTAGCTTTGGGTGGTTTGGAACTAGGCTAGGAGTTAGTTACACTTGACTCACCGAGTCAAGGTGGTTAACTCGGTTAATGAGAACCTACTCAGTAACAATCCCAATGTGATGTCTAGAATATTCCACATGCTGCTAGAACACTGTAGAGCCAAAGACCAAAGAGTGTACACAGCTGTTTTCCTAAAAATGCAACAAGAACTGCAACTTTATACAGAGTAACCGGTTATTCACCACAGGGTAACCGGTTACTTCAGCCAATTTTGCCCAAATTTTCCTGGGAAATGATACTGATGTCCCGGTTTCGATTTTCCACCTCTTGTTTTGATGAGTAAACATAGAAACCTTTATTTTGAGCTTGATTTGATGATGTAATGACTTCGTGAAGATGAGATTAATCGGGCAAAAAACCTGAAAATCCTGCAACAAGAAACATATAGAGAAAAGTGCGGATGCGTATGCCAGCGATGCAAATGTTCGTGCTTATGCAAAAAGGCAAAAGAGGGAGGTCAAATTTCGGGTTACGACAACTACGAATGCTCTGATTCTTTTTAAACAAGATACGTAGGCACGAGATGTGATGTCTTGGCGAGCATACTTAGTGTATATACCCCTAGGTCTTTTCTTTTCACCCTTAGCAAACAAAATAGATAACACAATAAAACAAGAGGTTCCTGTAGAGTACTACAGATACTTAGGATGTTAGCACCTTCCCTAGGTATAACCAACCCCCGAACCTTAGATCTCTTGCATTGCTTTGCATTGCAATTAGGGCTTTCGATCTTTCCCATTTCCTTTGGATAATTCAAAGTTTGGTGGTGAATTATGATTTGTGATTCAAGTTAATTAATAGCTTAGCATCTGATTCTCATCGCGACACCTACCACTCCAAAAGATTCTCCGTGGTGGTATAAGCCTGAAGCTCATCGGGATTTTCATCAGGGAGGAGCTGGGCATGATGCTGAAAATTGTTATCCATTGAGATGGAAGTGCAAAGATTGGTTAGAAGTGGTATTTTGTCCTTCGAAGACACCAATCATAATGTACAATCGAACATGTTGCCCAATCATGGTAAGGCGTCTGTCAATATGGTTCATGGTTGTCCTGGTACATTTAAGATTTATGATATCCATTGGAATCGAAGATCGCTTGTGGAAATGCATACACTTTTGAGTGAATACCATGATATTGATCATGATTATGCAGCTTGTTGCGTCTGTTCTGTGAACCCACGTGGTTGTGTGATGGTAAAGAGGGACATTCAAGGGATGATGGATCATAATTTGATTGAGGTCACTGCTAAAAGAGATAAATATCAGAATGAGGTGAATGTTATTGTGCCACACTTTAATATTCTTGAACGAGTTGTTATCTCTTATGATAGTCGTAAGTCCGCTGCTACGCCTTTGGTTATTTGATTACCCGATCCAGTGCCGTATGAATCTAACAAGACTGTTCCATATAAATAAAATTCTACCATGGTAGAAGATGGTAAGGACGTGCCCATTCCTTCTTTGTCTTCTGTGGTGAGCATCGCCGATGTTAGTAGAATGACCCGGAGTGGTCGTGTTTTTGCTTTTGAGCCTCCAAAGATTGTGGAGAATGTTGTTGCTGGCAAACAACCTCAAAGTGAGAGTGTTGTTGATACTTCCGGTCAATCCAGTGGTTTGAATAAGAAGGTTTATGAGGATGAGGTATTGAAATTGATCAAGAAGAGTGAGTACAGTGTGGTAGATCAACTGTTGCACACCCCGTCCAAGATTTTAGTTTTGTACCTATTGATGAATTCTGAAGCTCATAGGGAATCTTTGCAGAAGGTATTGGAACAAGCGTATGTTGAGCATGATGTGACTGTTAATCAGTTTGATGTCATGGTTTCCAACTCACAGCATGCAATAATTTGAGTTTTTGTGATGAAGAGTTACCTAAGGAGGGGAGAAATCATAATTTGGCTCTACATATCTCTATGAACTGTCAAGAAGATGCACTTTCCAATGTGCTGGTTGATAGTGGCTATTCTTTGAATATGCTACCAAAATCTACTTTGTCGAGGCTTTCGTACCAAGGCGCTCTCATGAGGTATAGTGGGGTTGTGGTTAAAGCTTTTAATGGATCTAGAAAAACTGTGATTGGAGAGGTTGATCTTCCTATCAAAATAGGACCATGCTTCTTCCAAATTAATTTTTAAGTAATGGATATTCGTCCTGCTTATAGTTGTCTGCTTGGCCGATCCTGGATTCATGAATCTGGGGCAGTAACTTCGACTCTTCATCAGAAATTGAAATTTGTTCAGAATGACAACCTGGTAATTGTTGGAGGGGAACAAGCGATACTGGTTAGCCATCTTTCATCCTTTTCGTATGTTGATGCCGACTAAATTATTGGAACTTCGTTCCAAGCTCTTTCCATTGATGATAAAACTGTTAAAAATAATGGATTGCCCATGTCTTCTTTGAAAGATGCTCTGCATATATTAGAGACTGGTCGGTCTGACAGTTAGGGCTGAGTTATTGATGTGGTTGATAACCAAGGCAAAACTAGTTTAGGCTTTACGCCATGTATAGTTAGAAGAGATTTGAAGCATATTAATGAGGCCTTTCACAGCGCCGGATTCATAAACAAAGATTATTCTACAGTTGCAATTCTTAAAGATGACTCTGAAGATTACATCTCAGACGACTCTGAAAATGATTCCATTCCTGCTCAAGATTAGGAGCCTTATTTGGAAGATCCTGGATATGGTTCTAAGATAGAAGATGTATATGTGCCATTTTATTCCCCTCGACCGAGGCTTAAGGAACCCGAATATCAAGTCAGTGCCATCATTGAAGATGATGAAGAGGAAGAACTTCCCAATTTCGTAATGCATGGACAGATCTGCTAGAATTAGATAGTTGTTGATGTTCCCACTGTTATACATATTTCAAAGTAATTTATTTTTGTTTCTTTCAAAAATCCTTTCACTCTGCCCAAGGTGAAATTGAATTTGTGAGGGCTTTGTTTCAACTATTATCATCATCAATAAAATGTTATTTTGTTTATTCATATTATGTTTTCCATTTTAGCTTTATTTCTGAAAAATGGTAACATAAAAAACCAAAAAATAATAACGTGATGATCACTTTTATCTGCATGATACTTGCACTTCTTGTTCATAATCTAAAATTAAACATAAATCATTGTGCAGATTGATTGTTAAACCCATTGAAAACAATGACCCTATGCCCTCTCCTAACTTTGAGTTCCCTGTGTTTGGAGCTGAAGAAGAGGATATTGAAGAGATTCCAGATGAAATTTCTCGGTTGCTTGAACACGAGGAAAAAGCCATTTAGCCTCATGAAGAGCCGGTAGAATTGGTTAATTTGGGTTCAAATGATGATAAGAAAGAAGTCAAGATTGGGGCACTACTTCAGTCAGATGTTAAGAAGAGGATGGTAGAACTTTTTAGAGAATATGTTGACATGTTTGCTTGGTCTTATCAAGACATGCCTGGTCTTGATACTGATATTGTGGAGCATAGATTGTCGTTAAAGCCAAAATGTCTGCCAAAATAAAATAAAATAAAAAAACGAAAAATGAAAAAAAGAATAAAAAAAAAGAGTAGAAAAAAAAAATGATGATAAGTCATTCTGGTGGCTATTGACTATTTTACCAAGTGGTTTGAAGCGACATCATATGCCAATGTGACAAAGCAAGTAGTGGTCCAGTTTATCAAGAACCAAATCATCTGCCGGTATGGTGTTCCGAGCAAGATTATCACTGATAATGGGTCAAATCTGAACAACAAGATGATGAAGGAATTATGTGATGAGTTTAAGATTGAGCATCATAATTCTTCTCCTTACAGACCTAAGATGAATTAGGCTGTTGAAGTTGCTAATAAGAACATTAAGAGGATCATTCAAAAGATGGTTGTTACTTACAAGGACTGGCATGAGATGCTCCCTTTTGCTCTGCATGGGTATCGTACATCCGTCCGCACTTCAACAGGTCAACCCCTTTCTCTCTTGTTTATGGTATGGAAGTAGTGCTCCCAATAAAATTTGAAATCCATTCTATGAGAATTTTAATCGAAGTTGAATTGTCTGAGGCTAAATGGTGCCAAAGTAGATATGATGAATTGAATTTGATTGAAGAGAAAAGAATGACGGCCTTGTGTCATGTCCAACTATATCAACAAAGAATTAAGAAAGCTTTTGACAAGAAGGTTCAACCTCGTGTGTTTAGAGAAGGTGACCTCATGCTAAAAAAGATCTCGACTTTTACTACTGATTCTAGGGGCAAGTTGACTCCTAATTATGAAGGCCCATATGTTGTTAAGAGAGCCTTCTCTGGCGGTGCATTAATTCTTACAACTATGGATGGTGAAAAGTTCACCCGTCCTGTGAATGCTAATACAGTCAAGAAATACTTCGCCTAAAAAATAAAAGAACAGCTTGCTAAGTTGAAAACCCGAAAGGACGGGTTAGGCAAAAATGAGCGTCTCGGTGGGCTGAAAATTCGAAAGGGCGGTCTAGGTAAAAATTAGGGACAAAACAGAAATAATCATCCCGGTAGATTGAAACCTCGAAAGGGCAATCTATGAAAAAGTTAGGGATTATGGCAAGCAACTGCATCTGGCCAAGTCTTGATCGTTTAAAGCAACATCGTCTATCAAGGATTTTGCTTCAATCATCCTCAGGTGAAGTTTTGAGCACAGCGGAATTCAAAGTTGTTAGGGAGAATAGTGGTCATTGTATTTCAATGTAATCATTTCCATGTATTTACCATTTTTCAAACTTTGTAATGATCATGGAGTTATGCCATTTACAGACTATCATTCTATTAATAAAATTTGGGCCTTTGTCCCTTTATTTGCAATTCTTACTTTGTTTCTGTTTTCAAAATTTCATTTATTACTGATGATGATTTTTGAAACAAAATTTGAATAATTGATTTAAAATTTTGAAAAAGTATAAAAACATTTTCCTTTGATTTATGAATACAAAAAGGAATGTCAACGGTTATTCCAAGAATGATAAGATCAATGTTTTCCTCAACAGGGTTTGCTCTTACTTTTATAGTAGAATTTATTGACAGCTCCCTGGTAGAGTTTGTTGATATTTCCCCAATAGAGTTTGTTGATATTTCCTCAGCAGAGTTTGTTCATATAACCAGTTGTTGACAAGATGATGGGCTCCTTCAAAGGTTTGTTATGATGGGTTAAATTCATAAAGTCCAATACTATTTGGTTTTTCCTTAGCTAGATCTTGATTCAGATCTTCTCCAACTGACTATGTTATGGTCAGGTAGTTGAGTAGTTTTGAGGACCACCTCTCCTTGATGGTAGTCTCCATGCAGAGATTCATTTTTTTTGCTGTCCCCAGTATATGTCATATGAGGAATCCCCACTCATAGTTTTACCCTTTAGATGTTTTGTTGTTGCTTTGGATGTCCCCAAATAGAGATCAATGTTGTTTCCCTCTAAAAAGCATTGACATAGTGGCCGATTGTCAGGTTTTATCTTGTCTTGTGGATGTCTTTCTCTCCAGGCTGTTCTACCCAGAGATATATCCCTGCTGATTCCCCAAAGGAGGCAGTGCATTATTGTTTCGAATGTTTCCTAAGCATAGAGCAGTGATGTTAACTTTTTATTTTCCTCAGCGAGTCCAGGATGTATTTCTCTCCAGATTGTTTTTTCAGAGATTTATCCTCCCAGTAAAGATTGTGCATCACTATTTCAGTTGTTTCCCAGTGAAGTTGCTGATGACATCTCTATTTAAGGAGTACTGATATATTAGTCACCTGTTGGGTTTTCTCTTATTTATTATGAGTATTGATCTAAAATCCCCCACAGCTTGACCTTTTGCTGTTTTCCCCAGCGAGTCCAGGATGCTTTGCTTAGAATTGGATAATCCTCAGAGAGTTTTTCTCTTGTATCCCTAGCAGATCTGCCTTGTTTTCCCAGTTGATGTTATGTTTATAATCCCCAGCGGATCCATTATTTATTTTTTCCGCAGCAGATCTCCTCATCTTATTGAAGTAGAAGTTCCTGTGTGTTGGTTCTTGGATTGGCTAAAATTTTGGTAAAACAAAGTGTTCAATGTTGATGTCACATGGGTGATGTCTTAACATTGAGTCTTAACATTGGTGTATGTTAAGTGTTTAAGTTGTTGAAGTTTTGAAGTCTGATGTCACATGCGATGTCATGACATCAGATATGCAGATCAGTAAAACATCAGGTCTGAGATGTTTTTAGGGTTAAGCGTTTTAGCTGGATTTTGGAAGAGCTGGAAGAGTAATTGGATGCGAATATCTTGGAGGAGATATTTTCTGTTACAAACAGATTTGATGCAGATTTGTATGAGAGTTTAAAGGCTGAAGATTTAAGAAGATTTTGAGAGAGAAAATCTGTCGAAGATTCAGTTTTAAATAACAAATCAGGTCAGATATTGTAGGAGGTCCAAGACCAGATCAAATAGCTATATAAAGTGCATCAATCCTGAAGGAAAAGTACAGAAGAGAGAGAGCATAGACTGAGTGTCAATCATTGTCTTTGTACGAGTATTGTGTTAACCATTCAAGTGTGAATTGGTGAGTGTAATCTGTCCTCTCTAGAGCTGTGAAGCAAGAGAGTTTTGTAACTTGATCAAAGCTGTGAAGCAGGATCAAGGTGTTTCTCAAAGTGTTTGATCTTTGAGAGGTTTTTGGGATTGAGTAGTGTTCTCATACCTAAGTGGGCTCTTAGATAGAAAGTTCATTTGTAGAAATTAAGTTTAGGAGATTGTCAACTAGGTTTTTCAGTCTGTTAATTAATTCTACAAGTAGTGAATTTCATCCCTGGCTTGGTAGCCCCCAGATTAAGTTGTTGAACTGAACTGGGTAAATAATTCTTTGTGTACTCTGTTGTTGTTTTACTTTGTCCATTGCAGAGTGTGTTGTTGTGACATCACACGTAACATCACATATCTGGTACCAGAATTTCACTGTGAATTTTTTTATTATCCCCAGGAAGAGTCAGAAAGTTTTGGGTCGTTATGGTTCCCCAACAACTTTCCTTCCATCCTCAAAGCAGAGCTTATGATTCCTTTTTGTGGATCATTGATGCTAGAAGATTGATATTTGGGTTTCTCCCCAAGGAGTATCTTCTTTTCTCCAGCAAAATTTGAGCCTTGTAGTAGGATTTATTTTCCTTTGATGGCTTTTGTTTATTTCTTGCAGGATTTCTTCAGCTAAATCCCTAGCGGAGTTTCTAATGATATCTCCATCTTGTTGAGATTAGCAGAGTATTCAGTGGTGTTGTGATGTTTATTCACCCTCTGTTTATCTTTATGTCTGTGTTGTCAGCATATTCATACTCATACGCATTGCATGCGCATGCATTTGTTATGCATAGCATATTGTTGTTGTATTGTGCATTTTACATCTGTGTTCTCTGGTGTTGTTATCCCTGCAGAGCATGTGTGTCATCTCTCCATTAGAGTGTCGAACTGTAAGAAGAAAATGCCTATCTTTGTTAATTCCCACTGAGTTTATGCCTCTTAGAAGATATTTGTTTTAGTTTTCCTCCCCAATTCATTTGTCTGGATGAAATTAATCCCAAGTTGAGATATTTCCTCCTCGGGATGAGTCTTATTTGACCGTTTCTCTCTGGTTTATTCCTGGATTGAATTTTGGTCCCTTGCTCTGGCAATGGAAGCTTATCACCTTTGTCGTCCTGCCCATTTAGTTGGTATTAGGTGATATAGCTAGCTTATTTCCTTTGTCGTCTTGCCCGTTTAGTTGGTAGTAGGTAATATAGCCGGGTTTGGTTACCTTGTTGTAGCTATAACTTGGTTGATAGTTGGTATCTTTCCCTATTCGAGTTTATCACCTTTGTCGTCCTGCCCATTCATTTGGTAGTATGTGACATTTCTCGGACCTTTTGAGATTATTACCTTTGTTGTCCTGCCCTTTGTTGGTAGTAGGTAATATTTCCCATATCCTTGGTTGATTACCTTGTTGTAACTGTCACTTGATTGATAGTTGGTAATCCCTCTTTTTGAGCTTATTGCCTTTGTGGTCCTGCCCATTTAGTTGGTAGTATATGATATAGCTGGCTTATTACCCTTGTCGTCCTGCCCATTTATTTGTTAGTAGGTAATATAGTTGGGTTTGGTTACCTTGTTATAGCTATCACTTGTTTGATAGTTGGTAATCTCTCCCCGTTCGAGTTTATCACCTTTGTTGTCCTGCCCTTTAGTTGGTAGTAGGTGATATTTCTCGTACCCCTTTTGAGATTATTACCTTTATCGTCATGCCTTTTGTTGGTAGTAGGTAATGTTTCTTATATCCTTTTGGTTGATTGCCTTGTTGTAGCTGCCACTTGGTTGGTAGTTGGCAATCTTTCCTTTTGATCATACTATTACCAAACGTCCGGTAGTAGATGATCTTTTCCCTAGCGGAGATTTTTCCCTCCCTGTTGGGACGAGTTATCCCTCTTTTATTTCTGGTGTTGGTTATTTTCCCTCAGTGGGGTCTTACTCTTTTATCGTCCCCAGTGGAGCTTGTTTCCTCCCCTGTTGGGATGCGTTTTCCCTCTTTTGTTTCCCATGTGGAGTGTTTTCCCTCTTTTATTTTCCCCTGTGGAGTCTTTTCTCTTTGCTCCCCAACTTTTTGTTTGTCTCCTGTGGCGTTTTCTCCCCACAGAAGTCTTGTGGCTGCATATCATTTGCACGATCATATCATTTTGTGGTGTCTTAGGGTCAAAAATTGGGTTATTGTTGTATTTAAGTCTCTTCTATCTCGTCGAGACAAAGATGCCCATCTTCGTATCTCCGGATAGAAGAAACTTAAATAGGGGCAGCTGTAATACCCTAATTTTTACCCCTAATAACCCACATGTCATTTGCATCTACCACAAACAAGATAATAAGCTTTGGTTCTCTTGCCCTCCTCTGAAGGTTTGTTCTTGAGTGAGATCGCCAAGCACCCCTGTTCTCTTGTTTTTTGATGTTTGTATTTGTTTATGTTTACTAGCCATTAACTAAAATAATAAAAATGTGTTTTTCCTTTACTAACTTTTTCAGGAAGAATTTGGATCAAGGATATCAAAATCAGTTCCTCAGCTCGAATGAATTTCATCTAAACAAAGTCAAAGCTGATCTGCAAGCAATTCAAAAATCATCTGATCAAGAGTTTCTAAGATTTAATTGATTATTATTCAAGAGACTCCAAGGTTCATTTGTTTATTTCCATGCCTTCTTTGACAAGTAAGAATAATCGAGCCAGAGCCAAGACAACACATCAAAAAGCCAATTTTCTCATTTTTTTTTCACTGTGTTAATCGATTAACACATTTTGCACTGCAAATGGTTAATCGATTAACCAGTGCGTTTTTGGGGAAAATGAGCCAAATTCAAATTCTGCAGCATTTTGGCACCAATTTTCAAATGCTTCATCATGGGAATATTCTAGAACACCTCATTTTAATTCCCCTACCTCACTATACACCCTCATTAAACACCACTTGATTTTGATTTTGCCTCCAAAATTCAAATTCCAATCCTAATTTTGTTTTCAAACTAAATTCCAAACCACCAAAATTTCCAAGCCTAAATCCTATAAATAGAGGCCTCATTTCATTCATTCTTCAAGCTTTTGATAGCCAAATTCACCTTGTCAAATTTCTTCTTGACTCCCTCAATTTTCTCCAACTATCAAATTCACCACAGCTCTTTCTTCCATTGAAAGTTAGTAAGTTCATCATTAGAACTTACTAATCTTTGAGCTAAACCTTCACCCATTCACTTTTTCATCATCAATTTCTGTAGATCAAGGCTTTGGAGTGTGGTTCTTGGATTTGATTTGAAGAATTTTCAAATTTGAAGTGGTAAAGTCTTGATCCACCATTGTTGTTCTTGATACATCCTTTATAATGTGATCTATTGTTGCTTCTTGTTGCTTGATATTTGGATTTTGCAAATTGTGATCCATTGGTGTTATTTGTTGTTGTTTTGCTTGATCTTTCGTGCACAATTGCATCCTTGATCATGAGGTGTTTGAAGAAATGATTGATCAAGAATTTTGCAATTTTCAAATTGATTTGCTGCTGTTTTTACACTGTTAATCGATTAACCAAAAACAAGCACAAATTGGTTAATCGATTAACAGTTGGTTTCTGCGCCAAGAACTGCAATTTTACGCTGTTTAATCGATTAACCAATTGTGCACTGCAAATGGTTAATCTGTTAACCAGTGTCTAGAATGTGATTTTTGTTTGTTTTGGGACTGTTTGGTTTCTTCACCTTCTTCTTCCATTTCCTTTTGACTTTTTGCTTTGGATTACACTTTTAAAGGTCTTATTCCTCTTTAAATTCATTGGACTTATGGTGTAAATGAAGTTGGATAAACATTCACTAATTCAAATCTATCTTTAAAGTGAATTGTTCAATTCATTTTAGGTGCTTTGAGTTAATGATATGTTTAGTGCTTTAATCCACCAAGATGAGTGGATGAACTTAAAGATGGAATGGTCTTGAACTTGTAATTCAATTTGGCTTTCCCCTCCCTTCTTCTTCTTTTTCTTTTGATCGATGAAACTCTTCGATATCATTGGAACTTATTTTAAGTTATTGATGAAGATGAGATCGTTACCACTTTTCTTTTCGTGTTGTATTGCTTTCGGAGAGTGATCTACATATCACTTCTCTAGCATGCATTAGCACTAACATTGTTATTGACCGGCCTCCCATAGTATGATCTTCCTCATAGATTGTGCTATGATTGCTTAACATAGTGCTACATATGTCCCGTATCGGAAAATGATCATTCGTGGCCCAAACTTATGTTTGAAAGTCCAATTATGGTTGATTATTTGTCTTGGGTCCATTACTTATGAAACTTGTTGTTAGAAGGCTTTGATTTTATCAATCCTCTAATGAGTCTTCATTAACTTTGGCCTAAGTTCATCATTTAACCATCGTTGATCATTTGTTCTAATAACTAATCACTAACTCACTAACAATATTATTGTACTAATTTTGTTTATGCTTCCTTCTTTCTCCCTATCTCTCTTTATTTTTTTATGCTTTATCATATCATATCATATCATTTGTTTATGTTTCTTCTATTTTCCCTTTGTCCACTTGGACCATTTGTTTATGCTTATGCTCTTTTCCTTTTGTCCATTTGGACCAAAAAACACTTATAAAGGCTTAAACCCCTAAAAAACTTGTTCTTGTAATGTTGGACTATGGTTACTATCCTTTTCATTTGGATATGGAACTTTGGACTTAGAATTAGGATCCTAACCTATGCTTGGAAGTTTGTGATGGAAAACCTTGGAGTTTGGATACTTGAAGTTCTCCTTTGAAGACTCATTTTGATCAAGTCCCAATCTAAAGGAAAGAATGCTCATGCTATGGAGCTTGCTTATGTGGTTAGACCGTTCTTATCCTTAGCTTTTACCTTTATGTAATAGGATAATTCCTTCTTCTCCACCCCTTTCTTTAATTTTCAAAATCTTCTTCCTTTTTCAAAACCTTATTGTTTTCAAAACTTAAACAGCTTTCATAATAAAATTTTGACTTTGGTCAAGTGATTTTCAAACTTTGTTTTCTTTAATAAATGTCAATCAATGTTAATCATACTTTGACCATTTCCAAAAGACATAAAAAATACAAAACTCATTCAAACTTTTTGTGCTTTTGTTTACTTTTTCTTTTAAACTTTTCAAAAAGATTAGATATGAGTCATCTTCGTTGATGAGATGTAAAGCTCCTAACCATGGTTTTTGTGTAAAGTATGGTCATTTTCAACTATGATGTTGAAGTGATTAGTCTTGTTGATTTTAATCCAAGCAAATCCTCCATCTTGATGTGATGCAAATGCCTCTTTCACATACCTTTGGGTAATTAGTTGAGTATTCTCTCTTGAGAATGACAAGTAGTCTTTTCAAGATAAAATGAATCTTAACCAATAATTTTTGTTATTTGTACCATGAACTACGAGGTTTTGATCCTATATTGCACTTTGTGGGTACGTAGGCATGAGGAGATAAGTCTCTCCAAACACAAAAATCTTAAAAAATACTTCTCTTCTCACCTCCCCAATCTCTTTTCAAACAAACCTTTTCAAACTAAAAAGCGTAGATATTTCAAAGGGTTCCTATAGAGTACTATAGACATTTTGAGGGCTAACACCTTCCCATCACGTAACAAACCCCCTTACCCATTCTCTGTTTGTTCTTGTTTTAGAACTTGTTTAGGTTTTGTTCGCTCTTTTTCATTTCCTTTTGGATAAAAGAAAAGTGCGGTGGCGACTCTTGCTTTATGAGTTAAGTTAATCAATAGCTTACACTCACAAATTTTCCTGCTACAGAAAAGTCTTATATACTTACTTACCATTTGTGATTTATTATTATAATGTTTACTTGTGTTTGCTCACATGATCGCTTAGGATTCCTAGCTCAACTTAATTTCTGATTAAGTTAGAGGTACGAGAGACATTAGGCTTTCAATCCTTTGCATGATAACAATTAGGATAGTCCCTTTTAAACCTCATCCTTAGGTCTATCTCTTTGCATGCTAACATTAAGTAGAATCCCCTTTCTATCCCAACTTTAGGACCATTATGCCTGACAACATTAGGAGTCAGTTTCCCTTAGTTGTTTTCTCTTCAACCTTTGAGTCATCTTTTTTCTCATTTCAAAACAAAGTCAAAATACTTAATAAATACGACGAGTATTGTGCACCACGAGCCTTAAGTACATGGGAAGTGAAAAGCGAGAGTCTCTCCTTACCTTATCTAGGGTACTTTGCATACGTCCCATCTTGGGTCGATCTTGTGAAGCATTTGATCCTATGTCATAGGCTTTAGTGCGATGCGAGTCTCAAATAAAGTCAACTCACTTTTGTTAAAACACAAAAACCAAATGTAAATTTTTTTATCCTTCGAGATTGGTGTCAAATCATTTTCAAAAAGAGTACGTTACTTCTGTTCTACTACAAACAAGCATCAACCCTAACTGCTGGAACGCGAATTCGACGTCGCTTATCAAAAACACCTAACCAATTTATGGTTAGTCCCACGAACTACGGACGCTCTGACTTCCTCATTCTCGTCCGAATGAAGATATGTAGGCACAAGACGGCAATGTCTTGGCGAGCAACCTTCCCCCATTCACTCGTAGTCCTCTGAACTACGTTGACTTTGACTTTCCCATTGCACAAGGGAATACGTAGGCCTAGGACAGCGAAGTCCTATTGAGTCTCCTTTTGTTTTTTCCTTTTCCGTCTCTGTTTAGAAGTAGAGCTTTAGACGACGCACCCTTTGATTAGACAACAAGCGTAGATCCCGTTGAGTACAGCGGACACGAGGGGGTGCTAATAACTTCCTCTCGCCTAATCGACTCCCGAACCTAGGACTTGGTTGTGATGACCATGTCTTTTCCCTTTTGAGGTTTTCTCGATGTTTTCCCTTCCCCGTCGGGATAAATAACGTTCGGTGGCGACTCTGTTTTTCCGCCGGTTGTTTTTCATGTTGCAACAGCTGGCGACTTTCCAGGGGACTCTGATTCCCTATGCGAGTCAATCCTAGCTCTTGCCTGTTTCTATTTCATTGGGTGTTTTTGTGCATTTATGTGTTGTATTTGTTGTACATTATCTGTTGTATATGGTATTTTACTGCATTATTTGTATTTGATTACTGTTATCATATTGCTCCGTTGTTGCTGTGCTGTCGGGTGGATTGGTTCTATGAGAGATAAGCCCACTACCAAGGCTTGAGTATATACTTTGGATTAGAGTGGATATTCGTGTGGCCTGCGTAGCGTCTTGGTCTGTTTGGTTGGCACAAGACCCACATTCAGACGAGGTTTTCTTGGGAGATATTCTGACTTGCGCGTCTTGTGCATGGGTCAGGGTGTTGACTTAGAGAGCTTATGACTCTGGAGACCCTTCATTGGCAATCAGTTGAGGCCTCCTTGATTGATGATGATGCCAAACCAGAAATGGTGAACGTATCATCATTTCAAGACTATAACCCACATGTGAGAGGGGATGGGTTTTGCAGGAAACCTTGAACTTTAACCTACCCAGATTTCTAGTTTTTCTTATCAGTGTGGACATTTGAACTTGGTATTCTGATTATTCTGATATTCTGGTATTCTAGGTTTCTTGTCAGAGTGGAATTATTGTCCTTATTGAGTCAACATCACAACAGAAATTCAGAGCAAATGGAACCCTTGATCCCATGTTTGCATTTGCATAACATCATTATTGCACTCTAACATATTTATTTATTTCCAGGGTTTGTATCTTATCTTTGATTTCAATTGCTGATGATCTTTAGAGATGAACACTGATCGGAAGAAGAATGTGGCATACAAGTTTCCAACACCGACTTTGGGTTCACTTCATGAATTGGTTGCTCTGGCTGACTCAGATGTCTTGGACGATTTCATAAAAGATTATAGGAAGATATTGAGCGTTCTCCGTAACATCACAAAGTATGAGATTGATGCCGTCCATACACTCTTACAATTCTACGACCCTCCGCTGCGATGCTTTACCTTCCCAGAATATCAGTTGGTTCCGACATTGGAGGAATTTGCTTTCATTTTGGGGGTCCCCATCAAGGAGAGAACACCTTTTTATTATTCCAAGGAAATCCCTGATTTGGAAGATGTCGCTGCTGCTCTTTATTTGAGCAAGTCTATTTTGGATGATAACGTTGCTAGCAATGGAGGCTTTCGGGGGTTTCACCTGTGTTTTCTGGTTGGTCAAGCTCAAAAGTATGCTGAGGCAAAAAGTTGGACTATCTTTAATGCTATTCTGGCTCTGTGTGTTTATGGAATCGTCTTGTTCCCAAATATGGCTGATTTTGTGGATATGAACGCCGTCAGAATCTTCGTCATGAAAAATATGGTACCAACTCTCCTTGGTGATCTATATCACTCTGTATACTTCAAGAATGAGAAAATGAGAGGAGGACTTGTGAACTGTTGTGTACTGCTCTTGTGTAAATGGTTCATGAATCATCTTCTTCGGTCTGGTGCATTTGTGGATACTAAGGATTCCTTGAAGTGGTCCAAGAGGATAATGGGGTTGACTGCTGATAATATTGTTTGGTTTGATCATAGACTATTGGGTACGGAGATCATTTACAGCTGCGGGGGGTTTCCCAAACGTACCTTTGGTGGGAAGGAAGGGTGGCATCAATTATAACCCTTCTCTGGCTGTCAAGAAATTTGGGTATGCTTTGAGAGAGCCTCCAAAGGACCAAGATGTTGAAGAATCTATGTTCTTTCATGGTACATAAAATCAGGAGTTGCTCCAGAAAGCTATAGGCGCTTGGGGAAACATCCACCAATAGGGGAAGACTTCGTTGGGGAAGAATAACTGCAGAGCCTATTCTCCTTACGTGGAATGGATTCAGAAGAGGGTGGAAGAAGTACTTTTGCCTTTCTCTGTAGAGGCACCTTTATACCCACTGATGATCGAACAACCTACTACAGTGGAGATTGAGAAGTATAACAAACTCTGGGAACAAAAGGAAGAATTGTGCAAGGAGAATGAAGATCTGAAGAGGGAGGTCAGTCAGCTAGGGCATGATAAGAATGAAGCGGCCTATGCGGCCAAAGTGAAGACTTAATTGTTGACCAAACGAGAAAAAGAATTAGCAGAAGGGGTCAAGAATAGAGAACAAGTAGGTCAAGATCTGAGAAATGCCAACAGCTTACTCAAACTGAGAAAGAAGGAGTTAGAAAGAGCCTGCGTCGAGATCTCTAAGTTCAATAGTCAGTGGAACGCCACGATGACCAATCACAAAATGAAAGAGGATGATTTTCAATATCAGATTGAAAAGCTGAAGTTATAACTCAGAGACAAAGAAAGAGAAGTTAGAGTAGAATAATCTCATAGGTGCAGACGTGAGGAACGACTTAAAGAGACATTGTCAACCCTTGAGGAGCTCAAGATTTGGGCAGAGGTAAAGAAGCCTAAACTTGAGGATCCTAAACTTGAAGACGCTTTCGGTGAAGATGCTTGGGAGTCGCGGTGTTAGTACTTGGAGGAAATCATGCACAGACCCGATGCTCTCATTCAGGAGTTGATTCAAAGACCGAAGCATCCAGACACTAAGAAACTATTCAAGGAGATTCAGGCTTGGTGCGAAGAGCGTGATGGTTGGGAAGGGTTGTCTTTGGTAGATATTAATGATATGTCTTAGTGGCTTTCTTTCTTTTGTATTTGATCACCGCCAGGCTTGTTGGCTAGGATCATTGACTCTTGTATTTGACCATATTTTTTCTGTATGGGTTGTATGTAATGACTGGTGGCTATTCTCTTATTCAATAATCTATGAGCAGCTGTTATCGGTGTTCCATCCATTTTTGGTGTTTATTATTATAAAACTGGAATCAAGGGGTAGATCGCCCTGGAAATATTCGAGCATGAAATTTGCATTTGCATTGCATATTCATGTGCATAACAGGTGTTCCTGATTGGCTTATTCTTATCTCTGCCTGGTTTTCTTCAGCAGGATTGCGGACCCTAATATTCACAAATACTGCACAAGAGGAAATCAACGAAGAGTAATGGAACAAGTCCAAGCTGAACTTCAGGAGGTCCAAAACCGCATGACTCAATTCATGGAGTTAATGCAGAACATGGCCCAAGGGCAGGAACAATTGAGAACATTGGTCCAACCTCTGATTGCTCGAGTTGATGAGAATGGTGTGGTTCACCCTAGTAGTGCTGGTGCTATTCCTCTGGGCGGAGGTGCTATTGGTGGAGTCAATCCTTCGGGCAGAGTTGGTCCTGGTATTGTTATCCCTTCGGGCGAAGGTGGTCGTGGTGTTGTAATTCCTCTGGGCAGAGGTATCACTGATGGGGTTCCCGGTGTTGGTGGAGTAGGAAGTGTGTGTGCTGTTCATGGCACTGGTGGCCATCAATGGGAGGAGGATCATCAGGAAGACGCATTCTCTATGCGCGACCTGGACATTGGTCTTCCATCTGAGGCAGACAAGAAATTCAAGATAATCGAAGAAAGAATATGTGCATATGTGAACCAAAATACTTTTGGTCTCGACATGACTGATCTCGGGTTAGTTCCTGGGTGAGAATCCCACCCATATTCAATGTCCCAGACTTTGATAAGTACAAGGGGACGACATGTCCCAAGACTCATATCCGGGCTTACTACCGGAAAATGTTGGGTTATTCAGATGACGAAAAACTCTTAATGCATTTCTTCCAAGATAGCCTGGCTAGGGCTTCAATGGAGTGGTATATGGGGTTAGAGAGGACCCATATCAGAAGTTGGAGAAACTTGGCGGAAGCTTTCGTGAAGCATTATCAGCACAAAAGTGACATGGAACCTAATAGGATGTAATTACATAATCTCTTTCAGAGGGGTAACGAAAGCTTCAAGGAATACGCCCAGAGGTGGTGTGAACTGGCAGCGAGAGTTCAACCTCGAATGATGGAGCGATAACTCATTGATATGTTCATGGCCATGCTTCAGGGGCCTTATTATGAGAAACTTGTTGGGTGTATGTCAGATGGGTTTTCAGATCTTGTGTTGGCAGGGGAAAGAGTAGAAAGTGGAATCAAGACAGGAAAAACACCAAGTGGAAATGGCTCCTCGTTCGGAGGAGGTAAAAAACCGTATGCAGGTAACCCTAAGAAGAGAGAAGGTGACACCAATTCTGTTTCTTCTTATCGTGGTAATGGAAGGGCCAACCAAAATTATACACAGCAGGTTGCTACCGTAGCCATTCCAATTGCGCCTCAGCAACATAATAACGCTCCTCGCCGATACCAAGATAGATTGAAGGTGAATAGGCAATTTGAGACTCCACCAATGCCATATTCTTAATTACTACAACATCTTTTGCAACTACAGTTGGTACAGAAAAGAACTCTGGCTCCACCTACTGGTAATCTACCACCAGGTTACGACGCCAATGCCCACTGCAAATTTCATTCAGCAGCGCCAGGGCATCATATAGATAAATGCAAGGCCTTCAAGCAAAAAGTACATGATTTGCTTGATTCTAAGGTAATTGATTTGCAATGTCATTGAAGATAGAGAGAAGTTGAATTTGATATCTGATGTTAATGAATTAACGACTCCTTTGTTGTTCGTTAAAGAGCGGTTGTTGAAAGGAGGGGTATTTCCAGGATGCACTAGTCATTGTTAAGAGTGTGTGTCGCAACCAGAGGGTTGTGACTTGCTGAAAGAGGGTATACAGAGACTGATTGACGAGGGACAATTACAATTTGACAGGACAAATGTTGAGAAAAGGTTGATGATAATGATAATGATGTTGCCACAACCAGGTTGTAGATGATTCCACATAGAAACAGGCTAATGATACTTCATTTTTAAAAGATGTAGAGGAGCTTTTGAGGTTGATTCGAAAAAGTGATTACAAGATTGTTGATCAACTGAATCAGACGCCGTCCACATTTAAGTATGTTGAAGTTGATGGGGAGATCCATGAAACCTTGTGTCAGGCCTTCGAAGCGGTCCAAATCTAAAAGGAGCCTCCTGTGGAGGAAAAGGGGCTCGAGGTTTCAATGTATTCGCTGAAAGAGGCACGTGTTGTGGTTGAGGCTAGCAGTTCTCAAAGGTGGGGCCAGGTTCTCGAAGTTGGAGTACAAGTCGTCCAAGCCATCAAAGGATCCCCCAAGATACAGAGGTCCCGTCAGATTTACAAGCGCTGGGGTTATCTTCGATAGAATCAATGCAATAGAGGATAATGAAGTCGATGGCGACTGTGATATGGATGATTGGATCCGCCCCTATGTTCCAGGTCAGGAATTGTGCAATTGGTCTGCCAAAGAAGTCATCTGGGTCACCTATGAAGAGTAATTTTTATTGTTTTTGCATATGTTAAGTCCTACGATCTGCCCAAGAAGTAGTGACTCATTCTGTAAAAACACTCTATTTTTTACTTTCAATGTCATCATGAATAATGGACGGTTTGCATTCAAATGTTTCGCTCCCTGTTTTTCATTTTATGCTTTTACATTTATTAAAAGAAAAATGGCAATGTGTTTTTGTTTTGTTCATTTTTGCATCCTTAATAAAACATAAAAAATCATCCATGCAGATCTACCGTCTCAGATTTTACCAATAATGATTCAGTTATGGCTCAGTATGACTTTGATAATCCCATTTATCAAGCCGAAGTAGAGACTGACGAAGACTGTGAACTACATGAGGAACTAGCCAGACTTTTGAAACAGGAGGAAAGGATCATTTTGCCTCATAAGTGGGATATTGAAGTTGTCAATCTGGGCACCGAGGAAATTAAAAAGGAAATCAGAATTAGGGCTGCTTTGGAAGACAGTTTCAAGGGAAGATTGGTTGAAATGCTTCGAGAGTATGTGGATATCTTCGCTTGGTCTTACCAAGACATAATGGGGCTTGATAAAGACATCGTAGTACACCGTTTACCTCTCAAAAAGGGTTTCCATCCGGTAAAAAAAAAGCTGAGAAGAACGAGACCCGACATGGCTGTCAAAATTAAGGAAGAGGTTCAAAAACAGTTGGATGCCGATTTTCTTGTTGTGACTAATTATCCTCCGTGGGTTGCTAATATTGTTCCTGTACCTAAGAAGGATGGAAAGGTCAGGATGTGCGTCGATTACTGTGACTTAAATAGAGCAAGTCCGAAAGACAACTTCCCGCTCCCTCACATTGATGTGTTAGTGGATAACGCTGTTCAATATTCCGTGTTTTCCTTCATGGGTGGCTTCTATTGGTATAACCAAATCAAAATGGCCCAAGAAGTCATGGAGAAAACGACTTTCATAACACCGTGAGAGACTTTTTGTTATAAGGTAATGCCCTTTGGATTGAAAAATGTTGGGGGAACCTATCAGCGAGATATGGTGACTCTCTTTCATGATATGATTCACAAAGAGATCGAGTTCTATGTTCATAACATGATTGCAAAGTCCCAGACGGAGGAGGAGCATCTGGTGAATCTTCAGAAATTATTTGAAAGGTTTAGGAAATTCAAGCTAAGGTTGAATCTGAACAAGTGCACCTTCGGGGTTGTAGTGTGCAATTTTTGTCGGTGACGCGACCACCTTATCGCCATGGGTTTCTCCTCACCACAATGGTAGGAGTGGGGTGCTACTTTCTAATTTCTTATTTATCCTGTGAAGCTGGAAAGGAAAGGGAAGCTATCTAAAACTAACCTTGCACGTAAATGTTTAACTTAACAAAAGCTTAAAGAGATTGGGGAGTTCGGGGTCAGGTTATACAATGGGGAGTTGTCAATTACCCATCCTATATGTGGTTATCCACATGTTGTTAGCAATTTTCCTTACTGCTTTTTACTTACTGGTGTTTGTCTGTCGATGGGTTGGGAAAGTTTCTCCTTTGGGAGTGTTGAGAGAGTGTTTTTGTTGATTTTGGGTTTTTCGATGTTTTTGGTAAGGTATTGGACCTAAGGTTTTTGTCATGTGTGCATGTATTGGACCTAAAGTTTTTAATTGGTGTGCTCGCTAAGATTTCTCAATCTTATTCCTACGTATTCCCGTTAAATATAAACAGGGAAATCAGAGCAATTGTAGTTCCTCCTATTCTGTGGGAGGAAAAGAGATGTTTTGGTGTCTTGTTCAAAGCCCAAGATTGAAGCTAAAAGGTTATTTGTGTCTTGTTCAAAGCCCAAGATTGAAGCTAAAGGTTTGACTGGGAGAGAATTTGTCATCTCTAAGGGGAGATATCTCGTCTGTTTATCACAATTGTTTGGTGAATGATTATAAAAGAGAATTACTTTAACTGGGATATGTGAATCCAGCAATGCCATAATTTCCTTTATGAGGGATTTGTCCTGAAGGAGAAAACTTTAACTCAGTGTTGAGCAATGCCATTTTTCCTTAGGAGTCTTTCATGCTAAGAGATGGACATTGGCTTAGATGTAAATAATCCAGAGGCTTGCCACTTACAGCAATTAGATGAAAGAAGGTTTACCAGGATAAGAGATGAACTGCAACTTGGATATTTAAATCAACTAGTGTGCCACTTACAGCAGTTATCTGGAATTAGGGTTTGTTTTGAATGTTTGTTTTAATGTGTGATATACAGAGAAATGTCTTCCTAGAGAGAAATGTTAATTTCCTCTGAGGGGATGTTGATTTTTGTGTGCCTTGATTAAAGCCCAAGGTTGAAGCTAAAAGGTTGATTGACTCCACTTGGGAGTTTATTATCTGTCTTGTACAAAGCCCAAGATTGAGCCTAAAAGAGAGACTGACTCTTTGGGGTATATCATTATACAAAGCCTAAGAGGAGGCTAAAAGTTGACTTTTTTGGGGAAATATTTTGTCTGTCTTGTACAAAGCCCAAGATTGAGGCTAAAAGAGGGTTTTTGACTCCACTGGGGAATATTTGTATGTGCCTTGTACAAAGCCCAAGATTGAGGCTAAAAGGGGAAACTGACTCTACTGGTGAGAGGTTTTATCTGTCTTGTACAAAGCTCAAGATTGAGGCTAAAAGAAGATTGACTCTATTGGACAGTATGATTTGTCTTCTACAAAGCCCAAGATTGAGGCTGAAAAGAGGATTAACTCTTCTTAGGGACATTTATATATGCCTTGTACAAAGCCCAAGATTGAGGCTGAAGGATATTTGACTGACTCAGCTGAAGATATTTATGGGTGTCTTGTACAAAGCCCAAGATTGAGGCTGAACTGAGACTGACTCAACAAGAGAGTGTTTTTATCTGTTTTGTACAAAGCCCAAGATTAAGGCTGAAAAGATGATTGACTCAACAAGAGAGTGTTTTTATCTGTCTTGTACAAAGCCCAAGATTGAGGCTGAAAAGGTGATTGACTCAACAAGAGAGTGTTTTTATTTGTCTTGTACAAAGCCCAAGATTAAGGCTGAAAAGATGATTGACTCAACAAGAGAGTGTTTTTTAGAAAGAAGATTAACTCAACAAGAGGGTGCTTTAAGGTGATTGACTCAACAAGAGAGTGTTTTTGAGAAAGAAGATTGACTCAACAAGAAAGTGCTTTAAGGTGATTGACTCAACAAGAGAGTGTTTTTATCTGTCTTGTACAAAGCCCAAGATTGAGGCTAACTTTTACTGAGGAAAAGAAGGATCATTAAACAAACCCTAAGAGGAGGCTGAAAATGATTGACTCAACAAAAGAGTGGGGAAAAATCTTTATACAAAGCCTAAGAGGAGGCTAGTTTCTGCTGGCGATTATAGAGATCCAAAGACAGGTCCAAGTTAGGGAATCAACTCTTGCTGAGGGTTTACAGAAGAGTTGAAATATCAGATGCCTTGAGGTTCTGATAAAGGTTTATTGATAGTGGTTTGACCCTAGCTGGGGAAATTTGGAAGAAAGTTTAAACTCTGTTGGTGATTGATGAAAGGATCAGGGTTTTTTTCTGTGCTTTTAGGAAACTTGAGAATGTCTTTGAGATCCAAGAGGAGATGAGACTATCCAAGTCTACTGGTATGAAAATGTTTATCTTTGTATGATGCCCAATATGAGGAAAATGTTTTAAGGGATGAGAATCAACCCTAAATTGATATGATGTTTTAACTCTTTGGAAAGAATGCTCTAAGAAAGGATGACTAGGTTCTGTCCTACACCTGTAAGAGGTCTTTGGGTCCTTGTACTAAGCCCAAGAGAAGGCATGAGAACTTCTAAGAAGCCTGAGGGTCCTTGTACAAAGCCAAAGAGGAGGCAGGGATGCTTTTAGGAAGCCTGGGGGTCCAAACCTAAGAAAAGTTCAATAAAAGTTTCACCGAGAATCATCTTTTCTTTAGTGAACAGTTCTAGGGTTTGAAGAAATTCAAGAGAGGTTTCACCGGTAATTAATCCTCTCTGGGGGAAATGAATTTCATTGACAATTTTCAAATAGTGACAGTCTGAGAAAAGTTTCACCGGGAATAATGCCTTTCCCTTTGTTACATATTGTATAAGCCCAAGAGTAGGCAATACTGTATCTGGAATTCCTATGGGGAACTAGTTTTGACTGTGTTGAAAGAGTGACCACTGGCTTTATCTAATCCTAGACTTAATTGCCGGGGAAAACTCTAAGCAGATAATATACAGGAATATATATAGATGAAATATATACTGTATGTAAAAGAGAGTAGGAGGACTTACAGGTGAGCAAACTTCCAGCACAAACAATTATATATATGTGCAAGTATGTAAAAGAAAGCTGATAAAACTTACAGGTGAGCAAGCTTCCATTGTAACAGCTGTATGGTTAGTTGTTCAAGAAATTAAAAAAAATTTGATAACAACTATGAATTTGAACCTAAATCAAAAGGAAAAGTTGTTTTTGAAAAGAAGATTGGGGCTTATACTCAAGGAGAGGCCCAGATGAAAAACTGTGATCGTACCATTGATCTGAAAATTGTATCGGGAGTTATACAATGACTGAGGCCCAAAAAGGATTTCTGTACAAAGATATGGGTCTTACACTCTATTAAGAGGCCCAAAAGTTTGAAAAAAGAAGGAGAAATGGGACTTACAACACAAGAGTAGGCCCAGATGATTTTGTTTGAAAACGGCGATCGCGCCGAGATTTTGAAAACACAGTGGGACTTATACAATGACTGAGGCCCAAAAAAGGTTTAGTATTTACAAGGGATGGGTCTTACACTCTATTAGAGGCCCAAAAGTTTATTTGTGTTCAAGGGATGGGGCTTACAACTCAAGGAGAGGCCCAAATGAAAAATAACAATCGCACCGTTATTTTGAGAATCGTATCGGGACTTATTCAATGACTGAGGCCCAAAATTATTTATGTACAAAGGGGGTTGGGTCTTACACTCTATTAGAGGCCCAAAGTGTTTTGCGAAGTTTTAAAAGCAATTAAAATTTAGAGAAAACCCTATTTTTGAATTAAAATATAATTTTCAAAGGAAATTTAAGTAATAAATGATATAAAATACCAAATATATTCAAAGACAAGTTGTATACTTTGAAAAATGGCAAAATATGGTAAAAATGGCAAAATGGTCTGGGTGGGTCTTGAGCCCACGACCTCCCATCCAAACACACAAGCGCGCTACCACTAGGGTGGTGATACATCCGTGTATCAAAACCACCCCATCAACATATATGGCGGGCCTTGTTTTTAGGCCTGGCCAAGGCACCATGGTCTGGCCCTTACCCAAGGCAAGGCCTGATTTTAGGCCTCTTGCATGAAGGCTCTAACTTTCTCATTTCTCCATGGATTTGGACAAAATTTAGGTGTGTTCTGCCTACAATTTCATTAGGAATCCAATGGTGCCTTTGGAATTTTCAGAAAATGTTTTCAATTTAAAATCCGATAGTGATTTCAAAATAGGCCTAGATTTGCATGTTCTATGCTATCTCATTGTACAGGCAATAATAACATGATAAATTGGTTCAAACACAACATATATGATATGTATGAGATGTCCATGATCAATGGACATCAAAGCAATGCATGATTTAGAGAGTTCAAGTTGTGATGCACTTACCTCTTGAAGCTCCTTGTGCTAACTGTCAAGATCCTTGTGCCAGAAGTAATCCAATGCTTTAGACACTCTTGATTGTCCCCCTTAGAAGCTTTAAGGATGATCAACACCAGCGGAATCCTCAGGAACAAGAATTAGTTCTTTCTTGCAAAAGGGGCAAAAGTGACCAAGATAGTAACTCTCTTAAATGGTGTTCCAGATGAGGGAAACAAATTGGGAAAGTTTGAGGATGATATTTGGAGTGCGTTTGAGGCTTTGTTTGGTTTTGGAAGTGACTGAATTAAGGCATGGCTTGCAAAATGCAAAACAGTCAAAATTTGAGGTTTTGGAGGTTGACTTTCTGATTTTAGTGTTTCAGATCAAGGGTGAGTGTTTAAACAGCTTAGATATGATACATTGGATGTGTTTGAATCATGATCTATGGTGGAATTTCTCTCTAACTCAAAAACTTAGAGATGACTTGCAAAAGAAGACATTTTGGCTTAGTGAGAGAGATTTTGAGGAAAGCATCAGTTGTAGTGATTTGGTGTACTCAAATTGACCACAAATGAGCTCTATTTATAGTAGAGCAAGTTTGTTTTGCAAGCAATAGTGAATGGCAACTCGGACAATCCCTTGGCCAATTGTAGCATAAAGGCATCTTTAATCTCCTATAGTCATTGACTTGAGGTTAGAGCACAGGCCTGTGGTCCTTTGATTCAGAGCTGAATCTTGACTCATTCAGTTAGCAATGTCTCAGTCCATGCCACCTTGATGCATCCATTGAATGCTTAGAAACAAAATTGGAGTCTTTGAGCTTTTTAGCCTTTTTAGGGCACTTATGGCTACATGTAGTTCCTTGGACTTGGGAGGCTTGTGGATCAGATCATTCGTCTTTGATTTTATCCCTTGAGATGTCCAAATGGATGACAAGGCATAGAATTATCTGATTTGGCCAAATCGAGAAAATGTCCTATAATTTGCCTTGAACAAAATCAGTCCATGATGCCATGTTCCAAGGGTTGTATCTCCCTACTCAAATTGAGTTTGGAGATGATCTGGTACTTGTTGGAAAACCCTCATGACATACTTCAACTTTGATGTTCACCAATGGACCTGGTTTAACTTGGATCAAGGTGAAAAATGTCCCTACATTTTGGAAAAAGTAAGGCAGATTATGACTTATTGAAAATTTCACCAAGTGTTGGAAAAAGTGTTCATTTTCACTTTTTGTGATTTTGATCAATCCATAACTCAAAATCCATGAGGATTTGTGTAACGCCCTGGTTTTTGTCCGATTTATTTAATCGAGTCGATTTAATTATTTTCGTTTCTATATTATTTTATTCTTGACTTTTATTTGACAATATATTATTTTTCATCGTTATTATGTTTTATCGCGTTTTGAGAGCGTTGGCGAGATATTTGAGTGTAGGGGTATTTTGGTCATTTTGCTTGGTTAGATATTATTGTTTTTCTGTAAATAGAAACATAGAGATTAGAAAGAGAGAAAAGAAAGTTTAAGAGAAATAGAGAGAAAGGGAAGAGAAGAAGAGAGTGAGAAGAAGAAAAAGAGGAAAACTTAAAGCTTAAGTAATCGATTCAACCGACACTTCAAAACACGATTAATCGGGTAAGGGGGTGAAACTCGGTTATTCTATGCTTGTGTATGATTATGTATGTGTGTGTTTGAATGTTTACTTGTGTTTCCATAGTTTTTCAATTCTAGGTTGAAATGAGAAAAATGAATAGAAGTCGATGTTTTTACGGACGAAAGTCGGAACAAGTCGCGTAGTAGAGTCGGGTGATGTTAGGTCGTGATTTAGTATGATTGTTTGATCGAATTTGGTTGATTTTGTAACTTTTGCATTTTTGATATATATTGATGAATTTGGTGTGAATTGAGGAGTGATTGATTGAATGGTGTTTGGATAGGTCTGGTATAATTGTTATTGGCTGGTATTTAATCGGGTGGAATTGTTGGAATGAGTCTACGGGATTTAATCGGGTTTTGGTTGGATTTTCTGTCATTAAAACAGAGTTTTTGTGGTTCTGCAACAGTGTTAACCAGTTAACCAAATGTGTTAACCGATTAACAAGTGAAAAATTGGGTGTTTTTACGTTAGTTTCAACGGTTAACCGGTTAACCAAATGTGTTAACCGATTAACCAAAATGTCTCTAGCCCCTGTAAGTCGCCGGTTAACCGATTAACCAAAAGTGGTAACCGATTAACCAAGGCAAAATTTCAAAAATCCAAAACTTTAAAAATTCATATCTTTCGAAGCGTAAGTCCGTTTTGGCCGTCGTTCGAAGCGATAGGAAGCTAATGAGATGTTCTTTCTTATAGAAATGGTTTTGGGATCAGTGGCCAATTTAATTGTGTCAGGAATTTGGAAATGTGTCGTTTTGTCGACTTTTACCGTCGTAATTGTGTGCGATTGATGTGTTATCGTGTGATATGCTTTTGATATATCATGTATAGCTTGTGTGCTGTTATATGATGTGAATGCATGTGATGAGATGTTGTGATGACGGTTTGTGGCCTTATGGCAAATAAATTCATTATTTTGGGCTTTATTGCAATGCATAATTATTGATGTTGAGATGATTCACATGGTTGTATATATGTATGCATTTGATTGTCATGAGTCATTGTATGCCAAGCATCATGATATACATCTTGTGATGTTGTGTTCCCTTGTGGGGTGTGAGCGACGAAATGATTCCAGAGGGAATCTGCTGTAACGGTCGTGTGCCTTATACAAAGAGGACCTAAAGCGACGTTATAGACGATCGTGTGCCTTATACAAAGAGGACCTAAAGTGATCGGATCGTGTGCCTTATACAAAGAGGACCTAAAGTGATCCATAAATGTCGGGTGCCTTATACAAAGAGGACCTAAAGCGATGGGGAACATTGTTTGCCCACGGGGAGTTACACTAAGTAACAAGCGATGATTCCAATAATTCCTGAGTGAATTAATGATGAGATTGATGGATGGAATGGTACCGCATTTGCATAGGGTCGTTGTGTCGGTCTCTCTGCATTTGCATAAATCATGAATGGATTGATTATGTGTGGGAAATTGTGAATGGATTGATTCTATGTGGGAAATTGTGAATGAATGATTATGTATTGAGAATTATGATTGGATTGGTGAATTGATATGCATTTGTGATAAATACATTGGTTATCGATGATATGTATTATGTATAGACATATGCTATGTTTTGTGGGGATGTTGTGCATTACAATGATTATATTAATTATCTATGATATGCTATATATGAATATATGTGATGTGGTGGTGTGTTTCCATATGTCATAACTTTGGTATGCATTATGTGTGAATATGTTATTATGTTGGATTATTAGAAATATGTTATGTATCTGTGGCATGCTATATGTATTAGTCTGTGATGCTTATGGTGAGAATGTTTTTGCATGCGTATTTCATGTTATTACATAATTGTATGCAATTATATTATAACTGTGTTTCTCCCCCTTCTGCTGGAATATGCTTTTTACGACATAGTGCAGATTAGCCGCTGTAGAGGCGTGGAGGCAAGTGGAAGAGTTATATCTTCATTTTGCTTAGATATTTGGTGTCTGCACTGATACGTAACACGGGAGTTGGGGAACACTTTTGTTATATATGTATACATTTGTTGGATCTATTTTGTATTACCTTTGTATGAATATTTTGATGTTATAAAATAATTCATTTTGTAAAACAAGTCAGTTATGGATCTTTCCGCTTTATTCCATAATTGAACTTTCCTCTTGTTGGAAAAAGTTTCCCTTTTAGGTTTATTCCATTTTGTGTTATGTATCAAATTTATGAGCAGGTTTTGTGTTTTCTTTCTTTAAATGTGGCATCCTTGTTTCTGTCTAAGAATAAATTTTTATTCACTCTGATTTATTTATGTATTATTTATTCGCGATGGGAATTGGGGTGTTACATTAGTGGTATCAGAGCAGGTTGGTCCGTCCGACCAAGTTGTTGAGTCTGTTGGTGTGATAGTTGAATACTGTCGGTGTTGTTTGTTCCTTAGTATGTGATATGTGTGTGAAACACTGTCAGTGCTTTCTGGTTTTCTAATCCTTTGTCTTCAGGATTGAGAATGAGATAAGTGGGGGCGAAGCTTGTGCTTTTCCAAGTTGCTTCAGGTGTGGAGCATTGGCTCAGTGTGTCGTTGGTTGCAAGGGTGTAAGTGTTGTTTGGACAGTGTTGTTCCCGAATTCCGGAGGGAATGCGGAGGTAAGGTTTATCTCAACTAAGGATTTGTGCCTTAGGTAGTTTTGTGCACAAGATGCAAGAAATGCTATTATAGTTTGGCAAAGACGGTTTATGCCCCATCATGATTATCGACTGTCTATTGACAAATTGAGGAACTGATCACCCTTAATCTCTTGTTGATAGTAGACGAAATTGTGTTGGATGGAATAGACGTGTCTTTCCGGCTTTGATAGTGTGTGCAATGAATTGTTTGGAATTTAAGAAAATGATTACAGATTATTTTGTTGAGTCAATGAAGATTCTTATATCGGAAGATGAGGCGGATTAGAGGTTTTGGTATGTTGCTCAAGTTGGAATGTCTCTGAGGGAGAATGATTTGGTATTATTAATAGCTGCTTCTCAGAGAATAGAGAGTGAACTTAAATTGGATGAAGGTGAATAGTTGAGGTTTATGTCTACTAAGTAAGTAGAAAAACTCTTAGGAGATGAGACTAAGATGTTGTTATGTTTGTGATGATAGTTTTCTAGAAATTGGCGGAAAGGCCACAGCGATGGGCTGCCAGTTGTGCGGGATTTTCAGATGTATTTTCGGATGGAATATTGGATGTTAGCATTAGAAGTACTCGGACTGATAGAGCAGTTGGAAGATTTACTGGAAAGGAGAATTGTGAGGCCAAGTGTGTCGTCTTGGAGAGCTCCAGTATTGTTTGTAATAAAAAGGATGGATGATGGAACGGAATAACAAGCATGATGTGTATAATGGTATTGAGACTATGGAAAGCCAAACTTAGAGTTCTGGTGAGGTTTGGAGTCTTTGGAGTTTTAGAGCATTAATGGAAATTTTGAGAAAACCCTTATGTGTGGATGTAATATTGATATTAAGAGTTCTTTTTGGTTGGTTGTTGATACATGTTGGAATCTGTGGAATTGGACGGTCAAGAGAAGGAATTGTGTATGGATTACTGACAGTTGAATAAGGTAACGATTGAGAATAAGTGTCCACTTTCAAGAATAGATGACTGTAATGGTTTGGTTGAGTTTGATTGAGATTACAATTGTTTGGAACGTTTGATAAGAGTGGTGAATTTTGTGAGTTGAGGCTTTGATCGATTTAATGTGACTGGTTATGTTTGTTATCCCCGGGATAGGTTGTTATTTACTCGGTTAAGCTTGTATGTGAGTCTGGACAAGTTTGGATGAGGTTTGGGTTGGTTTTATGCCATAAAAACAGGTTTTATTCAATTATGTAGAAGAGTAACCGGTTACCCAGTGAAAAATTTTGCAAAAACTTTAAGGATTTATATCTTTTGGAATTTGGGTGGGCATTACAATGTACAGTGATGTTGTTCTATTTTAGTAATGCGTCTGGAATGTTTGTGGAGTATATGAATCGTATTTTCCATATTTAATTGGATAAGTTCGTAGTGGTTTTGATTGAGGATATTCGGATCTGTTATAAACTCAGAGGAAGAACAGGTAGAGTGTTTGAGAATTGAATTACAAGTGTTGAAAAGAGACGAAGTTTTATGCTAAGTTATTCGAGTGAGAATTTTGGTGGAAAAAGGTTAGTTTTCTTGGATATGTTATTTCAAATGAGAGTATGGGTATGGATCCATCGGAATTAGATGCATTTCTACAATGAGAGGCTCCGAAGTCGGTTAAGGTGATTAGAAACTTTTTGGACTTTAGTTGGTTATTACCGGAGGTTATGGAAGGCTTTTCCAAGTTAGCGTTTTCGTTACTTCGATTGACTTGCAAAAGGTAATTCGTTTGTTTGTGATGTGTCTTTGATGAGTTTAGTCAGTGTGTTAATGCATGAGGGTAAAGTCGTAGCTTATACTTTACGACAATTGAGGATTCGTAAAAGGATTTATACTATTTAGGATTTGGAATTGGTTGCGGTTGTATTGTGTTGGAAAATTTGGAGGTATTATCTTTATGGTTCTAGGTTCGAAGTGTTTAGTAATCACAAGAATATTGAGTACTTGTTTGGTCGGAAAGAATATAGTATGAGACAGCGAGGATGGTTGGAATTTGTGATGAGTTATGACTTTAGCTAGAATTATCCTATTAGTAAAGTTAATGTCGTGCGTGATGAGTTAAGTCGAAAGTTTTTATACATGTCTATTTTGATGGTCAGGGAGTTAGAATTATTTGAGCAGTTCAGAGACTTATGTCTGGTGTGTGAGATAACACAGTAGAGTGTGAGGTTGGGTATATTAGAGAGAGTCAGAAGTTGGATATGTAATGGATAGATTTGATAGCTTCGGGTGATCAGAGTGTGCATCGGAAGCATGATGTGGTACAGTTCGTATAAGCGTGTGTGACTTGATAGAGTTCAAAGGTTGAACAGTGGAAAACGGTAGGAATGATGAGACCGTGGGATGTTCTATAATGGAAGTGATAGGTGGAAGGTTTCAATATTAATCATGTACTAATATGTAAATGGATGTATTAGTTACATGTTTGATGGGTAAATCACAATGTTGTTGTATTGATGTTATGTTTGGTATTCTGGTTTTGTTGATGTTGTTGAGATGATGTTGTGTCGTGGGACTTTATGTTCTTGTCTCTGTTGTTGCCTCGTTTCCATGGTGCTGGTTTGAGTGCGTGTGGTTAATCCCTATGTGGGAGATTAGGGGAGTGTTACCTGGGTGTTAGTAACATGGTTTTCTTTGAGTCGTGAGTTAGTCGTCAAGTGCATTGTATGGGCTTTGCATCTTGTCGTTGTAGTTGTCGTCGTTGTCGTGTCGTTGTTGTAGCTGCTGTTAGCAAGGTGGTTTGTCATTTTGTGTTATTCGTGGTGTGCCTTTTGTTGGCATGATAGTTTGTTAGTCGGATGCGAGAGTCGTATCCGGAGTTGTTCGTATCAGTTATATTTTCGAGGACGAAAATGTCTAAGTGGGGGAGAATTGTAACGCCCCGGTTTTTGTCCGATTTATTTAATCGAGTCGATTTAATTATTTTTGTTTCTATATTATTTTATTCTTGACTTTTATTTGACAATATATAATTTTTCATCGTTATTATGTTTTATCGCGTTTTGAGAGCGTTGGCGAGATATTTGAGTGTAAAGGTATTTTGGTTATTTTGCTTGGTTAGATATTATTGTTTTTCTTTAAATAGAAACATAGAGATTAGAAAGAGAGAAAAGAAAGTTTAAGAGAAATAGAGAGAAAGGGAAGAGAAGAAGAGAGTGAGAAGAAGAAAAAGAGGAAAACTTAAAGCTTAAGTAATCGATTCAACCGACACTTCAAAACACTATTAATCGGGTAAGGGGGTGAAACTCGGTTATTCTATGCTTGTGTATGATTATGTATGTGTGTGTTTGAATGTTTACTTGTGTTTCCGTAGTTTTTCAATTCTAGGTTGAAATGAGAAAAATGAATAGAAGTCGATGTTTTTACGGACGAAAGTCGGAACAAGTCGCGTAGTAGAGTCAGTTGATGTTAGGCCGTGATTTAGTATGATTGTTTGATCGAATTTGGTTGATTTTGTAACTTTTGCGTTTTTGATATATATTGATGAATTTGGTGTGAATTGAGGAGTGATTGATTGAATGGTATTTGGATAGGTCTTGTATAATTGTTATTGGCTGGTATTTATTCGGGTGGAATTGTTGGAATGAGTCTACGGGATTTAATCGGGTTTTGGTTGGATTTTCTGTCATTAAAATAGAGTTTTTGTGGTTCTGCAACAGTGTTAACCGGTTAACCAAATGTGTTAACCGATTAACAAGTGAAAAATTAGGTGTTTTTACGTTAGTTTCAACGCTTAACCGGTTAACCAAATGTGTTAACCGATTAACCAAAATGTCTTTAGCCCCTGTAAGTCGCCGGTTAACCGGTTAACCAAAAGTGGTAACCGATTAACCAAGGAAAATTTTCAAAAATCCAAAACTTTAAAAATTCATATCTTTCGAACGTAAGTCCGTTTTGGCCGCCGTTCGAAGCGATAGGAAGCTAATGAGATGTTCTTTCTTATAGAAATGGTTTTGGGATCAGTGGCCGATTTAATTGTGTCGGGAATTTGGAAATGTGTCGTTTTGTCGACTTTTACCGTCGTAATTGTGTGCGATTGATGTGTTATCGTGTGATATGCTTTTGATATATCACGTATAGCTTGTGTGCTGTTATATGATGTGAATGCATGTGATGAGATGTTGTGATGATGCTTTGTGGCCTTATGGCAAATAAATGCATTGTTTTGTGCTTAATTGCAATGCATGATTATTGATGTTGAGATGATTCACATGGTTGTATATATGTATGCATTTGATTGTCATGAGTCATTGTATGCCAAGCATCATGATATGCATCTTGTGATGTCGTGTGCCCTTGTTGGGTGTGAGCGACGAAATGATTCCAGAGGGAATCTGCTGTAACGGTCGTGTGCCTTATACAAAGAGGACCTAAAGCGACGTTATAGACGATCGTGTGCCTTATATAAAGAGGACCTAAAGCGATCGGATCATGTGCCTTATACAAAGAGGACCTAAAGCAATCCATAAACGTCATGTGCCTTATACAAAGAGGACCTAAAGCGACGGGGGACATCATTTGCCCGACGGGGAGTTACACTAAGTAACAAGCGATGATTCCAATAATTCCTGAGTGAATTAATGATGAGATTGATGGATGGAATGGTACCGCATTTGCATAGAGTCGTTGTGTCGGTCTCTCTGCATTTGCATAAATCATGAATGGATTGATTATGTGTGGGAAACTGTGAATGGATTGATTCTATGTGGGAAATTGTGAATGAATGATTATGTATTGAGAATTATGATTGGATTGGTGAATTGATATGCATTTGTGATAAATGCATTGGTTATGGATGATATGTTTTATGTATAGACATATGCTATGTTTTGTGGGGATGTTGTGCATTACAATGATTGTATTAATTATCTATGATATGCTATATATGAATATATGTGATGTGGTCGTGTGTTTCCATATGTCATAACTTTGGTATGCATTATGTGTGAATATGTTATTACGTTGGATTATTAGAAATATGTTATGTATCTGTGGCATGCTATATGTATTAGTCTGTGATTCTTGTGGTGAGAATGTTTTTGCATGCGTATTTCATGTTATTACATAATTGTATGCAATTATATTATAACTGTGTTTCTCACCCTTCTGCTGGAATATGTTTTTTACGGCATAATGCAGATTAGCCGCTGTAGAGGCGTGGAGGCAAGTGGAAGAGTTAGATCTTCATTTTGCTTAGATCTTTGGTGTCTGCTCTGATACGTAAAACGGGAGTCGGGGAACACTTTTGTTATATATGTATACATTTGTTGGATCTATTTTGTATTACCTTTGTATGAATATTTTGATGTTATAAAACAATTCATTTTGTAAAACAAGTCAGTTATGGATCTTTCCGCTTAATTCCATAATTGAACTTTCCTTTTGTTGGAAAAAGTTTCCCTTTTAGGTTTATTCCATTTTGTGTTATGAATCAAATTTATGAGCAGGAATTGTGTTTTCTTTCTTTAAATGTGGCATCCTTGTTTCTGTCTAAGAATAAATTTTTATTCACTCTGATTTATTTATGTATTATTTATTCGCAATGGGAATTGGGGTGTTACAATTTGGAATCTCATGTAGTTGACATATTTAAAGTATGTCAGATGGACTTTCATTTAAGCTTTGAATGGGAGAAAAAGGCCTTGTTGTTTAGGAGTTATGACCTTGCAAAGTTGGGTAAAAACCACTTTTGTTCCATAACTTAGAAAAATTTTGCTTTCTCAAGGTTGCCCCTTTTGCAAGAAACCTCACTTTTCATGATTTTTATTAATGAATGATGACCAATACCATACATTAACATTGTTTTTTACTTAGGGGAACCATATTTGTGAAAAATTCCAAAAAGTCAAAATTGATTTTGTGCACACTTGACTTTTTGTTAGATGAAATCCAAATTGTAAGATCCTTTGAGAAACCAAGTTCTTGACCTAATTCAAACCTAATGGATGGATTCCATAGGTGTTTTAGGGTGTCTTAAACAATGTCTCAAGGTTTGGGAGCATGTCTTGGTCAAAATTCAAAGATACAGTTGACTTTTCCTTTAAAACCCTAATTGTGGTCCAGATGAAATTGAAACTTGTGAATCAAGTTTCTTGGGTCAATCCATTGTTTTAAATGGATCAATGTAGTGTATTTGAGGCCCTCAAATCATGTCTTGAGGTCTTGGCCCATGCCTTGCCTCAAAAGTCAACTTAGGGGTGAATTAGGTCAAGAAACCCTAATTCCTGATTTTTTATGAATGCATCCCCTGAGGCTAAATTGACTTGATGATTGGGTTCATGAGGTCCCTTGGAGTATCTTGGGTTGTGATTTGAAGCATTGACTCATGACCAAATGAAAATTTTCATCTGGAGACCTTGGTCGACCAAAATCCTAATTTGGTGACACCGGCGATCTTGAGGCTCGAACCACTTGGAATGTTGCAACCTTGTGCTTGATGCTTGATGTGGGAGACCTCTTGATCCTTCATGGGTGTTTGAGAGACTTGACACGTTGAAGATCATGTCAATTCTTGATTGATCCTTTGTCTAAGTGCTCTGAGAGGGCTCAAAACCCTAATTCTTGGTTGTAGTGAAAGCTCAACAATCCTTGAGGAAATTGATGAGGCATGATGGCACATCCATATTGTGGTGATGATTTGCACAATGATGGGAAATCTTGGTGGTCAAAATTTGGGGTATGACAGGGGTGAGGTCTGGTAAACTACTGGGTTTCATTGTTAGTGAAAGGGGTATCGAGGTAGATCCTGCCAAGATATAAGCCATACAAGAGATGCCTGAGCCGAGAACGGAAAAAGAGGTTCGTGGTTTCTCTGGGAGATTGAACTACATAGCAAGGTTCATCTCTCATCTTACAGCCACATGCGAGCCAATATTCAAACTTTTGAGAAAATATCAAGCGGTCAGGTGGAATGAAAATTGTTAAAAGGCATTTGAAAGGATACAAGAATACTTGCAGGAACCTCTGGTCCTCTGCCTCCAGTAGCATAAAGATCTTTGATTATGTATCTTACGGATCTTGAGAATTCGATGGGGTGTGTGCTCGGTCAACATGACGAGACAGGTAGAAAAGAGCATGCCATCTACTACCTGAGTAAAAAGTTTATTGATTGTGAGTCAAGGTACTCAATGCTGGAAAAGACATGTTGTGCACTCGTTTGGGAAGCCAAGCGTTTGAGGTAGTATATGTTAAACCACATGACCCTGTTAATTTCAAAGATGGATCTGATAAAATACGTGTTTGAAAAGCAAGCACTCTCTGGAAGGATCGCCTGTTGGCAGATGGTTTTGACAGAATACGATATTCAGTACGTTTACCAAAAAGCCATAAAGGGAAGTGTTCTATCAGAATATCTTGCTCAACAATCGATTGAGGATTATCAACCGATGAAGTTTGAGTTTCCATACGAAGATATCATGTATCTGAAAGCAAAAGACTGTGATGAACCTTTACTTGACGAGGGACCTGAGATTGGATCCCAATGGAGTTTAATTTTTGACGGAGCTATTAATGCATATCGTAACGGAATCAGATCAATTATTACTACTCATAGGGGTTCCCATATCCCTTTTGACTGCCCGATTGGAGTTTATATGCACCAACAATGAAGCAGAGTATGAAGCATGCATCATGGGATTAGAAGAAGCTATTGATTTGAGAATCAAAAATCTTGATGTGTATGGTGATTCTGCATTGGTAATCAATCAGATTAGGGGTGAGTGAGAGACTTGTCAGGCAAACTTGGTGCCTTATAAGAATTATGCCAAAAGGTTGTTGCCGTTCTTTGATAGGGTTGACTTCCATCATGTATCCTGGACTAAAAAATGAAATGGTAGATGCGTTGGCAATGCTAGCTTCGATGTACAAAGTGAATTTGTGGAATGAAGTTCCAGCAATTAGAATCATGTGTCTTGAAAGACCTGCCTTTGTATTTGCAGTTGAAGAAGTGTCAGATGGCAAGTCGTGGTATCATGATATTAAATGCTTCCTCAAAATTCAAGAGTACCCATTTGGAGCATCCACCAAAGACAAGAAGACTCTGAGGAGGTTAGCCGGCAATTTCTTCTTGAACGAGGATGATGTGTTGTACAAAAGGAACTTTGACATGGTCCTACTATGTTGTGTTGATGAACACGAGGAAGACGTGTTAATGGAAGAAGTTCACGAGGGTTCTTTCGGTACTCATGCCAATGGGCATGCCATGGCAAGAAAATTGTTGAGGGTAGGGTATTACTGGATGACTATGGAGTCTGATTGTTTCAAATACGCCAGGAAATGCCATAAATTCCAGATTTATGCTAATAAGGTGCATGTACCGCCTAATCCCCTGAACGTATTAACATCTCCTTGGCCCTTTGCTTTGTGGGGTATTAACATAATTAGAAAGATTGAGCCGACTGCTTCTAATGGGCATCACTTTATTCTGGTTGCCATTGACTATTTCACTAAGTGGGTGCAAGCGGCTTTGTTTGCCAACGTTACTAAACAAGTAGTCGCCCACTTTTTAAAGTAGAACAATGGTTCAAATTTGAATAATAAGATGATGAAGGAGCTATGCCTGAGCTTTAAAATTGAACATCACAATTCTTCTCCATATCGTCCAAAGATGAATTGTGATGTTGAGGCAGCAAATAAGAATATCAAGAAGATTGTGCAGAAGATGGTGGTAACATACAAGGATTGGCATGAGATGTTGCCATTTGCTCTACACGACTATCGTACTTCAGTGCGTACTTCGACATGGGCAACTCCTTTCTCAATGGTGTATTGTGTGGAGGCAGTCCTACCATTAGAAGTTGAGATTCCTTCTTTGAGAATTCTAGAGGATGTGAAACTTGACGAGGCCGAATAGGTGCGATCTAGGTTGGATCAGTTGAACCTTATCAAAGAGAAAAGATTGGCAGCCATTGTGCATGGTCAGTTGTGCGAAAGCAGAATGAAGAAAGCCTTTGATCAAAAAGTGTGTCCTCGGTGCTTCCAAATGGGAGATCTAGTTTTGAAAAGGATTCTTCCTGCTCAGACAGATCACAGGGGCAAATGGACTCCAAACTATGAAGGGCCATATGTTGTAAGAAAGGTTTTCTCTGGTAGAGCCTTGTTGCTCTCAACTATGGATGACGAAGATTTTACATCCCCTGTGAATGCAGACGCAGTTAAAAAATACTACGCATAACAAGACCCGCTGGGCCACAAAAAGAAAAGGTCCAGGCAAAAAGGGGCATCCCGACGAACCAAAAAAATAAAAGGTTCGGGAAAAAATTAGGGATTAAAGAAAATAAAAGAGAATAAACCCACAAAGTTGAAAACCTTACAAGGCAACTTTGGAAAAAATGGGTATCCAGGTGGATTGAAAACCTGAAAGGGCGATCCAGACTAAGTTTAGAGATTTGAAAGCGAGAGATTTCGGTCTGTGATCGATCTGTAAACACATTGTAGCGTGCGATTTTTGTCGGTGACGCGACCACCTTATCGCCATTAGTTGAGAATTGGGTGCTACTTTCTGATTTCTTATTTATCCTTTGAAGCTGGAAAGGAAAGGGAACCTATCTAAAACTAATCTTGCACGCAAATGTTTTCTTTAACAAGTGCTAAGAGATTGGGGGTCTGGTGTCAGTTTATACAATGGGGAGTTGTCAATTACCCATCCTATATATGGTTATCCATAGATCGTTAGCAATTCTACTATTTTCTATTTACTGGTGTTTGTCTGTTGATTGGGAAAGTTTCTCCTTTGGGAGTGTTTGAGAGAGAGTCAGAGTTTTTTTTTGTTTCGGGTTTTTCCGATGTTTTGGTAAGGTACTGGACCTAAGGTATTTGATTAGTGTGCTCGCTAAGATTTCGAAATCTTATGCCTACGTGTTCCCGTTAAAGAAAATAGGGAAATCTGAGCAATCGTAGTTCCTCCTATTCTATGGGAGGAAAAAGATGATATTTGGTGTCTTGTTCAAAGCCCAATATTGAAGCTAAAGGAGTATTTGTGTCTTGTTCAAAGCCCAAGATTGAAGCTAAAAGGTTTGACTGAGAGAGAATTTGTCATCTCTAAAGGGAGATATCTCATTGTTTATCACAGTTGTTGGGTGACTGATTATAAAGGAGAATTACTTTAACTGGGATATGAGAATCCAACAATACCATAATTTCCTTTATGAGGGATTTATCCTGAAGGAGAAAACTTTAACTCAGTGTTGAGCAATGCCACTTTTCCTTAGGGATCTTTCATGCTAAGAGAGGGACATGGGCTTAGATGTAAATAATCTAGAGGCTTGCCACATACAACTGTTAGATGAAAGAGGGGATTTACCAGGATAAGAGATGGACTACAACTTGGATATTTGAATCAACAAGTGTGCCACTTATAGCAGTTATCTGGGATTAAGGTTTGTTTTGATTTTCTGTTTTGATGTGTGATGTACAGAGAAATGTCTTCCTACATAAAGGTTTTTTATTTCCTCTGAGGGGTGTTGATTTTTGTGTGCTTTGATCAAAGCCCAAGGTTGAAGCTAAAAGGTTGACTCTACTAGGGAGTTTTTTTTCTGTCTTATACAAAGCTCAAGATTGAGGCTAAAAGGAGTCTGACTCTTTTGGGGAGATCATTATACAAAGCCTAAGAGGAGGCTAGACATTGGCTTTTCCGGGGAAATATTTTGCCTGTCTTGTACAAAGCCCAAGATTGAGGCTAAAATGGGGAACTGGCTTTATTGGAGAGTATGATCTGTCTTGTACAAAGCCCAAGATTGAGGCTAAAAGGAAATTTGACTGACTCGGCTGAGGATATTTTAGGTGTCTTGTACAAAGCCCAATATTGAGGCTGACTTTTGCTAAGAAAAAGAAGAATCATTATACAAATCCTAAGAGGAGGTTGGCTTGGGAATTTCTTATATAAAGCCTAAGAGGAGGCTAACTTTTTTTGAGGATTATTGAGATCTAGAGACAGGTCCAAAGTAGGGAATCAATTCTTATTGAGGATTACAGAAGAGTTGAGCTATCAGATGCCTTGAGGTTCTGATTTTGGCTAGTTCTGTATTGATTATAAGATGACCCTAGTTGGGGAATTTTAGGATGAAAGATTGAGTGTTTATAGAATGATCAAGGTTAATCATGTGTTCTTTTGGGAAACATGATGGTTTCTGGAGATCCAAAAGGAGGTGAGACTGTCCAAGTATACTGGTATGAAAGGGTTTATCTTTGTATGATTCCCAAGAGGAGGCTGGTATTTTAAGGGATGAGAATCAAACCTTAATTGGTCTGTGGTTTTGACTCTTAGGAAGACTGCTCTAACAAAGGATGACTAGGTTATGTACTATACTTGTAAGAGGTCTCGGGTCCATGTACTAAGCCCAAGAGATGGCATGAGAACTTTTAAGAAGCCTGAGGGTCCTTGTACAAAGCCCAAGAGGAGGCTACAGATGCTTTTAGGAAGCCTGTGGGTCCAAACCTAAGAAAATTGTTAGTTCCTGGATTGGCTGGAATTTTGGTAAAACAAAGGTTATTCAATGTTGATGTCAAGGTGCTGATGTTGTAACATTGAAGTCTTAACAATGGGTTGTGTTATGTTGTTAAATGCTGAAGTTGGATGTCTGATGTCACACAGGTGATGTTGTAACATCAGACCTGCAGAATTAATAACAGCAGGATATGTTATTAGGGCATGCGTATTAGCTGGAATTGTGGAGAGTGGTTGACTCATTGGATGAGAATATATTGGGATAGATATTTTCTGTTACATGGGAGATTTGATTGCAGATCTGTTGGAGAATTAAAAGGTTGAAGATTTAAAAAGATTTTGGGGATAAAATCTGTTTTGAAGATTCAGTTTTAATTAACAAATTTGATCAAATATTGTGACAAGTCCAAGCCCAATTCAGGAGCTATATAAAGCGCACAAGACCAAAGGGAAAAAGCGACAGGAAACATTCAGAAGATCAATAGCAGGAGGCTTAGTGTCTAGAGTTTGTTTAAAGTGCTTGTATTTACACTATTCTAGGGTTGGAATAGGTGTTGAGTTTCTGTCCTCTCTAAAGCTGTGAAGCAAAGAGAGTTGTGTAATTTGATCGAAGCTGTGAAGTAAGATCAAGGGTACTCAAAGTGGTTTCTTTGAGTGTTTTTAAGGGATTGAGTGGTGTTCTCATATCTAAGTGGTTTCTTAGGTAGGAAGTCATAAGTAGAGTATAAGTTTAGGAGATTGTCAACGGGTTGTTGAGTCTGTAAATTATATCTACAAGTAGTGAATTCCATCCTTGGCTTGGTAGCCCCTAAAGTAGGTTGGTTATAACCGAACTGGGTCAACAATTCTTGGTGTTATTTTACTGTTATTGTTGTCCATTGTGCAGAGTGTGTTGTTGTGACATCACACCTTAACATCACACGTCTGATACCAGAATTTCAATTGGTATCAGAGCAGGCATCCTGTCTGTCTCTGGGTGAGATCCAGGGAAGTTACTTTCTGGTGAAAAGATGGACAAAGAAGTTGAAGGATTCGTCAACAGACCCCCTATTTTGGATGGATCCAATTATGACTATTGGAAGCCAAGGATGACCACCTTCTTAAAATCCTTGGACAGTGGGGCTTGGAAGGCTGTTATTAAAGAGTGGAAAACACCTGCCATGTGTGAGAAGGATGATGCTGGCAAAGATAAAGAAGGCACCTCTAAGCTAAAGCCTGAAGAAGAGTGGACCAAGGAGGAAGATGAGCTTGCCCTTGGAAATTCCAAAGCTCTGAATGCCATATTCAATGGAGTGGATAAGAACATCTTCAGGTTAATTAATACCTGTGAAGTTGCTAAGCAAGCATGGGATATCTTGCAGGCTACTCATGAAGGAACATCTAGAGTTAAGATGTCAAGACTTCAGATTTTAACATCAAAATTTGAAAGCCTGAAGATGAAGGAAGATGAGACTATTCATGATTTCCAAATGAGTGTTCTTGAGCTGGCCAATGCATCTAGTGCTCTTGGAGAGAAGATGTCAGATGAAAAGCTTGTGAGGAAGATACTTAGGTCCCTACCTAAGAAGTATAAGATGAAGGTTACTGCCATTGAAGAATCATAAGACATCAGCAAGATGAGAGTAGATGAGCTCATTGGATCTCTTCAAACCTTTGAGCTTGGGTTGAATGAGGAAGAACCAGAAAAGAAGCCAAAGAGTATAGCCCTGGTGACAAATGGTGAAGAAGAGAAAGGGAAGAAATCTGAATCCCAGGAGGATCTGTCTCAGGCCATAGTGATGTTGGGAAGACAGTTCACTAAAGTATTCAAGAGAATGAATAATAACTCCAGGCCTAATGTCAAGAACATGACTTCTGACACCAGCAAGAAGGATGAAGAGAAAGCTGCCCAAGATAAAGGAGCACAGTGCTTTGAGTGCGAAGGGTATGGACATGTCAAGAAAGAATGTCCCACCTTCTTGAAAAAGCAGACGAAGGGCATGACAGTTTCCTGGTCTGACTCAGATAGTGAAAGTGAAAGTGAGTCAGCAAAACATGTTAGAGCCCTAATAGGAGCTGTTGTTTCTGATGATGATTCTAGTGATGGAGAAGTAACTTATGAGGAGTTAGCATCTACTTATCAAGAGCTGTGTTTAAAAAGTGCTGAGATTTGTCAAGAGAACAAGTGCCACAAGCAACAGATTGCTCAGCTAGAGAATGAAAAGACTGATCTTGAAAATGAAGTGGTGCTAGTTAGAGCTCACCTTGATCAAATGACCAAGTCTGTTAGGATGCTGAGCTGTGGTACAGACACACTTGACAAGATCCTTCAGTCAGAAAAAGATGCTGGAGACAAAGCTGGGATAGGTTATGTGGCTGAGGATAAGGGAACTTCAGAAGGAAGCACTTCAGGTTCAAAGAAGGAAGTGTCACAACTTTCACCTCAACATCAGCCAAAGAAGCAGGACTCTACCCCTAAGAAAGCTGATGTTTCCCAACCTAAGAAGATTGAGAAGAAGACTGGTCCTTATCAGAAGAGAAAGCAGCCACAAGGAGCTAGTCAGTATATGCCCCCACAATACCTCAAGAGCATGCAAGCTGCTCAGTACAAACAACACATGTCTCATCAGGTGTCTCAACATCAGGACAACGGGTATGGTTATGGATATGGATACACCAATGTTGTTCCTTATATCTATGGAAGAAGAAAGCCACACCATCATGGGAGACAATCAAGGAAACAACATTCTTAGCCATCTTATGGGAGAAGATATCAACTTAATAGATGGCAGGGCAGTTATGGTAGGAGGAGATCACATTATGGATGGTAGCATAAGCAATCTCATCATGGCAGAAGATTCAGAGATGAAAGGGTGAGATGCTATTATTGTGGAAGGTTTGGACATATGCAGTACTCGTGCTACAAGCTGCATGGATACCCTCAGTCTCAAAACAGATGGAGAGAGCACAGGCCCAAAGTTGTTAAACAATGGGTACCTAAGGAGAAGGTGAAGTGCTTATTGGCTCACATGGGTGATAAAGAAGGAACATGGTATTTTGACAGTGGGTGTTCCAAGCACATGTCTGGATGTAGATCCATGTTTAATGATCTTAGACCTTGCCCCTCTCATGAGGTCATATTTGGCAATGGAGGAAAAGGTGTTGTTGCAGGAGTTGGGAAAGTGCAAGGTAATGGTAGACCTGAACTTAATAATGTTATGTTTGTCAGTGGCTTAAGTACAAACTTGGTCAGCATAAGCCAGTTGTGTGATGAAGGTTACAAGGTAAACTACACTAAGCATGAGTGTGTGGTTTCTGATGAGCATAATCAGGTTGTTATGAAGGGTGCCAGAACCAAAGACAATTGCTATCAGTGGATTTCTATTGAAGGAGATTCAACTAGTAATGTTCTAGTTGATGTTATAACATCAGACTATGGTATCAGGATGCTGAAAGGTCACTCAGAGTTAACAAGTGCAGATGTGAATGTTTTAAAAGGAAAGTCTTTATGGAAGGAGAAAATTAGTAATTGGTCTTTAAAGAGTTTTCAAAATCAGGCGCCTTACTATATTGAGACTACATCAAGACTTACCAAAGCAATCTCATCGTAACGCTTCATCTCCCTAAATCTCAACAGAATAGAGAGTTCTCCTTCAAACCTAGTCTGTCACAAAGGAACGATGTCTGTCCCTTCCAAGAAATCTGAGCAGGTACGAACCAGCGTTTCTTCCAAAGAACTCATTTCTGAGTCAAGTAACCCTAAACCCTCAACCACGGTAAACAAACCTGAAGCTAAGTCATCATCCTCTCAAGCTGTTGAGGAGAAGTTTGATGTAGACGAGCATTTGGAATAACTTGCCACTAAAATCCTTGAGAAGGGGATATAGGTTTCCATCCCTCTAAGGCAAATGCCTGCTGAACAAGTCGACTCTCAAGGAGAGGACAAAAATCTTCAAAGCCAGGCCCTTAGTCAAGAAGCTGAAGGTGAAGATCCTGATGACACTGATGTCAGTCTTGATGTCAGAACAGCATCCCCTAGGAATGAAAGCCACAGGGGTAAAGGGAAGGAGCAGGTTGAGGTTATAGAGATTGAGGACTCATCTGATGATGATAGAATTAGAAGAGGGAAGGATAAGAAAAGGACTTCATCCACAGACTGTCCCAAGTCATGGAACAAAGGTGCCAGGTCTGGCAAGAAGAGGAGAATCAGGGAAGAGGCAGATTCTAAGAGTGATGCTCAAGACATCAACCCTGCTACAAAACAAGTGCCTGATAACATCTCATCTCTCAGTGCCAGAAGTGCATCCTTGTGGAGTTGTGTGAGCCTAAGAAAGATAGCTCTGGAAAGAGAGGTAGTAGCAAAAGACTTAGAGTCTACTAAAATCATAGACCTAATTAAGCTTGCTGGTCTCATAAGGACTATGTCAGGGTTGACTAACTGCTATGATAGACTGGTCAGGGAATTCATAGTTAATATACCTGAATCGATAAATGACAGCAAGAGCCATACTTTCAGAAGAGTTACCATCAGGGGTAAGTGTGTCTGGTTTTCTCCTGAGATGATCAATGCCTACTTAGGAAGAAATGAGGAAGATTATGGGGAATTAGAAGCCTCTAACAATGATATATGCAAAGAAATCACTGATGGGCAGGTAGATGTTTGGCCGGTAGAAGGAAAGCTGTTAGCCAGTTTGTTGAGTGTCAAATATGCTTTTCTGCACAGAATAGGTATTGCCAACTGGGTTCCTACTAGTCACAAGACCACAATTTCTGTTGAATTGGGGAAGATAATTTATGCAGTTGGGACAAAGCAAACAATTAACTATGGCTCCTACATCTATGATCATACTATTAAGCATGCTGCTACAAATGCTGTAAAGATGCCCATTGTTTTTCCCTCTCTCATTTGTGGGATTGTCTTGTCTCAACATCCTGGAATTCTACAGCATTCAGATGTTGCTTGTAAAAGGAAGCCTGCCTTGTCACTCCATCACAAGGTGAAACATGTACCTTACAGTGTCAAGACATCTGCCTCAACATCACAACAGTCATCAGCTAAGACTGGGTTGATTACAGAACTAGAGGAGGCTTGCAAGGAGTTAGATGAAGTATTAAGAGTTAGCATTGAAAGGAAACAAAAATTTGAAAGACTTGTCATGGCTCTGAGATTGGCAACAAAGGAAAGTGAAGCTGTCAACACAAGGAAGGATGCTATTGATGAAGACGATAATGATGATCTCAGCTCAAAAGATTCAAGCTTTTAATGATTGCCTTCTATTTTAGTAGGGTTAGCCTTATTTTCTGTATTTGTTTTAGCACTTAAAGTGCTTGGTTTTGTAATTTGAATATTGTGCTGTTTTATGCACTGTTTATGTTTTTAGTTTCCTTCTATGATTTGTTTTGCCTGTTCACTAACTGAGAGGCTAACAATGAGAGTTAGGGTATACTGACTATAGTTAATAGGGCTTCTTATAGAAGCTTGCCAAATTATGTCTAAAAAGGGGGAGAACATAGCCAAGATAGTCAAGAGGATTATTGCCATATGCTGCTGATGTGATGCAGAGATTAAGGGGGAGATAGATTGATGCTGCTAAAAGGTGTTTAGTTGAAAAGTGGTAATGCAGTTATTAAGGGGGAGTTTTGGAGATATCATGACATTTGAAGAGTGCAGCCAAGCAGACATCTAGGGGGAGTAAATTGCTGCACATTATGAGCTACTGAACAGCTGTGATGCTGGTTCATGTTTTCAAGGGGGAGCACCAATTGGCTGTTGTCAATAATGAAGATGGTGCTGCAGCAGATCAAGTGATGAAGACTATGCAGATCAAGTGATGAAGATTATGCAAAGTGTCAAACTGCTGCTAATGAGTTTCAAATTTCTGAAGATTATTCCGCTGCTGAAATCTCTGAAGGTGCAGAGTGCAGAAGTTGATTGCAGAGGTTGTTTTAGCCAAAATTACCCAAAGGGGGAGATTGTTAGTTCTTGGATTGGCTGGAATTTTGGTAAAACAAAGGTTATTCAATGTTGATGTCAAGGTGCTGATGTTATAACATTGAAGTCTTAACACTGGGCTGTGTTAAGTTGTTAAATGCTGAAGTTGGATGTCTGATGTCACACAGGTGATGTTGTAACATCAGACCTGCAGAATTAATAACAGCAGGATATGTTATTAGGGCATGCGTATTAGCTGGAATTGTGGAGAGTGGTTGACTCATTGGATGAGAATATCTTGGGATAGATATTTTCTGTTACATGGGAGATTTGATTGCAGATCTGTTGGAGAATTAAAAGGTTGAAGATTTAAAAAGATTTTGGGGATAAAATCTGTTTTGAAGATTCAGTTTTAATTAACAAATCTGATCAAATATTGTGACAAGTCCAAGCCCAATTCAGGAGCTATATAAAGTGCACAAGACCAAAGGGCAAAAGCGACAGAAAACATTCAGAAGATCAAGAGCAGGAGGCTTAGTGTCTAGAGTTTGTTTAAAGTGCTTGTATTTACACTATTCTAGGGTTGGAATAGGTGTTGAGTTTCTGTCCTCTCTAAAGCTGTGAAGCAAAGAGAGTTGTGTAATTTGATCGAAGCTGTGAAGTAAGATCAAGGGTACTCAAAGTGGTTTCTTTGAGTGTTTGTAAGGGATTGAGTGGTGTTCTCATATCTAAGTGGTTTCTTAGGTAGGAAGTCATTAGTAGAGTATAAGTTTAGGAGATTGTCAACGGGTTGTTGAGTCTGTAAATTATATCTACAAGTAGTGAATTCCATCCCTGGCTTGGTAGCCCCCAAAGTAGGTTGGTTATAACCGAACTGGGTCAATAATTCTTGGTGCTATTTTACTGTTATTGCTGTCCATTGTGCAGAGTGTGTTGTTGTGACATCACACCTTAACATCACACGACTGATACCAAAATTTCAAAAAAGTCAAGAAAGGTTTCACCGGGAATTAATCCTTTAGAGAACAGTTCTAAGGTTTGAAGAAATTCAAGAGAGGTTTCACCGGGAATTAATCCTCTCTGGGGGAAATGAATTTCTTTGACAATTTTCTAATAGTGACAGTCTTGAGAAAAGTTTCACCGGTAATAATTCCTTTCTCTATTCCATATTGTATAAGCCCAATAGGAGGCAAGACTATATTTGGAATTTCCTATGGGGAACTAGTTTTGATTATGTTAAAAGAGTGACCACTTGTTTGATCTAATCCTAGACCTAATTGTCGGGGAAACTCTAAGAAGATAATATACAATTGTATACATATGAAATATATAGCCAAGTATGTTGAATAGTGTAGAAGGACTTACAGGTGAGCAAGCTTCCAACATTATAAACAAGTATATATAAACAAGTATGTAAAAGAAAGCTTATAAAACTTACAGGCGAGCAAGCTTCCATTGTAACAGCTGTATAGTTAGTTATTTAAGAAATTGAAGAAAGTTTTGATAACAACTATGAATTTGAATCTAAATCAAAATGGAAAGTTGTTTAAAGGAAGATTGGGGCTTATACTCAAGGAGAGGCCCAGATGAAAAACAGTGATCGTGCTATTATTCTGAAAATTGTATCTGGACTTATACAATGACTAAGGCCCAAAATTATTGTATTTACAAAGAGGTTGGGTCTTACACTCTATTAGAGGCCCAAAGTTGATTGAAAAAGAAGATAATGAGACTTACAACACAAGGGAGGCCCAGATTATTGTGTTTTGAAAATGGTGATCGCGCCGAGATTTTTAAAATCGTATCGGGACTTATACAAGGACTGAGGCCCAAAAAAGTTTATTTACAAAGGGGTGGGTCTTACACTCTATTAGAGGCCATAACTTTATTTTTGTACTAAAGATGGGGCTTGCTACTGAAGGAGAGGCCCAGAAAGTTTTGTTTAAAAGCCGACGATCGCGCTGTGGTTTTAGAAAACACAGTGGGACTTATACAATCACTCAGGCACAAAGTATTTTATGTAAAAAAGGGATTGGACTTACACTCTATTAGAGGCCAAAAGGTGATTGAAAAAGAAGAGAATGGGACTTACAACACAAGGGGATGCCCAGATTATTGTGTTTTGAAAATGGCGATCGCGCCGAGATTTTTAAACTCGTATCGGGACTTATACAACGACTGAGGCCCAAATTATTTTATTTACAAAAGGATGGGACTTACACTCTATTAGAGGCCCAAAATTTTTATTTTAAGAAAAGAGAAGGGGACTTATAACTCAGGAAGAGGCCCAATGAAAAACAGTGATCGCACCGTCGTTTTAAGAATCGCAGAGGGACTTATACAATGACTGAGGCCCAAAAATGGTTTACATGATAAGGGGTGGGTCTTACACTCTATTAGAGGCCCAAAAGTGTGTATGTGAAGTTTTGAAAAATCAAAATTTAGAGAAAACCCTAATTTTGAATTTAAAAGATATAATTTTCAAAGGAAATTATATAAAAAATGATATAAAATACCAAATATACTAAAAAACAAGTTGTACACTTTGAAAAATATTTTGAAAAATCATGTTTAATCACATAAAAGCTTGAAATTCATTTAGAATGAAAATATCAAAGTGAAAATTTCATTTTAAAATGTTTAAAAACAAATAAAATGAAATAAATTACAAAAATTCTAACTATATTAAATAAATAATATAAATTGGATTTTTTTGTAAAAATAAAATAATTTAACATTTTTGTGACCTTTTAAAAAAGAACCAATAAAAAATGAGAGCGAAATTAATTTTTGAAATCAATTAAAGAAAATATAAAAAATTTAAAAATTTAAAAATTCAAAATATGGCGCCAACGGTCACCTTCTTTTTCCTCGTTACCGCGCCATGGGTGATTTGTGTTTTCTCACTTTTCTCTTTGATTACTCAATGGTTTTGCACGATTCAAACACCAATCTTGTTCGTTTTTGAACAAGGATCACAACCATATATCTTAATTGCATTTATATTAAGTATGGAGTGAGAAATCAAAGGATAACCTCAAGAACCCTAGTTTCAGCATGAACACTATGAAATTCCATACACGATTCATATATAGCAATTGATTGAGGGTTATCACTCTACATACATGCAGGAACAAGATGGTAACTCAAAAATTCATTTATGATGCATGCAATATGGAGTTTGAAGGTTTCAGGTTTACCTTTTGCAGCTGGTGATCGAGCTTGATGATGGAGATGTTACAGATGTGTTCCAATGATCTGGACAACTTCCTTAGGTGCAAAGGAGTGTGTTTGAATGCTTATAGTGGATTGAAATGAGCTGGAACTTGATGTGGCACCTCAACTGCAAATATGCTAAAGCTTGTGCAAATGGGGTACTACTTTTGGATTCTGATGTTCCAGATGTTGTTTATGTGTTTGAATCACTTACATATGATGTATGTGAGGTGTTTGCATCATTGGTTTGGACATAATTGTTCTCAAATGCAAAACCCGACTGTGACTTGCAAAAGAAGGTGTTTTTTTGAGTGAAAGAGAGAGTTTGAGGAAAACATCAGTTTGGGTGCTTTGGTGTACTCAAACTGATCAGAATTGAGGTCTATTTATAGTGCAACAAGTTTGTTTTGGCATCAATAATGAATGGCAGCTTGGATCAGACTGCATTGAATGCTTTGGTTCCTTGGTCAAGGGTCTCCTCTAGCCATTGACTTGTGCCAAACTTTCCAGGTTTAGGTCCTCTGATATTTGGATATGTCTTGACTTATTTAGACTGGTTTGTGGCTCATTCATGCCACCTCAATGCATCACTTTAATGCTTGATGCCAAATTTGAATTTCAAGATTACTTTTCATGATGATTTTGCACATGGAAGGCAAGGTTCTTGGCATTTTGTGTTACGTATCAGATCATTCAATCATTTGTGTTGTAATTGGATATAATTTGAATGATCAAAGTGTTCAAAATCAGTCTAAGGAAACGTAGGGTGCAAGTTTACACCAAAATCTGCCTTGAAAATAGTTGCAGCAAGGCAACTTGGGAGATCCACAACTCCTAGCTCAAATGGAGTTTGATTGAGTTCTTGGACATTTTGGAAAGCCCTCATGACATACTTTAACATTGTTGTTCACCAATGGACCTGGTTCAACTTAGATCAAGGTGAAAATGTCCTCAAAGTTTGGAAAAAGTGAAACAGATTCTGAATTGTTGAAAATTTCACTAAGTGTTGGAAAAGTGGTCATTTTCATGTTTTTGTGATTTTTATCCATTCCTAACTCAAAATCCATGAGGATTTGGAATCTATTGTATTTGACATATTTGAAGTATGTAAGATGAACTTTCATTTTAGCTTTGAATGGGAGAAAAAGACCTTGGTGTTTAGGAGTTATGACCTTGCAAAGTTGGTACAAAATCACTTTTCTTCCATAACTTAGAAAAATTTTGGTTTCTCATAGTTGACCCTTTTGCAAGAAACCTCACTTTTCTTGATTTTTCTTAATGAATGATGATCAATACCATACATTAACATTGTTTTTGACTTAGGGGAACCATATTTGTGAAAAATTCCAAAAAGTCAAACTTGATTTTGTGCACAGTTGACTTTTTATCAGATGAAACCCAAACAGTGTGATTCTTTGTGCAATCAAGTCCTTGACCTAACTCAAACCTAATGGATAGGTTCCATAGGTGTTATAGGGTGTATTGAATCATGTCCCAAGGTTTAGGAGCATGTCTTGGTCAAAAGTCAAAGATACAGTTGACTTTTTCTACAAAACCCTAATTGTGGTCCAGATGAAATTGAAACTTGTGAATCAAGCTTCTTGGATCAATCCATTGTTGTAAATGGATCAATGTGGTGTATTTGAGGCCCTCAAATCATGTCTTGAGGTCTTGGCTCATACTTTGCTCCAAAAGTCAACTTAGGGGTGAATTAGGTCAAGAAACCCTAATTCCTGATTTTTGATGAATGCTTCCCTTGAGGCTAAATTGACTTGATGATTGGGTCCATGAGATCCCTTGGAGTATCTTGGGTTGTGCTTTGAAGCATTGGCTCATGTCTAGAGGAAAATTTCCATCTGGAGACCTTGGTCGACCAAAACCCTAATTTGGTGACACTGGCGATCTTGAAGCTTGATCCACTTGGAATGTTGCAACTTTGTGCTTGATTCTTGATGTGGGAGTCCTCTTGATCCCTTATGGGTGTTTGAGAGGTTAGACAAGTGAAAGATCATGTAATTCCTTGATTAATCCTTTGTTAAGTGTCCTGAGAGGCTCAAAACCCTAATTCTTGATTGTGGTGAATGCTCAACCATCTTTTAGGAGATTGATGAGGCATGAAGGTACATCCATATTATGGTGATGATTTGCACATTGATGGGAAATCTTGGTGGTCAAAATTTGGGGTATGACTAATGCCCCTATTTAATCTTTTTGGACCCGAAGGTGTGAATGGCGAAGGTATTCAGGCATTCGGGATGCAAGATGATTAAATATCGGAATACCCAAAATTTTGACTGTGGTTATGAATGGCAGTTTGCTTATCCATCTTCTTTTGCTAAGCAATGATACTCAAAAAAGGTAAAAACTTCCCCTCAATCCTGGTCTTCAGCCAAGGAACTGGTCTCAGTTTTTGAAATAAACTTCCCCTCGATCCTGACCTTCATTCAAGTGCAGCGTGCGATTTTTATCGGTGACGCGACCACCTTATCGCCATGGGGTTCTCCTCACCGCAATGGTAGGAGTGGGGTGATACTTTTTGATTTCTTATTTATCTTATGAACCTGGAAAGGAAAGGGAAGCTATCTAAAACTAACCTTGCACGCAAATGTTTAACTGAACAAATGCTTTAAAGAGATCGGGGAGTTCGGGGTCAGGTTATACAATAGGGAGTTGTCAATTACCCATCCTATATGTGGTTATCCACAGGTTTTTAGCAATTATCCTTACTGCTTTCTACTTACTGGTGTTTGTCTGTTGTGGTTGGGAAAATTTCTCCTTTGGGAGGTTTTTGAGAGAGAGAGAGAGAGAGAGAGTTTTTGATGATTTTGGTAAGGTACTGGACCTCAGTTTTGATTGGTGTGTGAAGGTACTAGACCAAAAGTTTTTGATTGGTGTGCTCGCTAAGATTTCGCAACATTATACCTACGTACTCCCGTTAAAGAAAACAGGGAAATCAGAGCAATCGAAGTTCCTCCTATTCTATGTGAGGGAAAAAGATGTTTTGGTGTCTTGTTCAAAGCCCAAGATTGAAGCTAAATGAGTATTTATGTCTTGTTCAAAGCCCAAGATTGAAGCTAAAAGGTTTTAACTGAGAATTTGTCATCTCTAAAGGGAGACATCTCGTCTGTTTATCAGAACTGTTGGAGTGACTGATTATAAAGGAGGATTACTTTAACTGGATATGTGAATCCAGCAATGCCATAATTTCCTTTATAGGGTGTTGTCCTGAAGGAGAAAACTTTAACTCACTGTAGAGTAATGCCATTTTTCCTTAGGAGTTTTTCATGCTAAGAGAGGGACATTGGTGTGGATGTAAATAATCCAGAGGCTTGCCACTTACAGCAATTAGATGAAAGAAGGTTTTTACCTGATAAAAGAGGGACCACAACTTGGATTTTTTGAATCAACAAGTGTGCCACTTACAGCAGTTATCTGGAATTAGGGTTTGTTTTGAATGTTTGTTTTGATGTGTGATATAGAGAGAAATGTCTTCCTACAGAGAGATTTTGATTTCCTTTAAGGGGATGTTGATTTTTTGTGTGCCTTGATTAAAGCCCAAGGTTGAAACTAAAAGGTTGATTGACTCCACTGGGGAGTGTATTATCTGCCTTGTACAAAGCCCAAGATTGGGGCAAAAAAGAGACTGACTCTTTGGGGGATATCATTATACAAAGCCTAAGAGGAGGCTGAAAGTTGACTTTTCCGGGGAAATATTTTGTCTATCTTGTACAAAGCCCAAGATTGAGGCTAAAAGGGGAAACTGAATCTACTGGTGAGAGGTTTTATCTGTCTTGTACAAACCCCAAGATTGAGGCCAAAAAAATAAGATTGACTCTGCTGGAGAGTATGATTTGTTTTGTACAAAGCCCAAGATTGAGGCTGAAAAGAGGATTCACTCTGCTTAGGGAAATTTTATATGTCTTGTACAAAGCCCAAGATTGAGGCTAAAAGATATTTGACTGACTCAGCTGAAGATATTTATGGGTGTCTTGTATAAATCCCGAGATTGAGGTTGAAAATATGATTGACTCAACAAGAGAGTGTTTTTATATATCTTGTACAAAGCTCAAGATTGAGGCTAAAAAAGGGTTGACTCAACAAGAGAGTGCTTTTAGGAGATTGACTCAACAAGAGAGTGCTGAAAAGGTGATTGAATCAACAAGAGAGTGCTTTTGAGGCTAACTCTGTTGAGGAAAATCATTATATAAAGCCAAAGAGGAGGCAGTCTTCTGCTGAGGATTATTAAGATCCAGAGGCAAGTCCAAGTCGGGGGATCAACTCTTGCTGAGGGTTTACAAAAGAGTTGAGGTATCAGATGCCTTGAGGTTCTAATTTGGGATAGTGTTATCCTGATGATAAGTTAAACCTAGCTGGGGAAAGTTAGGATGAAAGACTGAGTTTTAGATGCTGTGAGGGTTTTAACTCTACTGGAGATTAGTTAAATGACCAGAGTTTTTTTCCTGTGTTTGTAGGGAACTTGAGAATGTCTTTGAGATACAATAGGAGATTAGACTCTCCAAGTCTACTGTTATGGAAGAGTTTATCTTTGTATGATGCCGAAGAGGAGGCTGGTGCTTTAAGGGATGAGAATCAACCCTTAAATTGGTCTGAGATTTTGACTCTTGTGAAAGACTGCTCTAACAAAAATGACTAGGTTCTGTCCTATACCTTTAAGAGGTCTTCAGGGTCCTTGTATTAAGCCTAAGAGAAGGCATGAGAACTTCTAAGAAGCCGGAGGGTCCTTCTACAAAGCCCAAGAGGAGGCTGGGGATGCTTTTAGGAAGCATGTGGGTCTAAACTTAAGAAGAGTTCAAGAAAAGTTTCATCGGGAATAATCTTTTCTTTAGCGAACAGTTCTAGGGTTTGAAGAAATTCAAGAGAGGTTTCACTGGGAATTAATCCTCTCTGTGGGAAATGAATTTCTTAGAAAATTTTTTAATAGTGACAGTCTGAGAAAAGTTTCACTGGGAATAATACTTTTCTCTTTGTTCCATATTGTATAAGCCCAAGAGGAGGCAAGACTGTATCTGGAATTCCTATGGGGAACTAGTTTTGACTGTTGAATGAGTGACCACTGGCTTTATCTAATCCTAGACCTAATTGTCGGGGAAAACTCTAAGCAGATAATATACAGGTATATATATACAGATGAAATATATACTGTATGTAAAAATAGGGTATGAGGACTTACAGGTGAGCAAGCTTCCAACACAAACAAATATATATATATATATATATATATATATATATATATATATGTGTGTGTGTGTGTGTGTGTGTGTATGTGTGTGTGTGCAAGCATGTAAAAGAAAGCTGATAAAACTTACAGGTGAGCAAGCTTCCATGTTAACAACTGTATGGTTAGTTGTTCAAGAAATTAAAGAAAGTTTTGATAACAACTATGAGTTTGAACCTAAATCAAAAGGGAAAGTTGTTTTTGAAAAGAAGATTGGGGCTTATACTCAAGGAGAGGCCCATGGAAAGACAGTGATTGCACCGTCGTTTTTGAAAACCGTTTTGGGACTTATACAATGACTGAGGCCCAAAATTATTTATGTACAAGCGATGGTTGGGTCTTACACTCTATTAGAGGCCCAAAGTGTATTTTAAGAAGAAATATAGGACTTACAACACAAGGGGAGGCCCAGATGGTTTTTGTTTAAAAGGCGACGATCGTGCCGATATTTTTAAAATCGTATCGGGACTTATACAATGACTGGGGCCCAAAATGGTTTCCTGTACAAAGGGGTTAGGTCTTACACTCTATTAGAGGCCCAAAGTGTGTGAAAAAGAAAAGAAATGGGACTTATAACACAAGGGTAGGCCCAGATGAAAATGTTTTGAAAACGACGATCACGCCGAGATTTTTGAAATCGCAGTGGGACTCATACAATGACTGAGGCCCAAAATAGTTTTCATGTACAAGGAATGGGTCTTACACTCTATTAGAGGCCCAAAGTGTTTTGAAAAAGATTTGTGAGGGTGAAAATAATCAAAACCCTAATTTGATTTTAAAATGTATTTTATTGAATAAAAGTTCAATTAAAATGATCAGAATTATCAAACATGTGTGAAAAACAAGTTGTGATCTTGGATTAATGTTTGAAAAATCATGTTTCATTCATAGAATGATTTGAAAATCATTTGAATTTGCAAAATCAAGAGAAATAAATATTTTTAAATGTTTAAAAACAAATAAAACATAATTCTTTACAAAAATGCCAAATATATGAAATAAATAATATTTTTGTGAAATTTTTATAGAATAAAATATTTTAACATTTTTGGGAATTTTCAAAAAAAGAACCAATAAAAAATAATTAAAATTGAGAGAGAAATTAATTTTGGAATTAATTAATAAAAACCATAAAAATGTGAAAAATAGCAAAAAATACGAGAAATGGCAAAATGGTCTGGGTGGGTGTTTAACCCATGACCTGCCAAACAAACACACATGCGCGCTACCACTGGGGTGGTCATATATCTTTTTATCAAAACCACCACATCAACATATATGGGATGCCTTATTTAAGGCCTGGCCAAGGCGCCATGGCCTGGCCCTTGCCCAAGGCAAGGGCTAATTTTAGGCCTCTTATGTGAAGGTTCTAACTTTCTCATTTCTCCATGGATTGAGACAAAATTTAGGTGTATCCTGCCTAGAATTTCATGAGGAATCCAATGGTGCCTTTGGAATTTTCAGAAAATGTCTCCATTTTTAAATCCGATAGTGATTTCAAAATAGGCCTAGATTTGCATGTTCTATGCTAACTCATCATACAAGCAGTAATAGCATGGTAAATTGGTTCAAACACAACATATATGACATGTATGAGATGTCCATGATCAATGGACATCAAAGCAATGCATGATTTAGAGAGTTCAAGTTGTGATGCACTTACCTCTTGAAGCTTCTTATGCTATCTGCCAAGTTCCTTGTTCCAGAAGTAATTCAATGCTTTGAACACTCTTGATTGATCCCTTAGAAGCTTTTAGGATGATCAAAACCAGCTGGAATCCTCAGGAACAAGAATTGGCTCTTTCTTGCAAAAGGGGCAAAAGTGACCACGATAGTAACTCTCTCAAATAGTGTTCTAGATAAGGGAAACCTATTGGTACAGTTTAAGGATGATATTTAGAGTGTGTTTGAGGCTTGGTTTGGTTTTGGAAGTGACTGAATCAAGACATGGCTTGAAAAATGCAGAAAAGTCAAATTTTGAGGTTTTGGAGGTTGACTTTCTGATTTTGGTGTTTCAGTTCAAGGGTGAGTGTTTGAACAGCTTAGATATGATATATTAGATGTGTTTAGATCATGAGAAGTGGTGGAATTGCTCTCTAACTCAAAAACTCAGAGATGACTTGCAAAAGAAGGCATTTTGGCCTAAAGAGAGAGATTTTGAGGAAAGCATCAGTTGTAGTGCTTTGGCATACTCAAACTGATCACAAATGAGCTCTATTTATAGTAGAGCAAGTTTGTTTTGCAAGCAATAGCGAATGGCAACTTGGACAGTCCCTTGGCCAATTGTAGCATAAAGGCATCTTTAGTCTCCTATAGCCATTGACTTGAGGTTAAGGCACATGCCTATGGTCCTTTGATTCAGAGCTGAATCTTGACTCATTATGTTAGGAATGTCTCAGTCAATGCCACCTTGATGCATTCATTGAAAGCTTGGAAGTAAAATTGGAGTCTTTGAGCTTTTTAGCCTTTTTAGGGCACTTATGGCAACATGTAGTTCCTTGGACTTGGGAGGCTTGTGGATTAGACATTTTCTCTTGGATGTTATCCTCTGATGTGTCCAAATGGATGACAAGGCTTGGAGTTGTCCAAATTATCTAACGCGAGCAAAATGCACAAAATCTGCTTTGTAAAAATCAGTCCATGATGCCATGTTCCAAGGGTTGTATCTCCCTACTCAAATTGAATTTGGAGATGATCTGGTACTTGTTGGAAAGCCCTCATGGCATAATTCAACTTTGATGTTCACCAATGGACCTAGTTTAACTTGGATCAACGTGAAAAATGTCCCTACATTTTGAAAAAAGTAAGGCAGATTCTGACTTAATGAAAATTTCAATAAGTGTTGGAAAAGTGGTCATTTTCATATTTTTGTAATTTTGATAAATCCATAACTCAAAATCCATGAGGATTTGGAATCTCTTGTAGTTGACACTTTTAAAGTATGTCAGATGGACTTTCATTTGAGCTTTGAATCGGAGAAAAAAGGCCTTGTGGTTTAGGAGTTATGACCTTGCAAAGTTGGTACAAAATCACTTTTGTTTCATAACTTAGAAAATTTTTGGTTTCTCATGGTTGCCCCTTTTGCAAGAAACCTCACTTTTCTTGATTTTTCTTAATGAATGATGATCAATACCATACGTTAACATTGTTTTTGACTTAGGGGAACCATATTTGTGAAAATTTCCAAAAAGTCAAACTTGATTTTGTGCACAGTTGACTTTTTATCGGATGAAATCCAAACTGTGCGATCCTTTGTGAAATCAAGTCCTTGACCTAATTCAAACCTAATGAATGGATTTCATAGGTGTTATAGGGTATCTTGAATCATGTCCCAAGGTTTGGGAGCATGTCTTGGTCAAAAGTCAAAGATACAGTTGACTTTTTCTTCAAAACCCTAATTGTGGTCCAGGTGAAATTAAAACTTGTGGATTAAGCTTCTTGGGTCAATTCATTGTTGCAAATGGATCAATGTAGTGTATTTGAGGCCCTCGAATCATGTCTTGAGGTCTTGGCTCATGCTTTGCCTCAAAACTCAACTTAAGGGTGAATTAGGTCAAGAAACCCTAATTCCTGATTTTTTATGAATGCTCCCTCTGAGGTTAAATTGACTTGATGATTAAGTTCATGAGGTCCCTTGGAGTATCTTGGGTTGTTATTTGAAGCATTGGCTCATGCCCGGATGAAAATTTTCATCTGGAGGCCTTAGTCGACCAAAACCCTAATTTGGTGACACTGGCGATCCTGAGGCTTGATCCACTTGGAATGTTGCACTTCTGTGCCTGATTCTTGAGGTGGGAGTCCTCTTGATCCTTTATGTATGTTTAAGAGGTTAGACAAGTTGAAGATCATGTCATTTCTTGATTGATCCTTTGTCTAAGTGTTCTGAGAGGGCTCAAAACCCTAATTCTTGGTTGTAGTGAAAGCTCAACAATCCTTGAGGAAATTGATGAGGCATGATGGTACATCCATATTGTGGTGATGATTTGTACAATGATGGGAAATCTTGGTGGTCAAAATTTAGGGTATGACACCAAGGAAATGGTCTCAGTTTCTGAAATAAACTTCCCCTCGATCTTGGTCTTCAGCCTCGGAACTGGTCTACGCTTCTTCTTAATAAACTTCCCCTCGATCTTGGTCTTCAGCCACGGAACTAGTCTAAGTTTCTTCTTGTTGAGTTTCTTCCTTGACAAGAGACGCTATGTGTAGCGGTCTTTATCAAACTTCTCGCTGAGTTTTATTGGGGAGATGCCATTTGATGGAAAAAGTTTTGATGTCAGACTTGCTGTGGAAGCCCATTTGTCTGAGTTGTAGAGGTGTACAAACTTCTCTGTTGGAGACACCATTTATTGACTCTAATGGGAAAAATGAGTCTCTTGAGAACTGCTTTCTACTTGGGGATATTACATCATACTTTTCTTCGAGATCTTTTCGGAGAAATGCCATGTGATGCAATCCAATTTTAAGGTGCTGATGACTTCATTAACATCGACTTTCTTGGGAGAAAAACCGATGTATTGCCAAGAGTCTTTGGTTGAGAAGCCTTCTCTGGGGATTTTCCTTAATCCGGGAAAGCGAAAAATATCAACTTCAATGATGAAGAGTGATGTTCCAAAGGTGTCGGTTGAATGCCTTCTTGCCTTTCAGAGGTTCAAATTATCAAAGTGGGCGAGGACCGGTCCCAAATCCAGAAATAAACTGGGGGGAGAGATTGCTCAGATAATACATTTTCTAACGAGGAAAGAACTGACAACTTGGTTGACAAGAAGACTTCATCACTTGGGGATGAGACTGACCAAAGTGATATTAATGCGATATGATTATGAATGTGAATCGATCATGCATGATGTATGAATGTTTATGCTGACAAAACTGACGTGACATACAGACTTGTGATTGAACACGAAGGGATACTCGGCCACTACGGGGGATGAAAAGTACCATTGGTCCAAGAGAGCAAATCTTGTCTTGCTTTGGAGAAGTGGTCCCTGTGGGGGAGAAAGAATCGTCCAATCGGTCTTAAGAGGTAAGAACTCTATCGGGGATATCAGATGGGGCATTCGCATCTGAAACAGTTGATCCTTCATTTAGGCGTACTGGTTTAGAATGAGTACTTTGATTCTGCACTTTGAGGTTCAATCACCTTCGGAGAAGCGATCGATGTTCTTTTCGATGTTCATCAGTAAAAAAGAATTGCCATCCTTATTTTAAAGGCAGAAAACTTTTTGACAATTAAATTCATTTTTGTTTTATTTCAAGAATCTTTGATCATGTTAAAAATGTCATTTTGTAAAGCTAAAACAAATGAGAATTGCAAACAAAAGTACTAGGGCTCAAATTTTATTGATATAATGGAAATCAGCCAAGCGCGTGATCCCATAGAGCATTTACAAAGTTTAGAAAATGGTAATTTAAGGGTTAAGGGCTACATTAAAACATAACGACCATTATCCTTCTACCAACTTTGAATTCTGGACATCCTGAGCTTCTGTAAAAAATGACCTTGACTGAAGTTTTCCTGATGGATGGCATTACTGCTGAGGAGTTGAACTGATCAGACGTAGTTACTTGCCATTAATCCCTAACTTTTGCCTGGTTTGTACTTTGAGATTTCTAATCTATCGGGATGATTTTTGCTTATGTCTCTAATTTTTACCTGGACCGCCCTTTCGGGTTTTCAATCCACTGAGACGTTATTTATTTATTTAGGCAAAGTATTTCTTGACTACATCAACTTTTGTGGGGTAGGAAAACTCCTCTCCATCCATGGTTGCGAGTCTCAAGGCGCTGCCTGAGAAGGCTTTCTTGACCACATAAGGGTCGTCATATTCCGGAGTCCATTTGCCCCGGGAATCAGTGAGAAATGATTGTATCTTCTTGAGCACAAGGTCTCATTTTCGAAAGACATGGAGTCAGACCTTTTTGTCGAACACTTTCTTCATTCTTTGCTGATGCAACTGACCATGGCATAGAGCCGTTATTCGCTTTTCTTCTATCAGATTCAGTTCATCGTGTCGACTTTGACACCATTTAGCCTCTGTTAGCTTAGCTTCCATCAATACCGGGATTGATCTCTACTTCTATGGGAAGCACTGCCTCCATGCCATATAGTAGAGAGAAAGGGGTTGCCCCTATTGAAGTGCGGACAGATGTGCGATAATCGTGAAGAGCATAAGGCAACATTTCATTCCAGTCTTTGTAGGTTACAACCATCTTTTGAACGATTTTCTTGATGTTCTTGTTAGTCGCTTCTACCACTCCGTTCATCTTAGGCCGGTAGGGAGATGAGTTATGGTGTTCAATTTTGAATTCAGCGCACAACTCTTTCAGCATCTTGTTGTTCAAGTTAGATCCATTATCAGTAATGATCTAGCTTGGAACACCATATCGGCAAATGAGATTGTTCTTGATAAATCGGACCACCACTTGTCAGGTTACATTGGCGTATGACACTTCTTCAACCCACTTGGTGAAGTAGTCAATGGCCACCAGGATGAACCGATGTCCGTTTGAAGCTTTGGGTTCAATCATGCCAATCATGTCGATTCCCCATATCGAAAAAGGCCATGGAGAAGAAAGAACTTTAAGATGCGTTGGAGGTACATGGATCTTGTCTGCGTATATCTAACATTTGTGACACTTCCTCATGTATTTGTACCAATCGGATTCCATGGTCAACCAATAATACCCTGCTCTCAGAATTTTTCTCGCCATTGTGTGTCCGTTGGCATGAGTGCCAAAGGATCCTTTGTGAATCTCTTTCATTAACATGTTTGCTTCTTGTCTGTCTACGCATCAGAGCAAGACCATGTCGAAGTTTCCTTCTGAGAGTCTTCTTGTCTTTCCTTGATGCCCCAGGCGGGTATTCTTGTTTTTGAAGGAAGCACTTGATATCATGATACCAAGGTTTATCGTCTATGACTGCTTTGATCGCGAAGATGTAAGCAGGACGCTCAAGGCGCATTATGTCAATCTTAGGTACGTCATTCCAACGATTTACAACAATCATGGAAGAGAGGGTGGCTAGTGCATCAGCTATGTGATTTTCTTAACGAGGGATATGATGAAACTCGATTCTGTCAAAGGATGGTAACAACCTTCTCGTGTAATCTTTGTAAGGAATCAATTATGATTGGTATGTGTTCCACTCTCCTTTGATCTGATTGATAACCAGGGCTGAGTCTCCATGCACATCCAAGTTCTTAATCCTTAAGTCAATCACTTCTTCGAGAATCATGATACAAGCTTCGTATTCGGACTCGTTGTTTGTACACTTGAATGTCAGTCGGGCGGTGAAAGGAATGTGAGTACCCTGAGGTGTTACAATGATTTCCCCAATTCCGTTTCCATAAGTATTGACGACTTAGTCGAAAATTAGTCCCCATTGGGATCCTGGTTCTGGCCCTTCACTGGGTAGCAGTTCATCGCAATCTTTCATTTTTAAGTACATAACATCTTCGTCTGGGAAGTCAAATCTGACTGATTCCTGATCGTCAATCGGTTGATGAGCCAAATGATTGGCTAAAATACTCCCTTTTACGGCTTTTTAAGCATGGTACTCTATGTCCTATTCTGATAGCAACATCTGCCAACATGCGATCCATCTTGTGAGAGCACGTTTTTCAAAGATGTACTTGATCGGATCCATCTCGGAGATTAACCAAGTAGTGTGACAAATCATGTACTGGTAAAGACGTTTGGCTCCCCAAGCCAAGGCACAACAATTTTTCTCAAGCATAGTGTACCAAGTTTCACAGTCGGTAAATTTCTTGCTTAAGTAGTAAATGGCAGACTCCTTTCTTTTGGTTTCGTCTTGTTGGCCAAGTACATAACCCATAGAGTCTTCCAAGACTGTTAGGTAGATGACCAGTGGTCTTCCTCCCACTGGAGGTCATAGGATTGGTGGATTCAACAGATATTCCTTTATACTGTCGAAAACTTTTTGACAATCTTCTATCCATACACAGTCTTGATTCTTTCTGAGTAGTTTGACGATCGGTGCGCATGTCGCGGTCATAAGAGATATGAATCTGGAAATGTAATTCAGACGTCCCGAAAATCCTCTGACTTGTTTCTCAGTCTTTGGCGAAGGAATTTCTTGAATGGCCTTGACCTTGTCAGGATCAACCTGAATTCCTTTTGGGCTGACGATGAACCCTAAAAGGTTTCCCGAGCGGACACCAAACGTGCATTTGTTGGGATTCAAGCAGAGTTTGTACTTTCTCAGACGCTCGAATAACTTTGACAAGTGGGTCACATGCTCCTTTACTATTTTAGATTTGGCAATCATATCATCGACATACACCTCGATTTCTTTGTGCATCATGTCGTGAAATAGAGTAGTTATGGCCCTTTGATAGGTTGCCCCGACGTTCCTCAAACCGAACGACATTACCTTGTAATCTAAGGTGCCCCATGGGGTAATGAATGAAGTTTTCTCCATATCTTCCGGCACCATTTTGATTTGATTATAGCCCGAGAATCCATCCAAGAAGGAGAAGACTTTGAACTTTGTTATACTGTCAACCAGCATGTCTACGTGCGGTAAGGGAAAGTCATCCTTTAGACTGGCTTTGCTCAGATCCTTGTAATCTACACACATTCTGACTTTTCTGTCCTTTTTCTGAACTGGCACTATGTTGGCTAACCATTGAGGATATTTTGAGGTGGCGAGAAACCTGCGTCTATCTATTTCTGCACTTCCTCTTTGATCTTGATAGCCATATCTGGATGAGTCCGTCTCAACCTTTGTTTCACCGGAGGACATTCTGATTTCAACGGTAGATGATGTTCCACGATTCTGGTATCCAACCCTGGCATGCCCTAATAGGACCAAGCAAATACATTTGGAAACTCTTTGAGAAGTCTTATCAAACTTTCTTTGATATTCGGACTGAGCAATGGTCCAATCTTAACTTCCTTCTTTTCTTCCTCTGATCTCAAATTGACCGTTTCCAACGGCTCTTTGTGAGGTTTAATGGACCTTTCCTCATGCCTGAGTAATCGAGAGATCTCTTCTAGAACTTTTGTGTCCTCTTCTTCTTTAGCTACGAATACCTAGAATTCAAAGTTGGGAGAAGACATTGGATCGTATGTTTCAACGGGGTTTAAAACAAGCAATCTACATGACGTGATGATTCATTTTTTAGAAGAGATAGAGAGAATGCAAGAGTGTGTGCAGTATATTTTCTGAAAACGCTTGTTTTTATTTGTTGATTTAGGATTACCATTTTCTGAAAAACGAAAAGTGAAAACATCAATAAATGCGAGAATTACAGAATGACGTTATTTATTTATGATTTTGTCGATTCTTGAAATACAGCCCTATAAAACAAAACTCTGTCGCTTTGGGCAAAGCGAAGAGGGATATTTACAGAAAAGTGAGCCCTATAAAAACATCTGTTTCACCTGGGCAGGGTGAAAGGTTAAAATAAAGGTGGCAATTACTTAGACTTATGGACGACTTTCGGGACATCGACAACAACCCATTGGCGACGAACTCCTTGGGGAATCACAAAGTCTGGTACCTTCTTTCTTGGCTGATCCTCAGAAATGACGCTGATTTCTGGCAGAGCAGGATTGTCGGAGTCTTTCTCCCATGCAGAGTTGTCGTAAACAAACTCTTCTGTTGTATCTTTTATAGTGTTTTCACTCTCAAAAGGATCTCCCCATCCAGTTGGCTGGATGTCCACGTATCTGATGCGAGAGCTTTCAGGAGCGGTGTACTTGACTAAGAAGTCGTACTTGCCACTCTGCTGTCCTAAAGTGTCCCATACTTCTGTGGGAATAGAGGAGTCATCCTTCTCAATGACGTTGACCTCAGGAAAAGCATAGTTGATGAACTCTTGTCCGGTAGTCTTTGCAGATTCATCATTGTGCTGGATATCTTTTGAATGTCCTGAGTAATGATCCCATGATTCGGTGGAGACGTGGGTATTTCTTTAAATATTACTCAGCTGATAAGCATCGTTGGACTGACTCTTTTGCTCCAAGTCTTCTGGGTACGGCTTCCAGATAGGCAGGTCATCCAGGGAATCATAGCCATAGTTGTCTTTCATTAGATTATCTTCCGCTAATGAATTGGGTGGAGTACGACATACTTCAGGATCGCAATCTCTATAGATCATCTGAACGTCTGCTTGGGAAAACAGGATGGCGTGTGGGTTTCATCCTGAGACATATAACCATTGTCGTTAAGATATGATTTCCATTCCTCGTCTGTATCAGAGGAGTCACTTTTATCGATGGTGTGTACTTCTTAAGACACTGGGTGGAGGAAGCCCCCACTGTGGAAGAAGTCTTGAATGGGATGAAAACTTTCATCTTTCTTTGCAGTTTGGGTACAGGCTGAGGAGAAACCAAGACCTTTCTTTGTCTTGTTATCTGTAGGAATTATGATATGTCCCCATCCTTTTACTTATTACTCTTGATCACTTTGAGAGCATCTTTGTATGAGGAAATCGACGTCCCTCTTGCTGGTCGATTCTCATTGCTCACCGAGAGTGTTTGAAACTGGGTTCCAACAACCTCCTCGGGTTCTACACAGGAGAATGATGATAAGTTGCTCACTATTAAGGCTTGCTCTCCGCATACTGTTACTAACTTGTCATTCTTGACAAACTTCAGCTTCTGGTGAAGTGTCGAAGTGACTGCCCCAGCTTCGTGTATCCCAGGTCTTCCTAATAAACAGTTGTATGCGGCCCGGATGTCCATGACCTGGAAAGTGACTTGGAAAGTGAAATTCTGGCCTATGCAGATAGCAGATGTCCTAACACATGTCAAGACATTGTGCTACATAATCATTTAAACTTGGAGGCGCAATAGCAAACTGATACCTTGAATATCAGAACTGCACCATCACAGATGTCACAACATCTGATCCAACATGTTCATCATGAACCCTAACAGAAATGTAAATCTGCAGAATGGTAAAGAACACAGTAATTGTTAACCCAGTTCAGTGCAACTCACCTACATCTGGGGGATACCAATCCAGGAAGAAGACTTCACTATTGTGTAGACTGTTACAAAGTTAAACTCCCACGTTTACAACTTTATTCCTAACATCTACCCCATGAACATCTTTACCAAGGTTAAACACAAACGTTTAGAACCCTGATACGAGATACTGTAACACCCCAATTCCCATCGCTAATAAATAATACATAAATAAATCAGAGTGAATAAAAATTTATTTTTCCGACAGAAACAAGGATGCCACATTTAAAGAAAGAAAACACAATCCCTGCTCATAAATTTGATACATAACACAAAATGGAATAAACATAAAAGGGAAACTTTTTCCATACAAAAGTAAAGTTCAATTATGGAATAAAGCGGAAAGATCCATAACTAAATGGTTTTACAAAATAAATTGTTTTATAACATCAAAATATTCGTACAAAGGTAATACAAAATAGATCCAACAAATGTATACATATATAACAAAAGCGTTCCCTGACTCCCGTGTTACGTATCAGAGCAGACTGACTGACAAACGGATGGAGAACTAATCTTCACAAAAGCCTCCAAGACTACTAATCTGCAATTGCCTCATAGAGCAACAAACCACAGCAAAAGGGTGAGAAACACAATCATAATAAAATTGTATACAAGTATATAATAACACAAAATGCACATGTCAAACATTCTCACCACAACTTACACCATAATTCAAGTACAAATCAACACCATTCATATCTCATACATCCATCACAAAGGCATATCAATCATGCACAATACATTTATCACCAACATATATATATATATATATATATATATATATATATATATATATATATATATATATATATATATATATATATATATATATATATATATATATATATATATATATATATATCTATCTCACCTCATCAATTCCATTCACAATTCCAAACAAAATCAATCCATTCATGATTTATGCAAATGCAAAGAGACCGACACAACGACTCTATGCAAATGCGGTACCATTCCATCCATTATTCTCATCATTAGTTCACTCAGGAACTATTGGAATTATCGCTTGTTACTTAGTGTAACTCCCCGTCGGGCAAACAATGTTCCCCGTTGCTTTAGGTCCTCTTGGTATAAGGCTCACGACGTTTCTGGATCACTTTAGGTCCTCTTTGTATAAGGCACACAATCCGATTGCTCTAGGTCCTCTTTGTATAAGGCACACGATGGTCTATAATCATCGCTTTAGGCCCTCTTTGTATAAGGCACACGATGTTATAGCGAATTCCCCCGGGAACCGTTTCGTCGCTCACACCCACTAGGGCACACGACATCACAAGATGCATATCATGATGCTTGGCATACAATGACTCATGACAATCAAATGCATACATATACACATCCATAGTCATGCATATATAATCAAACACAACACAATGCATTTTCTTGCCCTTAGGCCATAAACCATCATCATAACATTTCATCACATGCATTCACATCATATAATATCACACAAGTCATACGATATATATCAAAAGCATATTGCATGATAACACATCAAATACACACCATTAAAACGGTAAAAGTCAACAAAACGACACATTCCCAAATTCCCGATGTAATACCCCAAAATTTGCTCTCCCCTTTTGTCATCATAGCATGGCATTATCATTTATCATATCATATCCACCTCATTAACATTACATTGCATTTAACATAGAAAAATGAAGCATGGCATCCTTCTTACCATCAGGGCATGTGATCAGGTGGAAGGTGGACAATCAAGGAATCATTCAAAGCACAAAAAGGTCAATCAAGTTGGCTCTAGGCAAGCCAAGAGGTCTCTCATGTCTCATACTATCTCAATTGATCTTCCAAAACCTCAAGGAAGTGAGATTCAATGGGAGATTGAAGCACTACATCTTTCACTATGCAAGAGGTTCAAAAATTGAAGGAAAACCCTCAAAAGAGATAGCTCATTGATTCAAAATCATTCTCAAGTGGCATTTCTCATCATCCTTTAAGAGGATACACAACATACTCTGAGGAATTTGGATTTGGAAGATGTGCAATTTCCTCCTAACCAGAGAGGGTCAAAATTAGGGTTTCTAATAAAATCAGGATATCTCTGATTTTTTGGACAAAGCTTGTTGTCATGATATTCTACATGTTCTTAAGTGTATGTGTATGGAAAATTGCCTCTCAATTGGTTTTGGAAGTGTTTCAATTGGAAGAAAGATAAAAAATCAGGGAATTTGGGGCCAAGTCAAATAATCAGAGGAAAAAGTCAACTCTTGACTTTTTGAGGCCAAATTCATGAAATTCATGTTATATGTGACCAATGTACAAAATTTGATTAAGAAACTCCAAAGGAATCATGAAAAAATCAAGATTTGGAAAGTTGCCATTTTTGGATGAAGTAGGGTTACTAAAAATAGCAAGTTTTGGCCATTTTGCATCAGAATTGGAACCAAGGCCATTCAAAATTGAAGCACCAAATGAAAATTCCACTCTGCCTCAATGAAAGGCCTTGCTTTGAGCTTCAAATCCATGGGTAGAACATCTCCATTGGATAAAAATTGAGGGAGATATGATTGATCAAAGGTGGAGGAAAGTAGGCCAAAAACCATGTCATGACCAAGTTTGGCCAGGTCTGCGCGCAGTCATTTTCACAAACATGTGGTGGGCCAGAAGTACACTCATTTTATTCATGGTTAGAGGCCTCAAATGGAAAATCTTTCAACATCAAAGTTGTTCCCCTATGTGAGAGCTTCAAGATTGATGTTTATGATTTTTTCATCTGATCAATTTATGGAGAGTTATAATGGTCCAAATATGAGGGTGTCATGCTGAAAATTCCCCAAGTCACCATGCCTTGTCTGCAAGCCAAGTTGCTCGCCACACACCAGTTGCGATTTCCAATATTTCAGGTCATTTTTGAGCAAGATAGAGTTCTAATTTCTAATCTTGTTTCACACCAAACTTGTAGTATTACACTTCTTCTTTCCAATGATCCCAAAACATCATCAAACCATTCACTAAATTGAGAGATTTTCACCTGCAAATCACAATGCTTGACACTGATGCATTAACAGCTTGGTGCACGATTTTTGCTCAAGCTTACAACAAACACTTGTGTACTTTTGTTTCTTCATTTGGACAAACCTTGCTCTTATCATGCATGTACATCATAGCAGCCATACATCAAAGGGGAAAGTGTTTGAACAAATAGCTTGTGCACTAAGTAATGTCATGCTGCAATGTCATAACATCATCTCATCACCACTGATTCACTTCTTCCTCACCATAGCTGCTATGAGCTCACCATCACCATAGTTAATCTCACCAACTCGTGCCACTAACCTCCTCACTCATTCTGTTAACTCAGAACTCAGTTAACTAGCTCAGTTAACTTGAGTTCTAACTGTCAACCATATGAGTTAATTCTTAACCAGCCACATAAATAGAAATCTCACACACATTTGAGAGGGGGATTCATTTTCACGATTTTCACCAATCATCCTCACTTTTTCTCTCTGAACTTTCTCTCTGAGTTCTCTCTTATTGCACGATTCCTTCTTCATCTAATCATCTTCACCAGCAAGTATTCATTATTGTTCAAGAACAAGCTGAAACAAGGTGAATTCCTCAAGAGATATCTCATTTCAGATTTGATTTCTTCTCCACTCTCAAGCATATACGAGCATTTATTTTGCTCAAGCAAGTTCAAGAGTTCAAGTTCTCCCCTCTGGTTTTCTGAAGATCCAAGAATCTCCACGTTTCAGGTTCTTATTTCTCCAATTATTTTGCATTTTAGTCACTGATTATAGCTTGTTTGGTGTTGATAATAGCTTACTAGAAGCAATGTGACATTTCTGGCTAGTTGATAGACCTCTTAGAGGTGTAGATCCAATGTTAGGGCAAATGTGTTTCTGTTCGATTCTCTCGTTTCATGAACTTTTTGTGCGTTTTATCACTGAATTCGTGCTCTACGTAAGCTCAGCTTCATTTTGGTATCATGTTTGTGTATTTTGGTGAGGTACGAAGGTTGCAGACGGTGGTGATTGACCGGAGAAGGTGACCGGAGGTCATTCTCCGGCCGGTGACTTCAACTGTTAGGGTTTGCATTGTTTTAATCTCATTCGTTCATGTTTCGTTATCGTGTGGCTTATGTGGAGACAACACATTAAAAATCACATGCCACTCACGTGCATTTTTCTGAATTTTATTTAAACCTTGTGTGGCCTGGTACATGGTAAGTGGCATGTGTCCTCACGTGCATGCGTTGATTTTGAGTACTTTGACTTTGGTTTGACTTGGACTTGATCTAATGGTTGTGAGTGAGTCAAGATTGTTGACTGAGGGTTCATACTTGTTATTGTGTTTGGCGCGTAAATGGACCTATGCAGATTGATAATCACACCCGCCTGTTTCCAAGCCCAATTAATTTGCACTGCATTATTGCTATGTTCATACCCCCTTCCCTTTGCATTTCATTTTCATTTTTCCTTTATTGTACATGTTTCATTTCTAATTTTTAAAAATACCAAAACATATTGGAAAATTCTACAAAAATTCATGTGTATTCTTAAAACATTTAGGAAATTTTTCATGATTTTATTTTCTGATTTTATGACCTTTTTACCCCTGGTCCATAATTTTCTTTGAATTTCCATTTAGATGCATTCTAAGCATGATACATGAATTTGTTTAATTTTGTTCTTGCTCATTACCATCTATTTTGACATGATTCTTTTTGCATTGATTCACTAATACATTGAAGCATGTTATATGATTTTTGTTTGATTTTTTAGGTCACTTTATCATATGTCTTGATGCCTATATTTGCTCCACTTTGCATGATGTTTCAATTTGACCTAATTGCTTTGTTTGAAGTCATTTTGCTCTAAATTTTTACATGCTATCTTGATGTATGATGCATTTCTGACCTAGGAATTCCAATGATATGCTGGCATAATTTTCATGAATCCATTTGGTCTTTGTTTGATGCATCACATTGGATGTATAATCCATGGCATGTCATTACAACTTTAGTGCATGTTTACATGAATTCTTTTGTGCACATTTGTATGAGCATTTGCATATGTTATGAGCCATTCATATGATATTATAGGTCTTTGATACACATTATAGGTCATCTTTACATGTTCATTTCAATTTGAACTTTGTGCATCATTAACATGTATTGTTTGCCCTTTCTTTTTGAACTTTCATTTCAATTCTTCTTATATTACTTCTTGAATGTCTTGAAGTTACCTCATAAATACTTTTGAGATGTTTATAAACCCTTTTCCATTTAGTTTCAATTCTGGTTGTTGATTTACATGTTCCATTTATGCATGTCCTCTTCATTTCTTTCCATCTTTCATCTACCCCTTCTTCTTGTAACATGTTTAAATGCTAATGGGTGATGATGGTTGCTTATTCACTTGCACTTGTATGATAATAACCATTGGTTTCCATATGATGCCCATTCTGGTTGTGGTTCTAGGATTTGTTTTCTCATTTAATTCTTGTGAGTTTTATGATGCATTACATGTTCTTTTACTTCTTATACTTCTTATACATGTTTACTAACCATGTAGGGGCTTCGGTAAGTTTCAATTGAGTGTGGATAAGGAATCCACATTCAACTTCTATCCTTTCTCTTTTACAATTCCATTTTGTGTTTTGCTAAGCACTTATGTGCTTTCTTTTAATAACTCATTACTTTCCCTTTTTGAATTACAATTCATCTTCTACCTTAGAAGTGAATTGTTTAATTCATTCTTTCTTTAGACTTAGGGTTGAAACCTCACAAACCTTAGGATCACTCCCTTAACTAATCAATTAGGATTGAGTCTTAGTCCATATAGATTTTTACCTTTATCCTCCCTTGAGTCTCTTTTCTCATCTCAAAGAAAATTCAAAATATCTAATAAAGGTAGGCATTTATTGCATTTAGGCCTTTCATATAAAGAAAAGATTATAAGGGGTCTTCTCTTATAATCTTAAGATGTGTAGCATATGGCCCATCTTAGGTCAATGTGTTACATATTTGATCTTGTATGAGGGACTTAAATGCAATACTTGTTGAAGGTGCAAATAATAAAAAACACTTCTTCACTTCATAATCAACAAAACACTTAATAAACACAAGTATGCTAGTGTGTTTGAACCTTGATAATTGGAACTAAGTGTGAGGGTCTTCTTCACTCTTAGTGTGCTTTCTTACCCATTCCATCTTGGAATGTGAGAAGGTACACATTCCAATGACTAAGATTCAGATACACTATCATATGCAAACAAATGAAAAAACTCTTAAAAGACAAAAACAAACAATAACGTCTTTCCTTCGGGAATTCTTTTCTCATCTCATTCATTCTCAACGCACGAACGCGCTTCTACTCGTTCTCTTGCAAGACGGTAACGCACTCGGACCAGCGAGCCTGCAACACCTGAGCTAGAACGTAAGCCGTTCTCTAAAAAACACAATTCATCCCCAGTGAGGGGAACTACGTCGCTCTGATTCTCATGCTCCCGATGAGATACGTAGGCAGTGGGGTAGGGCCCATGCGAGCACTTCTTTTATTTTCCCTACATTTGTTTCTCGTTCCTTTTCCAGTTCTCTTTTCGTTCCTTTTCCAGTATTCTTTTCTATCACCCTTTGATCGAGACAAGCAAGCGTGGATCCCATCGGGTACGATGGACGCGAGGGGGTGCTAATACCTTCCTCTCGCGTAACCGACTTCCGAACCCATTTCTCTTGGTCGCAAGACCATGCTTTTCCTTTCTCTCAGGTTTACGCGGTGTTTCCTTTCCCTCTCTTGGGATAAATACACATTGCTGGCGACTCTGTTTCGGTGCCACTTTCGCGTTTGTACTAGGATAAAAATCCCGGGAGCGACACCCGACATAATTAAATCGGCCAACAATGTCAAAGCCTCTTTAATAAGAAAGATCATCTCAATAGCTTCCTAATAGTACCAAGAACGCCTCGATCCGAGTTACGAATCAAAAGTTACAGCATCGAACGCAAAATCGGGAACCATTCTACACCCTCTCTGGTCATACGCGTATTGCCTTAGGCCATACACGTACTGCCCAGCTCGCTCGCCCATTCCATACACGCAATGCCCAAAGTGCTACGCGTATGGGCAGAGGCTAATTTCTTCCCAAAAATTCCACTAAAACTCCATACGCGTATTGCCTCACTTGTTACGCGTAATGCCATGCCACCTACGCGTACCCTTACGCAAATCAGCAGAAGGTCGTGAAAAATGTGTTCCATACGCGTATTGCCCTCATTTCCCCCTTGCCATACGCGTATTGCCTGAACCAATACGCGTAATGCCAAGCCTGATACGCGTATGGGCAGCGAAACCAGAATTTTTCCTGCATAATTCCTATTACGAATTCACCCAATTCCTCCCCCAAATCTCACCTAAACAACAGCAAATTACCAATAGATTTCACAACAACATCTATCTAACATGTCTCTGCAATTAGGAACATTAAAACATGATTTCAGACACAATTTGAATCAAATTCTAACAATCTCAACATATTAATGGTTTTGGTTCTATATCCAATTTCAACCAAATATCACACAAATACATACATACATAATCATACACAAGTATAGGATAATCGAGTTTCACACCCTTACCCGATTAATCGTGTTTTCAAAAGTCGGTTGAATCGATTCCTTACTCTCCAAGTTTTTCCCCTTTTCTTCTTTTCTTTTCTCTTTTCCTTCTTCTCTTTCTCTTCACTTCTTTCTATTTTTCTCTCTTTCTAACCTCTATTTTCTATTTTATGAAAAATAGCCAAGCAAAAAGACCAAAATACCCCTACACTCAAATATCTCGCAAACGCTCCCAAAACGTGATAAAACATAACAACGATGAAAAATAATATATTGTCAAATAAAAGTCAAGAATAAAATAATATAAAAACGAAAATAATTAAATCGACTCGATTAAATAAATAAGACAAAACGGGCGTTACAATTCTCCCCCACTTAGACATTTTCGTCCTCGAAAATATAACTGAGACGAACGACTCCGGATACAACTCCCGCATCCAACTAACCCACTCTCATGCCAACAAAAGGCAACACCACGAGTAACATAAACTGACAAACCACCTCGCTAACCACAACTACAACAACGACACAACAACGACAACAAGATGCAAAGCCCATACAATGCACTTGACGACTAAATCACGACTCAAGGAAAACCACGTTACTAATACTCAGGTAACACTCCCCTAATTCCCCACACCGGAATTAGCTACTCGCACTCGAACCATCACAATGGAAACGAGGCAACAACACAAACAAGAACCTAAAGTCCCATGACACAACAACGTCTCAACAACCTCTACATAACCACAATACTAACATCCTTGTCACACAACAATATTACAACAATGCTACGATTCACCAATCGAACATATAACCAAAACATCCATCTACATAGTAGCCCATGAATAATATTTAAACCTTTCACCTAACACTTCCATTCTGAAACGTCCAATGGTCTCATCATTCCAACATGTTTCCAATGTTCAACCTATGAACTCTTACAAGTCACACACTCATATACGAAATGTGCCACATCACGATTCCGCTGTGCACTCTGATTACTTGTAACCATCAAAACTACTAATCTCACGGCCAAAGTCTAACTCTTTCTCATATTCACCAAAAATCACTGTTCACTTTAATATTCCCAACCTCACACTCTCCTATGTTATCTCACACACCCGACACAAGTCTCTGAACTGCTCAAATAATTTTAATTCTCTGACCATCAAAACAGACATGCATAAAAACTTTCGACTTAACTTTTCAGGCACAACCTTAGCTTTTCCCGAAGGATAATCCAAACCAAATTCATAACTCGTCATGAATTCCAACCCTCCTCGTTGTCTCATACTCTATTCCTTCAGGCTAAACAAGTACTCTAAACTCTTGTGATTACTAAACACTTCGAACCTAGAACCATAAAGATAATACCTTCAAACCTTCCAACACAATACAACCGCAACCAATTCCAAATCCGGAATAGTATAGATTCTTTTATGAATCCTCAATTATTGTAAAGCATATGCCACGACTTTACCCTCTTGCATTAACACACTGACTAAACTCATCAAAGATGCATCCCAATACCGCATAAACGGTTGATCAGGAACACGCAGTATCAAAACTGGAGCCGTAGACAACTTCTACTTTAGCTCTCTGAAGCTTTCCTCACAACCAACATCCCAAAGCAAATGACTTACCTTTTGCAAGTCAACTGGAGTAACAAAAACGCCAACTTGGAAAAGCCTTTTATAACCTTCGGTAATAACCAACTAGAGTCCAAAAAGATTCTAATCTCCTTAACCAACTTCAAAGCCTCTCAATGTAGAACTGCATCTACTTCCGATGGATCCCTTAACCATACTCTCATCTGAAATAACATATCTAAGAAAAATAACCTTTTTAAACCCAAATTCTCACTTGAATAACTTAGCATAAAACTTCGTCTCTTTTCAACACTTGTAATTCCATTCTCAAACACTCTACCTGATCTTCCTCTGAGTTTATAACAGATCCGAATATCCTCAATCAAAGCCATTACGAGCTTATCCAAATAAATATGGAAGATACGCTTCATCTATTCCACAAACATTATAGACGCATTACTAACACCAAATAACATCACTGTACATTGTAATGCCCAACCAAATTCCAAAAGATATAAATTCTTAAAGCTTTTGCAAAAATTTTCACTGGGTAACTGGTTACTCACATACAAGCTTAACCGAGTAAATAACACCCTAATCCGATGATAACAACCATAACCAGTCACATGAAAATGATCAAAGCCTCAACTCACACAATTCACCACTCTTATCAAACATTCCAAACAATTGTAATTTCACTTAAACTCAACCAAACCATTCCAGTTATCTATTCATGAAAGTGGACACTTATTCTCAATCGTTACCTTATTCAACTGTCAGTAATCCATACACAATTTCTTCGCTTAACAGTCCAAATTCCATAAATCCCAACATGTAGCAACCACAAACCAAAAACAACTCTCAAATATTACATTCACACCTAAGGGTTTTCCCAAAATTTCCATTAATGCCCTAAAGCTTCAAAAACTCCAGAACTCACCAAAACTCTAAGTTTTGCTTTCCATAGTCTCAATACCATCATACATATCATGCTTGTTATTCCGTTCAATCATCCATCCTTTTTGTTGCTAACACAACTGGAGCTCTCTAAGACGGCACACTTGGTCTCACAAATCCCTTTTTCCAGTAAATCTTCCAACCGCTCTTTCAATCTGAGTTTCACTTCATAAAAGTTCTTCTACTTACTTAGCAGATCCAAACCTCTAATATTCCCCTTCGTCAAATTTGAGTTCACACTCTACTCTCTGAGAACAACCATTAACGATACTCAATCGTTCTCTCTCAATGACTCCCCAACTGGACCAACATACCAAAACCTGTAATCCGTCTCATCTTCCGATATTAGAATCTTCATCGACTCAACAAAATAATCCGTAATCATTTCCTTATTCCAAACACTTCATTTCACACACTATCAAAGCCTGAAAGACACGTCTATTCCATCCAACATAATTCCCGTCTGCTATCAACAAGAGATTAAGGGTGATCAGTTCCTCAATTTGTCAATAAACAGCCGACAATCATGATGGGGCATAAACTGTCTTTACCAATTATAATAGCATCTCTTACCTCCAGTGCACAAAACTAACTAAGGCACAAATCCTTGGTTGACATAAACCTTACCTCCGCATTCCCTCCGAAATCGGGAACAACACTGTCCAAATAACATTTACAATCTTGCGACCAACGCTCCACAACTGAAGCAACTTGGAGAAGCACCAGCTTCTCCCCCACTTATCTCATTCTCACACCTGAAGACAAAGGATTAGAAAAACCAGAAAGTACTGACAGTGTTTCACACACATATCACGTACTAAAGAACAAACAACGTCGACAGTATTCAACTGTCACACCAACTGACTCAACAACTTGGCCGGACGGACCGACCAATTTGATACCACAATTGTAACACCCCAATTCCCATCGCGAATAAATAATACATAAATAAATCAGAGTGAATAAAAATTTATTTTTCCGACAGAAACAAGGATGCCACATTTAAAGAAAGAAAACACAATCCCTGCTCATAAATTTGATACATAACACAAAATGGAATAAACATAAAAGGGAAACTTTTTCCATACAAAAGGAAAGTTCAAGTATGGAATAAAGCGGAAAGATCCATAACTAAATGGTTTTACAAAATAAATTATTTTATAACATCAAAATATTCGTACAAAGGTAATACAAAATAGATCCAACAAATGTATACATATATAACAAAAGCGTTCCCCGACTCTTGTGTTACGTATCAGAGCAGACTGACAGACAAACGAATGGAGAACTAATCTTCACAAAAGCCTCCAAGACTACTAATCTGCAATTGCCTCATAGAGCAACAAACCACAGCAGAAAGGTGAGAAACACAATCATAATATAATTGCATATAATTATATAATAACACAAAATGCACATGTCAAACATTCTCACCACAACTTACACCATAATTCAAGTATAAATCAACACCATTCATATCTCATACATCCATCACAAAGGCATAGCAATCATGCACAATACATTTATCACCAACATATATATTTATATATATATATATATATATATATATATATATATATATATATATATATATATATATATATATATCAACTCATCAATTCCATTCACAATTCCACACAAAATCAATCCATTCATGATTTATGCAAATGCAAAGAGACCGACACAACGACTCTATGCAAATACGGTACCATTCCATCCATTATTCTCATCATTAGTTCACTCAGGAACTATTGGAATTATCGCTTGTTACTTAGTGGAACTCCCCGTCGGGCAAACGATGTTCCCCGTCGCTTTAGGTTCTCTTGGTATAAGGCTTACGACGTTTATGGATCGCTTTAGGTCCTCTTTGTATAAGGCACACGATCCGATTGCTTTAGGACCTCTTTGTATAAGGCACACGATCGTCTATAATCATCGCTTTAGGTCCTCTTTGTATAAGGCACACGATGTTATAGCGGATTCCCTCGAGAACCGTTTCGTCGCTCACACCCACTAGGGCACACGACATCACAAGATGCATATCATGATGCTTGGCATACAATGACTCATGACAATCAAATGCATACATATACACATCCATAATCATGCATATATAATCAAACACAACACAATGCATTTTCTTGCCCTTAGGCCACAAACCATCATCACAACATTTCATCACATGCATTCACATCATATAACATCACACAAGTCATACGATATATATCAAAAGCATATTGCATGATAACACATCAAATACACACCATTAAAAAAGTAAAAGTCAACAAAACGAAACATTCCCAAATTCCCGACATAATTAAATCGGCCAACAATATCAAAACCTCTTTAATAAGAAAGATCATCTCAATAGCTTCCTAACGGTGCCTAGAACGCCTCGATCCGAGTTACGGATCAAAAGTTACGGCATCGAACGCCAAATCGGGAACCATTCTACACCCTCTCTGGTCATACGCATATTGCCTTAGGCCATACGCGTACTGCCCACCTCGCTCGCCCATTCCATACGCGTAATGCCCAAAGTGCTACGCGTATGGGCAGAGACAAATTTCTCCCCAAAAATTCAACTAAAACTCCATACGCGTATTGCCTCACTTGTTACACGTAATGCATTGCCACCTACGCGTACCCTTACGCAAATCAGCAGAAGGCCGTGAAAAATGTGTTCCATACGCGTATTTCCCTCATTTCCCCCTTGCCATACGCGTATTGGCCAAACCAATACGCGTAATGCCAAGCCTGATACGCGTATGGGCAGCGAAACCAGAATTTTTCCTGCATAATTCCTGTTACGAATTCACCCAATTCCTCCCCCAAATCTCACCTAAACAACACCAATAGATTGCACAACAACATCTATCTAACATGTCTCAGCAATTAGGAACATTAAAACATGATTTCAGACACAATTTGAATCAAATTCTAACAATCTCAACATATTAATGGTTTTGGTTCTATATCCAATTTCCACCAAATATCACACAAATACATACATACATAATCATACACAAGTATAGGATAATCGAGTTTCACACCCTTACCCGATTAATCGTGTTTTCAAAAGTCGGTTGAATCGATTCCTTACTCTCCAAGTTTTTCCCCTTTTCTTCTTTTCTTTTCTCTTTTCCTTCTTCTCTTTCTCTTCACTTCTTTCTATTTTTCTCTCTTTCTAACCTCTATTTTCTATTTTATGAAAAATAACCAAGCAAAAAGACCAAAATACCCCTACACTCAAATATCTCGCAAACGCTCCCAAAACGCGATAAAACATAACAACGATGAAAAATAATATATTGTCAAATAAAAGTCAAGAATAAAATAATATAAAAATGAAAATAATTAAATCGACTCGATTAAATAAATAAAATAAAACGGGGTGTTACAGATACCCCACTCACTTCCCTTACTCACCAACTGTGATTTGTACATCATCCCTATCAATACAAAAATCTGTCAAGCATACTTGACAAACAAGCTAACTCGGATTTGCTTAAAAGCTTCATCCAAGAATAATACACAATCCAATACCTCAAGGCTTATGGATCTGTGCGACACCTATGTCTACCGCAGTGTATCAACTGATACAAAGGGTGACTTACAAGAGAAACCTACGACTCTCAAACCTAAAACCTACTTTACAAAATAGGATTCCTAAGTCTATGCCGTCGTCTCTCCCTCCTTCTGTCTAGGTCTTGGTCTTCTTTTATAGTCTTCTGCTGAGTTGGGCTTTGTATTGTGCTTCCTTGATCCATTGCTAGTCATGCCTTGAATCATAAAACAAATTTAAACAAAACCTGATATGACAGTCATGATGTCCAGTCTTCATGATGTGACATTTCACTCGACATCTTTAGTCTTGGTTTGAATCCTTCATGTTGGAACATCTTTCCCAACATTATGTTTTACCAAAATTTAGTCAAACTCTTGGAGCCATCAATCTCCCCCTTTTTACCAATTTTGGCTAAAACATCCTTCAACCTGATGATGCATGCAGTGGAAAAATGCTTGAAGCAAGTGGTGAGGAAGAAGGAGAAGATAATTTGGAGTTACCCTCTTCATTTCCATCCTTCAACCTAATAATGCATGCAGTGGAAAAATACTTGAAGCAAGTGGTGAGGAAAAAGGAGAAGATAATTTGGAGTTACCCTCTTCATTTCCTTGTGATACCTGGAACACATACATACACCTCTCAGCAATAATCCATTCTCCCCCTTTTTAGCCAAAAGATGGCAAAAGTGGCCCATGCATACCCAAACCAAAATGATGCTTACCCACATCTGAACATAACTCATTTTCCCTCAACTTAAGACGAGTGTTTCCACCTCTTCTTAAAAAAAACTATGTAGATAGAGCCAAAAGACTAGTCAAAGATTCCATCGTTTCTGACTTGTCCTCGAAACTACTTCTAAACCTTGTCCTAATACCTAACCTGATATTTTCAGGCTTATGGTCCCCACAGATAGGACTTTCTTAATCCAGATTTAGCAGACTCGATTACAATCAAAATTCTTTCATTAGCACAGAACTAATTTCTTCATGTCAGCAACCAATAGATTTCTGTATTGTATAAACTCTTCACAGTTTTTCTTGACTACAATCTGCAGAGAAAAATAAATTCTCCCAGACTCATCAATGATTCTTAAGCATCCAATAAGAACCATTCCCAATACACATGTACTGCCAAGTTTCCCACAACTTGCAACAATACAAAATGTCAAGACATCCTCCTTGACATCTCAGTTTGCTTGACGCACAGATGCAAACTGGAACTATAACAATAATGCCAAGCCATCCTCCTTGACATCTCAGTTTGCTTGATGCACAGATGCAAACTGGAACTACAACAATAATGCCAAGACATCCTCCTTGACATCTCAGTTTGCTTGAAGCACAAATGCAAACTGGAACTTCATCTTAGATCAAGAGGCATCTCCCCCTGACTAAGGTAACTGGTGCTCTTCCACGGAACACCCAAGCTAATGACTAGAAAACATAAGACGCATCTTCATGTCTTCAAAAGCGCACCCTCTGTTCAACACACCTACTGAACGCAACCATTAACTCTCTTATTGTTCCCTCTAATAAGAAACAATAATCACTCACACATGATCACCATCATGCTACCTGTGAGATGTGTATGCCAACCATAACAAACTCTTGGCTTGAGATCAAAGTCCCATTGATCCCCCTCATCCTGCAACCATCTACACACCACACGAACTCCTCTTGAATTCTCATGTATAGACCTCCAGCTGCTTGAGGCACAAACCAATTGAGTCAGAATGCCTCACATTCCTCAAAGAGACGCACAGGGCCCCTTAGTTTGTTATAACGATGTTAGCTATCGTATGCATGCTCCAGCTGCTAAACTGATCCGCTACTAGCATGACTTGCTCCAAGGGCTCCAATGTCGTATGCAAGATTTTCCACCGACCTCACCAGGCCAACATTAGAGATAAACACCCCGCAATCCAAGACGGTCATTCCTATCATTCTCCCGTATGATAATCTGGAATACTTCTGATTTATGGTGAATCTCCACTTCTGAACGTATTCAGGAAACAGACTTCCATGCAATCAACACATGATTCACTTCAGTCTTCACAAACACTTACATCCTCCTTCCAAGGAACCCTTCTACTCCATCATTCTCCCGGATGATCATGTAGATACTTCTTGGACACGATGCAAGAAACCAGTTCATCACAGAACCTGAAATCCTTCATAAGGATAACTAACCGAAGGATGTTCTAACATCTGTTAGGACATCTTCCACACATCATAGACACCACACACCATGGTTCTTGATATGTTCCACCACTGGCTTACTATCATCATAGTAATCCACACTGAAGATCTTCACACAACACTGCATCACCAGCTTGAACAAAGCAGACTTCAAAAACCCAGAGAGAAATAAACTCTCATCCACCAAGAAGGTATACTTTCATCCTCAACCCAGAACTTTTTCCACAAGCTCCCAGAGAACCAGAACCTCCTTACAATTTCAACTAACTACTCTTCTACAAAAGAGCAATCAGTTTCAAGCATCCTGCTTGAAGCACATTGAAAAACCAATCAAATGCCACCTTTTGATTGAACTCACTCATCTTCAGAACTCCCACAAGATACCCTGATCTACTAATGAAATCAGATCTTCAAGTCACATGAACTACTTGCCCTATAGCAAGACATCTTGGATCCACCAAGCCTCTTAGTCATGTAACATCTTCTCATCCACAGCTCCCGCAAACTGCATGAGATAGACCTTTTTGAAGAATCCATCACTCCCATTCTCCTGTAGATCACCTTATCTTAAGCTGATGTGCCACATCACCAGATGAGACTTCTGATGTAAAGCTAGATGTCAAAACTTTTTGATATGACATCCAACCGTTGAATTCATCTCCTCCTTCTGCCACTTAGAAGAACCTCATCCCTTTGCAGAAACAGATTCCCATGCTCTCACTTACTTGATTCAACAACCAAGTTTTGAGTAGACAACCTCCATTCTGCTTTGAAATTCCAAAGACTTTAAACCTGCCACATCTGAATCTTTAGAAAATAAGTAGTCCAAGATTACCCCATAGCAATACTAAAGAATGCCACTTCCCTTAGTAGAGCCGTCAGTAGAAAGCCAGAGATAACTGCCACTTATCCTCGACCTTCACAACTAGAGCAAACACTATGCTCTAAAGCACCTGGATCAGAAATAAACTGACCCATGCTGTAACCTTCAAGATTATGATGTCTTCATAGTATTCCATCTCCATCTTTAACAGCATCACCATCTGGATAAGTCATTCACAATACTTTCCAGTAACAGATGCTAAGCCAATAATCCCAGGTCAACCTAGGAGACTTTTGAACGAATGCAGAACCTCTCCCATGATTATCCAAGCCTCTGATGAAAAGATGTTAGAACATCTGACAGAACATCCTCAATCTTGACTTTCAAGGATAATCAATTAAATACATGTGGATTCCACAAGTAGCAATTAATCTTAAATCCTTGTACAATAACCCTTCTTCACTGTTGTAGCTGAGCTCCACCAGATCATGTCATGAACACTTATACAGTATTCAATCTTTTTGCAAGTATCTTCTACAATGACAATGTTGAGATACCAAGGCTGCCACCCTTGACTCAAGTAACTAAGACTTTCTCTGAACAAGTCTTATTTACCTCAACAATTCTTCAATTAGATTGGATCCACTCTTAGGGTCAAGAGAGATGAATCCTTCCTTGCTGTTTTTGGATGGGGAAAATAAATCACCTCCACTTTCTTTAGATAGTGTTTCAAAGAAACACATTCTAGTTAGAAGAATAACTAGAAGACTCCAGATACACGACATAGATGCCTTTATGAGTGGACTTGAGAGAGATCTCAAGTATCTTTGGCAACCTAGCCGACCAATCATTTATCAAACTCCTAGAGCAAGAACCTGATAAACTTTAACTTAACTCCTCTCCTCTTCACTGACTCCAAACTGCACTAAGAAACAAAGCTTCCAAGTGCCAAGTCACCATACCAGATATCTAACCACAACTCCCTTTACTCCATTGCTCCCGACTTTGGAATAAAAGAATGCAGATATCTTCAAATATATAGAGGCCGACGATTGAGACCTTCCACCAACTGTCTTCAGTAACAACTCCAGAATCCCATAATTCTAGAGCTCTTCCATCAGAAACACATGCAGCAGAACCACTAAGGAACAGATCCTGCTTGCCCTAATAAGATGTCACAACATCTTATAAGACACACCAACAAGAGAACTAGCCACTTCTCCTGTAGTTGTTGTAGAATCTCCTCAGTAACAAGAACAACCTCCGAGTTGCTCCCTTCGATCCAGAACATTCATCTCATCCATTAATACCCTTGGGTATGTTTGAGTTGATTGATCTGATCTCCAAAACTTCTCCTTGTTTAAACGCCAGAAAGTATCTCCCAAAGATCTCATCCAGAACCAGACAGGATGCCTGCTCTGATACCAATTGAAATTCCGGCCTATGCACACAGCAGATGTCCTAACACATGTCAAGACATTGTGCTACATAATCATTTAAACTTGGAGGCACAACAGCAGACTGATACCTTGAATATCAGAACTGCACCATCACAGATGTCACGACATCTACCTTAACAGAAACGTAAATCTGCATAATGATAAAGAACACAGTAATTGTTAACCCAGTTCAGTGCAAATCACATACATCTGGGGGATACCAATCCAGGAAGAAGACTTCACTATTGTGTAGACTGTTACAAAGTTAAACTCCCACGTTTACAACTTTATTCCTAACATCTACCCCATGAACATCTTTACCAAGGTTAAACTCAAACGTTTAGAACCCTGATACGAGATATCCCACTCACTTCCCTTACTCTCCAACTATGATTTCTACGTCATCCCTATCAATACAGAAATCAATCAAGCATACTTGACAAACAAGCTAACTCGGATTTGCTTAAAAGTTTCATCCGAGAACAATACACAATCCAATACCTCAAGGCTTATGGATCTGTGCAACACCTATGTCTACCGCAGTGTATCAACTGATACAAATGGTGACTTAGAAGAGAAACCTACGACTCTCAAACCTAAAACCTACTTTACAAAATAGGATTCCTAAGTCTATGCTGTCGTCTCTCCCTCCTTCTGTCTAGGTCTTGGTTTTCTTTTATAGTATTCTGCTGAGTTGGGCTTTGTATCTTTCTTCCTTGATCCATTGCTAGTCATGCCTTGAATCATGGAACAGTTTTAAACAAAACCTGATATGACAGTCATGATGTCGAGTCTTCATGCTGTGACATTTCACTCGACATCTTTAGTCTGGGTCTAAATCCTTCATGTTGGAACATCTTTCCCACCATTATGTTTTACCAAAATTTAGTCAAACTCTTGGAGCCATCAAAAAGTGTGAGGACCGATGGTTATGGGAAGATCAACTTCACCGATGACTGTTTTTCTGGATCCATCAAAGGCTTTGACAATGATCTCACTGCCTCTCATCAGAGATCCTTGAAATGATAGTCGTATCACAGTGGATTTTGGCATAACATCATAGTTGATCCTGTGTCTACCAGTACGCTGGCTAGTGCATAGTCCTGTCATTTGACTGTAATGTTAAGCGCCATGTTGTGATTTTTTCCTACTTCTGGCAGTTCTTCATCACCGAATCCTAAATTATTTCAGGAAGTGATGTTGGAAATAATGTTGTTAAACTGTCGTGCCGTCACGTCTTGTTCTATGAAAGCTTGCTCCAAGACTTTCTGCAGAGCTTCCCTGTGAGCTTCGGAACTAAGCAGGAGAGATAGCACATAGATTCTAGATGGAGTTTGCAACAGTTAGTCTACAATGTTGTACTCACTTTTTTAGATAAGCTTCAGCATCTCATCATTGTTCTTTATGGATTGACTGTCTGGTTGATTAGGAACTTCTGTTTGAGGTTCCTTTTCTTTGGCGGGTTCTCCAACTCCTCTGTTGAAGATCCGACCGCTCCGTGTGACTCGACTAATGTCGGCAATGTTGACAACGGAGGGTAATGGAGTTTCCTTTCCATTTTCGATGGTTGTTGCACCGTACTTGTAAGGGATAGCCTTATCTGATTTGTACGGTACTGGACCTAGTAAGTAGATAACAACGGGAGCTTTTTGATTTCTCTGACCGTTTTAGGCAACTTCAATCAGTTCCTGGTTGGGAATTTTTCTACTGTCTAGAGGAATTCTTGATTCATCTAGTAGAGGGATTATGGTTCAAACGTCTTTAGTTCTCCCCTGATCGGAGATTATGACAACGTCTTTGCTTTGGTCAAGGAAATAGTCTGGTATCACATTGATCGACTCAGAACTTAAACATGGTCGGATTTCTTTATGGTCCAACTGACTTTGGAGATCCGCTCGAACGAGGTAGCATTCTTCGTTGTTCTCTGAACAAACTCTACAACGCTCGCAGTTGTGGGGTGGCACCCGATCACGTCCACTTTGTATGCAGTGCATCTTTACAAGATATGTTTCCATCGAGCAGACATGCTGACTTTGATGCCTATCAGGATTTCCCTCAGTCAAGCTAACCTGTTGTGTAGCTTCATCCAAATAAATTGGAAGCCACCAGTGCTCCAACAAGTGTTGAAGTGTTCTTTGGACGAGTGCACACCCTTGATCGTCTTTATGACATTCTTCACAGTCTGGATAATCATGTGAAGCCAGAAAGCCGAGCCTGACTTGCTTAGCGTGTAATTCTACTAGACTGGTATTCATCAAGCGTATGTCAAAGATCTGAACCATATTGAATTGATGGTGTAGCGAGCAATTTTTGTCGGTGACACGACCACCTTATCGCAAATGGTTTTCTCCTCACCTCAATGAGGAGGAGTGGTGTGCTACTTTCTGATTTCTTATTTATCCCATGAAGCTGGAAGGGAAAGGGAAGCTATCTAAAACTAACCTTGCATGCGAAAGTTTAACTGAAAAAACGCTTAAAGAGATTCAGGGAGTTCAGGGTCAAGTTATACAATGGGGAGTTGTCAATTACCCATCCTATATGTGGTTATCCACAGGTTGTTAGTTTTAGGTTCTGCTTTGTACTTAATGGTGTTTATCTGTTGATGGGTTGGGAAAGTTTGGGAATGTTTGAGAGAGAGAGAGAGAGGTTTTTATGATTTTGGTGAGGTATTGGACCTCAGTTTTGATTGGTATGAAGGTAGTGGACCTAAAGTTTTTGATTGGTATGCTCGCTAAGATTTCACAATCTTAAGCCTACGTATTCCCGTTTAAAGAAACAGGGAAATCAGAGCAATCATAGTTCCTCCTATTCTATGGGAGGAAAAGATATTTTGGTGTCTTTTCAAATCCAAAGATTGAAGCTAAAAGGTTGAATATTTGTGTCTTGTTCAAAGCCCAAGATTGAAGCTAAAAGGTTTGACTGGGAGAAATTTGTTATCTTTAAAGGGAGACATCCCATTTGTTTATCATAATTGTTGGGCGAGTGTTTATAAAGGAGGATTACTTTAAATGGGATATGTGAATCCAGCAATGCCATAATTTCCTTTATAGGGGGTATGTCCTGAAGGAGAAAACTTTAACTCAGTGTTGAGCAATGCCATTTTTCCTTAGGAATCTTTCAGGCTAAGAGAGTGACAGCGACGTGGATGTAAATAATCCAGAGGCTTGCCACTTATAGCAATTAGATGAAATAGGAAGTTTTACCAGGATAAGAGATGGACGACAGCTTGGATGTTTGAATCAACAAGTGTGCCACTTACAACAGTTATCCGGGATTAAGGTTTGTTTTGATTTTTTGTTTTGATAGTGATAAACAGAGAAATTTCTTCCTACAGAGAGATTTTGATTTTCTCCGAGGGGATGTTGATTTTTGTGTGCCTTGATCAAAGCCCAAGGTTGAAGCTAAGAGATTGATTGACTCCACTGGGGAAGTCCTTATACAAAGCCTAAGAGGAGGCTAGAAAAGATTGACTAAACAAAAGAGTGTTTATCTGTCTTGTACAAAGCCCTAGATTGAGGCTAAAAGAGAGACTGACTCTTTTGGGGATATCGTTATACAAAGCATAAGGGGAGGCTAAAAGTTTGACTTTTCCGGGGAAAATATTATGTCTGTCTTGTACAAAGCCCAAAATTAAGGCTAAAAAGGATTTTGACTCCGCTGGGGAGGATTTGTATGTGTCTTGTACAAAGCCCAAGATTGAGGCTGAAAAGAAGACTGACTCGGTGGGAAAGAAATCTTTATCTGTCTTGTACAAAGCCCAAGATTGAGGCTAAAATGAGACTTTACTGGCTCGGCTGAGGATTTTTTAGGTGTCTTGTACAAAGCCCAAGATTGAGGCTGAAATGAGTTTGACTCTGCTGGAGAGTATTATCTGTCTTGTACAAAGCCCAAGATTGAGGTTGAAAAGAGGATTGATTCTGCTTAGGAAATTTATATGGTGCCTTGTACAAAGCCCAAGATTGAGGCTGAAAAGGGTTGACTCAACAAGAGAGTGTTTTTGTTTTGTACTGTTGACTCAACAAGAGAGCGTGGAAAGGTTATTGACTCAACAAGAGAGTCTGAAAAGGTTAGCTCAGCTAGGGAAATCATAGTACAAAGCCCAAGAGGAGGCTGACTACGCGGAGGAAAGGAAGGATTATTATACAAAGGCTAAGAGGAGGCTAACTTCTGCTGAGGATTATTGAGATCCAGATGCATGTCCAAATGGGGAATCATCTCTTGCTGAGGGTTTACAAAAGAGTTGAGATATCAGATGCCTTGAGGTTCTGATTTGGGATATTGTTATACTGATGGTAAACTGACCTTGGCTGGGGAATTTTAGGAGAAAGACTAGGTTTTAGAACCCATGGGTTTTAACTCTGCTGGAGATTTATTAAATGACCAGGGGTCTTTCCTGTGTTTTTTAAGGCACTTGAGAATGTCTTTGAGGTCCAAGAGGGGATTAGACTGTCCAAGTCTACTGGTATGGAAGAGTTTATCTTAGTATGATGCCCAAGAGGAGGCTGTTGTTTTTAAGGGATGAGAATCAACCCTAAATTGGTATGAGGTTTTGACTCTTTGGAAAGACTGCTCTATCAAAGGATGACTAAGTTCTGTCCTATACCTTTAAGAGGTCTTCAGGGTCCTTGTATTAAGCCCAAGAGAAGGCATGAGAACTTCTAAGAAGCCGCAGGGTCCTTGTACAAAGCCCAAGGGAGGAAGGGATGCTTTTAGGAAGCTTGTGGGTCCCAAACCTAAGAAGAGTTCAAGAAAAGTTTCACCGAGAATAATTCTTTCTTTAGTGAACAATTCTAGAGTTTGAAGAAATTCAAGAGAGGTTACACCGAGAATTAATCCTCTCTGGGGAAAAGAACTTCTTTGACAATTTCTAATAGTGACAGCCTGAGAAAAGTTTCACCGGGAATAATTCCTTTCTCTTTGTTCCATATTGTTTAAGCCCAAGAGAAGGCAAGACTGTATCTGGAAATCCAATGGGGATCTAGTTTTGACTGTATTTAAGAGTGACCAACTGGCTTTACCTAGTTCTAGACTTATTTGTCGGGGAAAACTCTAAGCAGATATACAAGTATATATATAGTTGATATATGACAAGTATTTAAAAGGACATGAAATAAGGACTTAAAGGTGAGCAAGCTTCCTGCAATACAATTATATATATATATATATATATATATATATATATATATATATATATGAAAGCAAGTAAATGAAAGCTGAAAAAACTTACAGGCGAGCAAGCTTCCATTGTAACAGCTGTATGGTTAGTTGTTCAAGAAATTAAAGAAAGTTTTGATAACAACTATGAGTTTGAACCTAAATCAAAAGGGAAGTTGTTTTTGAAAAGGTTGTTGGGGCTTATACTAAAGGAGAGGCCCAGATGAAAAACAATAATCGTACCATTGATCTGAAGATTGTATCGGGACTTATACAATGACTGAGGCCCAAATTATTGTATTTTACAAAGAGAGTTGGGTCTTACAGTTCAAGGAGAGGCCCAGAGTTTATTTTTGTACAAGAAATGGGGCTTTACAACTCAAGGAGAGGCCCAAGGAAAGACAGTGATTGCACCGTCGTTTTGAAAACTGTACTGGGACTTATACAATGATTGAGGCCCAAATTATTTTATGTACAAAAGAGGGTTGGGTCTTACACTCTATTAGAGGCCCAAAATGTTTTGAAAAAGAAAAGAAATGGGACTTACAACACAAGGGTAGGCCCAGGTTATTTTGTTTTGAATTGGCGATCGCGCCGGGATTTTTGAAAACACCGCGGGTCTTATACAATGACTGAGGCCCAAAAAAGTTTTAGTATTTACAAGGGATGGGTCTTACACTCTATTAGAGGCCCAAAGTGTTTGAAAATTTAAAATCGAGAGGAAACCCTAATTTTAAATTAAAACGTCATTTTTCAAAGGAAATTTAAATAATAAATGATAAAATATCAAATATATTCAAAAACAAGTTGTACATTTTGAAAAATATTTTGAAAAATCATGTTTAATCATATGAAAGCTTGAAATTCAATTGGTTTTGAAAGATCAAAGTGGGAATTTCATTTTAAAAATTATTTAAAAACAATAAAATGAAATTAATTACAAAAATTCTAACTATATTAAATAAATAATATAAATTGGATTTTTTTGTAAAATAAAATATTTAAACATTTTAGTGAATTTTTAGAAAAAGAATCAATTCAAAAACATAAATATTCAGAGAGAAATTAATTTTTGAATCAATTAAACAAAAATAACTAAAATTCATAAATTTGAATTATGGCGCCAAGAACACTTGGTTCTTGCCCGCGCGCTCTGTTTTTACAGATTTGCATTTTCTCACTTTTCTCCATGATTTCTCAATGGTTTTGCATGATTCAAGTACCAATCTTGTTCGTTTTTGAACAAGGATCACAACCATATAGTTTAATTGCATTTATATTAAGTATGGAGAAAGAAATCAACAGAAAACCTCAAGAACCCTAATTTCAGCATGAACACAATAAAATTCCATACACGATTGATTCATGGCAATTGATTGAGGGTTATTACTCTACATACATGCATAAACAAGATGGTAACTCAAAAATTTATTTATGATGCATGGAATATAGAGTTTGAAGGGTTCATGCTTACCTCTTGCAGCTGGTGATCGAGTTTGATGATGGAGGTGTTACAGCTAGGTTCCAATGATCTAGACAGCTTCCTTAGGTGCCATTGAGTGTGTTTGAATGCTTGGAGTAGATTGAAATGAGCTGGAACTTGATATGGCACCTCAACTGCAACTCTGTCATGAACTTGAGCAATTGGCTGGTGATTTTGAGAATTTGACGTTCCAGATGTGATTGTGTGTTATGGATTACTCATACATGATGTTTATGAGGTATGTATGTGATTGGTTTGGTTGGAATCACTCTCAATATCAAAACCCGATAGTGACTTAAGTTAGAAGGCGAAATTGGAGTGAAAGGGAGATTTTGAGGAAAGCATCAGTTTGGGTGCTTTGGTGTACTCAATTGAGCACAAATGAGCTCTATTTATAGTGGAGCAAGTTTGTTTTGTAAGTAATAGTGTGTGGCAACTGCAGCAGGTCTATGGCCAATGTGGATCCAATGGAATCTCAAGTCTCCTCTAGCCATTGACTTGAGGTTAGAGCACAGGCCTATGGTCTTTTGGTTTAGAGATAAGGCTTGACTCATTCAGTTGAGCTTGCCTCAGTTCATGCCATCTTGATGCATCCATTGAATGCATTGAAACAAAATTGGAGTCTTGGCACTTTTTAGCTCTTTTAAGTTTGGCATGGCTATATGTAGATCCTTGGACTTGGGAGGCTTGGGGATCAGATAATTCTCCTTTTGTTTTATCCTCAGATGTGTCCAAATGGATGACAAGTCTTGGAGTTGTCCAAATTTGCCAAATCGAGCAAATGCACAAAATCTGCGTTGCCTAGGACAGTTGGAAATGGTGATTTTGAGGGATTCATATCTCCCTGCTCAGGTTGAGTTATGGGAGGCTCTTGTGCTTTTTAGAAAGCCCTTATATGATACAAAACATGTGTGATCATAGCTTGTTTTGAAACTATTTGGATCCCATTGAAAAATCCTCACGAACATTGATGTTCAAGGCTGGTAACTTAGGCATATTTTCACTAAGTGTTGGAAAAAGTGTCATTTTCATGTTTTTGTCATTTTGATCACTCCATAACTTAAATCCATAAAGAATTGGAGTCTGAGGTAGTTGAAGCTTTTGTACAGTGTAGCAAGACCTACAAATCCAGCTTTGGATCACCCAAAATGGTTGCTTGGATCTCAAGTTATGGTCCTTGGAAGTTGGTAGCAAAACCACTTTTATTCCATAACTTAGAAAAATTTTGGTTTCTCAAGGTTGCCCCTTTTGCAAGAAACCTCACGTTTCTTCATTTTTCTTGATGGATGATGATCAATATCATATATTAACATTATTTTTTACTTAGGGGAACCATATTTGTGAAAAATTCCAAAAAGTCAAACATGATTTTGTGCACAGTTGACTTTTTATCGGATGAAATCCAAACTGTGTGATCCTTTGTGAAATCAAGTCCTTGACCCAAATCAAACCTAATGGATGGAGTCCATAGGTGTTATAGGGTGTATTGAATCTTGTCCCAAGGTTTGGGAGCATGCCTTGGTCAAAAGTCAAAGGTACAATTGACTTTTTCTTCAAAACCCTAATTGTGGTCTAGATGAAATTGAAACTTGTGATTCAAGCTTATTGGATCAATCCATTGTTGTAAATGGATCAATGTAGTGTATTGGAGGTCCTCAAATAATGTCTTGAGGTCTTGGCTAATGTTTTATCCCAAAAGTCAACTTAGGGGTGAATTAGGTCAAGAAACCCTAATTCCTAATTTTTGGTAAATGCACCCCCTGAGGTCAAATTAACTTGATGATTGGATCCATGAGGTCCCTTGGAGTATCATGGGTTATGCTTTGAAGTATTGGCTCATGCCCAGATGAAAAGTTTCATTTGGAGGCCTCAGTCGACCAAAACCCTAATTTGGTGACACTGGTGATCTTGAGGCTTGATCCACTTGGAATGTTACAACTTTGTGCTTGATTCTTGATGTGGGAGTCCTCTTGATATTTTATAGGTGTTTAAGAAGTTATACAAGTTGAAGATCATGTCATTTCTTGATTGATCCTTTGTTTAAGTGCTCTAAGAAGGCTCAAAACCCTAAGTCTTGATTATGGTGAATGCTCAACCATCTTTGAGGAGATTGATGAGGCATGAAAGTACATCCATATTGTGATGATGATTTGCACAATGATGGGAAATCTTGGTGGTCAAAATTTGGGGTATGACAGATGGTTATTTCTCTCACGGTAGGCTTGGATCCATCCGAGATCTATCTGACGTTGGAGGGCCTCTTGTACAAAAGAGCATCCCTGATTGCTTGTCGAGCAGATCGGACAGGAATTGTAATCGTGCCGTGGCAGATTATGGTTTTGACTTTTCCTTGAATGCATCACCACTAAGTTTATTCATTGCGCGGATATCGTGGTTCTGAATAATGTTGGGGTGTGCATGGGTCATGTTGACTTCATGGATTCGGTGATCTTGGATCCAGCCTAGATTCATATGTTCTTGTAGAGCTGATTGCACTACAGAACACCCCTAGTTATTCTTTGAGCATATATCATACTTGTGATAATTGTGAGGTGGTACATAACTGTACCCGCTCTGTCTACAATGCATGCTGACCAGATTGGTTCCTAATAGGAGTACATCGTGAATTTGATAACTGCAACTAAATTTTTCCTTTATTAAATTCACTACAGTCTTCTCATGTTGCGGCAACAGGTTCGTATGAACATTCAGATTAGTATCTTTGAAAGACAAGATCTCGTTCTTGACAAGCTTCTGTACATCAGACTTGAAACTGATACAGTTCTCAATGTTGTGCCCAGATCCTCCTTGATGGTAAGGGCAAGTTTGATCTGCTTTGAGCCAAAAAGGAGGATTGTCCAGTACTGTAAGAGGAGACCTGGTTTGGACGTGCCCCTTAGCCAGTAGAAGTGGAAATAATTCTGTGTACAACATCGGTATAGGATCGAACCCTGATGGTCGTGTCACACGATTGTTGTTGTTGTACTGTGGACGAGCCTGTTGAAATGGTTGTTGTGTCCTTTGTTGATACGGTTGTTGACTTGGTTGTCTCTGAGCAACCTGAGGTTGATAAGTCGGAGCCGGCGCAGGATTGATAACGGGAGTTACCGCCGCTACTGGTTAGTACCTTCGCCTCTACTTTCCCAGAGAGATATTACTAATATCTTGCTCTTTTTTCTTTTGGAAAGCACTACCGTATCTTTTGGTACTGCTTGATGGCTCTGCGTTTTTGACCAATCGTTCTTCTCGGACTACTTCTTCACCGCGTACTCCCATGTTCACCATTTCAGTGAAGTCACTGGCGCACTTACAACCATTCGATCGTAAAAGAATGAACTCAAGGTTTTCAAAAAGATCTTTGTCATCTCTTTTTCCTCAAGAGGGGGACAGATCTGGGCGACAATTTCTCTCCATCTCTGAGCATACTCTTTAAAAGTTTCTTTGTCTTTCTGCGACATTGCTCTGAGCTGATCCTTAGCTGAACGAAGGCTGCGTCGAGATCTCTGAAAGTACTAATCTTGGTACAGTTTAAACCCATGTACCATTTGAGTGCGGCACCGGTTAAACTGTCTTGGAAATAATGGATCAGTAGTTGTTGATTTTCTGTCTGAGTTGACATTTTTCGAGCGTACATCACCAAATGACTTTGAGGGCAAGATTTGCCTTTTATTTTTCAAATTCAGGCACCTTGAATTTGTGCGGGATCTTTACATTAGGGACCAGACAGAGGTCGGCGGCGTCTTTTCCGAATAAGTCTTGACCACGAATGGCATGTAGTTCCTTCTGCATTTCCCAGAATCGTTCCTGGAATTCATTCATTCTTTCGTACATGTATTCATTTCCACCAGGAATGGCTTGTGGAATATATCCTTCCGGGACAGAGTGGACCACCGTTTGTGGTATAGACATTACAGCGGTGACTCTTGGAGCTTCAGTGCCCTGAAGTTTGTAACCTTCAGGTGTTGCTGTCGTAAACCTTGCATCTTCATTTTCCCAAAGGTTTTAACCTTTAGGCCCAATGGTTCCTACTGCAGTTTCTTGGCCTTCAGTGACCGGAGGGATGTGTCCTTCAGGGACAAAGTTGAGAGGCATGCCCCAGGGGCGACCTTTAGGCATGTTGTACCGAGGATGATTCTCATGCGTCTCTATTATGGACGTAGACGTGATCTCTGAGATTACAGTCTTTTGTTGTCGCTGCTCCTAAGCTGCTGCCAGGGATTGCATGTCACTGTGAAGTTTTTCCAAACTTTCCTTTAGAGCGTCGATTTCTTCTCTCAGCTCTCTATTCTCTTCCTCGAGATCGTCCATTTTCTTTTGTCGATTGGCCCGAGTATTGTATGAGTGAGACAGTTTGACTCTAAAATCGTGACATGTACGTGAGATTCGAAGATAAGAAGACGCATTATGTGAGAATGATGAATGATATGCAAAGATATATATAATTTTTTTAGCTTTAATCAAAAAGAACCTCAACAAATAGATTACAAATATCATAGAGTGGAGGGTGGAGACCCTGTTTATTGAATTTGAAAGATTACAGTAAGGAAAAGTACAGTATTTTACAAAGTTCTATAAGGAAAATGGCTAAGCTTATGGATCCTGAGTCCTTTCTGAAGAGAGCTCAGATGCTGGCTCTGGTACTTTCCTTTTCTTTGACCGGGGTTCTTCAGCCGTTGTCGGGTTGTCCGACCTTTTCCAGGTGAAAGGAGCGAGCAAATTCTTCCGGTCTTCTTGACATTCTACGACATGCTGCTCTAATATCTTAATCAGAGCATCCTTCTCCTTTAACAGTTCCTGAATCTTGGTACACTCCACGTTGAGGATTTGATACTTGTTTTTCCAAGAGCTCTTCTCACGTTGAACTTTGTTGAGAGTGACCTGGAGTTTTTCCGCATCAGACATGAAATAAAGGACAGATTCCTTTAACGAAAAAACTTCTTGGCGAGGGTAAGGCATCCTCAGCTTAAGGGCTCTAGTTTGCACCCAGTGGAGATAAGGTTCCATGGAGGTACAGTTTAGTCTTCCTAGAGACTCTCTTCCTTTCCTGTGAATATGTTGCCAGGCATGCACTATTTCCTTCTTTAGTGCCTTGTCATTTTCCCCTTCTTTAAATAAAAGACCTTCCAGATGAACATTATGCGGGATATGCTTCATCGGGTATCCGAGTTGACAGTGAACTAAAGATGGATGATAGTTGATTCCTCCTTTAGTTCCAATGAGGTGTATTTAGGAAAATGTCTACAGCTGTCGATGATCTTTATTCCCTCATAAATCCTATCATACAAATCTATGTCAGAGTTGGTAAGGGACATAATCCTTTGTGACCAACGTAGAGTACTCTTATGATCCCAAAAAGCAGTAAACTTGGGTAAATGGGAAACGAACCATTTGTAAAGTAAGGGTACACAGCATGCAATCATTCCTCCACCGTATAAATTCCTTAAGTGTACAGAATGATAAGCATCTGCGAGAAGAGTCGGTAAGGGGTTTCCAATCAGAAATATCTTAACAGCTTTGGTATCAACGAAGTTGTCAATGTTGGGAAAGAGGAATAAACTGTATGCAAGTAGGATAAAGATATATTCGAAAGCAGTTACGTTTCCTATATTAGCAAAGTACAGAGATTTTTCTACCAGGAATTTAGCTTGTAAACCCTGGATTCCTCCTTTGGTGGTCATGTGAGTTCTAACTTCTGACTCGTCCAAAGAGATGGCTCTTGAAATGACCTGATCCTTTGGAATTTCTTCCAGTCCAGAAAAAGGAGCTCGATCAGTATAGGTAAATCAACCAGATGAGAGTACTCTTCTAACGTTGGTGCCAGTTGGTAATCCAGGAATGTGATGCAGTGATAAACCGAATCGTAGAACTGAATTAGCGTAGATATGATTCCTTCAACTAAATGGACCTTTAATAGAGACAACAGTCCTCCATGCTTAGCTCTGAAAGCATCAGGGTTGGTAATCATCCTTGCCAACCTCCTTAAATCCTCTAGTTTTGGAGCCTTGAAAGTGTACTTGTGCGTCTTTCTTCTACCGAAATCCATAACGCAATCTCTTTAATATTTACAATTATTGTTTTAGTTTATTTTGAAAAAAAGAAGAGATTTTTTCTTTGTTTAAGAGTTTTTTAGATAAATGCATGAATGCAGCACACAAAAAAATTGAAAAAACATGGGTTCAAGGGTTCAACGTCACGAGCATGGAGTCATGGCTCTACCCATCCCCAAAGGTTGTACTATTTTGGTCAATTTGTGTATCTCTAGAACGAGTTCTAAGGTTCCCAAAGTCATTGACCCCCCTAGGGATATCGACAAGAAGCTGGTTCACCCGAGCGAGCTGTAGTATCCTAGGGTAATCTCATTTGAGTGTAGTATCACGTATCAACTATTCCCGATAGTCACCGCACTACCAAGTGGTCATAAGGTTAATGCCTACTAAATCCTCAGGGTCACAGGTGCCGCATTGGGAAAACTCTTCTTTCACGACCATTGGTCGTTCAACAGTAAGTATCCAGATGGGCCCGCGCCTGATTTGGTGGTCTACCAGGATCGCTTGTTCGGGATTCACTCCCTATAAGTCCACCCGTCTATGCCACCCCTTATCTTAGGGTTCTCTCAAACTTTCCACATGCGTATCAATCGCATTCCCATTGATAGAAAAATAAACACGGATATCAAGTAGGAATAGCAGTAAATATAGTATATAGTATATAGTATATAGTATATAGTATATAGTATATAGTATATAGTATATGGTATATAATATGATTGCTAACAACCTAGACCTCTTAAGAATTCTAATCCTAGATCAGTGTCCCCAGCAGAGTCGCCATTTTTTTGTAGCGTGCGATTTTTGTCGGTGACGCGACCACCTTATTGCCATTGGTTAGAATTAGGTGCTACTTTCTGATTTCTTATTTATCCTATGAAGCTGGAAAGGAAAGGGAAGTTGTCTAAAACTAACCTTGCATGCAAATGTTTTCTTTAACAAATGCTAAGAGATTGGGGGGTCCGGGGTCATGTTATACAATGGGGAGTTCTCAATTACCCATCCTATATATGGTTATCCATAGATCGTTAGCAATTCTACTATTTTCTATTTACTGGTGTTTGTCTGTTGATTGGGAAAGTTTCTCCTTTGGGAGTGTTTGAGAGAGAGAGAGAGTTTTTGTTGGTTTCAGGTTTTTTTGATGTTTTGGTAAGGTATTGGACCTAAGGTTTCTGATTAGTGTGCTCGCTAAGATTTCGCAATATTATGCCTACGTATTCCCGTTAAAGAAAACTGGGAAATCAGAGCAATCGTAGTTCCTCCTATTCTATGGGAGGAAAAAGATGATATTTTGTGTCTTGTTCAAAGCCCAAGATTGAAGCTAAAGGAGTATTGTGTCTTGTTGAAAGCCCAAGATTGAAGCTAAAAGGTTTGGCTGAGAGAGAATTTGTCATATCTAAAGGGAGATATCTCATATGTTTATAACCGTTGTTGGGTGACTGATTATAAAGGAGAATTACTTTAACTGGGATATGAGAATCCTGCAATGCCATAATTTCCTTTATGAGGGATTTATCCTGAAGGAGAAAACTTTAACTCAGTGTTGAGTAATACCATTTTTACTTAGGGATCTTTCATGCTAAGAGAGAGACATGGGCTTGGATGTAAATAATCCAGAGGCTTGCCACTTACAGCTATTAGATGAAAGAGGGGATTTACCAGGATAAGAGATGGACTACAACTTGGATATTTGAATCAACAATTGTGCCACTTATAGCAGTTATTTGGGATTAAGGTTTGTTTTGATTTTCTGTTTTGATGTGTGATGTACAGAGAAATGTCTTCCTACAGAGAGGTTTTTTATTTCCTCTAAGGGGTGTTGATTTTTGTGTGCCTTGATCAAAGCCCAAGGTTAAAGCTAAAAGGTTGACTCTACTAGAGAGTTTTATTTTTGTCTTGTACAAAGCCCAAGATTGAGGCTGAAAGGAGACTGACTCTTTTGGGGGGATCATTATACAAAGCCTAAGAGGAGGCTAGACACTGGCTTTTCCAGGGAAATATTTTGTCTGTCTTGTACAAAGCCCAAGATTGAGGCTAAAAGAGAGTTATTGAATCCTCTGGGAAATATGTTTATGTGTCTTGTACAAAGCCCAAGATTGAGGCTAAAATGGGGAACTGACTTTACTGGAGAGTATGATTTGTCTTGTACAAAGCCCAAGATTGAGGCTAAAAGGAAATTTGACTGACTCGACTGAGGATATTTTAGGTGTCTTGTACAAAGCCCAAGATTGAGGCTGACTTTTGCTGAGAAAAAGAAGAATCGTTATACAAAGCCTAAGAGGAGGCTGGCTTGGGAATTTCTTATATAAAGCCTAAGAGGAGGCTAACTTTTGCTGAGGATTATTGAGATCCAGAGACAGGTCCAATGTGGGGAATCAACTCTTACTGAGAATTACAGAAGAGTTGAGATATCAGATGCCTTGAGGTTCTGATTTTGGCTAGTGCTGTATTGATTGTAAGATGACCCTAGTTGGGGAAATTTAGGATGAAAGATTGAGTGTTTACGGAATGATCAAGGTTAATCCTGTGTTCTTTTGGGAAACTTGAGGGTTTCTGGAGATCCAAAAGGAGGTGAGACTGTCTAAGTCTACTGGTATGAAAGGGTTTATCTTTGTATGATGCCTAAGAGGAGGCGGGTGTCTTAAGGGATGAAAATTTACCCTTAATTGGTCTGAGATTTTGACTCTTAGGAAGACTGCTCTAACAAAGGATGACTAGGTTCTTTCCTATACCTGTAAGAGGTCTCAAGTACTTGTACTAAGCCCAAGAGAAGGCATGAGAACTTTTAAGAAGCCTGAGGGTCCTTGTACAAATCCCAAGAGGAGGATAGGGATGCTTTTAGGAAGCCTGTGGGTCCAAACCTAAGAAAAAGTCAAGAAAGGTTTCACTGGGAATTAATCCTTTAGAGAACAGTTCTAGGGTTTGAAGAAATTCAAGAGAGGTTTCACCGGGAATTAATCCTCTCTGAGGGAAATAAATTTGTTTGACAATTTTCTAATAGTGACAGTCTTGAGAAAAGTTTCATCGGGAATAATGCCTTTCTCTGTTCCATATTGTATAAGCCCAAGAGGAGGCAAGACTGTATCTGGAATTTTCTATGGGGAACTAGTTTTGACTGTGTTAAAAAAGTGACCACTGGTTTGATCTAATCCTAGACCTAATTTTCAGGGAAAACTCCAAGCATATAATATACAGGTATATACATATGAAAGATATAGCCAAGTATGTTGAAGAGTGTAGGAGGACTTACAGGTGAGCAAGCTTCCAGCATTATAAACAAGTATATATAAACAAGTATGTAAAAGAAAGCTGATAAAACTTACAGGCGAGCAAGCTTCCATTGTAATAGCTGTATGGTTAGTTATTCAAGAAATTGAAGAAAGTTTTGATAACAACTATGAATTTGAATCTAAATCAAAAGGGAAATTTGTTTAAAGGAAGATTGGGGCTTATACTCAAGGAGATGCCCAAATGAAAAACAACGATCGTGCTATTATTCTAAAAATTGTATCGGGACTTATTCGATGACTAAAGCCCAAAATTATTGTATTTACAAAGAGGTTGGGTCTTACACTCTATTAGAGGCCCAAAGTTGATTGAAAAAGAAGAGAATGGGACTTACAACACAAGGGGATGCCCAGATTATTGTGTTTTGAAAATGGCGATCGCGCCGAGATTTTTAAAATCGTATCGGGACTTATACAACGACTGAGGCCCAAAAAGGTTTATTTACAAAGGGGTGGGTCTTACACTCTATTAGACGCCCAAAATTTATTTTTGTACAAAAGATGGGGCTTACAACTCAAGGAGAGCCCCAGAAAGTTTTGTTTAAAAGGCGACGATCGCGCCGTGGTTTTAGAAAACACAGTGGGACTTATACAATCATTGAGGCCCAAATTATTTTATGTACAAAAAGGATGGGACTTACACTCTATTAAAGACCCAAAGGTGATTGAAAAAGAAGAGAATGGGACTTACAACATAAGGGGAGGCCCAGATTATTATGTTTTGAAAATGGCGATCGTGCCGAGATTTTTAAAATCGTATCGGGACTTATACAACGACTGAGGCCCAAATTATTTTATTTACAAAAGGATGGGACTTACAGCCTATTAGAGGCCCGAAATGTTTATTTTAAGAAAAGAGAAGGGGACTTATAACTCAGGGAGAGGCCCAATGAAAGACAGTGATCGCACCGTCGTTTTAAGAATCGTAGAGGGACTTATACAATGACTGAGGTCCAAAAATGGTTTACATGACAAGGAGTGGGTCTTACACTCTATTAGAGACCCAAAAGTGTGCATGTGAAGTTTTGAAAAATCAAAATTTAGAGAAAACCCTAATTTTGAATTTAAAAGATATAATTTTCAAAGGAAATTAAATAAAAAATGATATAAAATACCAAATATATTCAAAAACAAGTTGTACACTTTGAAAAATATTTTGACAAATCATGTTTAATCACATAAAAGCTTGAAATTCATTTAGAATGAAAAGATCAAAGTGAAAATTTCATTTTAAAATGTTTAAAAACAAATAAAATGAAATAAATTACAAAAATTCTAACTATATTAAATAAGTAATATAAATTGGGTTTTTTTTTGTATAAATAAAATAATTTAACATTTTTGTGACCTTTTAAAAAAAGAACCAATCAAAAATGATAAAAAAATGAGAGAGAAATTAATTTTTGAAATCAATTAAAGAAAATATCAAAAATTTAAAAATTTAAAAATTTGAAATATGGCGCCAACGGTCACCTTCTTCTTCCTCTTGACCGCGCCATGGGTGATTTGCATTTTCTCACTTTTCTATCTGATTACTCAATGGTTTTGCACGATTCAAACACCAATCTTGTTCGTTTTTGAACAAGGATCACAACCATATAGATTAATTGCATTTATATTATGTATGGAGTGAGAAATCAAAGGATAACCTCAAGAACCCTAGTTTCAGCATGAACAGTATGAAATTTCATACACGATTCATACATAGCAATTGATTGAGGGTTATCACTCTATATACATGGAGGAACAAGATGGTAACTCAAAAATTCATTTATGATGCATGCAATATGGAGTTTGAAGGCTTCAGGCTTACCGCTTGCAGCTGGTGATCGAGCTTGATGGTGGAGATGTTACAGATGTGTTCCAATTATCTGGACAACTTCCTTAGGTGCCAAGGAGTGTGTTTGAATGCTTAGAGTGGATTGAAATGAGCTAGAACTTGATGTGTCACCTCAACTGCAAATCTTCTAAAAGCTTGTCTAAATGGGGTACTACTTTTGGATTCTGATGTTCTAGATGTTGTTTATGTGTTTGAATCACTTACATATGATGTATGTGAGGTGTTTGCATCATTGGTTTGGATAGAATTGTTCTCAAATACAAAACCCGATAGTGACTTGCAAGAGAAGGTGTTTTTTGGAGTGAAAGAGAGAGTTTAAGGAAAGCATCAGTTTGGGTGCTTTGGTGTACTCAAACTGATCAGAATTGAGGTCTATTAATAGTGTAACAAGTTTGTTTTGGCATCAATAGTGAATGGCAGCTTGGATCAGATTGCATTGAATGCTTTGGTTCCTTGGTCAAGGGTCTCCTCTAGCCATTGACTTATGCCAAACTTTGTAGGTTTAGGTCATCTGATATTTGGATATGTCTTGACTCATTTAGAATAGTTTGTGGCTCATTCATGCCGCATTAATGCATCACTTTAATGCTTGATGCCAAACTTGAATTTCAAGATTCCTTTTCATGATGATTTTGCCCATGGAAGGCAAGGTTCTTAGCATTTTGTATTATGGATCAGACCATTCATTCATTTGTGTTGTAATTGGATAGAGTTTGAATGATCAAAGTGTTCAAAATCAGTCTAAGGAATCGTGGGGTGCAAGTTTGCACCAAAATCTGTCTTGAAAATAGTTGCAGTAAGGCAACTTGGGAGATCCATAACTCCTAGCTCAAATGGAGTTTGATTGAGTTCTTGGACATTTTGGAAAACCCTCATGATATAATTTAACTTTGTTGTTCACTAATGGACCTGGTTCAACTTGGATCAAGGTGAAAAATGTCCTCAAAGTTTTGAAAAAGTGAAACAGATTCTGACTTGTTGAAAATTTCACTAAGTGTTGGAAAAGTGGTCATTTTCATGTTTTTGTGATTTTGATCCATTCCTAACTCAAAATCCATGAGGATTTGGAATCTCTCGTAGTTGACATATTTAAAGTATGTAAGATGAAATTTCATTTGAGCTTTGAATTGGAGAAAAAGGTCTTGTGGTTTAGGAGTTATGACCTTGCAAAGTTGGTACAAAATCACTTTTGTTCCATAACTTAGAAATTTTTTGGTTTCTCATGGTTGCCCTTTTTGCAAGAAACCTCACTTTTCTTGATTTATCTTAATGAATGATGATCAATACCACACATTAAAATTGTTTTTGACTTAGGGGAACCATATTTGTGAAAAATTCCAAAAAGTCAAAATTGATTTTGTGCACAGTTGACTTTTTATCAGATGAAACTAAAACTATGTGATTCTTTGTGCAATCAAGTCCTTGACCTAATTCAAACCTAATGGATGGGTTCCATAGGTGTTATAGGGTGTATTGAATCATGTCCCAAGGTTTGGGAGCATGTCTTGGTCAAAAGTCAAAGATACTGTTGACTTTTCCTTCAAAAACCCTAATTGTGGTCCAGATGAAATTGAAACTTGTGAATCAAGCTTCTTGGATCAATCTATTGTTGCAAATGGATAAATGTGGTGTATTTAAGGCCCTCAAATCATGTCTAGAGGTCTTAGCTCATACTTTGCTCCAAAAGTCAACTTAGGGGTAAATCAGGTCAAGAAACCCTAATTCCTGATTTTTGATGAATGCTTCCCCTGAGGCTAAATTGACTTGATGATTGGGTCCATGAGGTACCTTGGAGTATCTTGGGTAGTGCTTTGAAGCATTGGCTCATGTCCATAGGAAAATTTCCATCTGGAGGCCTTGGTCGACCAAAACCCTAATTTGGTGACACTGCGATCTTGAAGCTTGATCCACTTGGAATGTTGCAACTTTGTGCTTGATTCTTGATGTGGGAGTCCTCTTGATCCCTTATGGGTGTTTGAGAGGTTAGAGAAGTGGAAGATCATGTCATTCCTTGATTAATCCTTTGTCTATGTGTCTTGAGAGGCTCAAAACCCTAATTCCTGATTGGGGTGAATGCTCAACCATCTTTAAGGAGATTGATGAGGCATGAAGGTACATCCATATTGTGGTGATGATTTGCACAATGATGGGAAATCTTGGTGGTCAAAATTTGGGGTATGACACACATCTTAATACATGGTAATTTTAAAGGAAAGGAATCAGTCCAGCCAGTCTTTTCAGAAGGCAAAACACCTGAAAGCGTCGAAGATATACGGGTCATAGTTGAATCAAAGCATGGTGGATATCTATTTCTACGTTGCCGACATATGTATTTTCTTTTCACTTTTGTGCAATTATCTCTTTTCAGGAATTGCCTCCAAATTGTAAATGCCTATTTACAGGCCAATTCAATCAATAAAATATCACTTCATTCAAAAGGTGTCCATTTTTGCTTTTACTTTTACTATTTTGTTTGCAAAAAGTCCGATATTTTTGATAAACATTGCATGTGAAAACATTAAGCTTTATAGAGTATATTGAAAAACAATGGAAATTGCTTGAATGATAAGTATCACGGATGGTAACCGAAGTAACCATGTCACTATAGAACATTATGTTGTTTGTTATGTGCTTGCAGGATGGCGCGATTCCTTTACCTAGTAGAGTTTCTATCCCCGGCAGAAATCATTGAAGTTGCACCATCCTCAGCAAAGTGTGGTGAAATTCTTAATCACTCTCCCCTGGCAGGAGTTCAGGAGATTGCTTTCCCCAACCAGATATGGGTTTGTTTATTACTCCCCGACGGGTGTGGCTACCTTGAACAAGATATTATTGGTTTGTGTATGCTTCCCGAGCGTGTTCGTATTTCCAACACTGGTGTTTCCTTTATCCCCAACAGATAAGGCTAAAGGTTATTTCCCCAACAGCAGGATAAATTCTATGTTTTTCTCTAGCAGGTTTGGTACCATTGATTTCTCTCTCCATGCAGAGTTTGGTATTATTTCCCTCGGCAGGTAAATCAACAGCGGTTGATATCACCAGCAGGTTCCAAGCCCAATCGTCATTGGCACTTTTCTGTATGGGATTCTTGGAACAATTTCCTAGCAGATGTTACTCATAATTCCTAGCAGAGTGGAAGTTCATTTTGGGTTTTTTTCTTTAGCAGAGGTTATAATCAGGAAGGAAGTTCAGTTTGTCTTCCCCGACGGATCTATTTCTGGGTTTTCTTAGCACTTCTCCCGGTGGAGTGTCCTTTTGCATGTCATAAGCATCTTTGCATTGCATCCTCAAATCCGTAGCATTTTCATTTCGTATGGAGCATTACGCCATAGAAAAATTCAAACATATGCATTCAAAGCATAAACCAGGTTTAATATCATCTTTGCCAGACGTTCCCCCATCAGAAAATGGCATAACTCAGGAGATTTTGTTTTACTTTATCCCCAGTGAAATCGCCGATGGATGTGTTCATCTTACCCGTGCTCCCCTGCAGAGTCATCTGTTTAAGTTTCTCTTTGCCCCAGTGGAGTCATCTTCTCTTAAGGTCGTAAGCTCGTTGATTCTACTCCCTTTTGAATCCCTACTTTTGGTTGGTATCTTTGGTTGATATTCTCTTTTAATTCCAACTTTTGGTTGGTCCCCTTTGTTGAAATCCAACTCTTGGTTGGTATCTTACATTAATTTCCAACTCTTGGTTGGTATTTTATGTTAATTCCCAACTTTTGGTTGTTAATTTTCTGTTTTATCCCAACTCTTGGTTGGTATCCTTTGTTGTATCCCAACTCTTTGTTAGTATCCTTTGTTGTATCCTAACTCTTGGTTGGTATCCCTTGCTGTTATCCCAACTTTTGGTAGGTACCCTTTATGGAAATTCACCTTCTGTCGGTGTTCTGTTTATTCTAACTCTTGGTTAGTATCTTTCATCCCAACTTTTGGTTGATAATTTTTTGTGTTATCCCAACTCTTGGTTGATATCTGTTCCTTTATCCAAACTTTTGGTTGGTATCTTTTGTTGAGCTTTGACTCGTAAATGATAATCTTTCTTTATTCCAACTTTAGGTTGGTATTCCGCGTTTTTCTAACTCTTGGTTGGTATCCTTTGCGGAAAATTCGCCTTCGGTCGGAATTTTGTTTATCCCAACTCTTGGTTGGTATCCGTTCCTTTATTCTAACTCTTGGTTAGTATCCTTCGTCCCAACCTTTGGTTGGTACCCTCTGGTTTTATCCTAACTCTTGGTTGGTACCCATTCCTTCATCCCAACTTTTGGTTGGTACCCTCTGTTATTCCAATTCTTGGTTGGTATTCTTCATTGTGAGACCGCCTTCGACCGGCGTTCTGTTTATTCTAACTGTTGGCTAGTGTCTTGTATCCCAACTCTTGGTTGGTATCTTACACTTTATTCCAACTTTTGGTTGGTATCCTTCGTCGAATCCCAACTCTTGGTTGGTACCCGCTGTCTGATCCTACCTTTTGGTTGGTACCTAGTCGTTGAATTCCAACTCTTGGTTGGTATCCTCGTTCTGTCTAAATCCCAACTCTTGGTTGGTATCTTTTGTTAAAACTTCCATTTTTCAGGTTATTGACTCATCTGTTATCTTTTGTTATCCCGACTTTTGGTTGGTGTCTCATGTCTGGTCGCTATCCCAACTTTTGGTTGGTAACCGTTCTTGTAAGTCAACCTTTGGCTAACAATCACTTTATCATATATCTCCCCATAGGTGGAAAATTTCTGAGTTCTTTCGGTATTCAATCTCTTTTTACCTTGAATGTTTGAAAGCCGTTGTTTAGCGTGCGATTCTTGTCAGTGACGCGACCACCTTACCCCAATGGTTGGAATTAGGTGCTACTTTCTGATTTCTTATTTATCCTATGAAGTTGGAAAGGAAAGGGAAGTTATCTAAAACTAACCTTGCATGCAAATGTTTTCTTTAGCAAATGCTAAGAGATTGGGGGGTCCGGGGTCAGGTTATACAAAGAGGAGTTGTCAATTACCAATTGTATATATGGTTATCCATAGATCTTCTTTGGCAGGTTTAAATACTTTCTGGTGTTTATCTGTTATGGGTTGGTAAAGTTTCACCTTTGGGAATGTTGAGAGAGTGTTTTTTTGTTGTTTTTGGGTTTTTCGTTGTTTGTTGAAGGTACTGTGTAGCGAGCGATTTTTGTCGGTGACGCGACCACCTTATCGCTGAAGTTTGGGTTTTCCTCCTTAAGGAGAAAGGGTGCTACTTTCTGATTTCTTATTTATCCCATGAAGCTGGAAGGGAAAGGGAAGCTATCTAAAACTAACCTTGCACGCGAATACTTAACTGAACAAACGCTTAAAAGAGATTGGGGGGTCCGGGGTCAGGTTATACAATGGGTAGTTGTCAATTACCCATCCAATATGTGGTTATCCACAGGATATTAGCTTTAGGGCTTCACTTTGTAATTGATGCTGTTTATCTGGTAATGGGTTGGGAAAATTTCTTGGGAATTATGAGTGAGTGAGTGAGATTTTGTTAATGTTCGGGTTTTCCCGATGTTTTTGGTAAGGTACTAGACCTAAGTTTTGATTTATATGAAGGTACTGGACCTAGAGTTTTTGATTAGTATGCTCGCTAATATTTCACAATCTTATGCCTACGTATTCCCGTTTAAATGAAACAGGGAAATCAGAGCAATCGTAGTTCCTCCTATTCTAAGGGAGGAAAAAGAGGTTTTGGTGTCTTGTTCAAAGCCCAAGATTGAAGCTAAAAGGGTATTTGTGTCTTGTTCAAAGCCCAATATTGAAGCTAAAAGGGTATTTGTGTCTTTTTCAAAGCCCAAGATTGAAGCTAAAAAGTTATGACTGAGAGAGAATTTGTCATCTCTAAAGAAGGATTGTTGATTTTGTGTGCCTTGATCAAAGCACAAGGTTGATGCTAAAAGGTTAATTGACTCAGCTAGGGGGTTTCTTTATACAAAGCCTAAGAGGAGCCTAGAAGTGACCAACTCAACAAGAGAGTGTTTTATCTCTCTTGTACAAAGCCCAAGATTGAGGCCAAAAAAGACTGACTCTTTGGGGATATCATTATACAAAGCCTAAGAGGAGGCTATAAGTTTGACTTTCCCAGGGAAAATATTATGTCTGTCTTGTATAAAGCCCAAGATTGAGGATGAAAGCGGTTTTGAGTCCACTGGGGAGAATTATCTGTCTTGTACAAAGCCCAAGATTGAGGCTGAAAAGGGGAAATTAACTGACTCTGGTGAGGATATTTTTTATGTGTCTTGTACAAAGCCCAAGATTGAGGCTGAAATGAGTTTGACTCTGCTTGGGGAAATTGTTCCTCAGAGCCTAAACAAAGGCTAGGAGGAAATGACTCGGCTGGGGAAGATATATGTCCCAAGTTTAAGAAATGGAAATTTAAGTCTTGTATAAGACCTAAGATTGAGGCTAAAGGGTTCTGGCTCAACAAGAGTGTGCTTTTATCTGTCCTATACAAAGCCCAGGATTGTGGCTGAACAAGCTAGAGAACTTGAGAAGAGGCTAGCTCCTACTAAGGGGGGAATCTTTATACCAAGCTTTGGATAAAGATCGACTCAACAAGAGAGTATTTTTATCTGTATTGTACAAAGCCCAAGATTGAGGCTAAGAGAGTTGACTCAACAAGAGGGTCTGAAAAGGTGATTGAGTCAACAAGAGAGTCTGAAAGTTGATTGACTCAACAAGAGAGTCTTTTATACTCAACAAGAGAGTAATTTGCTGTCTCGTATAAAGCCCGAGATTGAGGCTAAAAGGGTATTTACTCAACAAGAGAGTCTAAAAAGGTTAGCTCCTCTGGGGAGAATCATTGTACAGAGCCCAAGAGGAGGCTGACTTCGCTGAGGAAGGGTCATTATACAAAGCCTAAGAGGAGGCTAGCTTTCTGCTGAGGAAAAGTATTTATACAAAGCCTCAGAGGAGGCTAGCTTTTTCCAGGATAATTGAGATCCCCAAGCAGGTCCAAGTGGGGAATCAACTCTTACTGAGGGTTACAAAAGAGTTGAGATGTCAGATACCTTGAGGTTCTGATTGGAGATAGTGTTGACCCGAGTCGGGGAATTCTCATGAGAGAGGCTGGGTTTCTGCTGGAGACCGATCCAGAATGCCCGGGGTTTTTTCCTATAGTTGTAAGGAACTTGAGAATGTCTTTGAGACTCAAGGAGATTAGACTATCCAAGTCTATTGGTGTGGAAGAGTTTTATCTATTGTATGATGCCTAAGAGGAGACAAGGGCATTAAGGGATGAGAATCAACCCTAAAATGGTTTGATATTTTGACACTGGAAAGACTGCTCTAGTAAAGGATGACTAAGTTATGTCTTATACCTTTAAGAGGTCGTCAGGGTCCTTGTATTAAAGCCCAAGAGAAGGCCTGAGAACTTCTAAGAAGCCGGGGGGTCCTTGTACAAAGCTCAAGAGGAGGCGGGGATGCTTTTAGGAAGCCTGTGCGTCCCGAACCAAGAGAAGTTCAAGATATGCAATTCACAGAGAAGAGATCATTTCAGGAAAGTTCGAGGTTAGAAGAAAATCAAGAGATGCTATTCACAGAGAATAGATCAAGTCCGAGGAGTAGAATTTCTTTGACAATTTCTAGGGGTGACAGTCTGAGAAAAGGTTCACCGAGAATACCGCCTTTCTCTTTGTTCCAAATTGTTTAACCCCAAGAGAAGGGAAGACTGTATCTGGAAATCCTATGGGGGATCTAGTTTTGTTTGTATTTTAAAGTGACCAACATGGCTTTACCTAGTTCTAGACCTAGTTGCCGGGGAAAACTCTAAATAACTATACTAGTATATATACAGTTGATATATGACAAGTATTTTAAAAGGTATGAAAGAAGACTAACCATGCGCAGCTTCCCACAATACAGTTATATATATATATATATATATATATATATATATATATATATATATATATATATATATATATATATTTGACGTATATTTAAAAGAATGAAAGAAGACTAACAGGTGAGCGAGTAAAGAAAAGCTGTTAAATCTTACAGGTGAGCGAGCTTCCATGTTGTATTGTTAGTTGTTCATAGAAATTAAATTTTTTTTTTTGATAACAACTGTATATTTGAACCTAAATCAAAAGGGAGTTGTTTGTGAAAAAATTGTTGGGGCTTATACTCAAGGAGAGGCCCAAGGTTTGAACAGTGATTGTACTGTTGTTTTGAATATCGTATCGAGACTTATACAACGACTGAGGCCTAAAAAGTTTTTTGTACAAAGGGATGGGTCTTATAACTCAAATAGAAGCCCAAAGGTTATTTAAAGAAAAGAAATGGGACTTACAACACAAGGGTAGGCCCAGTTAAAAATAGTTTGAAAACGACGATCTTGTTGGAGTTTCTGAAACTGTATCGGGACCTATGCAATACACTGAGGTCCAAAAATAGTTTAAAAGGGGATTGGGTCTTACACTCTATTAGAGTCCCAAAGTTTATTTTTGTACAGGAGATGGGGCTTACAACTCAGGGAGATGCCCGGATGATTTTGAAAAGGCGGCGATCGCGTCGTTGTTTTGAAAATATACAGAGGGACTTAAACAATATGTGAGGCCCAAAAATGTTTATTTACAAAAAGGGGTTGGGTCTTACACTCTATTAGAGGCCCATGAGTGTTTGAAAAAGATTGATGAGGGTGGATATAATCAAAACCCTAATTTTGTCTAAAATGGAGTTAATTTTGTTTAAAAATTAATAAAAATTATTGAAAACATGTGAAAAATGAGTGGTGATCTTGGATCAATGTTTCAAAAATCATGTTTTTATCCACAAAATGATTGAAAACCAATTAAGTTTGGAAAATCAAGAAGGAACAAGTATTTTAAATGCTAAAAAACAAATAAAATTAATTCTTTGCAAAAATATCAAGTATAGGAAATAAATTATATTTTTGGTAAATTTGTGTAAAATAAAATATTTTAACATTTTTGTGAATTATTAAAAAAATAATCAACTCAAAATCATTAAAATTCAGAGAGAAATTAATTTTTGAATCAATTAAATAAAATCACAAAATTCAAATATTTGAATATTTGAAAAAAGCGCCAAGAACACACCAAGAACACGCGCGTGTTCTGACTTTTGCCCAGATTTGCATTTTCTTATCAATCTCACTGAATACTTGATGAAATCACACAATCCACATATCAATCTACTCGTTTTTACCTCACGATCATGTCTATGGTCTTTAATTTCATTTATTTTAAGCATGGAATAAGAAATCAAAGAGAAACCTCAAGAACCCTAAATTCTGCATGAAGGCTGAGAAATTTGATACACGACTCATACAAAGCAATTAATGGAGGGGAAACACTCCATACATGATTATGAACATATGGCAAAATTATTGTGCGAGGAAATATGCATCAATCATGAGATGACCAAGTTTAGGCTTACTTGAAGGTCGTGGCAGCAAGAGCAACTTGATTTTTGAGTTAGAGGTGTTACATATGAGTTGTGATGATCTGAACAGCTTCCCTACACCATATGTAGTGTGTTTGAAAGCATGGATGGATTTGAAATGGACTGGAACAGATTGTGACACCTTAGTTGCAACTTTGTTGAAAACTTGAGCAAATGGATGGTGATTTTGTGAAATTGATGTTTCAGATGTTGTTTTAGTGTTTGATCAGCTCACATATGATGTTTATGAGGTGTGTGTGTTATTGGTTTGGTTGGAAACACTTTCTAATTCAAAACCCGATAGTAGCTTGTATTAGAAGGCATTTTTGGAAGTGAGAGGGTGATTTTGAGAAAGGCAAGTGTTATAGGCATTTGGTGTACTCAAACTGATCATAAATGAGGTCTATTTATAGCGTGTCAAGTTTGTTTTGCAAGGAATATGGAATGGCAACTGCAGCAGGCCTTTGGCCAATGTGGATCAAATGGAATCTCAAGTCTCCTCTAGCCATTGACTTGAGATTATAGCACATGCCTATGGTTCTTTAATTCAAGGATAAGGCTTGACTGAAGTGTTCATCTTTGCTCTGATCCATGCCACCTCTAAGCATCCATTAAATGTTCCAAAACAAAATTGGAGTCTTGGCCTCCTTTAGGCTTTTTAGGTTTGGCATGGCTATGGTAGATTTTGGGATTTTGGAGGTTGATATATCAGTGCTTGTCCCTTGGTTGTTCCCCCTTGAGGTTTGCAGATGGATAACCATGCTTGAAGTTGCACAATTTGATCAAATCGAGCCATAATGCACAAATCTGTCTTGCAAGACAGTTTGCATCAAGGCATATTGCAGCTGTCATAACTCCTAGCTCAGATGGAATTTGATGGAGTTTTTGGACATTTTGGAAAGCTGACATATCCTATTTCAACATGATGTCCAACTTTGGTTTTGATCCAATTTGAATTACAATGAAAAATGCCTCTACATTTTGGAAAAAATAAGGCAGATTCTGACTTAGTGAAAATTTCACTAAGTGTTGGAAAAATGTCACTTTTGTGTTTTCAGCCATTTTGATCACTCCATAACTTGAAATCCATGAGGAATTGGAATGAGGTGTAGTTGACACTTTTAAAGTATTCCATGAGAGCTACAAATCCATCTTTGGACCATCCAAAATGGTTGCTTGGATATCAAGTTATGATCCTTGGAAGTTGGTACCATAGCCACTTTGTTCCATAACTTAGAAAAATTCTAAGTTTTTATGGTTACCCCTTTTACAAGTTATCCCACTTTCTTTGATTTTTATTGATGAATGATGATTCAAGTCACATATTAACATTGTTTTAGGGTCAAGGAACCATAATTGTGAAAAATCTCAAAAAGTCAAACTTGACTTTTGTGCACAGTTGACTTTTTATTAGATGAATTCCAAACTGTGAGATCCTTGGTGAAATCAAGTCCTTGACCTAAATCAAACCTAATGGATATGTTCCATAGGGGTTGTAGGGTGTATTGAATCATGCCCCAAGGTTTGGGAGCATGTCTAGGTCAAAAGTCAAAGGTACTGTTGACTTTTTCCTCAAAACCCTAATTGTGGTCCTGATGAAAATGAAACTTGTGAGTCAAGCTTCTTGGATCAATCCATTGTTGCAAATGGATCAATGTGGTTTATTAGAGACCCTCAAATCATGTCTTGAGGTCTTGGCTCATGTTTTGTCCCAAAAGTCAACTTAGGGGTGAATTAGGTCAAGAAACCCTAATTCCTGATTTTTGGTGAATGCATCCCCTGAGGCTAAATTGACTTGATGGTTGGGTTTATCAGGTCCCTTAGAGTGTCTAGGGTCATGCTTTGAAGTATTGGCTCATGCCCAGAAGAAGATTTTCATCTGGAGGCTCTGGTCGACCAAAACCCTAAATTGGTGACACTGGTGATCTTGAGGCTTGATCCACTTGGAATGCTGCAACCTTGTGCCTGATTCTTGATATGGGAGTCCTCTTGATCATTTATGGGTGTTTGAGAGGTTAGACAAATTGAAGATCATGTCATTTCTTGATTGATCTTTTGTCTAAGGCTCTAAGAGGGCTTGAAACCCTAATTCTTAGCTGTAGTGAATGCTCAACAATCCTTGAGGAGACTGATGAGGCATGAAGGTACATCCATAATGTGATGATGATTTGCACCATGATGGGAAATCATAGTGGTCAAAATTTGGGGTATGACAGATGCCCCTATTTAATCTTCTTGGACCCGAAGGTGTGAATGGTGAAGGTATTCGGGCATTCGGGGTGCAAGATGATTAAATATCGGAATACCCGAAATTTTGACAGTGGTTATGAATGGTAGTTTACGCATTCATCTTCTTTTGCTAAGAAATAATGCTTAGAAAAGGGAAAAACTTCTCCTCGATCCTGGCTTCCTACCAAGGAACTAGTCTCAGTTTCTGATATAAACTTCCCCTCGATCCTGGTTTCCTACCAAGGAACTGGTCTCGGTTTCTGATATAAACTTCCCCTCGATCCTGGTTTCCTACTAAGGAACTGGTCTCAGTTTCTGATATAAACTTCCCCTCGATCCTGGTTTCCTACCAAGGAACTGGTCTCAGTTTCTGATATAAACATCCCCTCGATCCTGGTTTCCTACCAAGGAACTGGTCTCACTTTCTTTTGTCAATAAACTTTCTTGACAAGAAACGCTATTCGTAGCGGTTTTTCCTCAAACTTCTCGCCGAATTTCTTTTACTAGGGTGACGCCATTTGACCAAAAAGGGTTGAGGTCAGACTTGTCGGGGAAACCCATTGGTCTGAAATGTAGAGGTGTTCAAGCTTCTCTGGTTATAGACGACATTTGTCGACTCTACTGAGGAAAAACGGGTCTCTTGAGAGATTGCTTTATGCTTGGGGATACTACATCATACTTTTCTTCGAGACCTTCTCGGAGAAAGGCCATGCAATGTACGCCAATTTCGAGGTGCTGATGACTTCATTAACATTGATTTTCTGGAGAGAAGAACCACTGTGTTGCTGAGAGTCTTTAGTTGCGAGGCTCTCTCTGGGATTTTCCTTAATCCGGGAAAGCAAAGATATCATCTTCAATGGAGAAGAGTGACGTTTGTCGAGAGTTTTCTTGTTTTTCAGAGGTTCAAGTTATCAAAGTGGTCAAGGGCCTTCTCCATCCCAGAAATAAACTGGAGGAGAGATCGCTCAGATAAGGCGTTTCCTGATGAGAAAATAACTGACAACTCGATTGAGAGGAATCTTATCACCAGGGGGTAAGACCGACTAGAGTGATAGTAATGCAATATGAATATGAATGTAAATCATTAATGCATGATGTATGTATTTATATGCTGACAAAACTGACGCAACATACAGACTAGTGGATGAACATGACTGGATACTCAGCCACTGCAGGGGATGAAAAGTATCACTGGTCCAAAAGTAGCAATTCTGCCTTGCTTAGGAAAGGTAGTCCCTGTGGGGAGAAACGTTGGTCGGGCTTAGGAGATAAGAACTCTGTCTGGGGTGTCGGATGAAATGTTCGCATCTGACACAGTTTATCCTTCATTCTGGTGTACTGGTTTAGAATGAGTACTTTGATTCTGCACCTTGAAGCTCAATTGCTTTGGGAGAAGCGGTCGATGTTCCTTCGATGTTCACCAGTCAAAAGAAATTGCCATCTTTATTTTGAAAAGCAGAAAAATTTTGACAAGTAAATTCATTTTTTTTATTATTTCAAGAACCTTAAATCATGTTAAAATGTCGTTCTGTAAAGCTAAAACAAATAAGAATTGCAAACAAAAGTACTAAGGCTCAAATTTTATTGATAGGATGGAGATCAGCCAGGCGCGTGATTCCATAGAGTATTTACAAAGTGTAGAAAATGGTAATTTAAGGGAAAAGGACTACATTGAAACATAATGACCACTATCCTTCTACTAACTTTGAAGTCTAGACATCCTGAGCTTCCGTCGAAGATGACCTTGACTGGAGTTTTCCTGATGGCTGGCATTACTGCTGAGGAGTTGAACTGATCAGACGTAGTTACTTGCCATTATCCCTAACATTTTCCTGGATTGTACTTTGATATTTCCAATCCACCTGGATGATTTTTTATTATGTCTCTAATTTTTGCTTGGACCCCCATTTCGGGTTTTCAATCCACCGAGAAGTTTTTTTATTTTATTTAGGCGAAGTATTTCTTGACTACGTCATCGTTCGTGGGATAGGCAAATTCCTCTCCATCCATGGTTGCGAGTTTCAAGGCGCCGCCTGAGAAGGCTTTCTTGACCACATAGGGGCCGTCATAATTCGGAGTCCATTTGCCCCGGGAATCAGTGAGAAATGATTGTATCTTCTTGAGCACAAGGTCTCCTTTCTGGAAGACGCGAGATCAGACCTTTTTGTCAAACGCCTTCTTCATTCTCTGTTGATACAACTGACCATGGCATAGTGCCATTATTCGCTTTTCTTCGATCAGATTCATTTCATCGTGTCTGCTTTGACACCAATCAGCTTCTGTTAACTTAGCTTCAATCAATACCCGGATCGATGGGATCTCTACTTCTATGGGGAGCACTGCCTCCATTCCATATACTACAGAGAAAGGGGTTGCCCCTGTTGAAGTGCGGATAGATGTGGGATAACCGTGAAGATCAAAAGGTAACATCTCGTGCCATTTTTTGTAGGTTATAACCATCTTTTGAACAATCTTCTTGATGTTCTTGTTAGCCGCTTCTACCGCTCTGTTTATCTTGGGTCGGTAGGGAGATGAGTTATGGTGTTCGATCTGGAACTCAGCGCACAACTCTTTCATCATTCTATTATTCAAGTTAGATCCATTATCGGTAATGATCTGGCTTGGAACACCATAATGGCAGATGATATTAGTTTTGATAAATCACACCACCACTTGCCGGGTTACATTGGCGAATGACGCTGCTTCGACCCACTTGGTGAAATAGTCAATGGCTACCAGGATGAACCGATGTCCGTTTGAAACCTTGGGTTCGATCATGCCAATCATGTCGATTCCCCATATGGAAAAAGGCCATGGGGAAGAAAGAACTTTGAGATACATTGGCGGTACATGGATTTTGTCTGAGTATATCTGACACTTGTGACACCTCCTCAGATACTTGTAGCAATCAGATTCCGTCGTCAACCAATAGTACCCTGCTCCCAGAATTTTTCTCGCCATTGTGTGTCTATTGGCATGAGTGCCAAAGGATCCTTCATGAATTTCTTTCATCAACATGGTTGCCTCTGGTTTGTCCACACATCGGAGTAAGACCATGTCAAAGTTTCTCTTATAGAGGGTATCACCGCTCAGGAAGAAACTGCCAGCCAACCTTCTGAGGGTCATTCTGTCTTTCCTTAGTGCCCCAGGTGGGTACTCTTGTTTCTGAAGGAAGCATTTGATATCGTGATACCAAGGTTTGTCGTCTATGACTGCTTCAATCGTGAAGATGTAAGTGGGCCGTTCAAGGCGGATTATGTCAATCTTAGGTAAGTCGTTCCATTGACCTACACTAATCATGGAAGAGAGAGTGGCTAATGCTTCAACCATGTGATTCTCTTCACGAGGGATGTGATGAAACTCAATTCTGTTGAAGAAGGGTAACAACCTTCTCGCATAGTCTTTGTAAGGAATCAGTCCTGATTGGTATGTGTTCCAATCTCCTTTGATTTGATTGATAACCAAGGCTGAGTCGCCATAAACATCCAAGTTTTTTATCCTTAAGTCGATCGCTTCCTCGAGACCCATAATACAAGCTTCGTATTCGGCCTCGTTGTTTGTACACTTGAATGTAAGTCTAGAAGTGAAAGGAATGTGGGTACCCTGAGGTGATATGATGATTGCCCCAATTCCATTTCCATAATGATTGACAGCTCCGTCAAAGATTAGTCCCCACTGGGAACCTGGCTCTGGCCCTTCACTGGGTAGTGGTTCATCGCAATCTTTCGTTTTCAAATACATGACATCTTCGCCTGGGAAGTCAAACCCGATTGATTCTTGATCCTCAATTGGTTGATGAGCCAAATGATCGGCTAAAATACTTCCCTTAACGGCTTTCTAAACGCGGTATTCTATGTCATATTCTGATAACAATATCTGCCAACGGGCAATCCTTCCCGTGAGAGCAGGCTTTTCAAAGACATACTTGATTAGATCCATTTAGGAGACTAGCCAAGTAGTGTGACGAATCATATACTGGTGAAGACGTTTGGCTGCCCAAGCCAGAGCACAGCAAGTTTTCTCAAGCATAGTGTACCGAGTCTCGCAGTCGGTGAATTTTTGCTTCGACCCACTTGGTGAAATAGTCAATGGCTACCATGATGAACCGATGTCCGTTTAAAGCCTTGGGTTCGATCATGCCAATCATGTCGATTCCCCATATGGAAAAAGGCCATGGGGAAGAAAGAACTTTGAGATACGTTGGCGGTACATGGATTTTGTCTGAGTATATCTGACACTTGTGACATCTCCTCATGTACTTGTAGCAATCAGATTCCGTTGTCAACCAATAGTACCCTGCTCTCAGATTTTTTCTCTCCATTGTGTGTCCGTTGGCATGAGTGCCAAAGGATCCTTCATGAATGTCTTTTATCAGCATGTTTGCTTCTGGTCTGTCTACGCATCGGAGCATGACCATGTCGAAGTTCCTCTTATAGAGTGTATCACCGCTCAGGAAGAAGCTGCCTGCTAGCCTTCTGAGGGTCTTTCTATCTTTTCTTAATGCCCCAGGTGGGTACTCTTGTTTCTGAAGGAAGCATTTGATATCGTGATACCAAGGTTTGTCGTCTATGACTGTTTCGATTGCGAAGATGTAAGCGGGCCATTCAAGGCGTATTACGTCGATCTTAGGTATGTCATTCCATTGACCTACACTAATCATGGAAGAGAGAGTGGCTAATGCATCAGCCATGTGATTCTCTTCACGAGGGATATGGTGAAACTCGATTTTGTTGAAGAATGGTAACAACTTTCTCACATAGTCTCTATAAGGAATCAATCCTAATTGGTATGTGTTCTAATCTCCTTTGATCTAATTGATAACCAGGGCTGAGTCGCCATATATATCCAAGTTCTTGATCCTTAAGTTGATCGCTTCTTCGAGACCCATGATACAAACTACGTATTCGGCCTCATTGTTTGTACACTTGAATGTCAGTCTGGCAGTGAAAGGAATGTGGGTACCCTGAGGTGTTATGATGATTGCACCAATTCCGTTTCCATAATTGTTGACAGCTCCGTCAAAGATTAGTCCCCATTAGGAACCTGGCTCTGGCCCTTCACTGGGTAACGGTTCATCGCAATCTTTCATTTTTAGATACGTGACATCTTTGTCTGGGAAGTCAAATCCGACTGATTCCTGATCGTCAATCGGTTGATGAGCCAAATGATCGGCTAAAACACTTCCCTTAACGACTTTCTGAGCATGGTACTCGATGTCGTATTGCGACAATAACATCTGCCAACGGGCAATCCATCCTGTGAGAGCAGGCTTTTCGAAGACGTACTTGATTGGATCCATTTCGGAGATTAACCAAGTAGTGTGACGAATCATATATAGGCGAAGGCGTTTGGCTGCCCAAGCCAAAGCACAACAAGTTTTCTCAAGCATAGTGTACCGAGTCTCATAGTCGGTGAATTTCTTGCTCAGATAATAAATGGCAGACTCTTTCCTTTTCGTTTCGTCTTGTTGGCCAAGTACTTAACCCATAGAGTCTTCCAAGATTGTTAAGTAAATGATCGTGGTCTTCCTTCCACTGGAGGTGATAGAATCGGTGGGTTCAACAGGTATTCCTTGATACTGTCGAAGGCGGTTTGGCAATCTTATGTCCAAACGCGGTCCTGATTCTTTTTGAGTAATTTGAAAATCGGCGCACATGTTGCGGTCATGAGAGATATGAATCTGGAAATGTAAATTAGACGTCCCAGGAATCCCCTGAATTCTTTTTCAGTCTTTGGAGAAGGTATTTCTTGAATGGCCTTGACTTTATCAGGATCAACCTCAATTCCTTTCTGACTGACGATGAACCCTAGCAGTTTCCCTGAGCGGACACCAAATGTGCACTTATTGGGATTCAAGCGGAGTTTGTACTTTCTTAATCGCTCGAATAGTTTTGACAGGTAGGTCACATGCTCCTCTTCTATTTTAGATTTGGCAATCATATCATCGACATATACCTCGATTTCTTTGTGTATCATGTCTTGCAACAGAGTAGTCATGGCCCTTTGATAGGTTGCCCCGGCGTTCTTCAAACCGAACGGCATTACCTTGTAACAAAACGTGCCCCATGAGTGTGATGAAGGAAGTTTTCTCCATGTCTTCCGGCGCCATTTTTATCCGATTATATCCCGAGAGTCCATCCATAAAGGAGAAGACTTTGAATTTCGTTGTACTGTCTACCAACATGTCTATGTGTGGTAAGGGAAAGTCATCCTTTGGACTTGCTTTGTTCAGATCCCTGTAGTCTACACACATTCTAACCTTTCCGTCCTTTTTCGGAACTGGTACTATGTTGTCTAGCCATTGAGGATATTCTAACGTGGCGAGAAAACCCGCGTCAATCTGTTTCTGTACTTCCTCTTTGATTTTGATGGCCATGTCTGGGTGAGTTCGTCTTACCCTTTATTTTACTGGCGGACATTCTGATCTCAACGGTAGATAATGTTCCACGACGCTGGTATCCAACCCTAGCATGTCCTGATAGGACCAAACGAATACATCGGGGAACTCTTTGAGAAGCTTTGTCAAACTTTCTTTGACAGTCGGACTGAGCAGTGCCTCAATCTTGACCTCTTTTCTCTCCTCCTCTGAACCCAAGTTGACTGTTTCCAACGGCTCTTTGTAAGGTTCAACGGACCTTTCCTCTTGTCAGAGTAATCGGGAGATCTCTTCTGGAATTTCTTCATCATCTTCTTCTTCAGCCTCAAATACCGGGAATTCAAAGTTGGGGGAAGGCATTGGACCGTATGTTTCAATGGGGTTTAAAATAAGCAATCTGCATGACGTGATGATTGTTTTTAGAAGAGATAGAGAGAATGCAAGAGTGTTGTGCAGTGTAATTTCTGAAAAATGCTTGTTTTTATTATTTGAATTGTTTTTTAGGATTACCATTTTCTGAAAAAGCGAAAAGAGAAAACAACAATAAATGCGGAAATTACAGAACAACGTTATGATTTTGTTTATGATTTTGTCGATTCTTGAAACTACAGCCCTATAAATCAAAACTATGTCGCTTTGGGCGAAGCGAAGACGTACATCTACAGAAAGTGAGCCCTATCAAAACACCCATTTCACCTGGGCAAGGTGAAAGGTTAAGACAAAGACGGCAATTACTTCGACTTATGAATGACCTTCGGAACGTTGACAGCAACCCATTGGCGGCAAACTCCTTGGTGAATCACAAAGTCTGGTACTTTCCTTCTTGATTTGTCTTCAGAAATAACGCTGATTTCTGGTGGAGCATTATCGTTGGAATCTGTATCCCAGGCAGAGTTGTCGTAGGAGGATTCCTCAGCTGTATCTTGCACAATGTTTATTCTTTCAGGTAGATCTTCCCATCCAGTTGGCTGGATGTCTTTGAGCCTGATACGAGAGATTTCGGGAGCGGTGTACTTGACCAGGTAGTCGTACTTTCCACTTGGTTATCCTAAGGTGTCCCACACTTCTTTGGAACTGGAGGAGTCATCCATTTCAATGACGTTGACCTCGGGAAAAGCGTAGTCAAGGAACTCTTGTCCTGTAATCTTTGCAAATTCATCGTTATACTGGATATTTTATGAATGCCCTGAGTAATGATCCCATGACTCTGTGGGGACATAGGTATTATTTTCAATGATGCTCAGCTGATATGCATCGTTCGGCTGACTCTTTTGTCCTGAGTCTCCTGGGTACGACTGCCAGATAGGCAGGCCATCCATTGGGCCATAATAGTCGTGGTCAAAGCTGTCTTTCATCAGAGTGTCCTCCTCTAATGAGTTGGGTGGAGCACGACATCCTTTTGGATCACAATCTCCGTATATCATTTTGACATCTGACCTCGGTATAAATCTCGGACTTTGTACGGAAAGCAAAATGGTGTAGGCACCTCTTCTTGAGACATATAACCATCCTCGTTAAGATAGGACTTCCATTCTTCATCTGTATCAGAGGAATCTCCCTCGTTGATGGTATGTACTTCCTGGGACACTGGGTGAAGGACACCTCCACTATGGAAGAAGTTCTGAATTTGATGAAGACTCTCATCGTTAGTAGCAGTCTGGGCACAGGTTGAAGAAAAACCAAGACCCTTCTTTGTTTTGTTATCAGTACAGTACGCCAAAATTGATATTTTGTATCGCCTACTTTAATAGCACTTTTAAAGAAAGTGCTATTAAAAAGGAAAAAACACATCTATAATAGCACTTTATGGTCGGGCGCTATTATAGAATACAAATAATGTGATTTTGATAGCACTTTGTGGAAAAGTGCTATTATTAAACTTCAGTAAGATAGCGCTTTTCTCAAAACGCTATTAATATTATACACTAAGATAACACTTTTGACAAAACGCTATTACTATTATTCACTAAGATAGCACTTTTACTAAACGCTATTATTGAACTATCATATGTTAGTATTTATACATAAAACGCTATTGTTTTTATAATATAAAATTAATAAAATTAAAAAAACAAAACACGTTTCTATGCCAGCGTTTAGATGAAATCAAAACCCTAACATCGTTTCTCACTCTCTTCTCAAACATCGTTTCTCACTCTCTTCTCCGAAATCGAAGCCCTAACATCGTTTCTTACTCTCTTCTCAAACATCGTTTCTGCATTTCTTCTCAGAAATTCTTTGATTCTTCTGCGTTTCTTCATCAAAGGAGGAAACCGAAGCCCAGATTTTCAGGTAAGTTCATCCATCAATTGAGATTCTTGTGTCATTGAATGTTCTGCATTTATTTTTTCCCTCTGTATCTCTACTTTTCTCTAATGACTTGTTTGGATTTTATGTTTTGATTTTACTTTTCTCTATTGTTTCGATTTTACGTTTTGATCCGTTGTTTCGATTTGTCATTAAGATTCATTGTTTCCATTCAGAGTTTTGATTCTTCGTTCCTAATAAAGGTATTCTAAGGTTAATCCTGTATCTGTATTAGCTCAAAGTATTATTTAAGTTACATGTGTTCATTCTTTTACAATCATTTCAATAAACCTATTGGGTGTTAATCCTTCTGCAGATTGCTTATCCGTTACTTGCTCAAAGCCGTTGACATACACACCTCCTGAATCACCTTGTGGTTGTGTACGGCCACTTCAAGTAAAAATCTGTGTCAGCATTGCTACATACAAGTGTTTTCCTCTAGTTTCAAAGCTAGCTGATGAAATTGCATCGAGTACTATGCTGAACCATACACAAGTTCATATTGTGGGAGTTGATGCAGCTAATCAGCAACTAGAGAAAACCAATATTATCATTAACCTGGTACCAAAAGGAGTAAAATTTGATGATACCGCAACATTATTAATATACAAGAAATTCTGGCACAGAGAGATTCTAATAGATGATTCCCTCTTCGGTACTTATGAAGTACTCTATGTTCATTATCCAGGTTATACATTGATTACAATTTTGTTAGTATTATTTATGTTATAAAGTGAATTTATATAGTATGATTGGTGTCATTAGTTGGCATCTCTCTAGATTCATACTTTTGGATAATGTATGCATGCAGGTCTTCCACCATCTCCACCTTCAATTCCCTCGGGTGTTTTTAATATAGATGATGGACTAAATCAAGGTCGTGACAACAATGGAATGATGATGAAACCTTTAGGAGTAGCTATACCAAAGAAAAAGAAAGAAGGGAGCAATGGAAGAATGGTTTTTATAATTGTGTTGTCATCAGTTACTGTTTTTGTACTATTCCTTGGACTTGTTTGGCTTTGTCTCAATTGTCTGTTGAAATACAGTTCTTGTATTCATCAACATGAAAAAGCTTCAGATAGCTTAATGCCATCCTCTTCAAAACATTTAAGCAATTCCAATTACTGACTTGGCAAAAGCTTTATTGATAGTTTAGATACAATACAAAACAAAGATCTTGTTTTCTTTAAGCATCATAAAACTGGAATTTATAGAATTTTGTTTGAATGTGGCAGGGGCTGCCGGTCCAATAAATCATGGGATTGTGTCAGGATCTGGATCACGTTCCTTCGGTTCGGGAACGATAGCATTTACAAGATCTGCCAAGAGTTTTTCCTTGAATGACTTGGAGAAAGCACCAAATAACTTTGACTCTTCTAGAATATTAGGGGAAGGTGGCTTTGGACTTGGATTCACTGTTTATCCTTCCCCTCAAGTTTCAATGTTGTCTCTCTTAGAACTGCCTTGGTCTTCTTCTATCTAAGGTACTGTAACTTTCCTAAACTTGGTGGTGGTTTGATCTATTTCCTCAAATAAAGCCAAAGTGCAATTACTATGAATGGTGCTTAAGGCCATTGGACTTTTTGTGACAGATTTTTTCCTGCAATAGGGCATGTTGTTGCTGCTTTTTTCTAGAACATGATTCAATATCATTGTGTGTAAATGTATCTGCATTAGGGGCATGTTGTTGCTGCTGTTTTTTGTATAACATGATTGAATTTACTATAATATTGAAGTGAGGGGAGATTCATAACCGAATTGGGCAGTTAGGGAAAAGGGAATTAAAATTTTGATCAGCTGTTAGTTTGGATGGACATTAGTAGGTTTAATGTGCAAAGTTAGTTAGGAGATTAACACTTTTAATTAACAGTTAATCTAGTTAGGTTATTAATCATTAGAACTGTTAGTAGAACTCATTTGAATGTCATAGTTGGTTAGTGAATGTGTTTAGCAAAATGTTAGTTGATTTTGAAATTAGTAGAAGTTAAATGAACTGTTTATAGAACTTGTTGAATGTTGGATTGACAATTAGGTTAGTTAGTAATTGGTTGAATTTCTATGGAATTTGGACTATGACTGAGTCAGTTAGTTAGAAATGTTAGTTGAAGAGGAAAATAGTTAGTTTGGATTGACAGTTAGAAAAAGTTAGGAGAGTTAGAATGGAAATTAGTTGGTGGTTAGTATGTATACTGTTAGGAAAACTAGTTATATTTTGAACTGTTAGTTAAGGGAATTAATTAGTTGTGGTAGTTAATATCATTTAAAGAGTTAGTTAAGTCAAATTAATAGCTAGAAAAAAGGTTAGATTAGTTATGTTGGCAGTTTTGTTAATGGAGTTAATTTGTTTATACTGTCAGTTAATGATTATTGTTTAGCTCAAAATTAGTTGGACTGTTATTGGAGTTTGAAATGTTAACATGCTAGTTTAGGTTAGTTTTAGTGAGCTAACTGCTATGGAATTTGGAATTGTGTTGATTGGCATTGTTATGTTTTTTGAATTAGTGTGTTTGTTACTTAATAAAAGTTAGAAAATCTGTTGATGTTAGAAGTTTGGAAGATTTTTATTGTTCCATACAAGGGTTTAAGAACAATGAACCTGAAGGTGAAGTTGCTTATCAAAGGGCTAATTCGAGAACAAATTGTTCACTAATGCATTGATGTACACTCTTAACTCCACTATGAAGTAATTTTCACATGAGTTGTTGAGTTTCTTTATGTTCTTGACTGTCCAAAACCATATTATAAAAAAAACTTCAAAATGGAATTGCGATAAAGGGTCATGGAATCACCATCATTTATCATTGGATTTTTGGAAGTAGAATCTTAGAGATCTCATGTATGTGATCATAAATCATGGTTCTTTCCTTTTTTGACCATCTTCTCAAAAAGTATTGGTCAGGTATTCTTAAAATCCCTTTAATGTTGTAAATTCTCAAAGCATGGCAGAGAACACTTCCTTGTTGAATGCGGTGCTCCATTTATGGCGAATTTTATACATACTGCCTAACCAATGATGATTTTGAAGCTTGTACTCATTAATCATATCATTCTAAGTGCTTTCAAATTCTTCTTTTGAATCACATCTTGACATACACTTTCTGAACAAACTTTGAAACTTATGATCAGAATTAAGACCACCTAAATTCGAATGAGCATTCTTAGATATTTGCCATAAACATAATCGATGATTTGTATTTGGCATTACCTCTCTGATTGATTTGATTAAATATTGTGCATCTCCAGCTTCAATTGATTTTAACTTTTCAGTGTAGACAAAACTATGCATATCTTTCAGTGTCATACCAAGCTTATCCTCTTCACCTAAATAACTCCAAATATTAGTAACTTTCATTCCAGCATTTACTATAGACTTTTTGAGACCTCCTTTACCTTGTGATACATTTCTCATAGAAAGTAAGAAATGTCTTTGTTCAAGCGGCACAAAATCATGATTGTTGTAGCGCGATTTTTGTGGTCCCGAGTCACTATCGCTTGGGTACTACAGTTCGATTTATTTTTAATCCTATTGAGCTGATGAAGGAAGGGAAATGGATGTCTCTAATTAACCATGCTTGCATACTGAGTTTGAACAGTGGTCTGTTAGGTTACAGATGCTATGTGGATGTGGGGCCCAATCTTTGGTTATTTTGTTAAGAACACAGTGTCTGGATTATTTGTGAGGTTTTTGGTAATGTGTTTAGATTTTATGCTTTTGGGTTGATTTGGTGGAGATACTGGATCTTGGGTTTTTGATTAGTATGCTCGCTACGATTTTTTCAATCTTATGCCTACGTATTCCCGTTTGATGAAACAGGGAAATCAGAGCGATCGTAGTTCCTCCTATTCTATGGGAGGAAAAAAGGTTGTTTTGGTGTCTTGTTCAAAGCCCAAGACGTGAAGCTAAATGTGGTTTGTATCTTGTTCAAAGCCCAAGATGTGAAGCTGAAGGGTCTATTTGTATCTTGTTCGAAGCCCAAGATGTGAAGCTGAAGGGTTTATGGATGAGAGAGAATTTGCCATCTCTAAAGGGGAGTTGTTGATCTATTTGTCACAACTGTTGGGTGACTGATTATAAAGGAGAATTACTTTAACTGGGATATGTGAATCCAGCAATGCCATAATTTCCTTTATACGGGATTTTTAACCTGAAGGAGAAGACTTTAACTCAGTTTAGAGTAATGCCATCTTTCCTTAGAATTTCTCAAACTAAAAGAGGAACAGTGGCGTGGATGTAAATAATCCAGAGGCTTGCTGCTTACAGCAATTAGATGAAGGAAAAGGAGTATATTAGGTTATGATTTGAAGCATTGGCTCATGCTCAGAGGAAAATTTCCATCTGGAAGCCCTGGTCGACCAAAACCCTAATTTGGTGACACTGGCGATCTTGAGGCTTGATCCACTTAGAATGCTGCAACCTTGTGCTTGATTCTTGATGTGGGAGTCCTCTTGATCCATTGGGGATGTTTGAGAGGTTTAGACAAGTTGAAGATCATGTCATTTCTTGATTGATCCTTTGTCCAAGAGCTCTGAGAGGGCTTGAAACCCTAAGTTTGATTGTAGTGAAGGCTTACCCATCTTTGGGGAGACTAATGAGGCATGATGGTCCATCCATATTGTGATGATGATTTGCACAATGATGGGAAATTTTAGTGGTCAAAATTTGGGGTATGACAGATTCCCCTATTTAATCTTCTTGGACCCGAAGGTGTGAATGGCGAAGGTATTCGGGCATTCGGGGTGCAAAAGGATTAAATATCGGAATACCCGAAATTTTGATGGTGGTTATGAATGGCAGTTTGCACATCTTTCTTCTTTTGCTAAGCAATAATGCTTAGAAAAGGTAAACTTCCCCTCGATCCTGGTCTTTGTACCAACGAACTGGTCTCAGTTTCTAAACTAAACTTCCCCTCGATCCTGGTTTCCTACAAAGGAACTGGTCTCAGTTTCTGAACTAAACTTCCCCTCGATCCTGGTTTCCTACCAAGGAACTGGTCTTAGTTTCTTATATAAACTTCCCCTCGATCCTGGTTTCCTACCAAGGAACTGGTCTTAGTTTCTAAACTAAACTTCCCCTCGATCCTGGTTTCCTACCAAGGAACTGGCCTCAGTTTCTTTTGTCAATAAACTTCTTGACAAGGGACGCTATGCGTAGCGGTTTTCCTCAAACTTCTCTCCGAATTTTCCTAGGGAGATGCCATTTGATGGGAAAAACTTTTGATGTCATACTTGCTGGGGAACCCATCTGTCTGAATTGTAGAGGGGTACAAACTTCTCTATTGGAGATGCCATTTGTCGACTCTATCGGGGAAAACGAGTCTCTTGAGAGACTGCTTTTGCTTGGGGATATTACATCATACTTTTCTCGGAGATCTTCTTGGTGAATTGCCATATGATATGATCCAATTTTGAGGTGCTGATGACTTCATTAACATCGACTCTCCGGAGAGCAAAATCAATGTGTTGTTGAAAGTATTTAGTTATGAGGCTTTCTCTGGGGATTTTCCTTAATCCGGGAAAGCGAAGATATCATCTTCAATGGTGAAGAGTGACATTTGTCGAACGTTTTCTTGTTTTTCGGAGGTTCAAGTTATCAAAGTGGTCAAGGGCCAGCTTCAATCCAGAAATAAACTGGAGACGATGTTGCTCAGACGCGACATTTCTTAACAGGGAAAGAACAGACAACTCGACTGAGAGAACTGTTATCACTAGGGGATAAGACCGACTAGAGTGATAGTGATGCAATATGAATATGAATGCAAATCAACAATGCATGATGTATGTATGTTTATGCTGACAAAACTGATATGACATACAGACTAATAGATGAGCACGACTGGATACTCGGCCACTACGAGGGACGAAGAAGTACCGCTGGTTCAAGATAGCAATTCTGCCTTGCTTAGGAGAAATAGTCCCCGTGGGGAACAACCGTTGGTCGGGATTAGGAGGTAAGAACTCGGCCAAGGAGTGTCAGATGAAACATGGTCTCTGACACAATTGATCCTTCGTTCAGGGGTACTGGCTTAGAAGAAGTACTTTGATTCTGCACTTTGAGGTTCTATTACTTCTGGAGAAGCGATCGATGTTCTTTCGATGTTCAACAGTCAAAAGAAATTGCCATCTTTATTTTAAAAGCAGAAAAAGTTTGACAAGTAAATTCATTTTTGTTTTATTTCAAGAATCTCTAATCATGTCAAAATTTTCATTCTATAAAGCTAAAACAAATAAGAATTGCAAACAAAAGCACAAGGGCTCAAATTTTATTGATAGGATGGAAATCAGCCAAGTGCGTGATTCCATAGAGTATTTACAAAGTTCAGAAAATGGTAATTTAAGGGAAAAGGGCTACATTGAAACATAACGACCACTATCCTTCTACCAACTTTGAATTCGAGACATCCTGAGCTTCTGTCAAAGATGACCTTGATCGAGATTTCTGACGGGTGGCCTGACTGTCGCTGAGGGATTTTCCCCTGTTGGACGTAGTTACTTGCCATTATCCCTAATTTTGCCTGGATTGTACTTTTAAGATTTCCAATCCATCGGGATGATTTTTTATTATGTCTCTAATTTTTGCCTGGACCGCCCTTTCAGGTTTTCAATCCACCGAGACGTTTTTTTTTTATTTAGGCGAAGTATTTCTTGACTACATCAACATTTGTGGGATAGGGAAATTCCTCTCCGTCCATGGTTGCAAGTCTCAAGACGCCTCCTAAGAAGGCTTTCTTGACCACATAGGGGCCGTCGTAATTCGGAGTCCATTTGTCCCGAGAGTCAGTGAGAAAGGATTGTATCTTTTTGAGCACAAGGTCTCCTTTTCTGAAGATGCGAGGTCGAACCTTTTTGTCAAACGCTTTCTTCATCCTTTGCTGATACAACTGACCATGGCATAGTGTCATTATTCATTTTTCTTCGATCAGATTCAGTTCGTCGTGTTGAATTTGACACCATTCAGCTTCTGTTAGCTTAACTTCCATCAATACTTCCTTTAACGGCTTTCTAAGCGTGGTATTTGATGTCGTATTCTGACAGCAACATCTGCCAACGGACAATCCTTCTTGTGAGAGCAGGTTTTTCAAAGACATACTTGATTGGATCCATCTCGGAAATCAACCAAGTAGTGTGACGAATCATGTACTGACGCAGACGTTTGGCTGCCCAAGTCAAAGCGCAACAAGTTTTCTCAAGCATAGTGTACCGAGTCTCGCAGTCGGTGAATTTTTTGCTCAAATAGTAGATGGCAGACTCCTTCCTTTTGGTTTCGTCTTGCTGGCCAAGTACACATCCCACTGAGTCCTCTAGGATTGTGAGGTAGATAATCAGTGGTCTTCCTTCCACTGGGGGTGATAATATCGGAGGGTTCAATGGGTATTCCTTAATACTGTCGAAAGCGGTTTGCCAGTCTTCTGTCCAAACACAGTCCTGATTCTTTTTGAGTAATTTGAAAATCGGCGCACATGTCGCGGTCATGAGGAATATGAATCTGGAGATGTAGTTTAAACGTCCCAGGAATCCTCTGACTTGTTTTTCGGTTTTCGGAGAAGGCATTTCTTGAATGGCCTTGACCTTGTCAGGATCAACCTCAATTCCTTTCTGGCTGACGATGAACCCTAAGAGTTTCCCTGAACGGACACCCAAGGTGCATTTGTTGGGATTCAAGCGGAGTTTGTACTTTCTCTACCGCTCGAATAACTTTGACAGATGGGTCACATGCTCCTCTTCTGTCTTAGATTTTGCAATCATATCATCGACATATACCTCGATTTATTTGTGTATCATGTCATGAAACAGAGTAGTCATGGCCCTTTGATAGGTTGCCCCAGCGTTCTTCAAACCGAACGACATCACCTTGTAACAAAAGATAAACCATGGGGTAATGAACGAAGTTTTCTCCATGTCTTTCGGCGCTATTTTGATTTGATTATAGCCCGAGAATCCATCCATGAAGGAGAAAATTTTGAACTTTGCTGTACTGTCTACCAGCATGTCGATGTGTGGTAAAGGAAAGTCATCCTTTGGACTAGCCTTGTTTAGATCTCTATAATCCACACACATTCTGACTTTTCCGTCCTTTTTGGGAACGGGTACGATGTTGGCTAACCATTGAGGATATTCTGATGTGGCGAGGAAACCCGCGTCAATCCGTTTCTGTACCTCCTCTTTGATTTTGATGGCCATGTCCGGGTGAGTCCGTCTCAACCTCTGTTTTACTGGCGGACATTCCGATCTCAACGGTAAATGATGTTCCACGATGCTGGTATCCAACCCTGGCATATCCTGATAGGACCAAGCGAATACATTGGGGAATTCTTTGAGAAGCTTTACCAAACCCTCTATGGCAGTTGTGTAACACCCCCTTTCTACCCAGCGAATAATAATAAAATCAGAGTTACAAAATTTCACCATTCAAAAAGGATGTCACATTTTCAACTTAAAAACAACGGCATTTAACCGCATAAACATGGATACATAACACTTAACATTCAAATGAACATAATTCAGTCTTTGTCACAAACAACTTTATTAATACGTAGCGGATTCATAAATTCAACTGAAATACCATAACAGCTTGCTTGATTCTAAACTGCTCTAAGACATCAAGTCTTTAATGAAAAACAACTTAAAAATTCAGCAACATAATAAAACCGACACTAAAGAAAACATGCGTTCATCCCCCCGAGTGCTACGTATCAGAGCGACGACACCGACTCGAACTAATGAAGGTAGATAACCTTCACTCTGGATTACCTGCAGGATGGCGTATAAACCATCATCATACACAGAAGGGGTGAGATATCGAACAATATAATCGGATATATGATAAATAATATATTAGTTCAGATTATAGAAAATCACCACTTCACAACTCATAAACATCATCAATCAACATAAAATACAACACGACGACATAATTATGCAACAAGGAATGCAACTTGAAAATGCACATGCATGTGGTACCATTGGAGCAGAACTCCCAACTTAAAATCTGCCAATTAATAGAGGCATTGGAGCAGAACTCCCAACTTAAAATCTGCCAATTAATAGAGGCATTGGAGCAGAACTCCCAACTTAAAAAGTACAAGATTATCGGGCATCAACAAGGCATAAGCCTTCAACTGCAACATTTTTGCCAATCCAGGCCAACGTGGTTGAGCATTAGCTCCAACTTAGAAAATGCAATGTATGCAACTCAACATGAACATCATAATAACGACAATAATTCAACATTGGCATAAGCCTACAACTTAACAACAACAACAAATCAGCACTGGCCATAGGCCTACAACTTAATCAACAAATCAACACTGGCCATAGGCCTTCAACTTATCAACAACAACAACTAATAAGGTTCTGCAACAAAATCCACAACTAACAACTTCACAACTTGCAACAGGGAGCACAACGCAAGGAACAACCGATTATATCGCATTACTATTTGTATAACCTTCTAACTAAACCAATTAACCAACTTCTCTACTAAACTCTATCATTTCCCTGTTAAATTCGGGTCAGCAACAACTTACCAAACATACTACTAAATTCTACAACATAGTTATTAATTATCCTCCTATTGATTAGTCATAGTACTATTAGCAGTTCCTTACAGTCTACACTAGTTTGTATTACTACGGCTGCATATACTGACGTTCAACTTAATTATATTTCTTACTAATTCATTGCAACACAATTATTAATTATTTATAGTGGTTCTAATTCACTAATTAAGCCTCTGGTAATTATGTACTCATTCAAATTATGGCTCTATACTCGACTAAAGCATATCAGTAATCACGCCAGGCTACATCGACCAAGGACCACGAAACAGAATCTCCAACTTCTACATAGCCCAGAATTCGGCCGCGTGACGCTCGTCACGAGAGTGTGACGGTCGTCAAACCCTTATTACGGTCGCCATGCATACCAATTCTGCGTACGCACTAAACTTTGTTCGTCACCTGCTTGTTTCTTTCCAGTTTCCTAAATTCTAGTGATTCTTCCTTCGAATCAGTTCCAGATCAAACCCCAACCATCACGGTGTAACAACAATGTAGGAATTATAATACGAACAACATAATCAAATCGCTACGACCAATTTAACAACATCAACCAAATTCTGAAATCAAGCATAACAATCAAACATGGACAAAAGCAATTTTTTACAAATCCAATCCCACATACTATTTATCATAAACCCAATTATAGAGTCAGAACCCCACCCTTACCTTTGGATTGAAGGTAGCTCGAGTTTCCGGTAGAAACTGAAACTTTGACGACAAACTCTCGTATTCTCCCTACTCCTATCTTCGTGCTTCCAAATCCTCGTTGTCTCCTTGTAACTTCTCCTTGTAACTTCTCCTCTATTCCTTTCTTTTCTTAATTATAACCTAACATCACATCCTAATATAACAATGGGTCTACTAATTAATTTAATGGGCTTACTATACGATACCCCCAACTTTGATATTTCTCACGCACAACTTAACCCAACTAAATTAATTAATATTCTACGAAAATAAATATTATTTCTAATATCAATTCCTCCCGACTAAAATGACTAATTACCCGATTATCACTTATTAGCATCAAACCACATATTCAACATATTCAACAAATATACGGAAAAATTACTCAATCTATCTAATTAAAAATAATTAATTAAATACGGGCGTTACAACTCTCCCCCACTTAGAATATTTTCGTCCTTGAAAATCTTACCTTGCTCAAATAGCTCAGGATATGATTCCTGCATCTTGCTTTCCAACTCCCACGTCATACTTTCTCCAACAGCTCCTAACTAGACTACTTTCACCAAAGCAATCTCCTTGCCTCTCAAGGTCTTCGTTTCACGATCCGCAATTCGCGCAGGCATTGTCTCAATAGTAAGATTATCCCATACTTGCACATTATCCATATGAATCACATGAGATGGATCTGAAATATACTTCCAAAGTTTTGACACATGAAACACATCGTGCAAATTCGAAAGATTATGCGGTAAAGCCACTCTATAAGCAACATTTCCAACTCTGTCCAAAATCTGATACGGACCAATAAAACGAGGAGTGAGCTTCTTAGACTTCAAGGCTCGCCCAACACCATTCACAGGTGTAACTCTCAGAAATACATGGTCACCCGCTTGAAATTCTAAATCCTTCATTCGCTTGTCATGATAACTCTTCTGTCTACTTTGGGAGGTTTTCAGCTTTTCTCGAATTAACTTCACCTTCTTAGTAGTCTCTCGAACAATCTCAGGTCCAAGTACTACACTTTCCCCAGATTCATGCCAACATAAAGGAGTTCTACATCTCCGACCATACAACGCTTCAAAAGGTGCCATTCCAATACTCGAATGGTAACTGTTATTATAAGTGAATTCTATCAATGGAAGATAAGTATCCCACAAACCTCCCTGCACAAGAACACACGCTCTCAGCAAATCCTCTAATGACTGAATAGTCCTCTCCGTCTGACCATCAGTCTGAGGGTGATACGCTGAACTCAACCTCAACTTAGAACCCAAAGCCTCTTGCAAACTCTTCCAAAAATCAGAAGTAAACCTCGGATCCCTATCAGACACAATACACAGAGGAACACCATGCAGCTTTACAATTACGCTAGTATAAATCTCCGCCAACTTTGATACTGGAAAACGGATGTTAATACGAATAAAATGAGCCGACTTCGTAAGCCTATCAACAATCCCTCAAATCGAATCGTGTCCTCTTGAAGTATTAGGTAATCCCGTCACAAAGTCCATTGAAATGATATCCCATTTCCATTCTGGAACTTCTAGCAGTTGCATCAACCCCGCAGGCTTCTGATGTTCAACTTTCGACTTCTGACAAGTTAAACATGCATACACAAATCGAGCCACATCATGCTTCATCCCAGGCCACTAAAACAATTGCTTCAAGTCTTGATACATCTTTGTAGCCCCAAGATGAATACTCAATTTACTTTTATGACCTTCTTCAAGGATCGCTTTCTTCATTTCCGCATTATCAGGAATACAAATTCGATCACAGAATCTTAACACACCATGCGCGTCCATCTTAAAATCGCTATTCTCAGGCTGATCGATTCCAACCATCGAATCTACCAGTTTCACGTCTAACTTCTGAGCTGCTTTGATACTGTCCAGAAAATCGTTGTTAATCTTTAGCATCCCTAACATAACACTCTGCGGTGTCAGTTCGCAAACCAAACTCATATCTCGAAACTACTCAATTAGCTCCAATTCTTTAACCATCATCGCCGACATATGCAAAGTTTTTCTACTTAAAGCATCAGCCACAACATTAGCTTTACCTGGATGATAGTTTAAACCGAAATCATAATCTTTTAATAATTCCAACCATCTCCGCTGTCTCATATTCAATTCCTTCTGATCAAACAAATACTTTAAGCTCTTATGGTCACTAAACACTTCAAATCTCGACCCATAAAGATAATACCTCCAAATCTTCAGCACAAAAACAACTGCAGCAAGTTCTAAATCATACGTAGGATAGTTCTTCTCATGAGCTCTCAACTGTCTCGACGCATAAGCAACTACCTTATCATTCTGCATAAGCACACCACCTAAACCTATCTTAGAAGCATCACAATATACCACAAAAGGTTCTCCTGGATTAGGTAATGTCAAAACCGGAGCCGACGTCAATCTCTTCTTCAGTTCCGTAAAACTGTCTTCACATCGAACGTCCCACACAAACGCTTTACCTTTACACGTCAACTTAGTCAACGGAAGTGCCAACTTAGAAAAACCTTCGATAAACCTTCTATAGTAACCAGCTAATCCCAAAAAGCTTCTTATCTCGGTAATCGACCTTGGAGTTTCCCATTGCAACACAGCATCTACTTTAGATGGATCCACAGCAATGCCACTACTTGAAATGACATGACCAAGAAAACTAACTTCCTTTTACCAAAATTCAGATTTTGACAACTTTGCATATAGCTTCTTCTCTCTCAAAACTTGCAATAATAGTCTTAAGTGTTCTGTATGCTCTACTTCTGATTTAGAGTAAATCAGTATATCATCAATGAACACCACCACAAACCGATCCAAGTAAGCATGAAATATACGGTTCATGTACTCCATGAATACTCCCGACGCATTAGTGACACCGAACGGCATCACCAAATACTCATAATGTCCATAACGCGTTCTAAAAGCCGTCTTCTGAATATCATCATCTTTCACTTTAATCTGGTGATAGCCTGACCTCAAATCAATCTTGCTAAACACACAAGCACCTACCAACTGATCCATCAAGTCATCTATTCTCGGAAGCGGATACTTGTTCTTAATCGTCACTTTGTTCAACTGTCTATAATCAACACAGAGCCTCATACTCCCATCTTTCTTCTTTACTAACAACAGTGGAGCTCCCCACGGCGATACACTTGGCCTTACAAACTTCTTTTCAAGCAAATCCTCCAATTGTTTCTTTAATTCTGACAATTCAGATGCAGACATCCTGTATGGTGCCATCGGCACAGGTCTGGTACCAGGTACAAGGTCAATTGCAAATTCCACTTCTCTTTCTGGCGGTACATCAGGAATTTCGTCAGGGAAAACTTCAGGAAATTCACGCACCACTCGCAACTCCTCAATTTCAGCTTGATTCTCAATAGATAACGGCGCCATCGACGAAAACACCTGAGCTTCTTCTTGTATCAACTTTCGTAACTGCCTAAAAGGCAATAATCCTACTCCTTCCTCTTCTTCAGGAGTTGGAAAACTCACCGAATTTCTATAGCAATTGATATGAACATAGTTATATTCTAACCAATTCATACCTAAGATCACATCCATCCCAGTTAACTGCAAACACACCAAATCAACATGAAAGTCTCTGTCGAAGATCAACAAAGGACACTTTAAACACACAAGAGAAGTAGTCACCGATCCCTTAGCCAGAATCTTGACGACCATCTCTCCATTCATAGAAGACAAGATAAGACTCAATCTCTTAACACAATCAGCAGCAATAAAGCAATGAGTAGCACCAGTATCAATCATAGCGATTAAAGGAGTACCATTAATGAAACATGTACCTCTGATGAGTCTGTCCTCACTAGTTGTTTGAGTCCCAGTCAACGCGAACACTTTCCCACCGGTTTGCGCCTTCTTTGGTTTCTGACACTGGCTACCAATGTGTCCCTCTTCACCACAGTTAAAATAAATCATCTCTTTGTGATTGCAATCAGATACTGTATGTCCAGTCTTACCACATCGGAAACATCTCTTCACCTCAGCAGTACACACATTACTCTTGTGACCAGGTTTCCAACATTTGAAACAAACTATGCCAGCAAGAGCGTCTCCCCCACTAGTCCTCTTGCCATCAGCCGCTCTCTATTTACCTTTTCCAGCTGGAGCATCATAAGGCTTGCCACGATTCTGTTGGTGCTTGCCTCTCCTCTCATTCATGATCTTATAATGAGCGTTGTTATCTTCTTCAAAGATTCTGCAACTATCAACCAAATCAGAAAAAACACGAATCTTCTGATATCCAACTGCCTTCTTGATCTCTGGGCGCAACCCGCTCTCAAACTTGATGCATTTTGAAAATTCAGCATCATCCCCGTTGTAGTGCGGATAAAACCTAGCCAACTCAACAAACTTTGCAGCATAATCAGTAACCGACATGTTGCCTTGCTTCAGCTCAAGAAACTCGATTTGCTTCTTACCACGAACATCCTCTGGGTAATACTTCCTCAGGAACTCCCTTCGGAACACAGCCCAAGTGATACCTTCACCTGCAGCTTCCAACCTCTGGCGAGTCTCTAGCCACCAGTCATCGGCCTCGAATGCTAGCATGTGAGTCCCATATCGAACCTTCTGCGCTGGAGTGCAGTCCATCACACGGAATATTCTCTCCATCCCTTTCAACCAATCCAATGCTCCATCAGGATCATACTTGCCCTTGAAGGTAGGCGGATTTTCCCTCTGAAAAGTTTCCAAACTACGAGATCCAGCATTCTCGTCAGCATTCGGCTGATTCTGTACAGCCTGAGCCATTGCTTCCAACACAGTAGCAATTGCAGCATCGTTCCTTCCAGCCATCTCACCTTATCACTACAACATAAACAAGGGTAGAACTACTTAACAATACTCGATTGTTAAACAAACTACGACTCGACAACTTGGCCGGACGGACCAACCTGCTCTGATACCACTAATGTAACACCCCCTTTCTACCCAGCGAATAATAATAAAATCAGAGTTACAAAATTTCACCATTCAAAAAGGATGTAACATTTTCAACTTAAAAACAACGGCATTTAACCGCATAAACATGGATACATAACACTTAACATTTAGATGAACATAATTCAGTCTTTGTCACAAACAACTTTATTAATACGCAGCGAATTCATAAATTCAACTGAAATACCATAACAGCTTTCTTGATTCTAAACTGCTCTAAGACATCAAGTTTTTAATGAAAAATAACTTAAAAATTCAGCAACATAATAAAACCGACACTAAAGAAAACATGCGTCCATCCCCCCGAGTGCTACGTATCAGAGCGACGACACCGACTCGAACTAATGAAGGTAGACAGCCTTCACTCTGGATTACCTGCAGGATGGCGTATAAACCATCACCATACACAGAAGGGGTGAGATATTGAACAATATAATCAGATTTATGATAAATAATATATTAGTTCAGATTATAGAAAATCACCACTTCACAACTCATAAACATCATCAATCAACATAAAATACAACACGACGACATAATTATGCAACATGGAATGCAACTTGAAAATGCACATGCATGTGGTACCATTGGAGCAGAACTCCCAACTTAAAATTTGCCAATTAATAGAGGCATTTGAGCAGAAGCCTACAACTTAACAACAACAACAAATCAGCACTGGCCATAGGCCTACAACTTAATCAACAAATCATCACTGGCCATAGGCCTTAAACTTATCAACAACAACAACTAATAAGGTTCTGCAACTAAATCCACAACTAACAACTTCACAACTTGCAACAGGGAGCACAACGCAAGGAACAACCAGTTATATCGCATTACTATTTGTATAACCTTCTGACTAAACCAATTAACCAACTTCTCTACTAAACTCTATCATTTCCCTATTAAATTCGGGTCAGCAACAACTTACCAAACATACTACTAAATTCTACAACACAGTTACTTAATTATCCTCCTATTGATTAGTCACAGTACTATTATCAATTCCTTACAGTCTACACTGGTTTGTATTACTACGGCTGCTTATACTGATGTTCAACTTAATTATGTTTCTTACTAATTCATTGCAACACAATTATTAATTATTTATAGTGGTTCTAATTCACTAATTAAGCCTCTGGTAATTATGTACTCATTCAAATTACGGCTCTGTACTCGACTAAAGCATATCAGTAATCACGCCAGGCTACACCGACCAAGGACCACGAAACAGAATCTCCAACTTCCACACAGCCCAGAATTCCCCCGTGTGACGCTTGTCACGAGAGTGTGACCGTCGTGATGTTGTTCGTGGGTGTGACGGTCGTCAAGCCCTTATTACGGTCATCATGCATACTACCTGGGTGTGTACGCACCAGACTTCGTTCGTCACCTGCTTGTTTCTTTCCAGTTTCCTTAATTCTAGTGATTCTTCCTTCGACTCAGTTCCAGATCAAACCCCAACCATCACGGTGTAACAGCAATGTAGGAATTATAATACGAACAACATAATCAAATCTCTACGACCAATTTAACAACATCAACCAAATTCCGAAATCAAGCATAACAATCAAACATGGACATAAGCAATTTTTCACAAATCCAATCCCACATACTATTTATCATAAACCCAATTATAGAGTCAGAACCCCACCCTTACCTTGGATTGAAGGTAGCTCGAGTTTCCGGTCAAAACTGATACTTTGACGGCAAACTCTCGTATTCTCCATACTCCTACCTTCATGCTTCCAAACCCTCGTTCTCTCCTTGTAACTTCTCCTTGTAACTTCTCCTCTATTCCTTTCTTTTCTTAATTATAACCTAACATCACATCCAAATATAACAATGGGTCTACTAATTAATTTAATGGGCTTACTATACGATACCCCCAACTTTGATATTTCTCACACACAACTTAACCCAACTAAATTAATTAATATTCTACGAAAATAAATATTATTTCTAATATCAATTCCTCCCGACTAAAACGACTAATTACCCGATTATCACTTATTAGCATCAAACAACATATTCAACATATTCAACAAATATACGGAAAAATTACTCAATCTATCTAATTAAAAATAATTAATTAAATACGGGCGTTACAAGTTGGACTGAGCAGTGCCCCAATCCTGATTTCTTTTCTCTCTTTTTCTGAACCTAAGTTTACCATTTCCAACGGCTCTTTATGAGGTTCAATGGACCTTTCCTCCTGTCTGAGTAATCGGGAGATCTCTTCTGGAATTTCGTCGTCATTCTCTTCTTCAACCCCAAATACCGGGAACTCAAAGTTGGGAGAATGCATCAGATCGTATGTTTCAACGGGGTTTAAAACAAGCAATCTGCATGACGGTATGATTTGTGTTTTGAAGAGATAGAGAGAATGCAAGAATGTGTGCAGTGTATTTCTTTGAAAAAATGCTTGTTTATTATTATTGATTTTTTTTTTTAGGATTACCATTTTTTGAAAAAAGAGAAAAGAGAAAACAGCAATAAATGCGGGAATTATAGAACGACTTTATTTTATTCATGAACAAGTCGATTCTTGAAATTATAGCCCTATAAAACAAAACTCTGTCGCTTTGGGCAAAGCGAAGAGGGAAATTTATAGAAAGTGAGCCCTACCAAAACATTCGTTTCACCTGGGCAGGGCGAAAGGTTAAAGACGACAATTACTTCGACTTATGAACAATCTTCGGAACATCGACAGCAACCCATTGGCGGCAAACTCCTCGGTGAATCACAAAGTCTGGCACCTTCCTTGATTTGTCTTCAGAAATAACGCGGATTTCTGGCGGAGCTGGACCATTGGAATCTGTCTCCCAGGCAGAATTGTCGTAGGAGGATTCCTCTGTTGTATTTTGCATAGCATTTATGTTCTCAAGTAGATCTCCCTATCCAGTTGGCTGGATGTCTTCGAGCCTGATATGAGAGCTTTCGGGAGCAGTGTACTTGACCATATAGTCGTATTTCCAACTTGGTTGTCCTAGGGTGTCCCCCACTTCTTCGGAACTGGATGAGACATCCTTCTCGATGACGTTGACCTCTGGAAAAGCATAGTTGATGAATTCAAGTCCTACAAACGTTGCAAATTCATCTTCGTACTGGACGTTTTCTGAATGACCTGATTGTTGATCCCATGACATGATGGGGACGTAGGTATTCTTTTCAATGATGCTCAGCTAATTTTCATCGTTCGTCTAATTTTCTTGCCCCAAGTCTCCTGGATACGGCTGCCACATTGGCAGGCCATCCATCGGGCCATAATAGTTGTGGTCAAAGTTGTCCTTCATCAAAGTGTCCTCCTCTAATGAGTTTGAGGGAGCACGGCATCCTTCTGGATCACAATATTCGTATATCATTTCGACATCTGACCTGGGTATAAATCTCAGACTCTGTGTAGGAAAGCAAAAGGGAGTATGCGTTTCGTCCTGAGACATATAACCGTCCTTGTTAAGATAGGACTCCCATTCTTCCTCCATATCAGAGGAATCATCTTTATTGATGGTATTCACTTCTTGAGGCACTGGGTGAAGGAAACCTCCACTGTGGAAAAAGTCTTGAATGGGATGAAGACTTTCATTGCTGGTAGTAGCTGTCTGGGTACAGGTTGCAGAAAAACCAAGACCCTTCTTTGTTTTATTGTCAGTAGGAATTACTAGCTGTCCCCATCCTGTTGTATTGGTACTCTCGACCGCTTTGATAACATCTTTGTATGAGGAAATGGAAGTTCCCTCTTTGGATTGATTGTCCTTGCTCACCGACAGTGCTTGGAACTGAGTTCCAATAACCTCCTCGGGTTCTACACAACTAGATAATGACAAGTTGCTCACGAGCAAGGCTTGTTCTCCACAAACCGTGACAAGTTGGCCGTTCTGGACGAACTTTAACTTTTGGTGGAGGGTCGAGGTGACCGCCCCAGCCTGATGTATCCAAGGTCTTCCTAATAAACAACTGTACGTTGCCCGGATGTCCATGACCTGGAAAGCGACTTAGAAAGTGTGAGGACCAATAGTTATGGGAAGGTCGACTTCACCGATAACCGTTTTTCTGGACCCGTCAAATGCTTTGACGACGACCTCACTGGTTCTCATCGGGGTCCTTTGAAGGATAATTGCATCAAAGTGGACTTCGGCATAACATTCAGGGCTGACCCTGTGTCTACCAGTACGTTGGCTAAAGTATCATCCTGGCAGTTGACCGTGATCTTGAGCGCCATGCTATGATGGCAACCCTCTTCAGGTAATTCCTCATCACTAAATCCCAAGTTATTGCAAGAAGTGATGTTATAGACAATGCTATCGAACTGTCTGATTGTTACATCCTGTTCCACAAAGGCTTGCTCCAAGACTTTCTGTAGAGCCTCCCTGTGCGCTTCTGAACTGAGTAAAAGTGACAGCACAGAGATCTTTGAAGGAGTTTGTAACAGTTGATCAACAATGTTGTATTCACTCATTTGGATAAGCTTCAGCATCTCATCGTTGTTTTTCGAAAGGTCGGGATTACTGGATTGACCGACTGGTGTATTGGGAACTTCTGTCTGAGGTTCCTTTTCTTTGTTAAATTCTCCAACTCCTTGGTTGAAGATTCGACCACTCCGCGTTTCTCGACTGATGTCTGCAATATTCACGACGGAGGGTAATGGAATTTCCTTTCTATTCTCGACTGTTGTTGCACCGTATTTGTAAGGGATAGCCTTAGTTGATTCATACGGTAATGGTCCCGGTAGATAAATGACTATGGGAGCCTTCTGATTTTTCTGACCATCGTAAGCAATTTCGATCCGTTCCTGGTTGGGAACTCTCGATTCGTCAAGTAGAGGGATGATGGTACAAACATCCCTAGCCTTCTGATGATCAGATATTACGACAATGTCCTCAATTTGATCAGCGAGGTAGTCCGGCGCCCAGTTGATTGGTCCGGAACCCGGATATGGGCGAATCTCTCTACGATCCACCTGACCCTGAAGAGCTGCTCGTACAAGGTAACATCCTTGTTACTTTCCGAACAGACTCTACAACGTTCATAGTTGTGTGGTGGCACATGGCCATATCTACTCTGTCTACAATACATCTTGACCAGATTGGTCCTTAACAAGAGTACATCATGAATTTGATAGATGTTGTTAATCTCTCCCTCTATCAAATTGACTGTAGCTTTCTCGTGTTGAGGCAGCGGGTTTGTGAGAACATTAGGATTCATATCATTGAAAGATAAGATCCCGCTCCTAACAAGCTTTTGCACGTCGGACTTGAAATTGAGACAATTCTCTATGTTATGCCCTGGTCCTCCTTGATGGTAAGGGCAAGTCTGATCCACCTTAAACCAAAAAGGCAGATTTTCCGGTACTGTAAGAAGGGACTTAGTCTGGACATGCCCCTTAGCCAATAGTAATAGAAATAGTTCTGCGTATGATACGGGTATAGGATCAAATCCTGGTGGCCGCGTTGTACGGTTGTTATTGTATGGAGGACGAGCCTGCTGAAGAGGCTGTTGAGTCCTTTGCTGATTAGGTTGGCTCTGCGTAACCTGAGGTTGATACGTAGAAATAGGCGCAGGATTGATAGCAGGAGTCACAGCCGCTACTGGCTGATAACGTCGCCTTTGCTTTCCGAGAGAGATATTCCCAATATCTTTCTCTTTTTTCTTAGGGAGAGCACTACCGTATCGCTTTGTACTACTTGATGATCCAATGTCTTTGACTAGACGTCCTTCTCGAACGGCTTCCTCAAGCCGAACTCCCATACCGACCATCTCGGTGAAGTCACTGGGCGCACTGGCAACCATTCTGTCGTAATAAAATGAGCTTAAGGTCTTTAAGAAGATCTTTGTCATCTCTTTTTCTTCAAGAGGTGGACAAATTTGAGCGACAATTTCACGCCATCTCTGAGCGTATTCCTTAAAGGTTTCCTTGTCCTTTTGTGACATTGATCTGAGTTGATCTGTGTCGGGTGCCATGTCCAGATTGTATTTATATTATTGGATGAAGGCAGTGCCAAGATATCTGAAAGTACTAATCGTAGCACGGCTTAAACCCATGTACCATATTAGGGCGGCACCGGTTAAACTATCCTGAAAGTAGTGAATCAGTAAATCCTGATTCTCTATCTGAGCTGACATTTGCCGAGCGTACATCACCAAGTGACTCTGAGGGCAAGAGTTACCCTTGTACTTTTCAAAGTCGGGCACCTAGAATTTGTGCGGACTTTCACATTAGGGACCAAATAGAGGTCCGCAGCGTCCTTTCCAAATAAATCCTGACCGCGAAGGGCCTGCAGTTCTTTCTGCATTCCTAGGAACTGTTCCTGGAAGTCATTCATTCTTTCGAACATGTTGTCGTTTCCACCAGAAGGTATCTGTGGAATCTGTCCTTCCGGGACAATGTGTACCATGGGCGGTGGTATAGTCATTATGGCCGAGACTCTCAGTGCCTCCCAAAGTTTATAACCTTCGGGAGTTGCTGTCATGCCTCTGGCATCTTCGCTTTCCCGAAGTTTGTAACCTTCAGGCCCAGCGGTTCCCGTTGCGGTTCCCTGATCCTTATTGATAGGCAGAACATATCCTTCCAATATATAGTTAAGTGGCATGCCCCAGGGACGATCTTTTGGCATTTTGTACCTAGGATCGGACTTCTCCACTATGGGCATTGAGGTGATCTCCAAGATCACAGTCCTTTGTAGCTGAGCTTCTGCCATGGCTTGCTTGTCGTTATGAAGCTTTCTCATATCCTCTCTCGGAGTGTCGATCTCTTTTCTCAACTCTCTGTTCTCTTCCTCGAGATCATTCATCTTTTTCTGACGATTGGCCCGAGTATTGTACGAATGAGACAGTTTGACTCTAGAACCGAGGCACAAACGTGAGATTCGTAGGTAAGAAGAATACGTGACGTGAGAATGATGAATGCAATGATTACATTAATTGTGTTTTTTTATTGTTTAATCAAAATAAACTTCGACAATTAGATTTCAAATATCAAACAGTGGGGAAACCCCATTTCATTGAATTCAAAGGATTGCGAAAATAGAAATACAGTAGATTACAAGGTGCAGAAATAGAAACCTAAGCTAAGGGGTCCCGAGTCCTCTCTAGGGGAAATCGGGTGCTGATTCTGGTACTTTCCTTTTCTTGGACTGGGGCTCTTGGGCCGTTGTCGGGTTTTCATTCCTTTTCCAAGTGAAAGGAACGAGCAAATTCCTTTGGTCATCCTGATTATCCACGGCATGTTGCTCTAAAATCTCAATTAGAGCATCCTTATCTTTTATCAGTTGCTGTATTTTGGTACACTCTACATTAAGAATGCGGTACTTGTTCTTCCAAGACCTCCTCTCCTGTTGAACTTTGTTGAGAGTAACCTGAAGTTTTTCCGTTTCAGTTATGAAGTACATGACAGATTCCCTCGGCGGAAGAACTCCGTGACGAGGATAAGGCATCTTTAGCTTGAGAGCTCTAGTTTGTGCCTAGTGGAGATAAGGCTCCACCGAGACACAGTCCAAATTTCCTAGAGACTCTCATCCTTTCTTATGAACATGTTTCCAAGCGTGCACTATTTCCGTCTTTAGTGCCCTGTCATTTTCTCCTTCCTTGAAGAAAAGGCCCTCTAGATGAGCATTACGCGGGACATGCCTTATCGGGTATCCAAATTGATGACGAACCAATACTGGATGGTAGTTGATTCCTCCCTTAGTTCCTATGAGGGGTATGTTGGGGAAGTTTCCACAACGGTCAATGATCCTGATCCCGTCATAAATCCTATTGCACCAATCTATATTAGAGTTGGTAAGAGACATGATTTTCTGCGACCAACATAAGGCACTCTTATGATCCCAAAACAGAGCAGACTTGGGTAAATGGGAGATAAACCATTTGTATAGCAGGGGTACACAGCATGTGATCATCCCTCCGCTGTACAAATTTCCTAAGTGTACATAATGATGCGCGTCCGCGAGCAAAGTTGGCATAGGGTTTCCAATGAGAAAAACCTTAATGGCGTTGATATCGACGAAGCTATTAATGTTGGGAAACAAAAATAACCTGTAAGTGAGTAAGACAGAGATACTTTCAAAAGCAGTCATGTTCCCTATACTAGCAAAGTACAGAGCCTTCTTTGTCAGGAACTGGGCTGGCAAACCTGGGAGCCCACCCTTGGTGGTCATGTGAGTCTTGATTTCTGATTCATCCAAATAGATTTCTCTTGCAATGGTTTGATCTTTTGGAATTTCTTCCAGTCCAGAAAAAGGAGCTCGATCAGTAATGTGTAGATCGGTTAGGTGAGAATACTCCTTCAGCGTTGGTGCGAGCTGGTAATCCGAGAATGTGAAACAGTGATAGACCGGATCGTAAAACTGAATGAGTGCCTCCATGATTCCTTCAATCACATGGACTCTTAACAGAGGTAGCAGACCTCCGTACTTGGCTCTGAAAGCTTTAGGGTTAGTGATCATCCTCGCTAATCCTCTCAAATCTTCTAGTTTTGGAACCCTGAAGGTATACTTATGAGTTCTCCTTCTACCGAAGTCCATGAGCGCAATCTTTTTCTCTGACATTTGCAATCATTGTCTTAGTTTAATTTGAAAAAGACAGACTAGAAGAGAATTTTTTCTTTGATGTAATGTTTTTTAGATGAATGCATGAATGCAGCACACAAAAACATAGAAAAAACATGGGGTCAAAGGGTCGGTGTCATGAAGTCAAGGCTCTTCCCCCCCCCCCCCCCAAAGGTTTATACTAGTGATTTTTGTACCTGTCTCTCAAAATCATCAGTTCTTGTCGAGAAAACACCAGCGGGCCGGGAACCGTGCTAGGTGATGTTTTTCGAAGAACCATCAGAAGAGGGTAGTATCGCGTGACAACCATTTCCAATAGTTTTCGCACTACTAAAAGAGGTTTTTCCTAGGTGTATACTCAACCTTTCCACATGCGACATCACACGCATTCCCATTAGCAGAAAAATAAACACAGATATCAATTAGGAAAAGCAGTATATATATTTGTCCTAAAGTCCTAGACTTTAAAGAGCTATGAATCCTATGTTCCTGACAAAAATGGCTCCCCGGCGGAGTCGCCATTCTGTGGTACCTTCCCAACTTTAAAGGTTTTGACCTAAGATCCTAGTGAAGTCAAAAAAGTCCTATCCTAGTGAAATCCCCAAAGAAAGAAAGAAAAGAAAAGAAAAGAAAAGGCCCCACGGTGGGCGCCACTTTTCTGTGGCACTTTTTTAAGGTTTCTACCTAAGAGATGGGAAGAGAACAAGATCTCGTGGTCCCCAGTGAAGTTTCCATTTTTCTGTAGCGCGAATTTTTGCGTGGTTGCGAAGCACTATCGCTTTGGGGTACTACAACTTGATTCATTTTTTATTCTATTGAAGCTGATGAAGGAAGGGAAATAGATGTCTCCAATTAACCCTGCTTGCAAACTGAGTTTGAACAGATGACTGTTGGTTCACAGATGCTAAAAAAATTGTGGGTCTCTCTTAGGTTATTTTGTTAAAATAGTGCACGGGCGATTGGTGGGAGGTTAAGACTGATGCTTTTCGATTGATATGTGAAGGTAAGGGATTTGGGGCTTTGAATTAGTGTGCTCTCTAAGATTTTTTTTCAATCTTATGCCTACGTATTCCCGTTTACCGAAAGAGGGAAATCAGAACGATCGTAGTTCCTCATATTCTATGGGAGGAAATGGTGTTTTGGTGTCTTATTCAAAGCCCAAGACGTGAAGCTGAAAAGGTGGTTTATATCTTGTTCAAAGCCCAAGATGTGAAGCTGAAAAGGAGTTATCTTCAGAGAGAATTTGTCATCTCTAAATGGGGTCTGTTTGTCACAACTGTTGGGTGACTGACTATAAAGGAGGATTACTTTAACCGGGATATGTGAATCTTAGCAATGCCATAATTTCCTTTATAGGGGGTTTTAACTTGAAGGAGAAGACTTTAACTCAGTGTAGAGCAATGCTATCTTTCCTTAGGAATTTCTCATGCTAAAAGAGGGACAGTGGCGTGGATGTAAATAATCCAGAGGCATGTCGCTTACAGCGATTAGATGAAAGGAGTTGTTGGTGTTTGTATCCTGTGAACGAGGCACAGTTTTGATGCTAAAAGGTTGATTGACTCAACCGGAGTTTTTCTTATACAAAGCCCAAGAGGAGGCTATTGACCCAACAAAAGGATGCTTTTGTGTCTCGTACGAAGCCCGAGAGGGAGGCTAAAAGGAGTTGACTCAATAAGAGAGTGCTTTTAGATGTGTCTTGTACAAAGCCCAAGATGGAGGCTAAAGGTTGACTCAATAAGAGAGTTTTTTATACTCAACAAGAGTGTTTTTAGATGTGTCTTGTACGAAGCCCAAGACGGAGGCTAAAGGTTGACTCAACAAGAGAGTTTTATATACTCAACAAGAGAGTGTTTTGTATCTCGTACGAAGCCCGAGATGGAGGCTAAAAGGGAGATTGACTCAACAAGAGAGTCTTTTTGTATCTCGTACGAAGCCTGAGATAGAGGGTAAAAGGAGTGTTGTTTCAGTTGAGTGACAGGTCCAGTAGGTTGGTTAAAAGAGAAAATCAGTTCTTATAAAGAGACTGATTAAAGGTAAGGCTATGCTTTGGGATTGATCAGAGGTTCAAGGTTATTTCCTGTTCTTTAAGGAAATGGGGAATCCAGAGGGTATTGGAGACTGTCCGAGTCTACTGGTGTTTTTCTCTACTTGAGAATGCTTTCGAGACTTAAGGAGATTAGACTGTCCAAGTCTAGAGTTTTATCTTTTGTACTATGCTTAAAGAAATAGTAGTAGTATGTTCACGGTAGAAAGATCTAGACTCTTTGAAAGACTGTTCTATTAAGATGACTAATTTCTGTTCCTATACCTCTAGGAGGTCGTCGGGACAATTTGTACGAAGCCCAAGAGGAGGCTGGAAACTTTTAAGAAGCCGAGGGACAATTTGTATGAAGCCCAAGAGGAGGCTCTCTTCCCAAAGGAAGAATCCTTATACGAAGCCTAAGAGGAGGCTGTGAATACTTCTAAGAAGCCGTAGGGTCCTTGTACAACGCCCAAGAGGAGGCGGGGATACTTTTAGAAAGCCCGTGGGTCCCCAAACCCTGATAAATTCAAGACAGGCTATTCACAGAGAATAGATCAAGCCAGGAAAGTCCGAAAATTTGGAAGAAACTCAAGAGATGGCATTCACGAAGAAAAGATCAACTCTGGGGAGTAGAGTTTCTTTGACGATTTCTAAGGGTGACAGTCTGAGAAAGGGTTCACCGAGAATGCTGCCTTTCACGTCTCCATATTGTTTAACCCCAAGAGGAGGGAAGACTGTATCTGGTAATCCTATGGGGATCTAGTTTTGACTGTATTTAGGAGTGACCAACAGGGCTTAGTGCTAGACATAGTTGCCAGGGAAACTCTAAATATCTATACTAGTATTACACAGTTGATATGAGTTTATGAAGGAAGACTTACAGTGAAACAACCCCACAATACAGTTTATATGTATATGAAAGCGGATAAAGAAAACATATAAACACTTACTCGGTTGTAGAGCTTCCATGCTGTTTGGTTAGTTGTTCAACAAAGAAAGATTGAAAACAATAGTATATTCAAAATTTAAAGGAGAAAGTATTTTGAAAAGATGTTGGGGCTTACAGCTCAAGGAGAGGCCCAAGGTTTATTAGTGATTGCACTGTCGTTTTGTACAAAGGGACTTATACAAGTGACTGAGGCCCAAGAAAGGTTTTCTGTACAAGGGGATGGGTCTTACACTCTCTCAAGAGGCCCAAGTGTTTAAAGAAAAAGAATGAGGCTTACAACACGAGGGTAGGCCCAGATGATTGGTTTTTTTCTTATTGGCGATCGCGCCGAGGTTTTCTTTTAACGCAGGGGGACTTATACAATGTCTGAGGCCCAAAAAGTTTTGGTTAAAAGGGGATTGGGTCTTACACTCAAATAGAGGCCCAAAAGATTTATTTGTGTACAAGTGGTGGAGCTTACAGCTCAAGGAGAGGCCCAGGGTCATTTGTTTGAAAATGGCGATCGCGCCGATATTTTCGGAAACGCGGTGGGTCTTATACAATGCATTGAGGCCCAAAATGGTTTGGTTTTCAAAGGGGGTTGGGTCTTACACTCTATTAGAGGCCCAAGAATAATTTTGAATGGGTCTTATAGCTCGAGGAGAGGCCCAGGGTTTGTCTTTCAAAGAACGATGATCGCGTCGAACTTTTTGAAATACAACGGGACTTATACAATAAGTGAGGCCCAAAAATAGGTTTGTATTTACAAAGGATTGGGTCTTACACTCTATTAGAGGCCCAAAAGTGTTTGAAATTGTTTGATAAGGGTGAAAATCAAAGAAACCCTAATTTATTATTCTTTAAAAGTAAATATTTAAAGAAAATCAAATAAAATACCAAATAAGTTTGAATAAACCATTTGTGATTTTTGTTTAAGGTTTGAGAGATGAGGCATTAATCACAAGGTTAATTAAAACTCACTTGGTTTTGATTTTCAAAGTAAATATTCACTTTTAAAATGTTTAAAAACATTAAAAAGGAATTTATTCACAAAAATAAAAATTATATTAAATAAATAATATAAACTTAATTTTTTGTGGAATAAAATATTTCAACATTTTTGTGATTTTTTGCAAAAATAACCAATAAAAAATAATTAAAATTGAAGGAGTTATTAATTTTCCAATTAATTAATAAAACATCAAAATATTGGAAAAAATAGCAAAAATGTGAGAAAACACAAAATGGCATGGGTGGGGTTTGAACCCACGACCTCAAGGTTATAGGGCGCGCTCCTTACCACTGGGGTGGTGATACATCCATTGCTTGAAGTGAAACCACAAATATACAAGGCATGCCTTGTTTTCTAGGCCTGGTCAAGGCAAGGCAAGGCAAGTTTTGCCAAGAAACGGGATGGTCCATAACTTTCTCATTTCTTAATGGTTGGGGACAAAATTTATATGCATCTGGCCTAAAATTTCATAAGGAATCCAATGGTGGTGGTATTTTTTTTCAGATCATACTCCCTCCTTAAAACCCGATAGTGGTTTTGAAAAAGGACTATATTGCATTTTCTATGCTACACTTTGATACAAGCATGAATTACATGATGAATTGGTCCGAACACAACATATATAACATGTATGAGGTGTGTATGATCAGTGGACTTCAAAGCAATGCATATTATGGAAAGTTCAAGTCATGATGCTTACCTCTTTTTGAGCTTTTGGAGTTTTCTGTGCAATCTGCCAAACTTCTTGTTCCAAAATGGTTTGATGCTTTGGACACTCTCAAATGATCCCTTAGAAGTTTTGAGGATGGTTGGAATCAGCTGGAACCTGCAAAAACACAAACTGGCCCTTTCTTGCAAAAGGGGTTAAAATGACCAAAATAACAACTCTCTCAAATGGTGTTCCAGATGGGTGGAACCATTTGGGACAGTTCAAGGATGTTATTTGGAGTTTGTTTGAGGTTTTATCTGGTTTGCAAAGTGACTGAATCAAGACATGGCTTGAAAAATGCACAAAAGGCCTATTTTGAGGTTTTGAGAGGTGACTTTGTGATTTTGGTGTTATAGGCCACGTTTGATAGTTTGGATCACCTATATATGATGTTTATGAGGTGTTCAGATCATGAGTTGTGATGGAAATGCTCTCTAACTCAAAAACTCAGAGTTACCTTGCTAAAGAAGGCATTTTGGCCTAAAGAGAGGGATTTTGAGGAAAGCATCTGTTTGATGGCTTTGGTGTACTCAAACTGAGCACAAATGAGCTCTATTTATAGTAGAGCAAGTTTGTTTTGGGATTAATAGTGAATGGTAACTGCAGCAGAGGTTTGGCCAATGGTTGCACTTTGGAATCCAAGTCTCCTCTAGCCATTGACTAGAGGTTAGGGCACAGGGTTGTGGTTCCCTTGATCTTGGATAAGTCTTGACTGAATTCAGTTGCAAATGGTTCAGTCCATGCCACCTTGGTGTATGTATTGAATGCTCCAATCCAAAATTGGAGTCTTGTCCCTCTTTTAGGCAATTCTAGGTTTGGCATGCTACTTCTTGTTCCAAGGACTTTGGAGGCTTGGCTCAGTGTTTGTCCCCTTTAGATTTGATCCTCAGATGTGTCCAAAGTGATGACAAGGCTTGGAATTATCTAATTTTTCCAAATCGAGCAAAAATGCAAAATTCTGCGTAGCCTTGGCAGTTTTCAGCAAGGCATATTGCCATTGTCATATCTCATGGCCCAAGTGGAATTTGGTGATGTTCTTGGCCATTTTGGAAAGCCCTCATATGATACAACAACTATTTAATCATATTTGGTTTTGATACCTTTTGGATCCAAGTGAAAAATCCCCCTACATTTGGAAAAAAGTGAAGGCAGATTCTGATTTAGTGAAAATTTCACTAAGTGTTGGAAAAAAAGTGACATTTTCACTTTTTGTGATTTTGATCATTCCATAACTCAAAATCCGTGATGAATTTGGAGGGGGGTCAGTTCTAAGCTTTTGTAGAGGGTAATGAAAGCTACAAATCTAGCTTTGGATGGGGAAAATGGCCTTGTGGTTTAGGAGTTATGATCCTCCAAAGTTGGTACCCTTGCCACTTTGTTCATAACTTAGAAAATTTTCTAAGTTTTTATGGTTACCCCTTTTACAAGCTATCCCAATTTCTTGATTTTTCTTGATGAATGATGATTCAAATCATACATTAACATCATTTTAGGGTTAAAAAACCATTTTTGTGAAAAATCTCAAAAAGTCAAAGTTGACTTTTGTGCACAGTTGACTTTTTGTCAGACGAATTCCAAACTGTGCGATCCTTTAGGAAATCAAGTCCTTGACCTAAATCAAACTTGGTGGATTAATTTCATAGGTGTTATAGGGTGTATTGAATCATGTCTTAGGGTTTGGGAGCATGTCCTGGTCAAAAGTCAAAGCTACAGTTGACTTTTTCTCGCGAAACCCTAATTGTGGTTCTGATGAAATTGAGACTTACTGCTCAAGCTTCCTGGATTAATCCATTGTTAAAAATGGATCAATGTGGTATGTTGGAGACCCTCAAATCATGTCTTGTGGTCTTGGCTCATGATTGTCCCAAAAGTCAATTTAGAGGTGAATTAGGTCAAGAAACCCTAATTCCTGATTTTTTATGTATGCATCCCCTGAGGTCAAATTGACCTGATGCTTGGGCCCATGAGGTTCCATGGAGTATTTTAGGATATGCTTTGAAGCATTGGCTCATGCCCAGAGGAAAATTTTCATCTGGAGGCCCTGGTCGACCAAACCCTAATTTGGTGACACTGGCGATCTTGAGGCTTGATCCACATGGAAGGGAGCAGCCTTGTGCTTAATCCTTAAAGTGAGAGCCCTCTTGATCCATTGTGGATATTTGAGAGACTAGAAAAGTAGAAGATCATGTCATTTCTTGATTTATCCTTTGTCTAAGAACTCTGAGAGGGCTTGAAACCCTAATTTTGATTGTAGTGGATGCTCACCCATCTTTGGGGAGACTGATGAGGTATAATGGTTCCTCCTTAATGTGATGATGATTTTCACAATGATGGGAAATCTTAGTGGTCAAAATTTGGGGTATGACAACATCTTGTCCCACAATGGCTTGCTCTAAGACTTTCTGTAGAGCCTCCCTGTGAGCTTCGAAACTGAGTAAAAGTGATAGCACTGAGATTTTTTAAGGAGTTTACAATAGCTGATCGACAATGTTGTATTCACTCCTCTGGATGAGCTTCAGCATCTCATCATTGTTCTTTGAATGGTCGGGATCACTGGACGGACCGACTGGTTGATCAGGAATTTCCGTTTGAGGTTCCTTTCTCTGGTAGTTTCTCCAACTCCTCAGTTGAAGATTCGACCACTCCGTGTTATTCGACTAATGTCTGCAATATTCACGACGGAAGGTAATGGAATTTACTTTCCATTCTCAATTATTGTTGAACCGTATTTGTAAGGGATAGCCTTAGTTGATTCATACGGTAACGGTCCCGGTAGATAGATAACTACAGGAGCCTTCTGATTCTTCTGACCATTGTAAGTAATTTCAATCAGTTCCTGGTTGGGAACATATGATTCTTCAAGTAAAGGGATGATGGTACAAACATCCCTGGTCCACTTATGATCAGAGATTACGACAACATCCTTGATTCGATCAGCGACAAAGTCTGGCACCGAATTGGTTGACCCAGAACTCGGACACGGTCGAATCTCTTTATGGTCCAACTGGTTCTGAATGGCTGCTCGCACGAGGTAACATCCTTGATTATCTTCAGAGCAAACTCTACAACGTTCATAGTTGTGTGGTGGCACCTGGCCACGTCCGCTCCGTATGCAGTGTAACCTCACTAGATCTATTTCCATTGATCGAACATCCTGACTTTGATGCCTAGTAGGGTTCCCATTAATCATACTGACTTGTTGTGTGTCTTCGTCTAAATAGATCGGAAGCCACCAGTGGTTTAACAAGTGTTGCAAAGTTCTTTGAATGAGAGTGCATCCTTGGTCGCTCTCACGACATCCCTTGCAGTTCTGATAATTATGCGAAGTCAGAAAACCGAGCTGGACCTGATTAGCATGTAACTCCACCAAGCTGGTATTCATCAAGCGAATATCAAAGATTTGAATTATATTCACTTTATACTGATTCCTATCGCGGTAATCTTGAATCCATCCAAGATCCATGTAACGCTGGAGGGTCTCTTGTACAAAAGAGCATCCCTGATTGTTTACCGAGCAGATCAGACAGGAATCGTAATCGTGCCGAGGCAGATTGTGATGTTGGCTTTGCCTTGAGTGCATTGCCACTAAGTTGACATTCATTTCCAGAATGTTGTGGTTCTGAATGATGTTGGAATTCGTATAAGTCAAGTTGACCTCACGGATTTGGTGATCCTGGATCCATCCGAGATCCAACTGTTCTTGTAGAGCTGATTGCACGACAGAACATCCTTTATTGTTTTTAGAGCAGATATCACACTGGTGATAGTTATGAAATGGTACATGCCCTTATCCGCTCTGTATACGATGCATTTTGACTAGGTTGGCCCTCAACAAGAGTACATCATGAATTTGATAGCTGTGGTTAGACTCTCCCTCTATCAAATTTACCGCAACTTTCTCGTGTTGAGGCAGCGGGTTTGTCTGAACATTTAGATTTGTATCCTTGATGGATAAGACGCCGCTCCTAACAAGCTTCTGTACATCGGATTTGAAGCTGGGACAGTTTTCTATGTTATGCTCCGATCCTCCTTGATGGTAAGGGCAAGTCTGATTCGCTTTGAACCAAAAAGGAGGATTTTCTGGTACTGTAAGAGGAGACCTGGTTTGGACATGCCCCTTAACCAGTAGTAGTGGAAACAGTTATGCGTACAACATTGGTATAGGGTTGAACCCTGGTGGTCGCGTTGTACGGTTGTTGTTGCATGGAGGACGAGCCTGCTGAAGAGGCTGTTGTGTCCTTTGCTGATATTGTTGTTGATTCGGTTGGCTCTGAGCAACCTGAAAAGGCATTTTTAACCAGACGTCCTTCTCAAACTGCTTCTCCAAGACGAACTCCCATGCCTACCATTTCAGTGAAGTCACTGGGCGCACTGGCGACCATTCTGTCGTAGTAAAATGAGCTCAAGGTTTTCAGGAAGATCTATGTCATCTCTTTTTCCTCAAGAGGTGGACAAATCTGGGCGACAATTTCACGCCATCTCTGAGCGTACTCCTTGAAGGTTTCCTTGTCCTTCTGTGACATGGCTCTGAGTTGATCTATGTCTAGTGCCATGTCCAGGTTATACTTTTATTGTTGAACGAAGGCAGCGCCAAGATCTCTGAAAGTGACGATCTTAGTACGGTTTAACCCCATGTACCATTTGAGTGCGGTACTGGTTAAACTATCTTGGAAATCTGTCCTTCCGGGACAGTGTGTACCACATGTTGTGGTATAGTCATTATGGCAGTGACTCTTGGTACTTCCCTCTCCCAAAGTTTGTAACCTTCAGGAGTTGCTGTCATGCCCCTGGCATCTTCGCTTTCCCGAAGTTTGTAACCTTCAGGCCCAGCGGTTCCTGCTGCAGTTTCCGGATCTTCCGTGATCGGCAGAATATATCCTTCCGGGATATAGTTGAGTGGCATGCCCCAGGGACGATCTTTAGGCATGGTATATCGAGGGTCATACTTTTCCACTATGGGTGTCGATGTGATCTCTGAGATCACAGTCCTTTGCTGTTGCATCTGGGCTGCTGCCAGAGCTTGCATGTCATTGTGAAGCTTTCTCAAGTCTTCTTTCAGAGCGTCGAGTTCTTCCCTCAACTCCCTGTTCTCTTCATCGAGATTATCCATTTTCTTTTGTTGACTGGCCCGAGTATTGTACAAATGAGGCAGTTTAACTCTAGAATCGTGACACAAACGTGAGATTCGTTGGTAAGAAGAATGCGTTACGTGAGAATGATGAATGATATGCAATGATTATATTAATTGTTTTTTGTTTAATCAAAATAAACTTCGACAATTGGATTACAAATATCAAACAGTGGGGAAACCCTGTTTTATTGAATTCAAAGATTGCGAAAATGGAAATACAGTAATTTACATAGTGCTGTAAAAGGAAATGTCTAAGCTAATGGATCCTGAGTCCTCCTGAGGAGGGCTCAGGTGCTGGTTCTGGTATTTTCCTTTTCTTTGATCGGGGCTCTCGAGCCGTTGTCTGGTTGTCATTCCTTTGCCAAGTGAAAGGAGATAGCAAATTCCTTTGGTCATCTTGGTTTTCTACAGCATGTAGCTCTAAAATCTCGATTAGAGCATATTTTTCTTTTAACAGTTGTTGTATTTTCTTACACTCCACATTGAGAATATGGTACTTGTTCTTCCAAGACTTCTTCTCCTGTTGAACTCTATTGAGAGTAACCTGAAGTTTTTCCGTATCAGACATAAAATAAAGGGCATATTCCTTTAACGGAAGAACTTCTTGATGAGGGTAAGGCATCCTTAGTTTGAGAGCTCTAGTTTGTACCCATTGGAGATAAGGTTCCACCGTGACACAGTCTGGTTTTCCTAGAGACTCTCTTCCTTTCTTGTGAACATGTTTCTAAGCATGCACTATTTCTGTCTTTAGTGCTCTGTCATCTTCTCCTTCCTTGAAGAAAAGACCTTCCGATGAGCATTACGCGGGACATGCCTCATCGGGTATCCAAATTGACGACGAACTAAAACTGGATGATAGTTGATTCCTCCTTTAGTTCCTACGAGGGGTACATTAGGGAAGTTTCCACAACGGTCAATGATTTTGATCCCGTCATAGATTCGATTATACCAGTCTATGTTAGAGTTGGTAAGAGACATGATTCTCTGCGACCAACATAAAGTATTCTTAGGATCCCAAAATGCACCATTTGTATAGCAGGGGTACACAGCATGTGATCATTCCTCTGCTATACAAATTCCTTAAATGTATAGAATGATAAGCATCTACGAGCAAGGTTGGCACAGGGTTTCCAATCAGAAAAATCTTAATGGCATTGATATCAACAAAGCTATCGATGTTGGGAAACAGAAATAACCCGTAGGTGAGAAAAACAAAGATGCTCTCGAAAGCGGCCACGTTCCCTATACTGGCAAAGTACAGGGCTTTCTTTATCAAAAACTGGGCTGACAAACTTTGGATTCCACCCTTAGTGGTCATGTGAGTCCTGACTTCTGACTCGTCCAAATAGATTGCCCTTGCAATGGTTTGATCCCCTGGAATTTCTTCCAGTCCAGAAAAGGGAGCTTGGTCAGTGATATGTAAATCATTCAGTTGAGAGTACTCCTCCAGCGTTGGTGCTAGTTGATAATCTGGGAATTTGAAACAGTGATAGACCAGATCGTAGAACTGAATGAGCATAGCCAGTATTCCTTCAATTACATGGACCCTCAACAGAGACAGCAGTCCTTCGTACTTGGCTCTGAAAGCATCAGGGTTAGTGATCAGCCTTGCCAGACCTCTTAAATCCTCTAGTTTTGGAACCTTGAAGGTGTACTTGTGAGTCTTCCTTCTATCGAAACCCATAACGCAATCTCCTTTCTCTGATATTTGCAATTATTGTCTTAGTTTAATTTGAAAAAGAGAGACTAGAAGAGAAGATTTTTCTTTGTTATGGCTCTACCCATCCCCAAAGGTTATACTGGTGATTTTTTGTACCTGTCCTCACAATCATTGACCCCTCTTGGGATAACAACAATAGGCTGGTTCACCCGGGCGAGCTGCAGTATCTTAGAGTAATCTCAAATGAGGGTAGTATCACGTGACAACTATTTCCAATAGCTACCACACTACAAAATAGTAACATGGTTTCAGTCTACTAAAATCCTCAGCTTCTTAGATAACCCAATCGAACAATCTGCTTTCAACAACTGAAGTCGTATAGGCATTGAATCTGCAAAGGGTCTATCCACTTATTCGATGGTCGACCGGTGCCTCTTATTTGGGAGTCACTCCCTGTAAGATTACCCGTCTAGTGCCATCACTTATCTTAGGTGTATACTCAATCTTTCCAGATGCGGCATCACCCGCAGTCCCATTAGCAGAAAAATAAACACAGATATCAATTAGGAAAAGCGATATATATATTCATCCTAACATCCTAGACCTCAATAATCCTATTCCTATACAGACAATGACTCCCCAGCAGAGTCTCCATTTTACTATAGCGAGCAATTTTTGTCGATGACGCGACCACCTTATCGCAGAAGATTGGGTTTTCCTCCTCAAGTAGAAAGGGTGCTACTTTCTGATTTCTTATTTATCCCATGAAGCTGGAAGGGAAAGGGAACCTATCAAAAACTAACCTTGCACACGAATGCTTAACTGAACAAATGCTTAAAAAAGATTGGGGGGTCCGAGGTCAGGTTATACAATGGGTAGTTGTCAATTACCCATCCTATATGTGGTTATCCACAGGATATTAGCTTTAGGGTTCCGCTTTGTAATTGATGGTGTTTATCTGGTAATGGGTTGGGAAAGTTTCTTGGGAAGTATGAGTGAGTGAGTGGGTTTTTGTTGATGTTCGGGTTTTCCCGATGTTTTTGGTAAGGTACTAGACCTAAGTTTTGATTGATATGAAGGTACTGGACCTAGGGTTTTTTATTAGTATGTTCGCTAAAATTTCGCAATCTTATGCCTACGTATTCCCGTTTAAACGAAACAGGGAAATTAGAGCAATCGTAGTTCCTCCTATTCTAAGGGAGGAAAAATAGGTATTGGTGTCATGTTCAAAGCCCAAGATTGAAGCTAAAAGGGTATTTGCGTCTTGTTCAAAGCCCAAGATTGAAGCTAAAAGGGTATTTGTGTCTTGTTCAAAGCTCAATATTGAAGCTAAAAGTTATGACTGAGAGAGAATTTGTCATCTCTAAAGAAGGATTGTGGATTTTTGTGTGCCTTGATCAAAGCACAAGGTTGATGCTAAAAGGTTAATTGACTCGGCTAGGGGGTTTCTTTATACAAAGCCTAAGAGGCGGTTAGAAGTGACCAACTCAACAAGAGAGTGTTTTATCTGTCTTGTACAAAGCCCAAGATTAAGGAAAAAAAGAGACTGACTCTTTGGGGATATCATTATACAAAGCCTAAGAGGAGGCTATAAGTTTGACTTTGCCGAGGAAAATATTCTGTATGTCTTGTATAAAGCCCAAGATTGAGGCTGAAAGGGGTTTTGACTCCACGGGGGAGAATTATCCGTCTTGTACAAAGCCCAAGATTGAGGCTAAAAAGGGAAATTTAACTGACTCTGGTGAGGATATTTTTATGTATCTTGTACAAACCCCAAGATTGAGGCTGAAATGAGTTTGACTCTGCTTGGGGAAATTGTTCCTCAAAGCCTAAACGAAGGCTGGGAGGAAATGACTCGGCTGGGGAAGATATATGTCCCCAGTTTAAGTGATGGAAATTTATGTCTTGTGTAAAGCCCAAGATTGAGGATAAACGGTTCTAACTCAACAAGAGAGTGTTTTTATCTGTCCTGTACAAAGCCCATGATTGTGGCTGAACAAGCTGGAGAACTTGAGAGGAGGCTAGCTCCTACTAAGGGGGGAATCTTTATACCAAGCTTTGGATAAAGATCGACTCAACAAGAGAGTATTTTTATCTATCTTGTACAAAGCCCAAGATTGAGGCTAAGAGAGTTGACTCAACAAGAGGGTCTGAAAAGGTGATTGACTCAACAAGAGAGTCTGAAAGTTGATTGACTCAACAAGAGAGTCTTTTATACTCATCAAGAGAGTGATTTGCTGTCTCGTACGAAGCCCGAGATTGAGGCTAAAAGGGTATTGACTCAACAAGAGAGTCTGAAAATGTTAGCTCCTCTGGGGAGAATCATTGTACAGAGCCCAAGAGGAGGCTGACTTCACTGAGGAAGGATCATTATACAAAGCCTACGAGGAGGCTAGCTTTCTGCTGAAGAAAGGTCTTTATACAAAGCCTAAGAGGAGGCTAGCTTTTGCCGGGGATGATTGAGATCCCCAGGAAGGTCCAAGTGGGGAATCAACTCTTACTAAGGGTTATAGAAGAGTTGAGATGTCAGATACCTTGAGGTTTTGATTTGAGATAGTGTTGACCCGAGTCGGGGAATTCTCATGAGAGAGGCTGGGTTTCTGCCGGAGACCGATCCAGAATGCCTGGGTTTTTTTCCTATAGTTGTAAGGAACTTGAGAATGTCTTTTAGACTCAAGGAGATTAGACTGTCCAAGTCTACTGGTGTGGAAGAGTTTTATCTATTGTATGATGCCCAAGAGGAGGCAAGGGCATTAAGGGATGAGAATCAACCCTAAAATGGTTTGATGTTTTGACACTGGAAAGACTACTCTAGAAAAGGATGACTAAGTTCTGTCTTATACCTTTAAGAGGTCGTCAGGGTCCTTGTATTAAGCCCAAGATAAGGCTTGAGAACTTCTAAGAAGTCGGGTGGTCCTTGTACAAAGCCCAAGAGGAGGCGGGGATGCTTTTTGGAAGCCTGTGGGTCCCGAACCAAGAGAAGTTCAAGAAATGCATTTCACAGAGAAGAGATCTTTTCAGGAAATTTTGAGGTTCGAAGAAACTCAAGAGATGCGATTCACAGATAATAGATCAACTCCGGGGAGTAGAATTTCTTTGACAATTTCTAGGGGTGACAGTCTGAGAAAAGGTTCACCGAGAATACTGCCTTTCTCTTTGTTCCATATTGTTTAACCCCAAGAGAAGGGAAGACTGTATCTGGAAATCCTATGGGGGGTCTAGTTTTGTTTGTATTTAAGAGTGACCAACATGGCTTTACCTAGTTCTAGACCTAGTTGTCAGGGAAAACTCTAAATAACTATACAAGTATATATACATTGGATATTTGACAAGTATTTTAAAAGGTATGAAAGAAGACTAACCATGCGCAACTTTCCACAATACAGTTATATATATATATATATATATATATATATATATATACATATATATAGGGTTCATATCTTATGAGAATGTCATTTTTATGTAAGAACATGAGAATGAATCTGAATCATTAGATTTTAAAATAAATTGTGGAGATTATGTGTAGTTTTTGTTTTCCTCTCTCCTTCATTATTAAAAAAATTATGGAGGAGAGAGAAAAAAACTAACACACAATCTCCACATTTATTTTAAAATCTAATGGTTCAGATTCATTCTCATGTTCTCACATAAAAATGATATTCTCATATGATATGTTCCCTATATATATATATATATATATATTTGACGTATATTTAAAAGAATGAAAGAAGACTAACCATGCGCAGCTTCCCACAATACAGCTATATATATTAAAGCGAGTAAAGGAAAGCTGTTAAAACTTACAGGTGAGTGAGCTTCCATGCTGTATTGTTAGTTGTTCAGAGAAATTAAAGAAAGTTTTGATAACAACTGTATATTTGAACTTAAATCAAAAGGGAGTTGTTTGTGAAAAAATTATTGGGGCTTATACTTAAGGAGAGGCCCAAGGTTTGAACAGTGATTGTACTGTTGTTTTGAATATCGTATCGGGACTTATACAACGACTGAGGCCCACAAAGTTTTCTGTACAAAGGGATGGATCTTATAACTCAAAGAGAAGCCCAAAGGTTATTTAAAGAAAAGGAAAGGGACTTACAACACAAGGGTAAGGCCAGTTAAAAATAGTTTAAAAACGACGGTCTCGTCGGAGTTTCGGAAATTGTATCGGGACTTATACAATACACTGAGGCCCCAAAATGGTTTAAAAGGGGATTAGGTCTTACACTCTATTAGATGCCCAAAGTTTATTTTTGTACAGGAGATGAGGCTTACAACTCAGGGAGATGCCTAGATGATTTTGAAAAAGCCGCGATCGCGCCATTGTTTTGAAAATATATAGAGGGACTTATACAATATGTGAGGCCCAAAAATGTTTATTTACAAAAACGGGTTGGGTCTTACACTCTATTAGAGGCCCAAAGTGTTTGAAAAATATTGATGAGGGTGGAATTAATATTAACCCTAATTTTGTCAAAAATGGAATTAATTTTGTTTAAAAATTAATACAAATTATTGAAAACATGTGAAAAATGAGTGGTGATCTTGGATCAATGTTTCCAAAATCATGTTTTTATCCACAAAATGATTGAAAACCAATTAAGTTTGGAAAATCAAGAAGGAACAAGTATTTTAAATTTTAAAAAACAAATAAATTAATTCTTTGCAAAAATATCAAGTATAGGAAATAAATAATATTTTTGGGAAATTTTTGTAAAATAAAATATTTTAATATTTTTGTGAATTATTAAAAAAAGAATCAACTCAAAATCATTAAAATTCAGAGAGAAATTAATTTTTGAATCAATTAAATAAAATCACAAAATTCAAATATTTGAATATTTGAAAAAGGCGCCAAGAACACGCGCGTGTTCTAATTTTGCCCAGATTTGCATTTTCTCATCAATCTCACTGAATACTTGCTGAAATCACACAATCCACATATCAATCTACTCGTTTTTACCTCACGATCATGTTTATGATCTTTAATTTCATTTATTTTAAGCATGGAATAAGAAATCAAAGAGAAACCTCAAGAACCCTAAATTCTGCATGATGGCTGAGAAATTTGATACACGACTCATACAAAATAATTAATGGAGGGGAAACACTCCATACATGATTATGAACATATGGCAACATTATTGTGAGAGGAAATATGCACGAATCATGAGATGACCAAGTTTAGGCTTACTTGAAGGTCGTGGCAACAAGAGAAACTTGATTTTTGAGTTGGAGGTCTTACAGATGAGTTATGATGATCCGAACAACTTCCCTACACCATATGGAGTGTGTTTGAAAGCTTGGATGGATTTGAAATGGACTAGAACAGATTGTGGCACCTCAGCTACAACTTTGTTGAAAACTTGAGCAAATGGATGGTATTTTGTGAAATTGATGTTCCAGATGTTGTTTTAGTGTTTGATCAGCTCACATATGATGTTTATAAGGTGTGTGTGTGATTGGTTTGGTTGGAAACATTTTCTAATTCAAAACCCGATAGTAGCTTGCATTAGAAGGTATTTTTGGAAGTGGGAGGGTGATTTTGAGAAAGGCAAGTGTTATAGGCCTTTGGTGTACTCAAACTGGTCAGAAATGAGGTCTATTTATAGTGTGTCAAGTTTGTTTTGCAAGGAATAGGGAATGACAACTGCAGCAGGCCTTTGGCTAATGTGGATCAAATGGAATCTCAAGTCTCCTCTAGCCATTGACTTGAGATTAGAGCACAAGACTATGGTTCTTTGATTCAAGGATAAGGTTTGACTGAAGTGTTCATCTTTGCTCTGATACATGCCACCTCTAAGCATCCATTAAATGTTCCAAAACAAAATTGGAGTCTTGGCCTCCTTTAGGCTTTTTAGGTTTGGCATGGCTATGGTAGATTTTGGGACTTTGGAGGCTGATAGATCAGTACTTGTCCCTTGGTTGTTCCCACTTGAGGTGTGCAGATGGATAACCATGCTTAAAGTTGCACAATTTGATCAAATCGAGCCATAATGCACAAATCTGTCTTGCAAGACAGTTTTCATCAAGGCATATTGCAAGCTGTCATAACTCTTAGCTCAGATGGAATTTGATGGAGTTCTTGGACATTTTGGAAAAGTGGCATATCCTATTTCAACATGATGTCCAACTTTGGTTTTGATCCAACTTGAATTACAATGAAAAATGCCTCTACATTTTGGAAAAAATAAGGAAGATTATGACTTAGTGAAAATTTCACTAAGTGTTGGAAATATGTCACTTTGTGTTTTCAGCCATTTTGATAACTCCTTAACTTGAAATCCATGAGGAATTGGAATGAGGTGTAGTTGACACTTTTAAAGTATGCCATGAGAGCTACAAATCCATCTTTGGACCATCCAAAATGGTTGCTTGGATCTTAAGTTATGATCCTTGGAAGTTGGTATCCTAGCCACTTTGTTCCATAACTTAGAAAAATTCTAAGTTTTTATGGTTACCCCTTTTACAAGTATCCCACTTTATTTGATTTTTCTTGATGAATGATGATTAAAATCGCATATTAGCATTGTTTTAGGGTCAAGGAACCATAATTATGAAAAATCTGAAAAAGTCAAACTTGACTTTTGTGCACAGTTGACTTTTTAGCAGATGAATTCCAAACAGTGCGATCCTTGGTGAAATCAAGTCCTTGACCTAAATCAAACCTAATGGATATATTCCATAGGGGTTGTAGGGTGTATTGAATCATGCCCCAAGGTTTGGGAGCATGTCTAGGTCAAAATTCAAAGGTACAGTTGACTTTTTCCTCAAAACCCTAATTGTGGTCCTGATGAAAATGAAACTTGTGAGTCAAGCTTCTTGGATCAATCCATTATTTCAAATGGATCAATGTGGTTTATTAGAGACCCTCAAATCATGTCTTGAGGTCTTGGCTCATGTTTTGTCCCAAAAGTCAACTTAGGGGTGAATTAGGTCAAGAAACCCTAATTCTTGATTTTTGGTGAATGCATTCCCTGAGGCTAAATTGACTTGATGATTGGGTTTATGAGGTCCCTTAGAGTATCTAGGGTCATGCTTTGAAGTATTGGCTCATGCCCAGAGGAATATTTTCATCTGGAGGCCCTGGTCGACCAAAACCCTAATTTGGTGACACTAGTGATCTTGAGGCTTGATCCACTTGGAATGCTGTAACCTTGTGCCTGATTCTTGATGTGGGAGTCATCTTGATCATTTATGGGTGTTTGAGATGTTAGACAAGTTGAAGATCATGTCATTTCTTGATTGATCTTTTGTCTAAGGCTCTAAGAGGGCTTGAAACCATAATTCTAAGCTATAGTGAATGCTCAACAATCCTTGAGGAGACTGATGAGGCATGAAGGTACATCCATATTGTGATGATGATTTGCACCATGATGGGAAATCTTAATGGTCAAAATTTGGGGTATGACAGGTACTAGACCTAAGTTTTGATTGATATGAAGGTACTGGACCAAGAGTTTTTTATTAGTATGCTCGCTAAGATTTCGCAATCTTATGCCTATGTATTCCCGTTTAAACAGACCAGGGAAATCTGAGCAATCGTAGTTCCTCCTATTCCAAGGGAGGAAAAAGAGGTTTTTGTGTCTTGTTCAAAGCCCAAGATTGAAGCTAAAAGGGTATTTGTGTCTTGTTCAAAGCCCAAGATTGAAGCTAAAAGGGTATTTGTGTCTTGTTCAAAGCCCAAGATTGAAGCTAAAAAGTTATGACTGAGAGAGAATTTGTCATCTCTAAAGAAGGATTATTGATTTTTGTGTGCCTTGATCAAAGCACAATGTTGATGCTAAAAGGTTAATTGACTCGGCTAGGGGGTTTCTTTATACAAATCCTAAGAGGAGACTAGAAGTGACCAACTCAACAAGAGAGTGTTTTATCTGTCTTGTACAAAGCCCAAGATTGAGGCAAAAAAGAGACTGACTCTTTGGGGATATCATTATACAAAACCTAAGAAGAGGCTACAAGTTTGACTTTTTCGGGGAAAATATTATGTTTGTCTTGTATAAAGCCCAAGATTGAGGCTGAAAGGGGTTTTGACTCCTTTGGGGAGAATTATCCGTCTTGTACAAAGCCCAAGATTGAGGCTGAAAAGGGAAAATTAACTGACTCTGGTGAGGATATTTTTTATGTGTGTTGTACAAAGCCCAAGATTGAGGCTAAAATGAGTTTGACTCTGCTTCGGGAAATTGTTCCTCAAAGCCTAAACAAAGGCTGGGAGGAAATGACTCGGCTGGGGAAGATATATGTCCCCAATTTAAGAGATGGAAATTTATGTCTTGTATAAAGCCCAAGATTGAGGCTAAAGGGTTCTGACTCAACAAGAGAGTGTTTTTATCTGTCCTGTACAAAGCCTAGGATTGTGGCTGAAGAAGCTGGAGAACTTGAGAGGAGGCTAGCTCCTACTAAGGGGGGAATATTTATACCAAGCTTTGGATAAAGATCGACTCAACAAGAGAGTATTTTTAGCTGTCTTATATAAAGCCCAAGATTGAGGCTAAGAGAGTTGACTCAACAAGAGGGTCTGAAAAGGTGATTGACTCAACAAGAGAGTCTGAAAGTTGATTGACTCAAGAAGAGAGTCTTTTATACTCAATAAGAGAGTGATTTGTTGTCTCGTACGAAGCCCGAGATTGAGGCTAAAAGGGTATTGACTCAACAATAGAGTCTGAAAAGGTTAGCTCCTCTGGGGAGAATCATTGTACAGAGCCCAAGAGAAGGCTGACTACGCTGAGGAAGGGTCATTATACAAAGCCTAAGAGGAGGCTAGCTTTCTGCTGAAGAAAGGTCTTTATACAAAGCCTAAGAGGAGGCTAGCTTTTGTCGGGGATAACTGAGATCCCCAGGCAGGTCCAAGTGGGGAATCAACTCTTACTAAGGGTTACAGAAGAGTTGAGATGTCAGATACCTTGAGGTTTTGATTTGAGATAGTGTTGACCCGAGTCGGGGAATTCTCATGAGAGAGGCTGGGTTTCTGCTGGAGACCGATCCAGAATGCCCGGGGTTTTTTCCTATAGTTGTAAGGAACTTGAGAATGTCTTTGAGACTCAAGGAGATTAGACTATCCAAGTCTATTGGTGTGGAAGAGTTTTATCTGTTGTATGATGCCTAAGAGGAGACAAGGGCATTAAGGGATGAGAATCAACCCTAAAATGGTTTGATATTTTGACACTGGAAAGACTGCTCTAGTAAAGGATGACTAAGTTATGTCTTATACCTTTAAGAGGTCGTCAGGGTCCTTATATTAAGCCCAAGAGAAGGCATGAGAACTTCTAAGAAGCCGGGGGGTCCTTGTACAAAGCCCAAGAGGAGGCGGGGATGCTTTTAGGAAGCCTGTGGGTCCCGAACCAAGAGAAGTTCAAGAAATTCAATTAACAGAGAAGAGATCATTTCCGAAAAGTTTGAGGTTTGAAGAATCTCAAGAGATGCTATTCACAGAGAATAGATCAACTCCGGGGAGTAGAATTTCTAGGACAAATTCTAGGGGTGACAGTCTGAGAAAAGGTTCACCGAGAATATTGTCTTTCTCTTTGTTCCATATTGTTTAACCCCAAGAGAAGAGAAGACTGTATCTGGAAATCCTATGGGGGATCTAGTTTTGTTTGTATTTAAGAATGACCAACATGGTTTTACCTAGTTCTAGACCTAGTTGTCGGGGAAAACTCTAAATAACTATACTAGTATATATACAGTGGATATATGACAAGTATTTTAAAAGGTATGAAAGAAGACTAACCATGCGCATCTTCCCACAATACATTTATAGATATATATATATATATTTGATGTATATTAAAAAGAATGAAAGAAGACTAACCATGCGCAGCTTCCTACAATACAGTTATATATATTAAAGCGAGTAAAGGAAAGCTGTTAAAACTTACAGGTGAGCGAGCTTCCATGCTATATTGTTAGTTGTTCAGAGAAATTAAAGAAAGTTTTGATAACAACTATTTATTTGAACCTAAATCAAAAGGGAGTTGGTTGTGAAAAAATTGTTGGGGCTTATACTTATGGAGAGGCCCAAGGTTTGAACAGTGATTGTACTGTTGTTTTGAATATCGTATCGGGACTTATACAACGACTGAGGCCCAAAAAGTTTTCTGTACAAAGAGATGGGTCTTATAACTCAAAGAGAAGCCCAAAGGTTATTTAAAGAAAAGGAATGAGACTTACAACACAAGGGTAGCCCAGTTAAAAATAGTTTGAAAACGACGGTCTCGTCGGAGTTTTTGAAACTGTATCGGGACTTATACAATACACTGAGGCCCAAAAATGGTTTAAAAGGGGATTAGGTCTTACACTCTATTAGAGGCCCAAAGTTTATTTTTGTACAAGAGATGGGGCTTACAACTCAGGGAGATTCCCGAATGATTTTGAAAAGGCGACGATCGCATCATTGTTTTGATAATATACAGAGGGACTTATACAATATGTGAGGCCCAAAAATGTTTATTTACAAAAAGGGGTTGGGTCTTACACTCTATTAGAGGCCCATGAGTGTTTGAAAAAGATTGATGAGGGTGGAAATAATCAAAACCCTAATTTTGTCTAAAATGGAATTAATTTTGTTTAAAAATTAATAAAAATTATTGAAAACACGTGAAAAATGAGTGGTGATCTTGGACCAATGTTTCAAAAATCATGTTTTTATCCACAAAATGATTGAAAACCAATTAAGTTTGGAAAATCAAGAAGGAACAAGTATTTTAAATGTTAAAAAACAAATAAAATTAATTCTTTGCAAAAATATCAAGTATAGGAAATAAATAATATTTTTGGGAAATTTTTGTAAAATAAAATATGTTAACATTTTTGTGAATTATTAAAAAAAGAATCAACTCAAAATCAATAAAAATCAGAGAGAAATTAATTTTTGAATCAATTAAATAAAATCACAAAATTCAAATATTTGAATATTTGAAAAAGGCGCCAAGAACACGCGCGTGTTCTGATTTTGCCCAGATTTGCATTTTCTCATCAATCTCACTGAATACTTGCTGAAATCACACAATCCACATATCAATCTACTCGTTTTTACCTCATGATCATGTCTATGGTCTTTAATTTCATTTATTTTAAGCATGGAATAAGAAATCAAAGAGAAACCTCAAGAACCCTAAATTCTGCATGAAGGCTGAGAAATTTGATACACGACTCATACAAAACAATTAATGGAGGGGAAACACTCCATACATGATTATGAACATATGGCAACATTATTGTGAGAGGAAATATGCACGAATCATGAGATGACCAAGTTTAGGCTTACTTGAAGGTCGTGGCAGCAAGAGAAACTTGATTTTTGAGTTGGAGGTGTTACAGATGAGTTATGATGATCCGAACAACTTCCCTACACCATATGGAGTGTGTTTGAAAGCTTGGATGGATTTGAAATGGACTAGAACAGATTGTGGCACCTCAGCTACAACTTTGTTGAAAACTTGAGCAAATGGATGGTATTTTGTGAAATTGATGTTCCAGATATTATTTTAGTGTTTGATCAGATCACATATGATGTTTATGAGGCGTGTGTGTGATTGGTTTGGTTGGAAACACTTTCTAATTCAAAATCCGATAGTAGCTTGCATTAGAAGGCATTTTTGGAAGTGAAAGGGTGATTTTCAGAAAGGCAAGTGTTATAGGCCTTTGGTGTACTCAAACTGATCAGAAATGAGGTCTATTTATAGTGTGTCAAGTTTGTTTTGCAAGGAATAGGGAATGGCAACTGCAGCAGGCCTTTGGCCAATGTGGATTAAATGGAATCTCAAGTCTCCTCTAGCCATTGACTTGAGATTAGAGAACATGCCTATGGTTCTTTGATTCAAGGATAAGCCTTGACTGAAATGTTCATCTTTTCTCTGATACATGCCACCTATAAGCATCCATTAAATGTTCCAAAACAAAATTTGAGTCTTGGCATCCTTTAGCCTTTTTAGGTTTGGCATGGCTATGGTAGATTTTGGGACTTTGGAGGCTGATAGATCAGTGCTTGTCCCTTGGTTGTTCCCCCTTGAGGTGTGCAGATGGATAACCATGCTTGGAGTTGCACAATTTGATCAAATCGAGCCATAATGCACAAAGCTGTCTTGCAAGACAGTTTTCATCAAGGCATATTGCAGCTGTCATAACTCCTAGCTCAGATGGAATTTGGTGGAGTTTTTCGACATTTTGGAAAGCTGACATATCCTATTTCAACATGATGTCTAAATTTGGTTTTGATCCAACTTGAATTATAATGAAAAATGCCTCTACATTTTGGAAAAAATAAGGCAGATTCTGACTTAGTGAAAATTTCACTGTGTTGGAAAAATGACTTTGTGTTTTCAGCCATTTTGATAACTCCATAACTTGAAATCCATGAGGAATTGGAATGAGGTGTAGTTGATACTTTTAAATTATGCCATGAGAGCTACAAATCCATCTTTGGACCATCCAAAATGGTTGCTTGGATCTCAAGTTATGATCCTTGGAAGTTGGTACCCTAGCCACTTTGTTCCATAACTTAGAAAAATTCTAAGTTTTTATAGTTACCCCTTTTACAAGTTATCCAACTTTATTTGATTTTTCTTGATGAATGATGATTAAAATTGCATATTAACATTGTTTTAGGGTCAAGGAACCATAATTGTGAAAAATCTCAAAAAGTCAAACTTGACTTTTGTGCACAGTTGACTTTTTATCCGATGAATTCCAAACAGTGCGATCCTTGGTGAAATCAAGTCCTTGACCTAAATCAAACCTAATGGATATGTTCCATAGGGGTTGTAGGGTGTATTGAATTATGCCCCAAGGTTTGGGAGCATGTCTAGGTCAAAATTCAAAGGTACAGTTGACTTTTTCCTCAAAACCCTAATTGTGGTCCTGATGAAAATGAAACTTGTGAGTCAAACTTCTTGGATCAATCCATTGTTGCAAATGAATCAATGTGGTTTATTAGAGACCCTTAAATCATGTCTTGAGATCTTGGCTCATGTTTTGTCCCAAAAGTCAACTTAGGGGTGAATTAGGTCAAGAAACCCTAATTCCTGATTTTTGGTGAATGCATCCCCTGAGGCTAAATTGACTTGATGATTGGGTTTATGAGGTCCCTTAGAGTATCTAGGGTCATGCTTTGAATTATTGGCTTATGCCCAAAGGAATATTTTCATCTAGAGGCCCTGGTCGACCAAAACCCTAATTTGGTGACAGTGGTGATCTTGAGGCTTGATCCACTTGGAATGCTGCATCCTTGTGCCTGATTCCTGATGTGGGAGTCCTCTTGATCATTTATGGGTGTTTGAGAGGTTAGACAAGTTAAAGATCATGTCATTTCTTGATTGATCTTTTGTCTAACGCTCTAAGAGGGCTTGAAACCCTAATTCTTAGCTGTAGTGAATGCTCAGCAATCCTTGAGGAGACTGATGAGGCATGATGGTACATTCATATTGTGATGATGATTTTCACCATGATGGGAAATCTTAGTGGTCAAAATTTGGGGTATGACATACTGGACCTAAGGTTTTTGATTTGTGTGTTCGCTAAGATTTCGCAATCTTATGCCTACGTATTCCCGTTAAAGAAAACTGGGAAATCAGAGCAATTGTAGTTCCTCCTATTCTATGGGGGGAAAAAGATGTTTGCTGTCTTGTTCGAAGCCCGAGATTGAAGCTAGATGAGTACTTGTGTCTTGTTCAAAGCCCAATATTGAAGCTAAAGGGATATTTGAGAGAGAATTTGTCATCTCTAAAGGGAGATATCTCACATGTTCATCACAGTTGTTGGGTAATCGATTATAAAGGAGAATTACTTTAAATGGAATGTATGGAATCCAGCAATTCCATAATTTCCTTCACAAGGGAGGTGTCCTGAAGGAATAAACTTTAACTCAGTGTAGAGCAATGCCATTTTTCCTTAGGAATCTTGCATGCTAAGAGAAGGACATTGGCTTGGATGTAAATAATCCAGAGGCTTGCCACTTACAGCAATTAGATGAAAGAGAAAATTTACCAGGATAAAAGAGGGATCACAGCTTGGATTTTAGAATCAACAAGTGTGCCACTTACAGCAGTTATCTGGAATTAGGGTTTGCTTGATTATTTGTTTTGACATGTGATATACAGTGAAATGTCTTCCTACAGAGAGAACTCTTGATTTCCTCTAAGGGGATGTTGATTTTTGTGTGAAAGCCCAAGGTTGAAGCTAAAAGGTTGACTCTACTAGGGATTTTTATATCTGTCTAGTATAAAGCCCAAGATTGAGGCTAAAAAGAAATGACTCTTCCGGAGAAAGTTTTGTATGTTTTGTACAAAGCTCAAGATTGAGACTAAAAGAAATGACTCCACTGGGGAGAGGTTTTATCTGTCTTGTACAAAGCCCAAGATTGAGGCTAAAAGGTTGATTGACTCAGCTGGAGAATATGATCTGTCTTATACAAAGCCCAAGATTGAGGCTAACTTTGCTGAGGAAAAAGAAAATCATTATACAAAGCCTAAGAGGAGGCTGGTTGGGGAAATTCTTATATGAAGTCTAAGAGGAGGCTAGCTTCTGCTGAAGATTATTGAAATCCAGAGGCAGGTCCAAATTGTATAGGGAAATCAATTCTTGTTGGGGATTGAAGGAAAGTTGAAATATTATAAGCCATGAGGTTCTGATTTTGTTAAGATTTTATTGATGGTAAATTGACCCTGTTTGGGAATTTTTAAGGTGAAGGTTTAAATTTTGAGTTTCAAAACCTATGGAGGTTCTAACTCTGCTGGAGATTGATGAAATAATCAAGGTTTTTCCTGTTTTCTTAGGAAACTTGAAGATTTCTTTGAGATCCAAGAGGAGATGAGACTTTCCAAGTCTACTGGTATGAAGAGGTTCACTCTTAATTGGATAATGATCTTTGTATGATGCCCAAGAGGAGGCTGATGTTTTAAGGGATGAGAATTAACCCTAGAATAGATGTTCTGAAATTCTGACTCTCTGGAGGATTGAACTAGTAGAGATGACTAAGTTATGTCCTATACCTATAGGAGGTCTTTGGGTCCTTGTATTAAGCCCAAGAGGAGGCTAAGAACTTCTAAGAAGCCGGAGGGTCCTTGTACAAATCCCAAGAGGAGGCTAGGGATGCTTTTAAGAAGCCAGTGGGTCCAAATCTAAGAAAAGTTCAAGAAAGGTTTCACCAGGAATAAATCCATTCTTTGCAGAACAGTTCTAGGGTTTGAAGAAATTCAGAAGAGGTTTCACCGAGAATTAATCCTCTTTGGGAAAGTGAATTTCTTGTACAAATATTTCTAAGTTGTGACAGTCTTGAGAAAAGTTTCACCGGGAATAATGCCTTTCTCTGTTATATATTGTAGAAGCCCAAGAGGAGGCAAGAATGTACCTGGTATTTCCTACGGGGAACTATTTTGTACTGTGTTAAAAGAGTAACCACTGGTTTGATCTAGACCTAGACCTAATTGCTAGGGAAAACTCTAAGAAAATATGTACAAGCATATAAAAATATAGATGAAATATATAAACAAGTATGTGTTGAAAAGATAGTGGAACTTACAGTTGTGCAAGCCCAAGCATTGTAACCATAGCTGTATAGTTAGTTATTTAATAAATTGAAGAAAGTTTTTACAAAAACTTTGAATTTGAATTTGAATAAAAAAAGAAAGTTGTTTTAAAAAGAAGTTTGGGGCTTATACTCAAGGACAGGCCCAGATGAATTATTTCGAAAAGGCGACGATCGCGCGTCGTCATTTTGAAAACCACAGAAGGACTTATACAATGTCTGAGGCCCAAATTGTTGTATTTACAAAAATGATTGGGTCTTACACTCTATTAGAGGCCCAAAGTTTATTTTTATACAAGAGATGGGACTTATAGCTCAAGGAGAGGCCCACATGAAAATCCGTGATCGCACCGTTTATTTTGAAAATTGTATCGGGACTTATACAATGACTGAGGCCAAAATTATTCATATACAAAGGGGGTTGGGTCTTACACTCTATTAGAGGACCAAAAGTGTTTGAAAAAAGAAGAAAAATGGTACTTACAACCAAAGAGAGGCCCGGATGATTTTTGTTTAAAAGGCGACGATCGCGCCGCGGTTTCGGAAAACACAGTGGGACTTATACAATGACTGATGCCCAAGCATGGTTTATTTACAAAGGGATGCGACTTACACTCTATTAAGAGGCCCAAAAGTGTTTTGAAAAATGTTTGTGAGGGTGAAAATAATTAAAACCCTAATTTGATTAAAAAATGTATTTAGTTTGAATAAAAATCAATTAAAATGATCAAAATTATCAAACCTGTATGAAAAACAAGTTGTGGTCTTGGATAAATGTTTGAAAAATCATGTTTTATCCATAAAATGATTTGAAAATCATTTGAATTTGAAAAATCAAGAGAAAGAAATATTTTTAAATGCTTAAAAAACAAATAAAAATAAATTCTTGACAAAAATGTTAAATATAAAAATAAATAATATTTTTGTGAAATTTTTGTAGAATAAAATATATTAACATTTTTGTGAATTTTGAAAAAAAAGAATCAGAAATAAATGATTGAAATTGATAGAGAAATTAATTTTTGAAGTTTTTTAGAAATTGTAAAAAAAAAGTGAAGAAAAAAAGTGGTAAAAAAGATGAGATGGTCCTCCCAAGGTTTGAACCCACGCCCTTGGGGTGGAGGGTTTAAAAGTTTACCAACTGAGCTATGTGCTATAGCTGTTAGTACTAAGGAAAGAGTAAATAATATATGAAAACATCCTTTGAAAATGGTTCAAAAATAAAAACAAAAGGTCTGGGGCGAGGGGGATTCGAACCCCAGACCTTTCGGTCGCTACACAAAAAAAACCAGCTGATCAACCACTGGGGCGCAATGCTAATTCAAATATATAGTGGAAATGAAATAATATATAATAAAACTATATTTGATTCTGAAAAATGGTGCCATGGCCTTCATCTTCAACCTCGAGCCAGACCAATTTTGGCAACCTTGCAAAACCTATGCTATCTCACTCGTTTCTTGATCATTTTGAAAGATATAAAAACGAAAATCGTGTATTTTTTAACAAGGAACATGATGGTGGTCTTTAATTTCATTTAAATTACTTGTAGCAAGAGATATCATGTTAGAACCAGATGAACCCTAAAAAATGCAAGAACTAAATGACATCTTATACACGCAAGACAAATAACAATTGATTGAGGGTTAATAATCTATGAACCACCAGAATCATGATGATAACTTAAAACAACATTATTGATGCATGATTCATGGAGTTTGAAGGTTCAAGGCTTACCTCAGCAAGAAGGAATCGGATTCTACTTTTGGAGGTGTTACAGATGTGAAACAATGATCTGGATAGCTCCCCTAGGTGTTATGGATTGAGTTGCAAGCCTTGGAATGATTTGAAACTCCCTAGAACTCTTGGCTCGAATCCATCTACATGTTGAAGCAAGTGAGATATGGAAATGTGGATTCTGGTGTTACATAAGTGATTTAGAGGTTTAGATCACTTCTATAAGGTATATATGATGTGTTTGGATCATTGGTTCAAGCTGTATTGCTTTCTATTTCAAAACCCGGTAGTCACTTCTTAAGAATTGGAATTTTGATAATGTTGGGATTGTTTTGGTGTGTGTTAAATGATCAAGTATGAGATCTATTTATAGGTGAATAGATTTGTCAAGCATGAACAGTTGGAACTTGAAGGATAAGAACTGAATTCAATGGTCTTGGCTTGGCATAATTGCCTCTTACACAAGGTACAATAGTTGTCCCAAATAACTCAGCTATATATTGACTTAATCCACATTCTGTAGTCCTTTTAAATGTTGTTTATTAGAGCATCTTGACTACAAGGGATATGAATCTTGAATATGCACTATTTACTCATAATTGCCTTTGAAATTCAAGTCTTTGGACAAAGACTCATTATGCCAAATGATCAAGTTTTAAGCATCTTGGCCTAATTCTGCAGGTTGGATCAGAGTTGTGATAATCGTATTGAATGTATTTGGCTCCTTTGATCATTGTCCCTTGACTCAAAATTGTGGATAAGAAGTTAATATCCTAACTGTCATGAAAACAATTGCAACAATGCCTCTTGTGGCTGCCATAACTCTTGGTTCAGTTGGAGTTTTTTCATGCTGGTGAACTCTTTGAAATGTTGATACATTGTGCTTCGACTTTGGTGTTTACATTTGGACTTGATTCATTTTGATCTATGTGAAAAAATCCTTCAAGTTTTGAAGTTTTGGTTGAAATCTACTTAGGCAGAATTTTGCCTAAGTGTTGGATATTGTAACACCTCAAAATTTGCCCTCTTGTTTTAGTTAACTGACTTATGTTTCATTGCATTCCTGCATTATCATCTTTGCATATCATTGGCTCTTATCATGGGATCAAGGCATCTAAGTCAAACCAAAGGATTTTTGAGCCTCAATATATCTTAATGGATCCACCATCTCATCATGTGATCAAGCTTGTCTAGAGATTTCAAGGAAATCACATTCTTCTAACCAGTGCAAAATTAGGGTTTTGGGATTCTTGAGTATAACACTCCAATAGGCAAGATATTTGAGCTTTTATCCTCACCAAATGGCCTATCTCATCATTTTTTGAGAGGATACACATCATACTCAGAGGAATTTGGATTTGGAGGATGTGCTGATTTCTCCTAGACTGAGGGCACCAAAACTAGGGTTTACCATAAAATCAGTTCATTTCTGATTTTTTGGGCAAGACTTGATTCTATGGTATTCCTCGTGTCCTTAAGTGTCTAAGATTGGAGAATTGTCCATCAATTTGGTTCATAAGGGTTTCAATTGATCAATTGACTGAAAATCAGGAGAATTGGGGGAAAGTCAACTGTGCAGAGGAAAAAAGTCAACTCTTGAGTTTTTGAGGTCAATTTCATGTTCCTCATCTCAAATATGATCGTTGGTGAAGATTTGACCAAGGGATTCATCAAAAATCAAGAAATGTGCAAAGTTGCCAAAAATAGAAATTAGGGTTTCCATTTATGGCAAGTTTTGGCAAGGTGAGCACCCAACTTTAGGGTATTCTTTCTCCATGTTCCAAGCTCCAAATTGAAATTTTATGGAGGCCTATCAAAAGTTCACATTCCAAGCTTCAAAACCATACCAAGAACATGTCCATTGGATCAAAATTGAGAGAGATATGATCAATCAAAGTTGAGACAAATCAAGGCAAATTGGCAAGTCATGACCAGTCAGCATGCATTAATTTCAACAAACACCTTGTGTGCATGTTTTGTTCAAGTTCAAGGTCATATTTCTCCATGATGGAGACTTCAAATGAAAAAATGTTCAACATGAGTCTTGTTCCTCTCCATCTCCTCTACAACTTTGGTGTTGGAGGAATTTTCATCTGATCAATGTATAAGGAGATATAGTAGCCCAAAGTAGGTGACCTCCAACTAATCCATTCACACGCCATGGGGAGGGCACGACCAGGTCAGGTTAGCCTGCCAACTCAGTTATGTACAAGCATTTTCATGAGAGATTTTAAGCATGTTAGAGGCTCCCATTGCAATTGTTTTCCACATCAATGTTGTTGTCCTCCATCCCCTCTTTTCAAAGAGCCAATAATCACATCATTTCACCTATTGATCTTTAAGATCCAATGATCCAAAGTTCATCTCATCACATCTGCTTTCTTCCATGCCAAGTAAACAAAACCAAGATAAAACCTGTTACCTTGTTGTTATTCATGCGCATGTTGAACATCATGTACCATCCCATGTCAAAAACTTTGCCTTTTCAAGCCAAGCATGCTCTTGTACATCCACACATTATCATGTACCACTTTGCCATATATGTCCAAACAAAAGAATGAGAAACTTGCCCAAGAAGCTTACATAGCAAGCTGCTACAAACTCAGCAGCATTACATCACCACCATCCATCCTAATCACCACCATAATGGTCATGCATCTCTCCACATTGAATCAAATACGGGCTAGCTTATCTCTCACTTCACTCATTTTCATTTCAATTGATTCTTAACTCACTCACCTTCTAACCTCACAAACCATGGTTCTAATTGTTAACCATGGTGGTTAACAGTTAACCAAGCATATAAAAGCTAATCCATAACAGAATTGTAACCAACTTCATCATTCTTCACTTTTCACCAAATTTTCACACTCTCTTTCTCCCAAATTTCTCTCTCATAAAGCTTCATCTTCATCCATTCTCTCTGCAAGTTTCCCCTTCATTCTTCATCAAGGATCATCTGTGGTTCCAAAGCTTTAAAGCATAGCATCGCATCTCGATTTTCACATCTGCATCAACTGATTTTTAAGAGAGTTTGAAGTTTCATAGCCTTTATATGGCTGGTTTGAAGTTCAAGAAGCAAAAGGAACCTCCTCTCTGGTCTTCTTTTGAGCAAAGGAAGCATCAAAAGTATAGGTCTCAGTTCAAACTTTTTGCTCTCCTTTTGCTCTGATTTTACTTGTTTTTGCATGATTGGAGCTCAATAGGAGCAATGTGAACGTCCGGCTAGTTGATAGGCACTTTAGGTGCTTAGTTGAAATTTCTAGGACAAAATGTTTCTCTTTGATTTGCTTTGTGTGTGGACTGTTTGTGGAAACTAAACTTGGATTCATGATCTATGCAACCTGAGGATCATTTTGGTGTATGATTTGTTAATTTCTAGTGACCTAAAAGTTTTACCACAATGGAGACTCGCCGGAGAAGATGACCGAAATCTTCTCCGACCAGTGGTGTTCATCAGCCTCATAAACCCTAGCTGTTTTGCCAGGTTAAGTCCTGGTCGTTGATGCATTTAGATCCTGAGGCTAGGATTGTGCCAACGCATTAATGAGGAGGCTCCTCATCATGTACCTCTTTCTAACCTCATTTGGATTTTGTGTGGCTTTTGCATCATACCTTATTGTATGCATGCGTTCTGATCCCTTTGATTAGCATACTTTCATGATTATCTCGCGTTTGACTAGATTCAATGGCTCAGGATGAGTCAAGGATTTGACTAACATCCATGGTAAGGGCTTCATCTGAACACGCTATTGGGCTGGGTTCCCTAATGCTATTCACACCCCTGAATTGAGCCCAGTTGCATTTTTTTAACAGCGTGTTTGCTATCTGTGCACCCCCTGGCCTTTTCCTCTTGTTTTTTTTATTTATTTTCATATAGGTTTGTTTTTTAATTTTTAAAATTACCATTAAGCATGATAAAATTCCCAAAAAAATTCACGATGCATTCTTATGCATTTAAATAATTTTTGCATATTTTATTTTCTGATTTTAGCATATTTTGCTATATTTCCATGAATTCCCATTTAATTTCTTTTGTGTGAACATCCCTTCATGATACATGTTTCATTTTGGAATTGTTTGACCTAGTTTTGAACTGAATTTTCACATGATAATTGATACATGCCTCTATGATATATTGATGTATCTCATACCATTTTTCATAGATTTTTTAGGTCATTTTTCATTGACTTTTGGATGTTGTCTTTGAGCACTTTGTTTATGTGACTTGTATGAAATTGTGAAGCATCTTTGAACATGTTTCGTAATCGATTTTGATCCATCCTTTTGATACATGTTTGCACACTGTTTGCACTTCAAGTGACTTGCATATTTCAATTTTCTCATCCTTCTAACATGACTTTATGGATTGTATAAATGCACATTTGCATGTGTGTTTGTTAGAGGAATTTTGCTAGGGTTTTGGTATGCTTTGAACATGTTTCCTTGGGATGATTGTTGAGATGCTTTGACATCATTTACTAGGTACATTATAAGTCACTTTTCTCATTTTATAGGTCATTGCTTGTCCATCTTGAATTGACTTATGTGCACTTGTTTAAACTTGAAATGTTTTGTGCACTTGTGTTTCTTTTCTTGCATGATTTTGTTGACTTGTTTTCACCAATGCTTGCATGAACTTAAACATCCATTTAAACATTATTTCACTTTTTTTTGTGATCCTTTTCAATCATATTCCGTGACTTCTAACATCATCTTGCATGTTTCTAAGTTCATAAACCTTTGCATGTTTGCTTCTAATCTTTAATGTGCTTTAACATGAGACTTTCATGAACTTTGCATGTCCATTCATGCATCTTAAATGTCATATGCTACTGACTTTCATTCATTTACATGTATGTTCATCTTGCATCTCCATTCCTTGCTTGCATTACAAGTATGCTTCATTGTTGAACTTAAATGATGATTGTTTTCACTTCTTCTTGCTTAATCATTATTAATTCTTGCATTCATGGATTACATACTATCTTAATGACATCCTTATGCATTTATAAATTTCATTAAATTCTGACTTGGATGTTTATATGTGCATTTATTCATGTTCATGATTCATTTGCATTCATCTTGCATAGTTTGTGCACAACTTACATTTGTGTGATCTTTTGATGCATAGTTTGACATCATGTGCTTTCATTTGGCATGTTTACCTTAGTAGGATACATTGACATGTACCTACTGACATTGGATGTTCCTTAACTCTTAGGACCCTTTCCTTTTAGTTTGAACCTTGTTTGCTTCTTAAGTTGTCTTCTTAAGACAACTAGCATTGTTTGATTTATGTTCTTTCACTTGCACTCATTACTTGTGTTCATTTGGTACTAACCTTTTATGTAGGGGCATAGGTAAGACACTTGAGTATGTGGATGCTTATCCATACTCATATCTCTCTTCTCTTATCTCTTTTACTTTCTCTAGTGTGTTTGTGAATAGCATGATATAATGCTTATTTGTGTAGAACTCTTCACATCCCTTTGGGATCCTAGCTCATCCTTAATTTTTTTATTAAGGTGAGGTAGGATAAGCATTAGGTATGGATATCCCTGTCTTTAGATTTAGGTTGTTCTCAAACTTCCCCTTAGGGCCACCTTTGCCTGATAACATTAGGAATAATTAGTTTCCCCTTAGTGTTTTCTTTTCAAGTTGAGTCTTCTCTTCTCATCTCATAACCTTTCTAAAACACTTAATAAAGGTTAATGTGTATTGCGCATGAGCCTTATATATGGGAAGTGAATAATGGGGGGTCTCCCTTCATTCTTCTAGGGTACTTAGTGTACGTCCTATTGGGGACGATACGCGACGTATTCGTTCCTATGTTGTAGACTTGGGTGCAATGCAAGTTACAAACTAACTTCAATCCATTTCTATCTAAAAAATACAAAACAAACTCAAACCTTTTTATCCTTCGGGATTGTTAAGTTTCAAACCTTTTTCAGAAAAGAGCACGTTATTTTCTATTTTGTCGCAAACAGGCATCGACCCTAACCGTCGGACGTGAATCTAACGTCGCTCATAAAAAACACTAAGACCTTGTTAGGTCGAACTACGACTGCTCTGATTTCCTCTCTCTAGTCCGATTGAGGATACGTAGGCACAAGACGGTGATGTCTTGGCGAGCAACCATCCCCCTTAGTTCGTGTCCGAACTACGTTGACTCTTACTTTCCCATTGCGCGAGGGAATACGTAGGCCTAGGACTCCGACAATGTCCTACCGAGTCACTTCTTTTCCTTTTCTCCCCCGTTTCTTCGCTCTTCTCCGTTCCCGTTCCTTCTCCTTTCTTGTAGCAGTGAAGCTCCAGACGACGACACCCTTTGATCGAGACAGCAAGCATGGATCCCATCGAGTACGATGGACGCGTAGGGGTGCTAATACCTTCCCCTTGTGTAACCGACTCCCTTACCCGTTTCTCTTGGTCGCGAGACCATGCTTTTCCCTTCCCTCAGGTTTACGCAGTGTTTCCTTTCCCTCTCTTGGGATAAATACACATTGCTGGCGACTCTGTTTCCGAGCCACTTTCACGTTTGTACCTGGATGAAAATCTTGGGAGTGACAGCTGGAGACTCTGGTGGGGATGCTGACCTCTTGCTGGTTCACCCCTTTTGTGAGTCAATCCTAGCGCTTGGTTATTTTTTTTCATTGGGTGTTTATTGTGGTGCTTTATTTTGTTGTATATTACTGTTTTACTGTTTTACTGTATTTACCACATTTATGGAATTGCATTTCATTATTATGCTGGACTGTGCTGTGCTGTACTGGATTTTCTATTTGGCATGTTGGGATTTCTAAGAGATAAGCCCGCTACCCAGGCTTGAGCATACACATAGGTATTAGCGTGGGCAGGTGTGACGCTCCCGTGGTGTTGGCCATGTGCGCGTGTTCACGAGACCTACAGCCAGAGGAGGTTCTATCGGGAGATATCTGCTAATGTATGTTGATATAGGCCAATAGTTATTCTCTTGAGGAACTGTCGACTCTGGTGACCATTCCCGAGGGCTCAGTTGTGGCACTCCTCCCGAGATGTGATAATGGCAGACCAGAAATGGAAAACCCATTACGCATTCTTGATCGGAGGACCCAATGCTAGGAACTTGCTATTGGATATCCTTTTTGAGGAGAATCAGTTGAGGCCTCCTCGATTGATGATGATGCCAAACCAAAAATGGTGAACGTATCATCATTTCTCGACCTGAGAGTCCGTGATATTGAGGATCCTCGCCTTTCTAGTACCCACATGTGAGAGGGGTTGGGTGTTTGCAGATTTGCAGGTAACCTTGACCTTCAGCATACCCGATACTTTGGATTTCTTATCAGTATGAACTTATCAGTGTGGTTACTCTAGTGTTCTGGGTATTTAGGCAGAATCTTGAGATTATTCAGTCAGTTTAGAGCAGCAGTTGTCCAGTTTATGTGGATACCTTGATCCCATGCTTGGCATTGCATTTCATTTTTCTGACATTCATATTTTTGCATTTCCAGGTAGTGTCTGATCTTTTGATTCCAGTCAACGGGTAGTCATCGGGATGGACACTCAGAAGAGTAAGAAGAATATCATTGTTTACAAGTTCCCAAAGCTCACTCTTGGTCAGATTGACAGTTTACAAGAGATGGCAGGTCCGGAAGTGTTGGCAATATCTTTCGTTCGTAACATCAGTGAGTATGAATACAATGGCTTGCACACCTTGATGTTGTTCTATGATCCTTCCCTGAGATGCTTCGTGCTGCCAGACTATGTATTGGTCCCTACTCTGGAGGAGTACTCAAACATCCTGGGGATTTCCATTAAAAAAGGTGTTCCATTCTGTGCTTCCAGGGTAGACCTTGACTTCAAAGTTGTGGCTGTTGCTCTTTATTTGAGCAATTCAACTTTGGAGGCTGACATTTCCAATAAGGAAAAGTCCCGTGGCTATCACTTGGCGTACTTGGTAAAGAAGGCTCAAGAAGTGGCTAAGGAGAAGAGGTGGACAGCTTTCAATGCAATACTGGCTCTCTGTGTATATGGCAGTGTCCTTTTTCCTAATGAATCTGATTTTGTTGATACGGATGCTATCCGGATCTTTACAACTCAGAATTCAGTGCCGACCTTGTTAGGAGATCTTCACTATGCCTTGTACAATAGGAATGAGAAGAGACGAGGCGGGATAGTTCATTGTTGTGCATCTATTTTCTATAAGTGGTTTGCAAACCGTCTACCCCGGTCAGGCGCTTTTGTGGATACTAAGACTTTGTTGGAATGGAGCAAACGTCTGATGGGTCTAGCTGCTAAGGATATTGTTTGGGTGGATCAAGGATTGCTTGGCCAAGACATTTTGCATAGCTGTGGAGAGTACCCTAACGTACCATTGATGGGGAGAAAAAGGGGTATTAATTACAATCCTTCTTTGGCTATCAGGCAGTTCGAATATGCTCTGAAAGATCCTTCGGTTGAAAAAGATTTGAAAGAGTCTTTGTATTTTCATGTAGCCGATGGTTTAGCTGTGGCGCAGAAGGATTCCGAAGCATGGCTCAGTAGACAAAAGAAAGGAAAGGCCGCTTTGGGCAAACCCAATAACCAAGCTTTCTCTCCGTATGTAGACTGGGTAAAGAAGAGAGTGGAAGAGTTCTACTTGCCTTTTGATCGAGCGCCTCCCTTGTATCTTGAGATTGTAGAGGAGGCTTACTGTACCCCCTTGATGAGTTTAACAAGCAACGGAACTTGGTGTATGAGTTGAGGGTGGAAAATGCTGGTATGAGTAGTCAGCTGCAAGGTGCTTTACATGATAACCGCGAATTGAAATGGAAAGTTCAAGATGTGACAGAGCGCCTGGAAGAGAAGGAGAAGGATCTCACTGACAGAGCTCAGCACTTCAGAAAAGTCAGTATGGCTGCTGAATCCTCTGGCAAGGCCTATAGGAAAAACAAGAAGCTCTTGACCGAGACTGAAGCCAAGCTTGCCACGTATCAGAAGATGTGGGAGGAGGTCAAGATTGAGAATGGGGAGTTGAAAGAAGAACTTCAAAGGATAAAAGCAAGAGAAAAGCACTTCTCTGGTAAATGGGAAGAAGCTCAGAAGGAAATTGAAGAGCTCAAGTTGCAAGCCGAAGTCAAGAAGTCAAGGCGCGAAGGCAACAATGTTGAAGAACAGATTGCTAGGCTGAATCAAGATATTGAAAAGAGAAACATACTAATCAAAAGGCTGATAGAGCGACCTACACATCCAGACACTGTGGATCTTCTTGAGGAAGTTGAAGCCAGCTTGTTTGGAATTAATTTGTAGGGATCTTGTTGTTATGTTTGTTGGGATTACCATCAGGATTGATGATAGAATCGCCTTTGATTGTATCAGATCCGTCTGTATGAATTCTTATGACATGATATAAAATGTTTGGTTTAATCATATATGTCTTGACTGCTCTCCGTTTTAAAGGGTGTGCTCCCTCTGTGTTGATACTACAGTATTTCTGGATTCAGATTTATTTTCCGATGATGTGTCTAATCCCTTGCCCAGTTTTAAAGACTGGAATCAAAGCAGATATGTCTTGGGAATGTTTAAATATGATGTTGGCATTTGCATTTGCATGATCATAATCATAATCATTTTGCATACCAGGTACTTATCTCTGGTTTTTTTTATCGTGTTCTTTGTTCAGACAGGATTGCTGACCAGCAGATTCATCAGTATCCTACCAGACTCAATCAAAAGAGAGCTATGGAACAGATGCAGCCTGAAATGGCTGCCATGCAGACTCACATGGCCCAGTTCATGGAATTAATGCAAGGCGTTACACAAGGGCAAGAATAGTTGAGGACCCTAATCCAACCCTTGGTGGCAAGAGTTGACGAGGATGGCATTCTTCATGGCGGCCTTCATAATGATGTCATTCCTCCGGGCGGAGGTGTTGGGGGTAATGGTATTCCTATTGGTCCCCAGGCGAGGGTGTTCATGTCCCTTCTGTTGTGATCCCTCTGGGCGGAGGAGAACAGGTTGTGATTCCTTCTGTTGTAGGAGGAGGAAATAGTGTATGTGTTGTTCATGGTCGTCGATATGATGACCAACAGGATGACATATTCTCTATGCCAGGCAGGGATGCTGGTGTTCCCTCGATTGTTGATTATCAGAGGATCAGGTTGATTATAGAACAGTTGAAAGGGGTTGTGAATCAGAACTCGGTGGGTATGGATTTGGATGATTTAGGGCTGGTCCCCGGTGTCAGGATTTCGCACAAGTTCCAGGTTCCCACCTTTGAGAACTACAATGGTACCACTTACCCAAAGACTCACGTACGGGCATACGCAAGGAAAATGGCTGCGTACTCCAGTGACGAGAAATTACTGATGCATTTCTTCCAGGATAGCCTGTCTGGGGCCTCCTTGGAGTGGTACATGCAATTGGAGAGATGTCACATTCACAATTGGAGAGAGCTGGTAGAGACTTTTGTCAAGCACTACCAATATAACACTGATATGGCTCCCAATAGGACTCAGCTGCAGAGTATGTCTCAGAAGAATAATGAGAGTTTCAAAGAATGTGCCCAGAGGTGGCGAGAACTGGAAGCGGGGGTACAGCCTCCCATGTTGGAGAAGGAGATGTTGAATATGTCCATGACTACCTTGCCGGGTCATTATTACGAGAAGGTACTGCCTTGCATGTCAGGAAAGTTTGCTGATCTGATCTTGGTTGGGGAAATGTTGGAAAGTGGAATTAAAACTGGAAAGGTGTCAGGCAGTGATGGTTCTTCTTCTGGAGGCGGGAAGAAACCTTATGTGAATTACAAGAAAAAGGAGGAAGCGAATTCTATTTCGTCCTACCGCGGTAAGAGAAATCAGCGTCATAATTATAATTAGCAAGTAGCTTCAGTAACTATTCCTACAACACTATCTCAGCAACAACAAAATCAGGCTCCTCGCCAATATCAGCCAAGGCCTAAGCAGAATAGGCACTTTGATACTCCACCGTTGCCTTATTCCCAGTTGTTTCAACATTTGATGCAATTGCAATTAATTCAGACAAGGACTTAGGCTCCTATTACTGGCAATCCACCTCCGGGTTACAATCCCAATGCCCACTGTGAATTTCATTATGGGGCACCCGGGCACCACATTGAGGACTGTAAAGCTTTTAAGCATAAAGTCCAAGATTTGGTGGATTCGAAGGCCATCAACTTTTCCAACGAAGTGCCAAATGTCATTCAAAACCCAATGCCGAACCATGGTGGGCCGGGGGTTAACGCTGTTATAGAAGATGGTGAATCTTTGAATTTGGTTCTAGACTTGAATGAATTGAGGACTCCTTTGTTGGTAGTGAAGGAGAGATTACTAAAGGGTGGGGTATCCCTTGGTTGTGATAAAAGTTGTTCAGAGTGTATGGTGCAAACAAATGGTTGTGACCTTTTGAGATCAAGTATTCAGAAGCTGATTAATGAAGGTCGGTTATAGTTTGATAGGTGCAATCAGAAGAAGGAATTTACAAGTAGAAGGAATGATATTGCCACTGTTACTATCCCTTTTAAGACGATAACTATTTCAGCGTCGGCAAGACCAGCGTCGGTCATTATCACCACTCCTGGGCCCGTCCCGTATGAGAGCACCAAAGTTATTCCTTGGAATTATGGTGCTGAAGTGTTTGTTAACGGGCAGAAGCAAGAACTGATAGGAACGTCAGTGATGAACTCCAGTGTTGAAAGTAATGATGAAGCAGAAGCTATTACCCGGAGTGGTAGAGTCTTTATCCCATCTAATGATCAGGTTGGTGGTGCTAGCCAAGACAAAGGAAAGTAGGTTATGGATAATTCTGTGCATACGCCAGTGGTGAATGATTCCTCAGCAAAGCCAGTTGACAACTCATTCTCAGAGAATGTGGAAGAGTTTATGAGGCTGATTCAGAAGAGTGATTACAAAATCGTTGACCAACTGCACCAAACACCGTCTAAGATATCCATTTTGTCTCTATTATTGTGCTCTGAGGCGCATCGAAACACGCTGTTGAAGGTATTGAATGCTGCGTATGTACCCCAGGAGATCTCAGTTAATCAGCTGGAGGGGGTAGTGGCTCATGTTAATGCAGGAAATGGATTGGGATTTACTGATGTAGATGTGACTCCAGCTGGGAGAAATCATAATAATGCTTTGCGCATTTCAGTGGAGTGCCGAGGATCGTTAATGTCGCGTGTACTTGTTGACACTGGGTCATCTTTGAATGTTTTACCGAAGAAAACACAGATGAAGTTGGACACTCGTGGGTTAATCTGCACGCCAAGTGATTTGGTGGTGCGTGCTTTCGATGGTTCTAAGAGATCTGTCTTCGGGGAAATTGTGCTACCAATTAAGGTTGGTCCAGAGGTTTTTGACACTACCTTCTATATCATGGACATCCAACCTGCTTACAGTTGTCTACTAGGTCGTCCATGGATTCATAGTGCTGGGGCTGTGACGTCCACACTGCATCAAACGCTGAAGTACATGGTAGACGGACATGTGGTGACAGTTTGCGGAGAAGACGATATCATGATAAGTCACCTGTCTACTTTCAAATATGTGGAAGTAGATGGCGAAATACATGAAAATTTATGTCAGGCTTTCGAAGCAGTGAAGATCCCTGAGGAATATGTCAAGGAAGTCAGCCAATCTGAAGTGGTAAAGCAGCCTCCAGTGGTATATCAGCCAGAGGTCTCCATGTCCTCCTTCAAGGATGCACGGGTTGTGGTTGAGGCCGGCAGTTCACAGAAATGGGGTTAAGTTATCGAGGTCCAGAAAAAGCAGAATACTTACGGGCTGGGATATAGGCCGCCCAAGCGTCTTGAGGATCCTCCCAAGTTTTATGGTCCGGTTCGTTTCACCAGTGCTAGTGTGTTCTTTGACAGAGTTAATGCTGTTGATGAGGAAGGAGATCGCGATTGCGATATGGATAATTGGATCCGCCCCTGCATTCCAGGTCAAAGTCTTTGCAACTGGTCGTCTGAGAAAGCCATTCAAGTGACCGGCCCAGTGTAATTGCCTTTGTTTTCCTGTTATGACAATCCTATGTTCTGCCCAAGACGTAGTGATTTTTGTTTGTAGGGCTTAAATATTTTGTGTGCTTTCTTTATCATTAATAAAGGATGTTTTTCACATTCAAATATTTTGATCCCTGTCTTTCTGTTTTTACTTTTTGCATTAAATCACATCAAAATGGCAATGTGTTTTTGTTTGTTGCATACATAATAAACATAAATCATCAATCATGCAGGTTTCCTTGTTCAGATACCACTAATCATGATTCAGCTATGGCTCAGTATGATTTCGACAATCCCATTTATCAGGCTGAAGAAGAGACTGATGAAGATTGTGACTTACCTGAGGAATTGTCTAGACTGTTGAAACAGGAGGAAAGGGTCATTGTACCTCATCAGGAGGAGATCGAGATTGTTAATCTGGGAACCGAGGACGCAAAGAAAGAAGTAAAGATTGGGGTTGCTTTGGAAGACAGTGTAAAGGGAAGATTGATTGAAATGCTTCGAGAGTATGTTGATATCTTCGCCTACTCTTACCAAGACATGCTCGGGCTTGACACGAACATCGTGGTACACCGGCTGCCGCTCAAAGAAGGATGTACTCCGGTTAAGCAGAAGCTGAGAAGGACGAAACCAGAAATGTCTGTCAAGATTAAAGAAGAGGTTCAGAAACAGATAGATGCTGGATTTCTGGTTGTGACGAGTTATCCTCCGTGGGTTGCTAACATTGTGCCTGTACCTAAGAAGGGTGGAAAGGTCAGGATGTGTGTTGACTACAAAGATCTGAATAGAGCAAGCCCGAAAGATGATTTCTGGCTTCCTCACATTGACGTGTTAGTGGACAACACTGCTCAATACTCTGTATTTCCCTTCATGGATGGCTTCTCTGGGTATTACCAAATCAAAATGGCCCCGGAGGACATGGAGAAGACTACGTTCATAACACCGTGGGGAACATTCTGTTACAAGGTGTTGCCCTTTGGATTGAAAAATGCTGGGGCAACCTATCAGCGGGTAATGGTGACTCTCTTTAATGATATGATTCACAAAGAGATCGAAGTCTATGTTGATGACATGATCGCGAAGTCACAAACAGAGGAAGAGCATCTAGTGAATCTTCATAAACTGTTTGAAAGGTTGATAAAGTTCAGACTGAGGTTGAATCCGAACAAGTGCACCTTCGGGGTGAGATCTGGAAAATTACTGGGGTTTATTGTCAGCGAAAAAGGTATCGAGGTTGATCCTGCCAAGGTAAAATCCATACAAGAAATGCCTGAGCCGAGAACAGAAAAAGAGGTTCGTGGTTTCTTAGGGAGGTTGAACTACATTGCTAGATTCATCTCTCATCTTACAGCCACGTGTGAACCAATATTCAAATTGTTAAGAAAAGATCAAGATGTCAGGTGGAACAAAAATTGTCAAAAGGCGTTTGAAAAAATAAAAGAATATTTGCAGGAACCTCCGGTCCTTATGCCACCAGTGCCAAGAAGGCCGTTGATTATGTATCTTACAGTTCTTGAGAACTCAATGGGGTGTGTGCTCGGTCAACACGACGAGTCAGGTAGAAAAGAGCATGACATATACTACCTGAGTAAAAAGTTCCCTAAGTGTGAGTCAAGGTACTCAATGCTGGAAAAAACATGTTGTGGACTCGCTTAGGCAGCCAAGCATTTGAGGCAGTATATGTTAAACCACACAACCCTCTTGATTTCGAAGATGGATCCGATCAAGTATGTGTTTGAAAAGAAAGCGCTTTCTGGAAGAATAGCTCGTTGGCAGATGGTTCTGACAGAATACGATATTCAATATGTTTCCCAAAAAGCCATTAAGGGAAGTGTTTTGTCGGAATATCTTGCTGAACAACCAATGGAGGATTACCAACCGATGAAGTTTAAATTTCCCGATGAACATATCATGTTTCTGAAGATGAAAGACTGTGAAGAACTGCTACCTGATGAAGGGCCTGAAATTGGATCCCAATGGAAGCTGGTTTTTAATGGAGCTGTTAATTCATACGGTAACGAAATTGGGGCAATCATTACGACTCCAAAGGGTTCTCATATACCCTTCACTGCCCGGTTAGCATTCGTATGCACCAACAACGAGGCGGAGTATGAAGCATGCATCATGGGGTAAGAAGAAGCGATTGATTTGAGAATCAAGAACCTTGATGTTTATGGTGATTCATCGTTGGTAGTTAATCAGAATACGGGTGAATGGGAAACTCGTCAAGCGAATTTAGTGCCTTATAACAACTATGCCAGAAGGTTGTTACCTTTCTTTGACAGAGTCGATTTCCATCATATACCCCGGTTGGGGAATCAGATGGCAGATGTGTTGGCAACGTTGTCTTCGATGTATCAGGTGAACCGTTGGAATGAAACTCCCTGAATCAGAATCATGCATCTGGATAGACCCACTTTTGTGTTTGTAGTTGAAGGGGTATCAGATGGCAAACCTTGGTATCACGATATTAAGGTTTTTTGAAGAGTCAAGATTATCCAGAGCGTGCGTCCACCAAAGATAAGAAAACTCTGAGGAGGTTGGCGGGGAATTTCTTTTTGAATAAAGATGATGTGCTGTACAAGAGGAACTTTGACATGGTCTTGCTACGTCGTGTTGATGAACACGAGGCAAATCTGTTAATGGAAGAAGTTCATGAAGGATCTTTCGGTACCCATTCCAATGGGTATGCTATGGCTAGAAAGTTGTTGAGAGCGGGGTATTACTGGATGACTATGGAGTCTGATTATTTTAAATACGCCCGAAAATGTCACAAATGCCAGATTTATGCAGATAAGGTGCATGTGCCGCCTACTCCTCTGAACGTGTTGTCGTCACCTTGGCCCTTTGCCATGTGGGGCATTGATATGATCGAAAAGATTGAGCCGACTGCTTCTAATGGGCATCGTTTCATTTTGGTTGCCATTGATTACTTCACGAAGTGGGTGGAAGCAGCCTCGTATGTCAACGTCACCAGACAAGTGATAGCCCGGTTTATCAAGAAAGACATCATCTGCCGGTATGGAGTCCCGGAGAGAATCATTACTGATAATGGTTCAAATTATAACAACAAGATGATGAATGGGCTATGTCAGAGCTTTAAGATTAAACATCATAATTCTTCTCCCTATCGTCCGAAGATGAATGGGGCTGTTGAAGCAGCAAATAAGAATATCAAGAAGATTATGCAGAAAATGGTAGTGACGTATAAAGACTGGCATGAGATGTTGCCTTATGCTTTACATGGTTATCATACTTCGGTACGCATATCAACTGGGGCAACTCTTTCTCATTGGAATATGGTATGGAAGCAGTTCTACCAGTAGAGGTTGAGATTCCTTCTTTGAGAATTTTGGCAGATATAAAGCTTGATGAAGCTGAATGGGTGTGCTCCAGATTGAATCAGCTGAACCTTATTGAGGAAAAGAGATTGGCAGCCATTGCACATGGTCGGTTGTATCAGAGCAGGATGAAGAAAGCCTTTGATCAGAAAGTGCGTCCTCGGTGTTTTTCGGGCTGGTGAATTGGTTTTGAAAATGATCCTTCCTCATCAAACAGATCACAGGGGAAAATGGACTCCAAACTACGAAGGGCCATATGTGGTAAGACAGGTTTTCTCTGGTGGAGCCTTATTACTCTCAGCTATGGATGGCGGAGATTTTACGTCCCCTGTGAACGCAGATGTAGTAAAAAAATACTTTGCATAAAAGAGACCCGCTGGATATAAAAAGAAAGTCCAGGAAAAAATGGGCATCCCGGCGAACCATAAAAAGAAAAGGTTCGGGCAAAAATTAGGGATAAAAAGAAAAGAAAAGAATAAACCCGCAAAGTTGAAAACCTGAAAAGGCAACTTTGGCAAAAATGGGTATCCCGGTCGATTGAAAACCCGAAAAGGGCGATCCAGGAAAAAGTTAGGGATTTGAAAAGCAAGAGGCTACGATCTGTGAACACTTTTGATACATGGAAATTTCGAAGGAAAGGAATCAGTCCAGTTAGTCTCTTCGAAAGCCAAAGCATTTGCGGATAAACGAGCCATATTGGGTCATAGATGAATTGAATCATGGTGGATATATGTTCCCCACATTGCCGACATGTGTATTTTTGTTTACTTCTTTTGTGCAATTACCTCTTTTCAGGAATTGCTTCCGGATGTAAATGCCTATTTACAGGCCAATTCATTCAATAAAATTTTCGTTTTCATTCAAAGAGCTTTCCATTTGTGTTTTTACTTTAACTATTTTGTTTGTGAAAACGTCCAATATATTTGATAAACATTGCATGCGAAAATGTTAAGCTTTGCGAAGCATATAGGAAAACAGTGGAAATTGCTCTGGCAACAGTCATTGTGATGGTAATCGAGATAGCCATTTTTTCATATACTGTTGATTGTGTTTGCAGGGTAGCAGGATTTCTCCCCAGTTGAGTTACTCTCCTCAGCATTGAAATTTCATCCTCCTCAGCCGGTTGTTGCTCTCCCCAGCCAGAGTACAGAGGATTATTTCCCCAGTTAGAGTTGTGATTGATTACTCTCTCAGCAAGCAGTCAGAAGTTGATGTTGTTGCATCCCCAGCAGGGGACTTATGGAATATCTTCCTTCTTTGGACAGAGGTTATTTTCCCCACAGAGTCTTGGCACCCATTTTTCCTCAGCTAGTCAGGAAGTGTTTTTCTCATCAGCAACGGTATAATCTAATCCCCAACATAGGAGTAAGCTTGATGGTATCCTCTAGCAGAGTTGCTGTCGTTAATCACCATTCCCTAAGCAGGTTTGCTAATAGTGGCTGATGTTCCCCAGCAGGGTGAAGGTACAGATGTCTCCCAGTAGCAGGTTAAGTTCAGTAGTATCCCCAAGCAGGTTCGGTATTATTGACTTGTCTCCCCAAACAGAGTTTGGTGGTGATCTTCATAGTGGCTTGTTCAACGGCAATTGACATCCCCAGCGGATTCTAAGTCCAATTGTTATTGGCATCCTTCAGATCTAGGTTTGAGTTCTATCTTCGGTATAAGTCATGGGTAATTTCCAGCGGAGAGAAATCCTCTTTGGGTTCCACTTCAATATTCATCTTTATCCATCTCCAATAGAGTGGAATTTCTCTCGGAATCTTCATCTCCAGCAGAGTTGGTGATCAGGAAATCGTTCAGTGAAATCTTCCTTAGCAGGGTCTTTTCAGTCAGAGGACAATTTAGTTTGTCATCCCCGTGGAATTGCCTTCGTCTTCAGCATTTATTTTGCTGAGACGCTTCTTTTGCATTGCATAAGCATTCTTGCATAGCATCCTCCTAAACGCGTAGCATTTCCATTTTGTATGGAGCATTACGCCATAGAAAAATTCAAACATATGCATTCAAAGCATAAGCCAGGTTTGATATCTGTTACCAGTGTCTTTCCCCGGAAGAAAGAGATGTAATGCAGGATATGTTGCTTGACATTACACCGCAACCAGTGGATTCGTCCTTCTTACTGTTGATCCTTCCTATACTCCCCTACAGAGTTATCTGTTTAGATTTCTCTTTCCCCAGCGAAGTCATCTTTGTAGATCTATTGATTCTACTTAGCCTTTGTTTGAAAGTCTACCTTCAGCTTAGTCTTTCTTTGAAAGTCCACCTTCGGCTTGGTCTTTCTTTTCAAGTCCACCTTCGGCTTGGTCTTTCTTTTCGAGTCCACCTTTGGCATGGTCTCGTATTTTTGTGTTTGAGAGTCTACCTTCGGCATAGTCTTTCTTTGAAAGTCCACATTCGGCTTGGCCTTTCTTTTCGAGTTCGCCTTCAGTCGTCCTCATATCCTTGGTTTGAAAGTCTACCCTCAGCTTAGTCTTTCTATGAAAGTCCACCTTCGGCTTGGTCTTTCTTTTTGAGTCCACATTTGGCTTGGTCTCGTATTGTTGGGTTTGAAAGTCCACCTTCGGCTTGGCCTTTCTTTTCGAGTTCGCCTTCGGTCGTCCTCATATCCTTGGTTTGAAAGTCTACCCTCGGCTTAGTCTTTTTATGAAAGTCCACCTTCGGCTCGGTCTTTCTTTTCAAGTCCACCTTTGGCTTGGTCTCGTATTGTTGGGTTTGAAAGTCCACCTTCGGCTTGGCCTTTCTTTTCGAGTTCGCCTTCGGTTTTCCTCATATCCTTGGTTCGAAAGTCTACCCTCGGCTTAGTCTTTCTGTGAAAGTCCACCTTCGGCTCGGTCTTTCTTTTTGAGTCCACTTTTGGCTTGGTCTCGTATTGTTGGGTTTGAAAGTCCACCTTCGGCTTGACCTTTCTTTTTGAGTTCGCCTTCGGTCGTCCTTGTATCCTTTGTTTGAAAGTCTACCTTCGGCATAGTCTTTCTTTGAAAGTCCACCTTCGGCTGGTCTTTCTTTTTCGTGTTCGCCTTCGGCCGTTCTCATATCCTTTTGTTTGATAGCTCACCTTTGGCCGGCCTTGTCTTCCTTCCCAGCATAGTCCGCCTTCGGCCGGTCTACCCTTTTTGAGTTCGCCTTCAGCCAATCTCGTACTATTGTTGCTTGTTATTCCGCCTTTGGCTGGTTTACCTTTTCGAGTTCGCCTTCGGTCGTACTCATGTATTACTATTTGTTAGCTCGCCTTCGGCCGGTCTACCTTTGTTTGAAAGTCCACTTTCGAGTTTGCCTTCGGCCAACCTCGTACTATTGTTGGTTGTTAGCCCGCCTTTGGCCGGTCTACCTTTTCGAGTTTGCCTCCGGCCGTCCTCGTATTATCTTGTCCCCCCGAAGAATCCGCCTTCGGCCGGTCTTTCTTTTCGAGTTCGCCTTCGGCCGTCCTCGTAAACACTATATTTCATTACCCCCACAGGTTGCAAATTTCCAGGTTATTTTGGTATTCAAACCCCGTGTATCCTGATTGTCTGAAAGTCGTTGCTATCACACCCCCAGATCCAAGAAGTTTGAATAGGGGCAGCTGTAACACCTCAAAATTTGCCCTCTTGTTTTAGTTAACTGGCTTATGTTTCATTGCATTCCTGCATTATCATCAGTGCATATCATTGGCTCTTAGCATGGGATCAAGGCATCTAAGTCAAACCAAAGGAGTTTTGAGCCTCAATATATCTTACTGGATCCACCATCTCATCATGTGATCAAGCTTGTCTAGAGATTTCAAGGAAATCACATTCTCCTAACCAGTGCAAAATTAGGGTTTTGGGATTCTTGAGTATAACACCCCAATAGGCAAGATCTTTGAGCTTTTATCCTCACCAAATGGCATATCTCATCATTGTTTGAGAGGATACACATCATACTCAGAGGAATTTAGATTTGGAGGATGTGCTGATTTCTCCTAGACTGAGGGCACCAAAACTAGGGTTTACCATAAAATCAGTTTATTTCTGATTTTTTGGGGTAGACTTGATTCTATGGTATTCCTCGTGTCCTTAAGTGTCTAAGATTGGATAATTGTCCATTAATTTGGTTCATAAGGGTTCAATTGATCAATTGACTGAAAATTAGGAGAATTGGGGGAAAGTCAACTGTGCAGAGGAAAAAGTCAACTCTTGACTTTTGAGGTCAATTTCATGTTCCACATCTCAAATATGATCATTGGTTAAGATTTGATCAAGAATTATCAAGGGATTCATCAAAAATCAAGAAATGTGCAAAGTTGCCAAAAATAGAAATTAGGGTTTCCATTTATGGCAAGTTTTGGCAAGGTGAGCACCCAACTTTAGGGCATTCTTTCTCCAAGTTCCAAGCTCTAAATTGAAAGTTTATGGAGGCCTATCAAAAGTTCACATTCCAAGCTTCAAAACCATACCAAGAACATGTCCATTAGATCAAAATTGAGAGAGATATGATTGTCATACCCCAAATTTTGACCACTAAGATTTCCCATCATTGTGCAAATCATCATCACAATATGGAGGAACCATCATACCTTGTCAGTCTCCCCAAAGATGGGTGAGCATCCACTACAATCAAAATTAGGGTTTCAAGCCCTCTCTGAGTGCTTAGACAAAGGATCAATCAAGGAATGACATGATCCTCAACTTGTCTAACCTCTCAAACATCCCCGATGGATCAAAAGGACTCCCACTTCAAGGATTAAGCACAAGGTTGCTCCCTTCTAGGTGGATCAAGTCTCAAGATCGCCGGTGTCACCAAATTAGGGTTTTGGTCGACCAGGGCCTCCAGATGGAAATATTTCATCTAGACACAAGCCAAAGATCCAAAACACAACCTAATGTACTCCATGGAACCTCATGGACCCGTTCATCAAGTCAATTTTTCCTCAGGGGATGCATACATCAAAAATCAGGAATTAGGGTTTCTTGACCTAATTCACCCCTAAGTTAACTTTTGGGACAAATCATGAACCAAGACCTCAAGAGAGGGTTTGAGGGTCTCTAATATACCATATTGATCCATTTGGGACAATGGATTAATCCAAGAAGCTTGAGCAACAAGTTTCAATTTCATCTGCACCACAATTAGGGTTTTAAGGAAAAAGTCAACTGTAACTTTGACTTTTGACCAGGACATGCTCCCAAGCCCTATGACATGAATCAATATACCCTATGACACCCATAGAACATGTCCATCAAGTTTGATTTAGGTCAAGGACATGATTTCCTGAAGAATTACACAGTTTGGAATTCATCTGATAAAAAGTCAACCGTGCACAAAAGTCAACCGTGCACAAAAGTCAACTTTGACTTTTTGAGATTTTTCACCAAAATGGATTTTTAACCCTAAAATGATGTTAATGTATGATTTGAATCATCATTCATCAAGAAAAATCAAGAAAAGTGGGATAACTTGTAAAAGGGGTAACCATAAAAACTTAGAAAATTTTCTAAGTTAAAAATAAAGTGACAAGGGTACCAACTTTGGAGGATCATAACTCCTAAACCACAAGGCCATTTTTTCTCATCCAAATATGGATTTGTAGCCCTCATTACCCTCTACAAAAACTTCAACTAGACCTAAGTCCAATTCATTAAGGATTTTGAGTTATGGAGTGATCAAAATGGCTGAAAAATGAAAATGTCACTTTTTCCAACACTTAGTGGAATTTTTACTAAGTCAGAATCTGCCTTCACTTTTTGCCAAATGTAGGGGGATTTTTCACTTGGATTCAAAAGAGATCAAAACCAAACATGTTCAAACAGTTGTTATATCATGTAAGGGCTTTCCAAAATGGCCAAGAACATTGCCAAATTCCATTTGGGCTATGAGTTATGACATTGTCAAATGGCCTTGTTGAATTCTGTCAAGGCAAGGCAGAATTTGCAATTTTGCCCGATTTTCAAAAATTGTGCAAATCCAAACACTCCTATCAACTTGGACACCTCAGAGGATTGAATCTAAAGGGGACAATCACTGAGCCAAGCCTCCAAAGTCCATGGAACAAGAAATAGCATGTTGAACCTAGAATGGCCCAAATAGGGACAAGACTCCAAATTTGGATTGAAGCATTCAATGGAAGCATCAAGGTGGCATGGACTGAGCCATTCTCATCTGAAATCAGTCAAGACTTATCCAAGACCAAGGGAACCAAAGCTTTGTGCCCTAACCTCTAGTCAATGGCTAGAGGAGACTTGGATTTTCATTTGCCAACATTGGCCAAACCTACTTAGCAGTTGCCATTCACTATTCCTTGCAAAAAAAACTTGCTCTACTATAAATAGAGCTCAATTGTGATCAGTTTGAGTACACCAAAGCCATCAAACAGATGCTTTCCTCAAAATCTCTTCTTTCACTCCAATTTTGCCTTCTAAGGCAAGTCACTATCGGGTTTTGAGTTTGAGAGCTTTTCCAATCAAACCAATCAGTCACACACCTCACATACATCATATAGAAGTGATCCAAACACTCACATAACATCTGGAACACAGATTTCACAAAATCACCAGCCAATTGCTCAAGTTCTTGACAGTTTTGCAGTTGAGGTGCCATCTTCAACTCCAAACCATTTCAATCCATTCCAAGCACTCAAACACATCACTTGGAACCTAGGGAAGTTATCCACATCATTGGAACCTAGTTGTAACACCTCCAACACAAATCACGATCACCAGCTGCAAGTGGTAAGCATGAGCTCTTCTAACTCTATGATCCATGCAATTTTTGCTGCACAATAATTTGGCCATATGTTCATAATCATGCATGGAATGTTTTCCCTCAATTAATTGCATTGTTTGAATTGTGTATCAAAAATCCTAGCCTTCATGCAGAAATTAGGGTTCTTGAGGATTTTTCATGATTTCTTGTTATATGTTTAATTTAAATGAAATTAATGGACATAGACATGATCGTGAGGTGGAGACGAACATAATGATATGTGGATTGCATGTTATAATCAAGTATCAGGGAGATTGGATAGAAAATGCAAATCTGAGAATCTCAGAACACGCGCGTGTTCTTTAGCTTGTTCTTGGCGCCATTTTTAGAAATTTGAATATTTCAATTTTGTGATTTTATTTAATTGATTCAAAAATTAATTTCTCTCTGAGTTTTAATGATTTTGAGTTGATTCTTTTTTTAATAATTCACAGAAATGTTAAAATATTTTATTTTCCCAAAAAAATCCCAAAAATATTATTTATTTCATATAATTGATATTTTTCCAAAGAATTAATATTTTAATTGTTTTTGACATTTTAAATATTTTTTCCACATTGATTTTGCAACTTTTAATGCTTTCTAATTATTTTGTAGGTCAATACTTAATTTTTGAAGCATTAATCCAAGATCACAATTTGTTTTTTCACATGTTAAACAATTTTGATCATTTTAGTTGAAGTTTTATTCAATTAAATACATTTTTGAAAACAAATTAGGGTTTTTGGATTAATTCAACCCTCATAAATCATTTTCAAAACCTTTTGGGCCTCTATTAGAGTGTAAGACCCAACCCCTTTGTACAGAAAACTTTTTGGGCCTCATTCGTTGTATAAGTCCCTCTGTACATTTTCAAATAAACGGCGCGATCATCGCCTTTTGAAAAATAACCTTGGGCCTCTCCTTGAGCTATAAGACCCATTCAAAACACTTTGGGCCTCTATTAGAGTGTAAGACCCAATCCCCTTTTAACCAAAACATTTTGGGCCTCACTTATTGTATAAGTCCCTCTGCGTTAAAAGAAAACCCCGGCGCGATCGCCATTTTTTAACGGAAAAATCAATTAGGCCTACCCTTGTGTTATAAGCCCCACTCTTTTTCTTTAAACCTTTTGGGCCTCTTGAAAGAGTGTAAGATCCATCCCTTTGTACAGAAAACATTTTTGGCCTCAGTCACTTGTATAAGTCCCTCTGTACAAATTCAAACAGTGCGCTCACTGATAAAACCCTGGGCCTCTCCTTGAGCTGTAAGCCCCAAATCTTTCTTTTTAAAGCACTTTCTCCTTTGATTTTGAATATACTATTATTTTCAATCTTTCTTTGTTGAACAACTAACCAAACAGCAAGGAAGCTCTACAACCGAGTAAGTGGTTATTGCTTTCATTTACCGCTTTCATATACATATAACTGTATTGTGGGGCTGTTTCACTGTAAGTCTTCTTTCATAAACTCATATCAACTGTGTAATAATATTATAGATATTTCGAGTTTCCCCGGCAACTACGTCTAGAACTAGGTGACGCTGTTTCGTTTATTCGTAGAAATAGACAACTAGATCCCCAATAGGATCACCAGATACAGTCTTCTCTCCGGCTGTCCTCATTAGGAATTGTCAAGAAACTCTACTCCCAGAGATGAATGTATTCTCCGTGAATGGTATCTTTGAGTTTCTTCCAAATTCTCGAACTTTCCTGACTTTGATCTATTCTCGGTGAATAGCATTGCCTTGAATTTCTCGGAGTTTGGGGACCCACGGGCTTCTTAAAAGCATCGGCCTCCTCTTGGGCATCGTACAAGGACCCACAGGCTTCCTAAAAGGAACCTAGCCTCCTCTTGGGCTTAGTACAAGGACCCTACGGCTTCTTAGAAGTATTCACAGCCTCCTCTTAGGCTTCGTATAATGATCTCTTCCTCCAGGAATAATAGCCTTCTCTTGGGCTTCGTACAAGGACCCGTCGGCTTCTTAAAAGCTTCCAGCCTCCTCTTGGGCTTTGTACAAATTGTCCCGACGACCTCCTAGAGGTATAGGAATAGAACTTAATCATCTGTATAGAACAATCCTTTCCAAGAGTCTACTACTGTTTCTCAAAGCATAGTACAAAAGATGAAACTCTAGACTTGGACAGTCTAACTTCCTTGAGTCTCAAAGACATTCTCAAGTGACCCCTTCGTTAAATAGGAAGGAAACCCGCAGACTCGGACAGTCTCAATACCCTTTGGATTTCCCGTTTCCTCAAAGAAAAGGAAATATCCCTGATCCTCAAATCAAATCCATGAGTACAGTGTTGCTCATATAAGAACTGATTTTCTCTTTCAAAATCAGTATACTGGACCTGTCACTTAACTGAAATAGTTACCCTAGCCTCCTCTGGGGCTTTGTACAATGATTCTTCCCCGTGAAGCAAACGTTTAGCCTCCATCTCGGGCTTCGTACAAGATACCAAAGTTCTCCCTAGTGGAGTCAAACAACGTTTAGCCTCTCTCTCGGGCTTTGTACGAGACACATAAGAGACTCCCTCGTTGAGTCAATCACCTCTTTCGCCTCCATCTCGGGCTTTATACGAGATACAAAAAGGTTCTTATTGAGCCAAATAAACAACCGCCTCCACCTCGGGCTTCGTACGAGATACAACAAAACTCTCTTGTTGAGTCAAATAGCCTTCATCCCGGGCTTTATACGAGATACCAAAAGACTCCATTATCGGGTCAAAACCTTTTTGCCTCTCTCTCGGGCTTTGTACGAGACACATAATAGCCTCCTCTTAGGCTTTGTATAAGAAAACCCCTGGTTGATCCAATCAACCTTTTAGCATCAAAGTTGTGCCTCGTTCACAGTACACAAACATCAACAACTCCTTCCCCTTCATCTAATCGCTGTAAGCGGCAAGCCTCTGGATCATCTTCATCCATGCCACTGTCCCTCTTTTAGCATGAGAAATTCCTAAGGAAAGATAGCATTGCTCTACACTGAGTTAAAGTCTTCTCCTTTAGGTTAAAACCCCCTATAAAGGAAATTATGGCATTGCCAGATTCACAAATCCCGGTTAAAGTAATTCTCCTTTATAACCAGTCACCCAACAGTTGTGACAGACAAACCTTTCTTTAGAGGTGACAAATTCTCTCTAAAGTCAAACCTTTAGCTTCACATCTTGGGCTTCGAACAAGATACAAATAGACTTTTCAGCTTCACATCTTGGGCTTTGAACAAGATACAAAACACTTTTCGCTTCACGTCTTGGGCTTTGAACAAGACACCAAAAACACCCATTTCCTCCCATAGAATAGGAGGAACTACGAATGCCCTGATTTCCCTATTTCGGTAAACGGGAATACGTAGGCATAAGAATGAAAGAAAAATCTTAGAGAGCATACTAAACAAAAACCCAAAATCCCATATCTCCATCAATCAAAAGCTGTAATTCAAAAACATCAGTCCTAACATCCTAATCCTTGTTCCCCGCCAGAAACCTTCTGTCTAGGTAAAAAGAAAAAAAAACCGTATTGGCGAAAATACAAATAACCAGTACAAGGGCCCCCCCCCCCCACATTGATAGCATTCGTAACCTAACAGACCGCTGTTTAAACTCAGTATGCAAAGCAGGGTTAATTGGAGACATCTATTTCCCTTCCTTCATCAGCTTTAAAAGGATAAAAAATGAATCGACCTGTAGTTTAAGCTCAACCGCAGAGAACGACCAGCGCTTAAGAACCGCGTCCAAAATCGCTCGCTACAATGATCAATCAAAGTTGAGACAAATCAAGGCAAATTGGTAAGTCATGACCAATCAGCGCGCAGTAATTTCTACAAACACCTTGTGTGAATGTTTTGTTCAAGTTCAAGGTCATATTTCTCCATGATGGAGACTTCAAATGAAAAAATGTTCAACATGAGTCTTGTTCCTCTCCATCCCCTCTACAACTTTGGTGTTGGAGGAATTTTCATCTGATCAATGTATGAGGAGATATAGTAGCCCAAAGTAGGTGACCCCCAACTGATCCATTCACACGCCATAGGGAGGGCACGATCAGGTCAGGTTGGCCTGCCAACTCAGTTATGTACAAGAATTTTCATGAGAGATTTTAAGCATGTTATAGGCTCCTATTGCAATTTTTTCCACATCAATGTTGTTGTACTCTATCCCCTCTTTTCAAAGAGCCAATAATCACATCATTTCACCTATTGATCTTCAAGATCCAATGATCCAAAGCTCATCTCATCACATCTGCTTTCTTCCATGCCAAGTAAACAAAACCAAGATAAAACATGTTACCTTGTTGTTATTCATGCGCATGCTGAACATCATGTACCATCCCATGTCAAAAAATTTGCCTTTTCAAGCCAAGCATGCTCTTGTACATCCAAACATGATCATGTACCACTTTGCCATATATGTCCAAACAAAAGAATGAGAAACTTGCCCAAGAAGCTTACATAGCAAGCTGCTACAAACTCAGCAGCATTACATCACCACCATCCATCATAATCACCACCATAATGGTCATGCTTCTCTCCACATTGAATCAAACACGGGCTAGCTTATCTCTCACTTCACTCACTTTCATTTCAATTGATTCTTAACTCACTCACCTTCTAACCTCACAAACCATGGTTCTAACTGTTAACCAAGGTGGTTAACAGTTAACCAAGCATATAAAAGCTAATACATAACAGAGTTGTAACCAACTTCATCATTCTTCACTTTTCACCAAATTTTCACACTATCTTTCTCCCAAGTTTCTCTCTCACGAAGCTTCATCTTCATCCATTCTCTCTGCAAGCTTTTCCTTCATTCTTCATCAAGGATCATCCGTGGATCCAAAGCTTTGAAGCATAGCATCGCATCTTGATTTTCACATCTGCATCAACTAATTTTCAAGAGAGTTTGAAGTTTCATAGCCTTTATTTGGCTGGTTTGAAGTTCAAGAAGCAAAATGAACCTCCTCTCTGGTCTTCTTTTGAGCAAAGGAAGCATCAAAAGTACATGTCTCAGTTTAAATTTTTTGCTCTCCTTTTGCTCTGATTTTACTTGTTTTTGCATGATTGGAGCTCAATAGGAGCAATGTGAACGTTCGGCTAGTTAATAGGCACCTTAGGTGCTTAGTTGAAATTTCTAGGGCAAAATGTTTCTCTTCGATTTGCTTTGTTTGTGGACTGTTTGTGGAAACTAAATCTGGATTCATGATCTATGCAACCCGAGGATCATTTTGGTGTATGATTTGTTAATTTCTGGTGACCTGAAAGTTTTGCCACGGTGGAGACTCGCCGGAGAAGATGACCGGAATCTTCTTCGGGCGGTGGTGTTCATCAGCCTCATAAACCCTAGCTGTTTTGCTAGGTTAAGTCCTGGTTGTTGATGCGTTTAGATCCTGAGGCTAGGATTGTGCCAACGCATTAATGAGGAGGCTCCTCATCACGTGCCTCTTTCTAACCTCAATTGGATTTTGTGTGGCTTTTGCATCATAGCTTATTGTATGCATGCATTCTGATCCCTTTGATTAGCATACTTTCATGATTATCTCGCGTTTGACTAGATCCAATGGCTCAGGATGAGTTAAGGATTTGACTAACATCCATGGTATGGGCTTTATCTAACACGCTATTGGGTTGGGTTCCCTAATGGTATTCACACCCCTGAATTGAGCCCAATTGCATTTTTTCAACAGCGTGTTTGCTATTTGTGCACCCCCTGACCTTTTCGTCTTGTTTTATTTTATTTTATTTTCATATAGGTTTGTTTTTTAATTTTTAAAATTACCTTTAAGCATGATAAAATTCCCAAAAAAATTCATGATGCATTCTTATGCATTTAAATAATTTTTCCATATTTTATTTTCTAATTTTAGCATATTTTGCTATATTTCCATGAATTCCCGTTTAATTTCTTTTGTGTGAACATCCCTTCATGATACATGTTTCATTTTGGAATTGTTTGACCTAGTTTTGAACTGAATTTTCACATGATAATTGATACATGCCTCTATAATATATTGATATATCTCATACCATTTTTCATAGATTTTTTAGGTCATTTTTCATTGACTTTTGGATGTTGTCTTTGAGCACTTTGTTTATGTGACTTGTATGAAATTGTGAAGCATCTTTGAACATGTTTAGTAATTGATTTTGATCCATCCTTTTGATACATGTTTGCACACTGTTTTCACTTCAAGTGACTTGCATATTCTAATTTTCTCATCCTTCTAACATGACTTTATGGATTGCATAAATGCACCTTTGCATGTGTGTTTGTTAGAGGAATTATGCTAGGGTTTTGGTATACTTTAAACATGTTTCCTTGGGATGATTGTTGAGATTCTTTGACATCATTTGCTAGGCACATTATAGGTCACTTTTCTCATGTTATAGATCATTGCTTGTCCATCTTGAATTGACTTATGTGCACTTGTTTAAACTTGAAATGTTTTGTGAACTTGTGTTTCTTTTCTTGCATGATTTTGTTGACTTGTTTTCACCAATGCTTGCATGAACTTAAACATCCATTTACACATGATTTCACTTCTGTTTGTGATCCTTTTCAATCATATTCCATGACTTCTAACATCATCTTACATGTTTCTAAGTTCATAAACCTTTGCATGTTTGTTTGACCTAATTTACACATGTTTGCTTCTAATCTTTAATGTGCTTTAACATGAGACTTGTATGAACTTTGCATGTCCATTCTTGCATCTTAAATGTCATCTTAAATGTCATATGCTACTGAATTGCATTCATTTACATGTATGTTCATCTTGCATCTCCATTCCTTGCATTACAAGTATGCTTCATTGTTGAACTTAAATGATGATTGTTTTCACTTCTTCTTGCTTAATCATTCTTAATGCTTGCATTCATGGATTACATGCTATCTTAATGACATCCTTATACATTTATAAATGTCATTCAATTCTGACTTGGATGTTTAAATGTGCATTTATTCATGTTCATGATTCATTTGCATTCATCTTGCATAGTTTGTGCACAACTTACATTTGTGTGATCTTTTGATGCATAGTTTGACATCATGTGCTTTCATTTGGAATGTTTACCTTAGTAGGATACATTGACATGTACCTACTGATCTTGGATGTTCCTTAACTCTTAGGACCCTTTCCTTTTAGTTTGAACCTTGCTTGCTTCTTAAGTTGCCTTCTTAAGACAACTAGCATTGTATGATTTATCTTCTTTCAATTATACTCATTACTTGTGTTCATTTGGTACTAACCTTTTATGTAGGGGCAGAGGTAAGACACTTGAGTATGTGGATGCTTATCCATACTCATATCTCTCTTCTCTTATCTCTTTTACTTTCTCTAGTGTGTTTGTGAATAGCATGATATAATGCTTGTTTGTGTAGAACTCTTCACATCTCTTTGGGATCCTAGCTCATTCTTAATCTTTTATTAAGGTGAGGTAGGATAAGTATTAGGTAGTGCTATCCCTCTCTCATCTTCTCTTCTCATCTCATAACCTTTCTAAAACACTTAATAAAAGTTAATGTGTATTGCGCGTGAGCCTTATATATGGGAAGTGAATAATGGGGGGTCTCCCTTCATTCTTCTAGGGTACTTAGTGTTCGTCCTATTGGGGACTATACGCGACTTATTCGTTCCTATGTTGTAGACTTGGGTGCAATGAAAGTTACAAACTAACTTCAATCCATTTCTGTCTAAAAAACACAAAACAAACTCAAACCTTTTTATCCTTCGGGATTGTTAAGTTTCAAACCTTTTTCAGAAAAGAGCACGTTATTTTCCGTTTTGTCGCAAACAGGCATCGACCTTAACTGCCGGACGTGAATCTAACGTCGCTTATAAAAAACACTAAGACCTTGTTAGGTCGAACTACGACTGCTCTGATTTCCTGTCTCTAGTCTGATTGAGGATACGTAGGCACGAGACGGCGATGTCTTGGCGAGCAACCTTCCCCCTTAGTTCGTTTCTGAACTACGTTGACTCTGACTTTCCCATTGGGCGAGGGAATACGTAGGCCAAGGACTCCAACGATGTCCTACCGAGTCACTTCTTTTCCTTTTCTCCCCCGTTTCTTCGCTCTTCTCCGTTCCCGTTCCTTCTCCTTTCCAGTAGCAGTGAAGCTCCAGATGACGACACCCTTTGATCGAGACAGCAAGCGTGGATCCCATCGAGTACGATTGATGCATGGGGGTGCTAATACCTTCCCCTCGCGTAACCGACTCCCTTACCTGTTTCTCTTGGTTGTGAGACCATGTTTTTCCCTTCCCTCAGGTTTACGTAGTGTTTCCTTTCCCTCTCTTGGGATAAATACACATTGCTGGCAACTCTGTTTCCGCGCCACTTTCGCGTTTGTACCTGGATGAAAATCCCGGGAGCGACAGATATGAACATGTTTTAATGATTTTGATTAATCCATAACTCAAAATCCATCAGGATTTGGAATTTGATGTAGCTGACACTTTTGAAGTATATCATGCGAACTTTCATTTGAGCTTTAGATGGGAGAAAAAGGCCTTAGGGTTTGGGAGTTATGACCTTGCAAAGTTGGTACCAAATCACTTTTCTTCCTTAACTTAGAAAATTTTAAGTTTTCTATGGTTGCCCCTTTTGCAAGAAATCTCACTTTTCTTGATTTTTCTTGATGGATGATGATCAAAACCATGCATTAACATTGTTTTGGACTTAGGGGAGCCACATTTGTGAAAATTTTCAAAAAGTCAAACTTGATTTTGGGTACAGTTGACTTTTTGTCAGATAAATTCCAAACTGTGTGATCCTCTATGTAATCAAGTTCTTGACCTAATTCAAACCTAATGGATGGATTCCATAGGTGTTATTGGGTGTCTTGGATCATGTCCCAAGGTTTGGGAACATATCTTGGTCCAAAGTCAAAGGTATAGTTGACATTTTCTTCAAAACCCTAATTGTGGTCCAAATGAATTTGAAACTTGTGAATCAAGCTTCTTGGATTAATCCCTTGTTGTAAATGGATCAATGTGGTGTATTTGAAGTCCTCAAATCATGTCTTGAGGTCTTGGCTCATGTCTTGCCTCAAAACTCAACTTAGGGTTGAATTAGGTCAAGAAACCTTAATTCCTGATATTAGATGAATGCTTCCCCTGAGGCTATTTTGACTTGATGATTAGGTTCATGAGGTCCCTTTGAGCATTTAGGGTCATGTTTTTAAGTATTGGATCGTGCCCAAATGAAAATTTTCATCTGGAGGCCTTGGTCGACCAAAACTTCTAATTTGGTGACACTGGCAATCTTGAGGCTTGATCCACTTGGAATGTTGTAACCTTGTGCTTGATTCTTGATGTGGGAGACCTCTTGATCCTTTATGTGTGTTTGAGAGGTTATAAAAGTTGAAGATGATGTCATTTCTTGATTGATCCTTTGTCTAAGTGCTCTAAGAGGGCTCAAAACCCTAATTCTTGATTGTAGTGAAAGCTCAACAATCTTTGAGGAGATTGATGAGGTATGATTGTACATCCATATTGTGGCAATGATCCTCACAATGATGGGGAATATTGTGGTCAAAATTTGGGGTATAACACATTGCTGTCATTTCTTCAGGTCCGAGTTGATTGAATAGGGGCAGTTGTAGCACCCCAAAATTTGCCTCATCTTTTCATAACTTTTCTGGCTCATGTTTCATATCATTTACATCATCATTTGTGCATAACATTGGTTCTAAACATGGGATCAAGGTATCTTGGTTGGCTCTTAATAGGAGGGTATGTTTCTCTAGGTTCAAGCAAGGGATTGTACTCAATCTTATGGCATTCTGAAGCTTCAAAGTCCTCATAAAGGCATTCTCAACCATCACATACAATCATCTGGATCAGATTTACAAGCAATGATCATTTCCTCCTATCTTTTGTTCATGAATTAGGGTTTTGATCAAAGGACACTTCTAGCTATCTCCTTTAGCAAAGTAGTGTTATATGGCTCAACATGTAACACCTCGATTTATTTTATTTATCCTCGTAATTTAAAGTTTATGATGTTGTGTGTATGTATGTGTTTATGTGTGTTGGGTTATGTTTGGATTGTCCTTAGTATGAGGTAGTGACCTTAGAATTATAGAGAATAAGGTATTGGGGGGTGTGTGACCAATTGTGTAGAGATGAGTGGTGTGGTTAGTAAGTAATTATTAATATTATTTAGTAATTATTTATTGGAATAATATTATATTGGTAATAATAATTAGATAATTATTAATTTAAATAATTTAGTTGGAATTATTTACATTTAAAATAATCAGTTTAATTATTTTACTTATTTAAAAATTGGATAGTAGGAGTAGAAGAATAAGGAGGGCAAAGTGGACTATTCATGAGGATTAGTAAGGGTAAGGAAGGAAAACGATATTAGGGGTCTAAGGGTTATAGTAGGAAAAGAAGAAAAATTGGAAAGGGGGAGTCATTGTGAACGATCGCATTTTTGGAGAAAAGAGGAACGGAAGAGAGAAGCAGAGCTACGGCTTAGAGAGCATTTGAAGAATCATCACTAAGGTAAGAGTGGGGTTCTTTTATCACTTAAGGGAACAATAATATATGTATGAGGGTGGGTAAATCGTTAGGTTCATCTCTATGCATCTCTCTAGTTGTTTTGGTTATTCTTGGTTGCATGTCGGTGTCCGTAATAACATGTAAATAGTGCAAATTGATTTTGGTTAAATTGTGATTTTATGTTGAAAGTGAATATAATTGATGTGTATTATGTTGTATATGATTGATGTGGGTTCTATGTGCATTCATGGACTGTATGTTATCGGAATTGGAGAAGTGTTGGGGGTTTGGGGAAGTATCTCGTCGGGCGAAGCCATCTCGCTTGGAGGTCGTCGGGCGAAAATAAGAGGCGAGTGAAGGGCGAAAATAATAGGAATTTGGCTTAGGCTTTGCCGGGCGAAAGGGAAATTTTTTCGAGTGAAGGTGAACTCTCTAGCGTCTCGCATGCCGAATGTCAGGCGAGCGGAGACAGTAGTTGGCTGCCACTGGAACGAACAGAATTTTCTAAAACTTTAAAAATTCATATCTTTTGATCCATAGGTCTGTTTCAGTCGCCGTTCGAATCGTTGGAAAGCTGGCTTCGTGTACTTTCTATTAAAATTATTTTCAATGCCAAAATTCCAACTATTCTATGCGTTAATTGTGTTTCCGTGTACGTTGTGATGTGTTGAACGTTGAGATGTGGAGTTCGGTTGTGTGAATGTGTGTTGTAGCTGTGGATTGCAATTGTTGCATGTTTTGGAGGTATATGCGGCGTGTTGGATAGTTTGGTATGATGTATTGGTTGTATAATAGTCATATGCATTGCTCGTCGTTGTATGTTATCGTTGAATGCATATCATTTTGCATGAGTTGTATGATAAGTCGTGTTCCCATGTGGGGTGTGAGCGTCTTATCCGAATTCTTTTGTATTAGAATTGTATTGTTGTTATTGTTAAGGTAATCATGTGCCCATGTGGGGTGTGAACGATTACGGGTGTTCGTGTGCCCAAGTGGGGTGTGAGCGATCATGGATGTCGTGTCCCAATGTGGGGTGTGAGCGACTTATATGGAAATTCTGACGGGAATTATGATCATGAAAAAGGGATCAAATTGGTACCACGTGCATTGAGTCGAGTTGTGAGTCTCATTGCATTGCATTGTGTTGTGTTGTGTTGTTGATTATATGATTGTCTGCTTGTGTGGGAAATTGTAATCGTGTTGATGATTTGAGATAGGGTGAATTGTATAATGATTATATGCTTTTATATTTATATTATGCATTTCGTTTATTGATTGAGAATCTCATCCCTTTTGTTTGAACATTGCCTCCACGTGGATAACGTGCAGATAATCAAGGATAGTGCGGAGTTGCGGTTAGTGATAACGAAGTCGTTCACTTTATGTTTTGAGTTAGCGTCTGCTCTGATATGTAACACTGGAGATTATGGAATGCTTCATTTTTATTTCCATTATAGTTATTATATTTTGTTTTAATTGATGATGAATATGTGGTTTAAACATGTTAATTTTTTATTGTCGACTCCAAGAAGTTTTCCGCTACTTATTGAGAAGAATTTTTAATAATAATTATGTGTTATATGTCGTATGCATGAGCAGATGTTTGTTGGATAGTAACATCCTAAGTGTTGAATATTTATGAATTTTACTCTGATAATTGTATTATTTTACGCGGGGGTTTAGGGTGTTACATAGTGGTATCAGAGCATGTCGGTCTGTCCGGCCAAGTTGTCGAGTCGTTGTTGTGTGACAGTTGATTATTGTCGATGTCATTTCCTTAACCATTGTGTTATGTTGTTGTTGCGTAACAAAGTTAGAATGGCTGGAAGGAACGGTGCTGCTATTGCTACTGCTTTACAGGATGTTGCTCAGGCGGTACAGACACTACAAGAAAAAAGGTCTGATACCACGCACGAAAAATCGAGGCTATATACAAAATAACCGTGGCAATTCGATGTTGCCACGGTTTAGCCACGATAATCAAACTGTGGAATATGCGGCCGTGGCCCAAAGTATAGTCCACGGTTTTCATGTTTGTGCCGCGTTTTATAGACATCCGTGGCTAGAAGAGGCCACGCTTTACACATGCAGGTTATGGCCGCGGTTTGTCTTTTGCCTCAGTTTTTAACAGTGGGTAAAACTAGCCACGGTTCATATATAATGTAAAACGTGCTCTAGTTTCCCAGGTATGGCCACAATTTAAATAGTGGGTAAAACTAGCCACGGTTCATATATAATGTAAAACGTGCTCTAGTTTCCCAGGTATGGCCACAATTTAAACCGCGGCTAATTTTATACATGGTTTTACTATATTTAGTACTGCTACGCTTTCTATTTGTGCCATATAATTGTGTTCTACCTGCAATGGCTTAAAAAGTTTATTTTAGATCAAATTAAAATCTAACTATACAAGCAACATTATGCCACAAATCCAAAATATATTGACTAAAAAACATGTTAGTGTGCGCGACATTTTCTTATAAGTCACCAAACTATTACATCAAGTATTGCGCTACCGACTAATAAGTCGCCAAAATATATAAGTCTACATCAAATGCGCTACCGACTAATAAGTCGCCAAAATATAGTCATCCCAAATTAAAAACAAAGGTTCTTAATAGTCATCCCATAAAACATGTACAACTAGCTAGTATATCTTAAACTCATGCATCATAATATTCATCTTCTTCTTGATCATCACAACCTCCTTCTTGTTCTTCTTCCATATCTTGATCATCATCACAAGCTTCTTCATCACCATTCTGCAAGAAAAATGATATATAAATAAGCAATGATAAAATAAAACCAAGTATAAAATTAGCAATGATAAAATAAAACCAAGTATAAAATAAAACCAAGTATAAACTAATTTATACATCCTAACCATTTTGTTTCACAAGTTCAATAACTGCCATCCATTACCATTCTAGTAGCAAGCATAACATGCCTTACATAACTTTGATTCATGCTAATACATTTACAGGACAGTTACACAACAGGGCAACCAAACACTAATACAAATATCTCTAGTTTAGTTCATTGCCTTTTAACAAGCATTCACACAACTCAAGCTAACAACCAATCTAAGTAATTCAACATACAATTCTAACTAGATTTTCAAAATTCTAACAATAGCATTTAAGAAATTCAAATTTATTTTGATCCACAAGCTAATACATACATTACAATTACCCAATCATGCATACATATACCCAATTATAACAAGGAAACCAACAATTCCATTTCAAAATTCCATTTTTATTAATTCCCATATCAACAAAGTTTTGTAACAGTACCAAACCATGAAATGTTAGTTTCACAACATAATTATTCATAACTCAATTCACACTAACTCAATCATGACAAGTTCTAATAGCTGCAACATTTTTTTCACACATTCAATGCAAGTTCAAATTACAAACCAGCCAAACTAACATAATATATCTACACTAACTGTGACTAGCTTCAAGGCCACTTCATTAACTTTTTTCTTTCTCACCTTAAAACCTTTAGCAACTCTAACAGGCTTTCATGCAATTACTGACAGTCACAATTCCATTTGTTTAACTCACTAACTTGAATTCGTTCAACATGACTCTCATAACTAACCTACATTTTAACATTATAGCTAATTCACACTAACTGCAGAAACTAACAGAATAGCTAATTCACTCTAACATCATAGCTATTTTTCATTCTTCAATCTAACTCCTAAATCTCAATTCAAATTCTAACTCTTCTCTAACACAACTAACTTCAAACATAATTTTATGCTCAAAAAAACAGCATAAAATTATCACAACAACAACATAACAAGTAAAACAGAATTGTACAAGGAAAAAACAGGAACAACACCATTTGTAGTTTACAATATACCTCTTCACAACGAGGAATATGAGTTGATGCCGACGAAATAGGACCAGCATGATGTTCAGTAGTACTAGTGGTAATTCCCAACGCAGATGCCATCATATTAGAGATCATCTCGTTTCGTAGTATGGAACCTATATCCATTAATGATGTAGCCTGGATACCTCTTTGCAACAAAATTAGGACCTCTAGATAGCTTTTCAAGTTGCAATGGCACATCATCTTTTTGGGCACGAGTTTTAAACCATTCACCAAAATCTTTACTTTGACTTTTGGCCTTGGTCCACTTCCGTTTGCTTCTTTCAACAATTCTAATAGGGCGGTGAATGAGGTATTGCTCCAGCCGTTAAGACATTTCAACAAGTAGAGTCGAATCATGAATGATAGAGTAGAGAAGTTTTTGCATCCAGGGTACAGTTCTTTTTCCGCCTCTTTAATCAAATTGTAAAACTTCCTAGCATCGTCATTGGGACCTTCATGAACTCCGTGTGCTTCTGCCCTATCGATATATATGTCATGCACTAAGCCAGGGATGTCGTCATGTGATTCCTCTTGATCTTCCATCGCAGCACCAATTTCCATAGACATTTGTACTTTCTCCCCATGGTGCAACCATACGTCATAACCTTTTATAAAACCCTTGGCTATTAAGTGATCCCTAATAATATCTCTTGTTTTCCAATACAAATTTTTACACATAGCACAAGGGCATAAAACCTCATCTCCTTGAGGTCTACCGTTAGTGTAGGCAAAGTCTAAAAATCGAGTAACACCGTTGATGTACTCTTGACTAAACCATGGAAATTTAGTCCACTCTTTGTCCATCACTTTATAATCTAAATATTTGAAACACACAACAAAAAATAGATTCAAAACAGACCCAAAACAGACCCAATACAAAACCAAAACAGAACACACTATACAAAACCGAAACAGAACCAAAACAGAAGCAATATACAAACAGAAACATGTGAATATACAAAACATAACCAAAACAGAACCAAAACATGGGAATATACAAACTGAGCAATCACAAACTGAACATTTTGACATTACAAGAACAGAAATACCAAACAGAAAGTCAACTTCTTAAATCAAGGTTCATCAACCACAAATTCCACACTAAAATCAGATCACAATGATATTCAAAAATCCAAATCTTAAATCCACACAGATTTTTTTATCTATAACTAAACAAACAGAAACGAGTACCAAAGCACATAATCCATATCATTCGATAGATAAACTCGTAACTCCTAGTATCTAAACAAACAAAATTAAGATAACATCAACCAAATAACACTATTATCGGAATGTTAACCTTAAGATTTAAACACCTAAAACCTTCACTCCAATACTGATAAAAATTTGCTTATAACCCAATTTCAATAATGAAACAAACAATTAAGATAAAATCAGGTTCAATCAAATGAAGTTCGTATCGCGGGCAATCGTGTATCAAAACGACATACTTTCAGTATTAAAACTTAGATACAAATTATCAGATATGAAAAGAAAACCCTAGTGAGCTTGTCAAGGCAGCAATTAGAGGAACAAATATGAAAATCATACAATCCAATCCAAACAGAAATACTAACATACAATTTTAGTTCAGTTCACATCACCAAACATATATTAAATCATACAATCCAAACAGAAAATCAATTTAAGGTTTCATATCAGTTAACTAATTCAAACCCTAAATCATACAATCCTAACATACTCAATGATCAGTTCACTAACATCAACAGAAGAAACCCTAAAAAACTCAGTTTCAAAACAACATAACAAAATCTAAAAATAAGGGTAAAGATGAAAACCTTGCAATGCTCCAACTGAAAGCTTCCGCTCCACACCTCAACAAAAAAATCAAAACTGCATGCAAAACAAAATTTGGGGATTAGGTCAAAATTTGGATTTGGACTTTGAAGAGAGAAGAGGAACGGAGATGAATGTGGGAACGGAGATGTGTGCAGGAAACATGCAGAGGTGCGAACGAAGATGTGTGAGAACAGGCGAAGGTATGAAGAGAGAAGCAGAAAACTTACGCAGAGAGTTGACTGGAGTAGATGGCTGAGAAACGGAGAAGGTCGTGTTTCGGAGAAGGGAGAAGGGAGTTGGGAGAGTGAAGAGACGGAAGAGTGAAGAGTGAAGAGAGTTTTTCTATTTCTTTTTCTTTTTTTTTTTAATAAAATATAATTAGAAAATAAAATAAAAAACAAAGAGGGAAACTGAAAAAAAAAAGAGGGAAAGTTTGGCGGGGTATAAAATGTGGGCTTAGGCCACAGTTTGAATCAAAAATTATAAGCCGTGGTTATTAAGCGTGGCCTAAATATATTTGTCATTTTGTAAACGTGGCAATTTAAGAAAATGCCACCGTTTCACAATCTGGGTTTAATATTTCAAAACATATTTCCACGGTTTAAAAACCCCGGCCAAAGCATATATGTAGCCACAGTTTTTGAGCTGTGGAACAATTTGGCGTGGCAGTAGGCCATTTTTCTTGTAGTGAGAACCTGCTTCATGCTGGTGATAATGATGAGCTTCGGAAGAATAGACCCCCTACCTTCAAGGGAAGATATGATCCAAATGGAGCGCAGGCTTGGGTTAAGGAGATTGAGATAGTCTTCTAGGTTATGGAATATTCTGAAGCACATAAGATGCAGTTAGGTACTCACATGCTGGCTGAGGAGGCTGATGACTGGTGGGTTAGCACTCGTCAATTATTGGGAGCAACAGGAGAGGTAATCACTTGGGCTATGTTTAGTAGGGAGTTCTTGAGGAAGTATTTTTGTGAAGATGTCCGAGGGAAGAAATAGATTGAGTTTTTTGAATTGAAGCAGGGTAACATGTCGGTTACTGAGTATGCTGCCAAATTCTCAGTGTAGCGGGTGATTTTTGTCGGTGACACGACCACCTTATCGCTGGGTTTTCCTCACCGCAATGGTAGGAGGGGGTGCTACTTTCTGATTTCTTATTTATCCCATGAAGCTGAAAGGGAAAGGGAAGCTATCTAAAACTAATGTTGCACGCGAATGTTTCACTGAACAAACGCTTAAAAGAGATTCAGGGAGTCGGGGTCAGGTTATACAATGGGGAGTAGTCAATTACCCATCCTATATGTGGTTATCCACAGGATATTAGCTTTAGGTTTCGCTTTATACTTGATAGTGTTTATCCGTTAATGGGTTGGGAAAGTTTCTTGGGAAGTATGAGTGAGTGAGTGAGTTTTTGTTGATGTTCTGGGTTTTCTGATTTTTTTGGTAAGGTACTAAACCTAAATTTTGAATGATGTGTGAAGGTACTGGATCTAAAGTTTTGGATTAGTATGCTCGCTACAATTTCACAATCTTATGCCTACGTATTCCCGTTTAAATGAAACAGGGAAATCAGAGCAATCGTAGTCCCTCCTATTTTAAGGGAGGAAAAACATGTTTTGGTGTCTTGTTCAAAGCCCAAGATTAAAGCTAAAAGGTTTTGATTGAGAGAGAATTGTCATCTCTAAAAAGGGATTGTTGATTTTTGTGTGCCTTGATCAAAGCCCAAGGTTGAAGCTAAGAGGTTGATTGACTCCACTGGGGAAGTCCACATACAAAGCCTAAGAGGAGGCTAGAAATGACTGACTCAACAAGAGAGTGTTTATCTGTCTCGTACAAAGCCCGAGATTGAGGCAAAAAGAGGATGACCCTTTAGGGATATCTCTATACAAAGCCTAAGAGGAGGCTAAAAGCTTGACTTTTTCGGGGAAAATGTTTTATCTGTCTTGTACAAAGCCCAAGATTGAGGCTAAAAGGGGTTTTGACTCCGTCGGGGAGATTTGTATGTGTCTTGTACAAAGCCCAAGATTGAGGCTGAAACGAGTTTGACTCTTGCTGGAGAGTATTATCTGTCTTGTAAAAAGCCCAAGATTAAGGCTAAAATGAGTTTGACTCTGCTTGGAAAAGATGTTGGTCCCGAGCTTAAGAGAAGGTTATGGAGATTTATGTCTTGTACAAAGCCCAAGATTGAGGCTAAAAGGAGACTTTACTGACTCGGCTGAGGATATTTTAGGTATCTCGTACAAAGCCCAAGATAGAGGCTAAATAGGTGGACTCAACAAGAGAGTCTGAAAAGGTGATTGACTCAGCGAGATATTCGGAAAGGGTGAGTGACTCAGCAAGAGAGTCTGAAAGGTAATTGACTCAACAAGAGAGTCTGAAAGGGTGAGTGACTCAACAAGAGAGTCATAAAGGTAATTGACTTAACAAGAGAGTCTAAAAAGGTTAGCTCAGCTGGGGAGAATCATTGTACAAAGCCCAAGAGGAGGCTAACTTTGCTGAGGAAAGATTATTATACAAAGCCTAAGAGGAGGCTATCTTTTGTTGGGGATCATTGAGATCCCGAGGCAGGTCCAAATGGGGATTCAACTCTTGCAGGGGATTGCGGAAGAGTTGAGGTATCAGATACCTTGAGGTTCTTATTTGGGATAGTGTTATACTAATAAAAACTAATCCTGGCTTGGGGATTTTTAGGAGAGGGACTGGGTTTTAGCTCTGCTAGAGATTGATCCATAGTGGCCAGGGTTTCTCCTATGTATTTGTAGGGAACTTGAGAATGTCTTTGAGACTCAAGGGGATTAGACTGTCCAAGTCTACTGGCGTGGGAGTGTTTTATCTTTCGTATGATGCCCAAGAGGAGGCACGGGTATTAAGGGATGAGGATCAACCCTAAAATCTGATATTTTACACAGGAAAGACTGGTCTAGCAAAGGATGACTAAGTCCTGTCTTATACCTTTAAGAGGTCGTCAGGGTCCTTGTATTTAGCCCAAGAGAAGGCATGAGATCTTCTAAGAAGCCGAAGGGTCCTTGTACAAAGCCCAAGAGGATGCGAGGATACTTTTAGGAAGCCTGTGGGTCCCAAACCAAGAAAAGTTCAAGAAATGCTATTCACCGGGAATAGATCATTTAGTGAAAGTTCGATGGTTTAAAGAAACTCAAGAGATGTTATTCACCGAGAATAAATCAACTCCGGGGAGTAGAATTTCTTTGACAATTTCTAAAGTGACAGCCTGAGAAAAGGTTCACGGAGAATACTGCCTTTCTCTTTGTTCTATATTATTTAAGCCCAAGAGAAGGCAAGACTGTATTTGGAAATCCTATGGGGATCTAGTTTTGTTTGTATTTAAGAGTGACCAACATGGCTTTACTTAGTTCTAGACCTAGTTGCCGGGGAAAACTCTAAATGACTATACTAGTATATATACAGATGATATATGACAAGTATTTAAAAGGGTATGAAAGAAGACTAACCGTGCGCAGCTTCCCACAATACAGTTATATATATATATATATGTGAAAGCGGGTAAATGAAATCTGTTTAAAACTTACAGGTGAGCAAGCTTCCATGCTGTATGGTTAGTTGTTCAAAGAAACTAAAGAAAGTTTTGATAACAACTGTATATTGAATCTAAATCAATAGAGAAGTTGTTTGAAAGGATTATTGGGGCTTATACTCAAAGAGATGCCCAAGGTTTAACAGTGATCGCACCGTTGTTTTGAATACCGTATCGGGACTTATACAACGACTGAGACCCAAAGGGGTTTATTTACAAAAGGGTTGGGTCTTATACTTTGATAGAGGCCCAAAGAGTATTTAAAGAAAATAAATGGGACTTATAACACGAGGGTAGGCCCAGATGATTTTGTTTTAAAAGGCGACGACCGCGCCGTGGTTTTGAAAATACAGTGGGACTTGTACAACATTTGAGGCCCAAAGATTGTTTATTTACAAAGGGGTTGGGTTTTACACTCTCTCAAGAGGCCCAAAAAGGTTTTGAAAAAGAAAAGTGGGACTTACAACACGAGGGTAGGCCCAAAATTGTTTTTGCTCTGAAATGGCAATCGCGCCGAGATTCTTTTAACGCCGAGGGACTTATACAATATCTGAGGCCCAAAAATGATTTTGGTTAAAAGGGGATTGAGTCTTACACTCTATTAGAGGCCCATGAGTGTTTTGAAAAAGATTGATGAGGGCGAAATCAATTGAAACCCTAATTTTGTTTAAAATTAATAAAAATTATTGAAAACATGTGAAAAATGAGTGGTGATTTTGGATCAATGTTTCAAAAATCATGTTTTTATCCACAAAATGATTGAAAACCATTTAAGTTTGGAAAATCAAGAGAAAGAAAATTTTAGAAATGTTGAAAAACATATAAAAATTAATTCTTTTCAAAAATATCAAATATATGAAATAAATAATATTTTTGGGGAATTTTTGTAAAATAAAATATTTTAACATTTTTGTGAATTATTAAAAAAAGAATCAACTCAAAATCACTAAAATTCAGAGAGAAATTAATTTTTGAATCAATTAAATAAAATCACAAAAATTCAAATATTCAAGTATTTGAAAAAGGGTGCCAAGAACATCTTGTTCTTGCCCGCGTGCCCTGTTTTGCCCAGATTTGCGTTTTCTCATTAATCTCATTGAATACTTGATGGAATCATACAATCCACATATCAATCTGCTCGTTTTCAACTCACGATCATGTCTATGGTCTTTAATTTCATTTATTTTAAACATGGAATGAGAAATCAAAACAAAACCTCAAGAACCCTAATTTCTGCATGAAGGCTGAGAAATTTGATACACGATTCATACAAAGTAATCAACAGAGGGGAAACATTCTATGCATGATTATGAACATTTGGCAAAAGTTTTGTGCGAGGAAATATGCATAAATTATGAGATGACCAAGTTTAGGCTTACTTGAAGGTCGTGACAGCAAGAACAATTTGATTTTTGAGTTAGAGGTGTTACAGATGAGTTGTGATGATCTGAACAGCTTCCCTATACCATATGGAGTGTGTTTGAAAGCTTGGATTGATTTGAAATGAACTGGAACAGATTATGGTACCTCAACTGCAACTTTGTTGAAAACTTGAGCAAATGGATGATGATTTCATGAATTTGGTGTTCCAGTTGTTGGTTTAGTGTTTGATCAGCTCACATATGATGTTTATGAGGGGTGTGTGTGTGATTGGTTTGGTTGGAAACACATTCTAATCCAAAACCCTATAGTAGCTTGCATTAGAAGGCATTTTTGGAAGTGAGAGTGTGATTTTGAGAAAGGTAAGTATTATAGGCCTTTGGTGTACTCAAACTGATCAGAAATGAGGTCTATTTATAGTGTGTTAAGTTTGTTTTGGCATCAATAGGGAATGGCAACTGGTACATGTCTGTGACCAATTATGATCAAATGGAATCTCAAGTCTCCTCTAGCCATTGACTTTAGGTTAGAGCACAGGCCTATGGTTCTTTGATTCAAGGACAAGGCTTGACTGAAGTGTTCATATTTGCTCTGATACATACCACCTCTAAGCATCCATTGAATGTTCCAAAACAAAAATGGAGTCTTGAGGAATCTTTAGCCTTTTAGGGGTGGCATACCTACTTGTAGTACCAAAGACTTGGGAGGCTTATGGATCCGTGTTTGTTCCTCCTTGGTCTCCCCCTGAGGTGTGCAGATGGATGAACTTATTTGTCATTTGTACAAATTAATCAAATCGAGCCCTAATGCACAAATCTGCCTTGCCAAGACAGTTTGCAGCAAGGCATGTTGCAGCTGTCATAACCACTAGCTCAGGTGGAGTTTGATGGAGTTCTTGGGCATTTTGGAAAGCTGGCATATCCTATTTCAACATGAAGTCCAACTTTGGTTTTGAGTCAACCTGAATTACAATGAAAAATGCCTCTACATTTTGGAAAAAAATAAGGCACATTCTGACTTAGTGAAAATTTCACTAAGTGTTGGAAAAATGTCATTTTCATGTTTTCAGCCATTTTGATCACTCCATAACTTAAAATCTATGAGGAATTGGAATGAGCTGTAATTGAAGCTTTTAAAGTATGCCATGAGAGCTACAAATCCAGCTTTGGATCATCCAAAATGGTTGCTTGGATCTCAAGTTATGGTCCTTGGAAGTTGGTACCCTAGCCACTTTGTTCCATAACTTAGAAAAATTCTAAGTTTTTTATGGTTACCCCTTTTACAAGTTAGCTCACTTTCTTTGATTTTTCTTGATTAATGATGATTCAAATCACATATTAACATTGTTTTAGGGTCAATGAACCATAATTGTGAAAATTTCCAAAAAGTCAAACTTGATTTTGTGCATAGTTGACTTTCTATCGGATGAAATCCAAACTGTGCGATCCTTTGTGAAATCAAGTCCTTGACCTAAATCAAACCAAATGGGTATATTCCATAGGTGTTATAGGGTGTATTGAATCATGTCCCAAGATTTGGAAGCATATCTTGGTCAAGAGTCAAAGGTACAGTTGACTTTTCCCTCGAAACCCTAATTGTGGTCCTGATGAAATTGAAACTTGTAGATCAAGCTTCTTGGGTCAATCCATTGTTGCAAATGGATCAATGTAGTGTGTTAGAGACCCTCAAATCCTGTCTTGAGGTCTTGGCTCATGTTTTGTCCCAAAAGTCAACTTAGGGGTGAATTAGGTCAAAAAACCCTAATTCCTGGTTTTTTGGGTAAATGCATCCCCTAAGGTTAAATTGACTTGATGATTATGACCATGAGGTCCCTTGGAGTATCTTGGGTTATGCTTTGAACCATTAGCTCATGCCCAGACAAAAAATTTCATCTGGAGGTCTTAGTCGACCAAAAACCCTAATTTGGTGACACTGGCGATCTTGAGGCTTGATCCACTTAGAATGTTGCAACCTTGTGCTTGATTCTTGATGTGGGAGTCCTCTTGATCCCTTATGGGTGTTTGAGAGATTAGACAACTTGAATATCATGTCATGCCTAGATTGATCCTTTGTCGAAGTGCTCTGAGAGGGCTCAAAACCCTAATCTTTGATGGTAGAGAATGCCTAATAATTTCTGAGGAGATTGAGGAGACATATAGGTACATCCATATTGGGATAATGATTTTCACAATGATGGGAAATCTTGGTGGTCAAAATTTGGGGTATGACACTCAGACCTGGCTACGTTTTACCCTCACTAAAGTGCGGCAACTACTGAGTTCTCAAAGTGTGTCAAGTTTGAGAATGGATCGAGACCTGAGAACAAACAGGTGATTGGTTATCAGCGAATCAGAAGGTTTCCAAATTTGGTGGATTGTTGTAGGATCTTTGAGGAAGATAACAAGGCTCGATCGGCTCACTATAAAGGGTCGGCCGAGAGGAATGGAAAACAACTGATGAACCGTGGGAAGCCTTATGCAGCTCCAGCTGAGAAGGGTAAACGGAAATACGTTGATGGGAAAAAGCCGAGTGAGGGAGGTACCCCTGCTCCTCTTAAGTGTTACAGGTGTGGTGAGCTAGGTCATCGTGTTCATGAGTGCACGAGTGATGTGAAGAAATGCTTCAAGTATGGACAGGCAGGACATCTGATTGCTGACTGCAAGGTTAAGATGGTGACTTGTTACAACTGTGTAGAACAGGGCCATATTAGTACTCGTTTCCAGAAGCCAAATCAAGCTTCAACTACAGGAAAGGTGTTCGCTTTGATAGGGACTCAGCCTTCCAGTGATGACAGACTGATCAGAGGTATAAGTTACTAAAATTTTGGCATAGTAGAAAGCTGATGTCCTAACACATGTCAAGACATTGTTATGCATGAACATTTAAACGCAGAGGCAAAATCAGCAGACTGATACCTTGAATATCAGGACTGCATCAACACAGATGTTACGACATCTAATCCAACATGTTTATCATGAACACTAATAGAAAAGTAAATCTGCAGAATGATAAAAGACACAACAATTGTTAACCCAGTTCGGTGTAATTCACCTACATCTGGGGGATACCAATCCAGGAAAAAGACTCCACTATCTGTAGTAAACTTATAAAGCTAAACTCCCTCGTTTACAACTTTATCTCCTAAATACTACCCAATGAAATCTTTACCAAAGAACACTCTCTTTGATATGAGATACCCCACTCACTTCCTTTAATCACAACTTGTGACTTCTTACAGTTACAACCACAAGTAACTGATTCATCCCTGTCAATACAACGTTCTGTCAAGCTTTCTTGACCAACACTCTAACTTGGATTTACTTAAAAGCTTCATCCAAGAAAAATACTCAACTCTTACTTTAAAGCTTCGAGTGAGAAAAATTTACAACAACCTATGTCGACCACATAGTATCAAAAGATACATGGGTGACTTACAAAAACTACACAAGAGACTCTCAAAACCCTAAACCCTTATGTTACACCGACGGCTTATTATTGTGTGTGCTTATAGGTCTAGCAAGTCTTTATTTATAGACTCTTGCAGTATGGGCTTGGACTCTTCACGTTTTAAATCAGCTGCAAGATCTTCACATAAAAATAGAAACAAATCTTTTATAGTTTCCTAAAAACTCTCAAGGATTCTTTTTATGAAATCCAATTAAATCTGGACTTGCTCCTAATAAATCTCATAGACCTGTGTATAATGATGAGGTATATCTAAAAGATTCTCATCAAATAAAATCAAATTTGTCAAGAGATATAAAACAGCAGCGCCTACTGTACCAGACAAAGATGTCGAATAACCCTGTTAGGACATCTTACTCAATGTCTTGTTGTAAACTTGTTTTAGCCAAAATACAGCCAATCAAAGACCTAACAATCTCCCCCTTTGGCAAATTCTAGCTAAAACAACCTTTAAATAACACATCCAGCTCCCCCTCATGGAAACAACCAAGGAACACTACTACTACTTACTTCTCCCCCTTTTTAGCCATAATATGCCAAACCAAGCAACTATGCTTTTAAGGGAAATCAACTAAAACCAAGCAAGTCAATAGCAGAACACATCTAACTCAGAAGCCTGTACAACTCCGATTCAATCCATTGACTCTCAATGACAGAACCAGAATCAACCTGTCAAGTTCTCCCAGAACTATACCAGTAACACAATGTCACGACATCTTGTCTGACAATACACCCTCACCAGAGGTATTCTATCACAGATTGCTTGAAACCACGAACAATCATGATAAAAAAACTACACTACTGCAGCCATATATCCATAACAGAAGTCTAACTCCCCCTGTCATAGATAACCAGTGCTCCTTTGCAAGAAGAACACCCTAAATGAATGGAAAACATAAGATGCATCTTCATGTCTTCAAGAGCGCACCCTTTGTTCAACACACCTGCTGAACGCATTCACCCAATGCTTGACCCTTTAGCAAAACATGTACCATACCAGTACATTTAACAGACAGAAGCTCTCTGTCAGACCCCAAATTTTGACCACCAAGATTTCCCATCATTGTGTAAATCATCATCACAATATGGATGTGCTTTCATGCCTCATCAATCTCCTCGAAGATGGTTGGGCATTCACTACAATCAAAGATTAGGGTTTTGAGCCCTCATAGAGCACTTAGACAAAGAATAAATCAAGAACTGACATGATCTTCAACTTTTCTAACCTCTCAAAACATCCATAAAGGATCAAGAGGACTCCCACATCAAGAATCAAGCACAAGGTTGCAACATTCCAAGTGGATCAAGCCTCAAGATTGCCAGTGTCCCCAAATTAGGGTTTTGGTCGACCAAGGCCTCCAGATGAAAATTTTCCTCTGGGCATGATCCAAGGCTTCAAAACACAACCCAAGATACTCCAAGGGACCTCATGGACCCAATCATCAGGTCAATTTAGCCTCAGGGGATGCATTTACCCAAAAATCAGGAATCAGGGTTTCTTGACCTAATTCACCCCTAAGTTGACTTTTGGGACAAGGCATGAGCCAAGACCTCAAGACATGATTTGAGGGCCTCCAATATACTACATTGGCCCATTTGTAACAATGTATTGACCCAGGAAGCTTGATTCACAAGTTTCATTTTCATCAGGACCACAGTTAGGGTTTCGAGGAAAAAGTCAACTATGCCTTTGACTTTTGACAAGGACATGCTCCCAAACCTTGAGACGTGATTCAATACACCCTATAACACCTATGGAATCCACCCATTAGGTTTGATTTAGGTCAAGGACTTGATTTCACAAAGGATCGCACAGTTTGAATTTCACCCGATAAAAAGTCAATTGCGCACAAAATCAAGTTTGACTTTTTGGAATTTTTCACAATTATGGTTCCTTAACCCTAAAACAATGTTAATATGTGATTTAAATCATCATTCATCAAGAAAAATCAAAGAAAGTGAGTTAACTTGTAAAAGGGGGTAACCATAAAAAACTTAGAATTTTTCTAAGTTATGGAACAAAGTGGCTAGGGTACCAACTTCCAAGGACCATAACTTGAGATCCAAGCAACCATTTTGGATGTTCCAAAGCTGGATTTGTAGCTCTCATTACATACTTCAAAAGTGTCAACTACATCTCATTCCAATTCTTCATGGATTTTTAGTTATGGAGTGATCAAAATGGCTAAAAACATGAAAAAGACATTTTTCCAACACTTGGTGAAATTTTCACTAAGTCAGAATCTGCCTTACTTTTTCCAAAATGTAGGGACATTTTTCACCTTGATCCAAGTCAAACCAGGTCTAGGGATGAACATCAAAGTTAAAGTATGCCATAAGGGCTTTCCAACTAGCACCAGATCATCTCCAAATTCCATTTGAGCAAGGAGATACAGCCCTTGAAACATGGCATCATGAACTGGTTTTTACAAGGCAGAATTTGTGCATTTTGCTCAATTTGTCCAAATCTGATAAATCTAAGCCTTGCCATCTATTTGGACACATCTGAGGATAAAACAAGAAGGGAATGATCTGATCCTCAAGCCTTCAAAGTCCAAGAATCTACAAGTAGCCATGCCAAACCTAAAAAGGCTAAAAGATGCCAAGAATCCAATTTTGTTTCCAAGCCTTTAATGAATGCATCAAGGTGGCATGAACTGAGCCTATTCCAACTGAATTCAGTCCAAACTTATCTCTGAACCAAAGCTACAAAGCCTGTGCTCTAATCTCAAGTCAATTGCTAGAGGAGACTTGAGATTCCTTTTGCATAACATTGGCCAAAGGCCTGCTGCAGCCTCCATTCACTATTGATGCCAAAACAAACTTAATCTACTATAAATAGAGCTCATTTGTACTCAGTTTGAGTACACCAAAGCACTACAACACTTGCTTTCCTCAAAATCCCTTTCTCTAGGCCAAAATGCCTTCTTTTGCAAGGTACCTCTGAGTTTTTGAGTTAGAGAGAAATTCCATCATAGCTCGTGATCCAAACACCTCTAATATGTTGTATCTAAGCTATTCAAACACTAACATGTGACCTATAACACCAAAATCTCAAAGTCCACTTCCAAAACCTCAAAATTGGTCTTTTTTCCATTTGAGACACCAAATGGTTCCCCACATCTGGAACACCATTTGAGAGAGTTACCATATTGGTCACTTTTGCCCCTTTTGCAAGAAAGAGCTCAAACTTATTCCTGAAGATTCGAGCTGGTGGTGATCATTCTAAAAGCTTCTAAGGGATTAATTGAGAGTGTCTAAAGCATCAAATTACTTCTGGCACAAGAAACATGGCAGATAGCACAAAAAGCTCCCAAAGAGGTAAGCATCACAACTTGAACTCTTTGAAATATGCATTGCTTTGAAGTCACGGCTCATAAACATCTCATACACGTTGTATATGTTGTGTTTCAATCAATTCATCATGCAATTCTGGCATATACCATAAGGTAGCATAGAAAATGCAAATCATGGCCTATTTCAAAACCACCATCGGGTTTTAAAATGGAGACCTCACCTAAAAAAACCAAGGGCACCATTGGATTCCTTGTGAAATTCTAGGCAGGATATACCTAAATTTTGTCCCAATCTATGGAGAAATGAGAAAGTTATAGCCTTTACGTTTTTTGCCCAAGAACTTGCCTTGCCTTGCCTTGGCCAGGCCTAAAACAAGGCACCCCTTGTATATTTATGGGGTGGTTTTGATACACGGATGTATCACTACCCTAGTGGTTCCGCGCTCATGTGTTTGGCTAGGAGGTGTGGGGTTCGAATCCCCCTCGCCCCATACCCTTTTTTACCACTTTTTCCATTTTTTAATATTTGTCATATAATTTTAAATGATTTGGAAAATTAATTTCTCTCTCAATTTTAATTATTTTTTATTGGTTCTTTTTTGCAAAAAATCACAAAAATGTTAAAATATTTTATTTCACAAAAAAATCAAATGTATATTATTTATTTAATATAGTTGATATTTTTGTAAATAAATTCATTTTTATTGTTTTTAAACATTTCAAAAATGAATATTCATCTTGAAAATCAAAATCAAATGAGTCCTAAATCATCCTGTGATTAAAACTTTATTTTTTAAACCTTAATAAAAAATCACATGTAGTTTGTTTAGACTTATTTGGTATTTTTGTCATTTTTATTCATTTTATTAAAAGGATTACTTTTAAAAGAAAATGAAATTAGGGTTTCTTTGGTTCTTGATCTTTATCAAACCTTTTAAAACACTTTGGGCCTCTAATAGAGTGTAAAACCTAATCCCTTTTTAACCAAAACCATTTTGGGCCTAAGAATTGTATAAGTCGCGTTGTATTTTTAAAGAATCTCGACGCGATCGCCAGTTCAAAATCCAATCATCTGGGCCTCTTGATAGAGAGTAAGTCCCATCCCTTTGTAAATAAATAATTTTCGGCCTCACAAATTGTATAAGTCCCTCTGTACATTTTCAAAATCACGGCGCGATCGTCGCGTTTTTAACAAAATCATCTGGGCCTCCCCTCGTGTTGTAAGTCCCATCTTTCTTTCTCAAAACACTTTTGGGCCTCTAATAGAGTGTAAGACCCAACCCTTGTTGTACATAAACCATTTTTGGGCCTCAGATATTGTATAAGTCCAGACATGATAAAAAAATCTCGGCGCGATCTCCATTTTTAGACAAAAATTCTTTGGGCCTCCCCTCGTGTTATAAGTCCCATCTTTTTTTCTTTTAAAACATCTCCTAGGGCCTCTCCTCGAGTTGTAAGACCCAACCCTTTTGTTAATAAACCTCTTTGGGCCTCAATCGTTGTATAAGTCCCGAGACGATCTTCAAAATAATGGTGCGATCACTGTTAAACCCTGGGCCTCTCCTTGAATATAAACCCCAACAATCTTTTCAAAAAGAACTTCTCTTTTGATTTAGATTCAAATATACATGTTGTTATCAAAACTTTCTTTAATTTCTTTGAATAACTAACAATACAGTATGGAAGCTTGCTCACCTGTAAGTTTTAACAGCTTTTATTTACTCGCTTTCATATATATAACTGTATTGTGGGAAGCTGCTCCCCTGTAAGTCTTCTTTCATATCCTTTTAAATAGTCGTCATATATAAACTGTATATATACTAGTATAGTTATTTAGAGTTTTCCCCGACAACTAGGTCTAGAACTAGGTAAAGCCAGTTGGTCACTCTTTAAATACAGTCAAAACTAGATCCCCATAGGACTTCCAGATACAGTCTTGCCTTCTCTTGGGCTTAAACAATATGGAACAAAGAGAAAGGCAGTATTCTCGGTGAACCTTTTCTCAGACTGTCACTATTAGAACTTGTCAAAGAAATTCAGTTTCCCCAGAGAGGATTAATTCCCGGTGAAACTTCTCTTGAATTTCTTCAAACCCTAGAACTGTTCACTAAAGAAAAGATTATTCCCAGTGAAACTTTTCTTGAACTCTTCTTAAGTTTGGACCCACAGGCTTCCTAAAAAGCATCCCCGCCTCCTCTTGGGCTTTGTACAAGGACCCACCGGCTTCTTAGAAGTTCTCATGCCTTCTCTTGGGCTTAATACAAGGACCCTGAAGACCTCTTAAAGGTATAAGACAGAACTTAGTCATCCTTTGCTAGAGCAGTATTTCTTGTGTCAACACATCCAACCATTTAAGGGTTGATTCTCACCCCTTAAAACACTCGCCTCTTCTAAGGCATCAGACAAAAGATAAAACTATTTCATACCACTAGACTTGGACAGTCTAAATCTCCTCTTGAGTCTCAAAGACATTCTCAAGTTCCTTATAAGCATAGGAGAAACCCTGATCATCCGATCAATTCCCAGCTGAGTTAGAAACCCAGGGGTTCTAAAACCCAGTCTCTTTCCTAAAATCCTTAAGCTAGGGTTAATTTATTCTCAGTATAACACTATCCCCAATCATAACCTCAAGGCATCTAATACCTCAACTCTTCTGTAACCCTCAGCAAGAGTTGATTCCACGTTTGGACCTGCTTCGGGATCTCAATAATTCCCGGTAAAAGCTAGCCTCCTCTTAGGCTTTGTATAATGATCCTTTCCTCAGCACAGTTAGCCTCCTCTTAGGCTTTATACAATGATTCACCCCAGCGGAGCTAACCTTTTTAGACTCTCTTGTTGATTCAATCACTTTTCAGACTCTCTTGTTGAGTCAATAAACTTTCAAGACTCTCTTGTTGAGTCAATCACCTTTTTAGGCTCTCTTGTTGAGTCAACCTTTTTAGCCTCAATCTTGGGCTTTGTATAAGACATATAAAAACACTCTTTTGTTGAGTCAATCTTTTCCAGCCTCCTCTTAGGCTTTGTATAAATGATTTCCCCTAGCAGAAGTCAGCCTCCTCTTAGGTTAGGTTTAATGATTTCTCCAGCTTGTTCAGCCACAATCTTGGGCTTTGTACAGGACAGATAAAAACACTTTCTTGTTGAGTCAAACCCTTTTAGCCTCAATCTTGGGCTTTGTACAAGACATAAATTGTCATAACTTTCTCTTAGGCTTGGGACAAATATCTTCCCCAGCGGAGTCAATTCCTTTCAGCCTTCTTTTAGGCTTTGAGAAATAATTTCCTAAGCAGAGTCAAACTTATTTCAGCCTCTATCTTGGGCTTTGTACGAGATACCTAAAATATCCTTAACCGAGTCAGTAAAGTCTCATTTTAGCCTCAATCTTGGGCTTTGTACAAGACAAATAAAGATTTCTTTCCCACTGAGTCAGTTTCTTTTTAGCCTCAATCTTGGGATTTGTACAAGACATATACAAACCCTTCCCGGCGGAGTCAAAATACCTTTTTGCCTCAATCTTGGACTTTGTACAAGACAGACAAAGCATTTTCCCCGGAAAAGTAAAACTTTTAGCCTCCTCTTAGGCTTTGTATAATGATATCCCCAAAGAGTCAGTCTCTTTTAGCCTCAATCTTGGGCTTTGTACAAGACATATATAAACACTCACTTGTTGAGTCAGTTATCCCTAGCCTCCTCGTAGGCTTTGTATAAGGACTTCCCCAATGGAGTCAATCAACCTCTTAGATTCAACCTTGGGCTTTGATCAAGGCACACAAAAGTCAATATTCCCTTAAAAAGGAAATTATGGCATTGCTGGATTCTTACATCCCAGTTAAAGTAATCCTCCTTTATAAACAGTCACCCAACAACCGTGATAAACAGACAAGATGTCTCCCCTTTTAGAGATGACAAGTTCCCTCTCAGTCAAACCTTTTAGCTTCAACCTTGGGCTTTGAACAAGACACAAATAAATCTTTTAGCTTCAATCTTGGGCTTTGAACAAGACACCAAAACATCTTTTTCCTCCCTTAGAATAGGAGGAACTTCGATTGCTCTGATTTCCCTGTTTCGTTTAAACGGGAATACGTAGGCATAAGATTGCGAAATCTTAGCGAGCATACTAATAAAAAAACTCTAGGTCCAGTACCTTCATACCAATCAAACATTAGGTCCAGTACCTTACCAAAAACATCAGAAAAACCCGAACATCAACAAAAACTCACTCTTCCTCTCATACTTTCCCAAGAAATTTTCCCAACCCATTAACGGATAAACACCATCAAGTACAAAGCGAAACCTAATGCTAACATCCTGTGGATAACCACATATAGGATGGGTAATTGACAACTTACCATTGTATAACCTGACCCCGACTCCCCGAATCTCTTTAAGCATTTGTTCAATTAAACATTTGTGTGCAATGTTAGTTTTAGATAGCTTCCCCTTCCCTTCCAGCTTCACGGGATAAATAAGAAATCAGAAAGTAGCACCCCCTCCTCATTGCGGGGAGAAAACCCAAAAACCAGCGATAAGGTGGTCGCGTCACCGAAAAAAATCGCTCGCTACAGGAAAATGGCGACTTTGTTGGGGAGTTACTGTATGATCTATTTTACCTTAGTCATCATCGTCCCCATTTTCCAACAGGAAAATGGCGAATCTGCTGGGGACGTCTTTGATCTGTTAGGATTATAGACTAGAACTCTTAAGAGGTCTAGGATGTTAGTTTTAGGAATAAATATATATATATATATATCGCTTTTCCTACTTCATATCGGCGTTTATTTCTCTACTAATGGGACTGCGGGTGATGCCGCGTCTGGAAAGTTTGAGTGATACCTAAGATAAGTGAAGGCATTAGACGGGTAATCTTACAGGGAGTGACTCCCAAATAAGCGATCCCGCTAGCCCATCAAATCAGTGGAGATACCCTTTACGGATTCAATGTCTAAACGACTTCGATTGTTGAAAGTAGATTGTTCGATTGTGGGATCCGTGAAACTGAGGATTTAGTAAACTGAGACCATGTTACTATTTTGTAGTGCGGAAGCTATCGGAAATAGTTGTCACGCGATACTACCCTCATTTGAGATTACTCTAAGATACTGCAGCTCGCTCGGGTGAACCAACCTGCTGTTGTTATCCCAAAGGGGGTCAGTGATTTTGAGGACAGGTACAAAAAATCACCAGTACAACCTTTGGGGATGGGTAGAGCCATGACTTCATGACACTGAACCTTTGACCCCATGTTTTTTCTATGTTTTTGTGTGCTGCATTCATGCATTCATTTCATTAAAAAATGTTAAACAAAGAAAAAATTTCTATTCTAGTCTCTCTCTTTTCAAATTAAACTAAGACAATTATTGCAAATATCAGAGAGAAAGATTGCGTTATGGATTTCGTAGAAGGAAGACTCACAAGTACACCTTCAAGGTTCCAAAATTAGAGGATTTAAGAGGGCTGGCAAGGATGATCACCAACCCCGATGCTTTCAGAGCTAAGTACGGAGGACTGATGTCTTTGTTAAGGGTCCATGTAGTTGAAGGAATCATGTCTACGCTAATTCAGTTCTACGATCCAGTTTATCACTGTTTCACATTCCCAGATTATCAACTAGCACCAACACTGGAAGAGTACTCTCACCTGACTGATTTACCCATCACTGACCAAGCTCCCTTTTCTAGACTGGAAGAAATTCCAAAGGATCAAACCATTGCAAGAGCAATCTATTTGGATAAGTCAGAAGTCAGGACTCACATGACCATTAAGCGTGGAATCCAAGGTTACCAGCCAAATTTTTGATAAAGAAGGCCCTGTACTTTGCCAGTATAGGGAACGTAACTGATTTCGAGAGCATCTTTGTCTTACTCACATACGGGTTATTTCTGTTTCCCAACATTGATAACTTTGTTAATATAAATGCCATTAAGATTTTTCTGATTGGAAACCCTGTTCCGACCTTGATCGCAGATGCTTATCATTTTGTACACTTAAGGAATTTTTACGGCGGAAGAATGATCACATGCTGTGTACCCCTGCTATACAAATGGTTCACTTCCCATTTACCCAAGTCTGCTGCTTTTTAGGGTCATAAGAGTACTTTGCGTTGGTCACAGAGAATCATGTCTCTTACCAATTCTGGCATAGATTGGTACAATCGGATCTATGACGGGATAAGAATCATTTACCATTGTGGAAACTTCCCTAACGCACCCCTCATAGGAACTAAAGGAGGAATCAACTATCATCCAATTTTAGTTCATCGTCAACTCGGATACCCGATGAGACATATCTCGCGTAATGTTCATCTGGAAGGTATTTTCTTAAAGGAAGGAGAAAATGACAAGGCACTAAAGACAGAAATAGTGCATGCTTGGAAACGTGTTCACAGGAAAGGACGAGAGTCTCTAGGAAAACCAGACTGTGTCTCTGTGGAACCTTATCTCCATTGGGTATAAACTAGAGCCCTCAAGCTAAGGATGCCTTACCCTCGTCAATAAGTTCTTCCGTTGAAGGAATCTATCCTTTATTTTATGTCTGATGCAGAAAAACTCCAGGTCACGCTCAACAAAGTTCGACGGAAAAAGAAATCTTGGAAGAATAAGTACCATATTCTCAATGTAGAGTGTACCAAAATACAGCAACTGTTAAAAGAAAAGGATGCTCTGATCGAGATTTTAGAGCAACATGTTGTAGAAAATCAAGATGACGGAAGGAATTTGCTCGCTCCTTTCACTTGGCAAAAGGATGACAACCCGACAACGGCTCAAGAGCCCTGGTCAAAGAAATGGAAAATACCAGAACCAACACCTGAGCTCTCCTCAGAGAGGACTTAGGATCCATAAGCTTAGACATTTCCTTTTACAGCACTTGGTAAATTACTGTATTTCCATTTCCGCAATCTTTGAATTCAATAAAACGGGGTTTCCCCACTGTATGATATTTGCAATCCAATTGCTGAAGTTTCTTTTGATTAAACAAAAAAAAATTATTAATATAATCGTTGCATATCATCCATCATTCTCACATAACGCATTCTTCTTACCTACGAATCTCACCTTTGTGTCTCGATTCTAGAGTCAAACTATCTCATTCGTACAATACTTGGGCCAATAGACAAAAGAAGATGGATAATCTCGAGGAAGAGAACAGAGCGTTGAGAGAAGAACTCGACGCTCTGAAAGAAGATCTGAGGAAACTTCCCAATGACATACAAGCTCTGGAGCAGCTCAGATACAAAGGATTGTGATCTCAGAGATCACATCGACGCCCATAGTGGAAAAGTATGATCCTCGATATAACATGCCTAAATATCGTCCCTGGGGCATGCCACTCAACTATATCCCGGAAGGATATATTCCGCCGATCACGAAAGATCCGGAAACTGCAACAGGAGCCGCTGGGCCTGAAGGTTACAAACTTCGGGAAAGAAAATATGTAAAGGGCATCACAGCAACTCCTGAAGGTTACAAACTTTGGGAGAGATAAGCACCAAGAGTCACTGCCGTAATGACTATACCATCACCCGTGGTACGCACTGTCCCAGAAGGACAGATTCCACAGATACCCTCTGGTGGAAATGAAAGTATGTACGACAGATTGAATGAGTTCCAGGAATAATTCCTGGAGATGCAGAAGGAACTGCATGCCATTCGTAGTCAGGATCTATTTGGAAAGGACGCCGCAGACCTTTGTTTGGTCCCCAATGTGAAAGTTCCGCACAAATTCAAGGTGCCCGAATTTGAAAAGTACAAGGGTAACTCTTGCCCTCAAAGTCAATTGGTAATGTACGCTCAAAGGATGTCAACTCAGACAAAGAACCAACAGCTACTGATCCACTATTTCCAAGATAGTTTAATCGGTACCGCACTCAAATGTTACATGGGTTTAAACCGCACCAAGATCATCACTTTCAGAGATCTTGGCGCTGCATTCGTTCAGCAGTATAAGTATAACCTGGACATGGCACCGGACAGAGATCAACTTAGAGCTATGTTGCAAAAGGATAAGGAAACCTTCAAGGAATATGCTCAGAGATGGCGTGAAATTGCCGCTACAATTTGTCCACCTCTTGAGGAAAAAGAGATGACAAAGATCTTTTTGAAAACCTTAAGCTTATTTTACTACGACCGAACGGTCTCCAGTGCGCCCATCGACTTTACTGAAATGGTGAACATGGGAGTACGTCTCGAAGAAGCAGTCCGAGAAGGACGTCTGGTTAAAGATGCAGGACCATCAAGCAGTACCAAAAGATACGGTAGTGCTCTCCCTAAGAAAAAAGCGCAAGATATTGGTAATATCTCTCTCAGAAAGCAAAGGCGATGGTACCAACCAGTAGCAGCGGTAACTCCTGCTATCAACCCTACGCCTATTCTGACGTATCAACCTCAGGTTGCTCAGAGCCAACCAAATCAACAACAATATCAGCAAAGGATACATCAGCCTCTTCAGCGGGCTCATCCTCAGTACAATAACAACCATACAACGCGACCACTAGGGTTTGATCCTATACCAATGTTGTACGCATAATTATTTCCATTACTACTGGTCAAGGGGCACGTCCAAACCAGGTCTCCTCTTACAGTACCGGAGAATCCGCCTTTTTGGTTCAAAGCGGATCAGACGTGTCCTTACCATCAAGGATAACCAGGGCATAGTATAGAAAACTGTCTCAGCTTCAAGTCCGATGTGCAGAAGCTTGTCAGGAGTGGGGTCTTATCCTTCAAGGATACAAATCCAAACATTCAGACGAACCCGTTACCTCAACACGAGAAAGCTGCGGTAAATTTGATAGAGGAAGAGTCTAAGCACATCTATCAAATTCATGATGTACTCTTATTGGGAATCAACCTGGTCAAGATGCATTGCAAACAGAGCAGATACGGGCATGTACCATCTCATAACTATCACCAGTGTGATATCTGCTCTAAAAGCAATCAAGGATGTTATGTGGTGCAATCAGCTCTACAGGAACAGATGGATCTTGGTTGGATCCAAGATCACCAAATTCGTGAGGTCAACATGACTTATATGAATTCCAATATCATCCAAAACCATGACATATGTGCGATGAATGTCTACTTGGTGGCAATGCACTCAAGGCAAAGCCAACATCATAATCTTCCACGACACGGTTACGATTCCTGACCGGTCTGCTCGGTAAACAATCAGGGATGCACTTTTGTACAAGAGGCCCTCCAACGTCAGATGGATCTTGGATGGATTCAGGACTACCGTGATAGAAGTCATTATCAATTCAACATGATTCAAATCTTTGATATTCGTTTAATGAATACCAACTTGGTGGAATTACACGGTATGCAAGTCCAGCTCAGTTTTCAGACTTTGCATGATTATCAGAACTGTAAGGTATGTCGTGAGAGTGACCAAGGCTGTGAACTCGTTCAAAGGACACTGCAACACTTGTTGAACCATTGGTGGCTTCCGATCTATCTAGATGAAGACACGCAACAAGTCAGTATGATTGACAGAATCCTACTAGGCATCAGAGTCAGGATGTTCGATCAATGGAGACAGATCTAGTAAGGTTACACTGCATACAAAGCGGACGTGGAAGGGTGCCACCACACAACTATGAGCGCTGTAGAGTTTGCTCAGAAAATAACCAAGGATGCTACCTCGTGCGAGCAGCCCTTCAAACTCAGTTGGACCATAAGGAAATTCAACCATGGTCAAGTTTTGGTTCAATGTCAGACTATCGTCCTAATCAAGGCAAAGAAGTTGTCTTGATCCCTAAGCGAGAAGTGGCCAAAGACGTATGCGCCATAATCCCTTTACTCCATGAATCGAGGGTTCCTCTCGAAGGTGGAAGGATTGTCAACCTAGAACCAATTGAGGCCAGCTACGATGGTCAAAAAAATCAAAAGGCTCCTATAGTTATCTATCTGTCGGGACCAGTACCATACAAATCCAATAAGGTTATCCCTTACAAATACAGTGCAACAACAATTGAGAATGGAAAGGAAACTTCATTACCCTCCGTCGTGAATATTGCAGACATCAGTCGAGTAACACGGAGCGGTCGAATCTTCAAACGAGGAGTTAGAGAATCCAGCAAAGAAAAGGAACCTCAAACAGAAGTTCCTAATCAACCAGTCAGTCAATCCAGTGATCCCGACCTTTCAAAGAACAATGATGAGATGCTGAAGCTCATCCAGAAGAGTGAGTACAACATTGTTGATCAACTGTTGTAAACTTCTTCAAAAATCTCTGTACTATCTCTTTTACTCAGTTCCGAAGCCCACAGAGAGGCTCTACAGAAAGTCTTAGAGCAAGCCTCTGTGGAACAAGATGTAACAATAAGACAATTTGACAACATCATCTCCAACATCACTTCCTGCAACAACTTGGGGTTTAGTGATAAAGAACTGCCGGAAGAGGGCCAGAATCGTAATATGGCACTCAACATTACAGTCAACTGCCAGAACGATGCTTTAGCCAGTGTGCTGGTAGACACCGGATCAGCTCTGAATGTTATGACGAAGTCTACTCTAATGTGACTATCATTTAAAGGATATCCGATGAGAGTCAGTGAGGTCATCGTCAAAGCATTTGACGGATCCCGAAAAATAGTTATCGGTGAAGTCGACCATCCCATAATTATCGGTCCTCACACTTTCCAAGTCACTTTCCAGGTCATGGACATCTGGGCAGCATACAGGTGTTTGTTAGGAAGACCTTGTATACACGAGGCTGGGGCAGTCATTTCGACACTTCACCAGAAACTGAAGTTCGTCAAGAATGACCAACTAGTCACAGTCTGTGGAGAGCAAGCCTTGATCGTGAGCAACTTATCGCCGTCCACTTGTGTAGAACTAGAGGAGGTTGTAGGAACCCAGTTCCAAGAACTTTCGGTGAGCAATGACAACCAATCAGAAAGAGGAACGTCGATTTCCTCGTACAAAGATGATCTCGATATAATTAAAAGTAACAATACAAAAGGATGGAGGCAGCTTGTCATTCCTACTGATAACAAGACGAAGAAAGGTCTTGGTTTTTCTTCAACCTGTACCCAGACTGCTACTAACAATGAAAGTCTTTATCCCATTCAGAACTTCTTCCACAGTGGAGGTTTCCTTCACCTAGTGTCTCAAGAAGTCCATACCATCAATGAGGGTGATTCCTCTGATACAGATGAAGAGTGGAAGTCCTATCTTAACGAGGATGGTTATATGTCTCAGTGAGAGGTGCCTACACCATTTTTCTATCCCGCACAAAGTCTGAGATTTATACCGAGGTCAGATGTCAAAATGGTATACATAGATTGTGATCCGGAAGGATGTTGTGCTCCACCAAACTCATTAGAGGAGGAAACTCTGATGAAAGACAACTTTGACCATGACCATTATGGCCCAATGGATGGCCTGCCTATCTGGCAGCCGTACCCAGGAGACTTGGGGCAAAAGAGTCAGCCCAACGATACATATCAACTGAGCATCATTGAAAAGAATACCTGTGTCACCACCGAATCATGGGATCATTACTCCGGGCATTCAGAAAATATCCAGCACGACGATGTATTTGCAAAGATTGCAGGACAAGAGTTCCTTAACTATGCTTTTCCCGAGGTCAACGTTATTGAAAGGGATGACTCCTCCAGTTCCAAAGAAGTGTGGGACACCTTAGGACAACCAAGTTGTAAATACGACTTCATGGTCAAGTACACCGCTCCTGAAAGCTCTCGTATCAGGCTCGAATACATCCAGCCCACAGGATGGGGAGATCCACCTGAGAGTGCAAACACTGTGCAAGATATAACAAAAGAATCCTCCTACGACAACTCTGCCTGGGAGACAGATTCCAACGATCCTGCTCCACCAGAAATCAGCGTCATAACTAAAGACAAGCCAAGAAGGAAAGTACCAGACTTTGTGATTCACTGAGGAATTCACCGCCAATGGGTTGCTGTCAACGTTCCGAAAGTTGTTCATAAGTCTAAGTAATGGTCGTCTTTGTCTTAACCTTTCACCCTTCCCAGGTGAAACGGATGTTTTGATAGGGCTCACTTTCTGTAAATGTCTCTCTTCGCTTCACCCAAAGCGACTGAGTTTTGTTTTATAGGGTTGTAGTTTCAATAATCGACAAGATCATAAATAAAATAACGTCGTTCTGTAATTTCCGCATTTATTGTTGTTTTCTCTTTTCGCTTTTTCAGAAAATGGTAATCCTAAAAACAACTCAAATAATGAAAACAAGCATTTTTCAGAAAGTAAACTACACACACTCTTGCATTCTCTCTATTTCTTCTAAAAACAAATCATCACGTCATGCAGATTGCTTATTTTAAACCCCATTGAAACATACGATCCAATGTCTTCTCCCAACTTTGAATTCCCGGTATTTGAGGCTGAAGAAGAAAATGACAAAGAAATTTTAGAAGAGATCTCCCGATTACTCAAACAAGAGGAAAGGTCCATTGAACCTCACAAAGAGCCGTTGGAAACGGCGAACTTGGGTTCAGAAGAAGAGAGAAAAAAAGTCAAGATTAGGGCACTGCTCAGTCCAACTGTCAAAGAAGGTTTGACAAAGCTTCTCAAAGAATTTCTCGATGTATTCGCTTGGTCTTATCAGGATATGCCAGGGTTGGATACCAGCATCATGGAACATCATCTACCGCTGAGATCAGAATGTCCGCCGGTAAAACAAAGACTAAGACGGACTCATCCAGACATAGCCATCAAAATTAAAGAGGAAGTACAAAAACAGATTGACGCGGGTTTTCTCGCCACATCAGAATATCCTCAATGGCTGGCCAACATAGTACCAGTTCCCGAAAAAGGACGGAAAGGTCAGAATGTGTGTAGACTACAGGGATCTGAACAAAGCCAGACTAAAGGATGACTTTCCCTTACCACACATTGACATGCTGGTAGACAGTACAGCAAAGTTTAAAGTCTTCTCCTTCATGGATGGGTTCTCGGGCTATAATCAAATAAAAATGGCGCCGAAAGATATGGAGAAAACTTCATTCATCACCCCATGGGGCAGTTTTTGTTACAAGGTAATGTCATTCGGTTTGAAGAATGTCGGGGAAACCTATCAAAGGGCCATGACAACTCTGTTCCACGACATGATACACAAAGAAATAGAAGTGTATGTCGATGACATAATTGCCAAATCTAAGACAGAAGAGGATCATGTGACTCACCTGAAAAAGCTATTCGAGCAGTTGAGAAAGTACAAACTCCACTTGAATCCCAATAAGTGCACATTCGAGGTCCGTTCGGGGAAACTGTTATGGTTCATCGTCAGCTAGAAAGGAATTGAGGTTGATCCTGACAAGGTCAAGGCCATTTAAGAAATGCTTTCTCCAAAGACTGAAAAACAAGTCAGGGGATTCCTGGGACGTTTGAATTACACTTCCAGATTTATATTCCTCATGACCGCGACATGCGCGCCAATCTTCAAATTACTCAAAAAGAATCAGGACTGCGTGGGGACAAAAGACTGCCAAACCGTGTTGCGGTGAGAATCGGATAACAAGCTATTTAATTAACTTGCATCACATTTCTTTGAATTCACACCACTGAGCATTAATTTATCCAAAGGAAAGGGTAAAGATCGAAAGAAAAACCTTTTGCGCCATGTAAAGACACAGCTAAGAGATCGAGGATCGGGGGTTGGTTATACAAAGGGAAGGTATTAGCACCCTAAGTATCTGTAGTACTCTACAGGAACCTCTTGTTTAGTTTGTGTTATGTTATGTTTGTTTGCTAAGAAAATCTGCTAAGGGAAAAGGTAAAGACCTAAGAGTATGTACACTAAGTTTGCTCGCCAAGACGTCGCATCTTGTGCCTACGTATCTGACTAAAGAATCAGAGCAACCGTAGTTCACCTAACTAAGGGTGAATTTTGAGGAACCATTGACTATGGCCAAAGTTCCAAGGGGAGATGAGTGTGACCTCATTTTAGAGTTTAAGGAAACTCTCTATGTCTAAGTTATAGTGGGGAAAAGTGGATACTCAATGTGATGAGCCCACATAGAGTTTAGAAACTCTATCCTATTTCTAAGTTATGGTTCATGGCTCTTAGGAGGCCAAGAAAAAGAGAAAGGCTCTTAGGAGGCCTAGGGGGAAGATGGCTCTTAGGAGGCCAAGATGGTATGAGTTGTTTCTTGACTTATGAGTCAAACAGAAAGTCTTTCCTTTGGAAGGGTAGAATAACAGTTCTTATGGACAAAAGTTTGTAGGGATATTTACATGAGAATACAACAACAAACAATAAAGTATCAAAGCGAAACAAAGCTTATAATGCCATAAAAGGTTAGAAACACATATATTAAGCCTCACTTAAATCAAGATGAACAAGGTAACATGATGAAAGAATCAAGAGAAAATCAAGATATTCATAAAAAGACTGTAAAAGGTATTCTACTCCAAATATGAATAAACACCTCAAAAAAATTTTTTTCCTCCAACTTCTTTTTATATTCAAAAATAGACACATCAAGGAGTAATTTGCAAAAAGAATGGGTAAAAAATAATAAAAAATGATCAAGTTATAAGTTGTTGAAATTGAAGCATGGCCCATGAAAATATAAGATAACATGTAATAAAAAGAAATGGGAAGGGCTCCCCATAGGTATTGAACCCATGCCCTAACGCTTGCAGTCTAAAACCTTTACCAGACCAACCAATGCACATGTCTTGACATATAATGGCAACAATACAATATATGTAAAACAAGGATGATTTCAGGAAATAAAAGAAAAGGACTGGGGCGAGGGGGATTCGAACCCTAGTCCTCATGGAGGTGCGGGTATGCTCTTACCACTGGGGTGGCTCTTACCTCTGGTATTAAACACAACTCCATATCATTATAAACCTATGCGTGTGTAAAAAAAACTTAAGGAATCAAATCCTTGCCATAACAAGTCTATGGTCTTTGAGAGATCAGATCCTAGTTGCTGCACAAAAACTCCTTACCAAATATTCAAAAAACCGATCAAGTGGAATAACAAGCAACAAATTTTATTAACTCATTTTCAAAACCAAAGCCAAGGATATAACTTATCTTCTTCTTGGCTTGGCACAAGAACTGCCAATGAGTTCTTGGTGGCTTCACACTGAGAGCATAATGAAGGGAAAATGCATTCAAACAATGAGTTGACATAATAACATGTTATACACATTAAAATGGCAGTGCTCTCAATCTTGTTAGATCAAAGCAAAATTCAAACTTCAAGTTTTCAATTATCACTTTATGCCAAGGATGTTAACTCATATGTCAAGATATATAAACAGCAGGCAATTAGAAATCACAACAGAAAAATGAAGTTGAAATAGCACATGAATTAACCAAGACAAACACCCATAACCAACAAGAACTCTTGCAATCAACACATGAAGAACTTTTAAAACCTGTCAGATGGTATCAACACTGCTGCTATCTTAAACTCAAACTTTGCTCATGTTCACTAGTCAAAACAGATTTAGAAGTGGGTGCTAAAAAATTAACAACAATTCAGGTCATCTCAAAATAAATGGTAGCCAAAGGACTTAGAGCAAGCTGAGACAAAGACATGAACAATATCAGGACACATCTCCAACCTGTTTTGGGAGCAAATGCACATCTAGCAGGAACTATTATACCACTTATCAAACAAAATACACTAAATGAACAGCCTCAAAGTATGCAAACCTTAATAAGAACACCTTTGGACTATGGCAGCTTGATTATGACATGGAGAGCATACAAACTGATAACTATCAGTAGAGAGAGTGAGAAAAGAGAGAATTTGTCACACCAAACATGTCTTTTATTAAAACCTTCATGCTACCTCAATATTAGATGAGAAATTTAGGAACAAGGCACACATGCAAGCTCTAATCAGATTATCACAAGTTAAGGACAAATTGGTGTTAACAGTGAATACATGTTGAAATGGTTCAAGCTTGGTATGAATACACAACACATTATGGTCTTAATCTAATGCCTATGGTTTACAAGATACAAACAAATAACATTTTGTAAATATCAACATGGTACCAAACAGAACTTTCAACTGTCTCATAGGCATGGATAAGCAAGTTCAGAAATAACTCATATACAAGCATGGACATAAGGATCATGGCAGATGATAATACGGATGCAACCAGAGAAATTGGAAACAAGATTGGTCAAGCAAGTAGGCATATTACATGTTGTTACTTATGACAAGACCTGAAATAAAGATGGCAGTTCATACAAACTCTTAGAATCAAGGTTATGACATTGATATAAGCATGGTAGTGCAAGCATGATCATGACAGAACACCAAACTAAATGAGACATGGTAATCTTAACATACAAGTTTTGAAACTTAGCAAGATTCAGGCATAGGTCTTAAGAGATATCAAATGTTCAATAAGTTCAGACCAAGCATGTCATCAAAGCAAAATAATAACAAATCAAGTAATGACAGAGTTATGAGTAAGTGGCATGGCATCAGACAAAGATTTTAACAATTCCACACCTCAGTCTTATGTGCCTAGGGTCGCCTGACTTAGAAGCAACTAACATGGCATGACATGTATAGCAAGATATGAGAAAGCACATGAATACAACACTATGACAAAATGGATCCACAACAAACTTCATCCTTAGAGACAAACTCAACAAGCACCAATACATGGACAACCTGCTATTACAAAGCAGAATAATGTTACACACAAGCATACATTGAGGATGTATTTCATGTTTCTACCCTTCTGAACACCTACATAACTTGAGTACAAAGACAAACAGCTTATCAACAAACTTGCACACATAAATTGAACACATAGCAAGGCGACAGTTGGCACAACTTAAATACATATCAGAAAAATAGATCAAAAGCATAGCACACACATCCAACTTGAATATGTCAGGTAGCATGTCAATAACATCAATACACCATATATTCAGTGCAGACCAAACAAACAAAATACATATAGTTATCACATAGTAACATACAAAAAAAAGGCAAGCAGTTTTACAACAATTTCATAATCTACAAATACCTCAAGTTAGTGACAGTGGAGTAAGTCTTGACAAGGACCTCAACTGTCTTTGTTCAAACCATGACATCAAACCTTAACAAGGCAGTTACATGACCAATGACATTTGAGTTTTAGTAGTGTAACAAACAAGGGGATCTACAAGAGCTTAAGAAGTTGTCAATGAGCAGCATGAAGGGATTCAGTTGCCATTCAATATAACTCACTCATAATGCTAAAAACAGAAGGTAGGGTAGCTAACCAACTCAGTACATCAACCAAACAGCCATAACTGTCTTACCTCCATATAGCATGCCATGGACAAAAGTTTAACACAAACTTAAACACACTATTTTCACATTATGGATGGATGGAAGAATACTAACACACATTATATGAGCATTTATAACAAAGATGTGATGATGATAGTAATATATATGAACATAGATATGGAGTGTGAAGAAAGAAATTACCAAGTGGAATATGTCCACTGCACCCTCAACAATGAAGTATTCTCCCTCCTATGAACTGGTAGCAAGCTATCCAAGTGCTCTTCCCTCCTTCTTCACTTACAAAACTTAAACTCAGAGATATTTTAGGGTGTTTTTTTAAGATTGTTAGTGTCTAAAACAAGTGTGAACCAAGTCCTATTTATAGGAAAATGTTGAGGACTCAAGGTATGGTGAAAATAGCACAATGTACCAACTTTTCCCTCTTGATAAGTCTCTCTCGTGTGAGCTGTTTCTTTTGATGGACCAAAGTCTTCCAAGATCCCTGATTGTTGATATGGTTAGGTCTGAGTGTATGGTGTGATGGGATTGGACCAAGGCTCAAGGAGAGGAAAAAGAATAAACAATGTTTTGGTTCTTGAAAAGTTTCTCTCACTTCTTTCAAGTTGCACAAGAATGACATAAACCATATTATTTTAATGTGCCACTTGCAAGGAAACGTGGAACAGGTTCTAAACATCCTCATCTGGTCCATAAACAACAGAAAAATGGAGGTCTTGGTGATTAGAAGAGGTTTTGGGCCATTATACAAAAGTTGGATACTTGAAAATCAAGAAATGAACCCCTAACTTTGAAGCTTCGAAACTCCCAGTTCACTCAATGGTTTGAAGAGTTCTAGTACTTTTTGGAAAGTCCCAAATATCCTCTACAACTTTCATGTTCAAAGATTTTTTATTTGAGGCTTGGAACTATATGTAAAATCGGGTTAAAGTTGTGTGCAAATAAGGGTGAAAAAGCTAAAATTTCACTAAGTCCTTAAGGGTGATTTATCTGCCAAGTCTTGTAACTTAAAAACCATGCATTTTTTGAAAGAGGGAGCTCTAATATGTTTTGAAGATCATGGAAAGAGCTTCCATTTGAGCTTTGAGTCACTCAATTTGGATGTGTGGTTTGAAAGTTATGACTGTTTCAATTTTTGCCCAAGTAGTGAAATTTCCACATTTGAAAAGTTTCATGAACCAAACTGTGCTTCCTTTGCAAAAAACTTCTTAAAACTTGATCTCCCATGCCTTAGCTCATCAATGAGACATGTCATGATGGATTGAGGACTTGGATGCTTCATTTTGGATCAAAATCTCAAAGGCTAGAGCCTCAGTCAAAACCCTAATTTCACTGGTGAATGCACTTGAATGATCTCTGATGATCTTGCTTCTTCAATCACATCTGAGGCTCATAGATGGTCTCTAGGGATGTCTACCATCACATGGAGTCATGTCCCAGGGTTTGAGAACAACTCTTGATCAAAATTAAAGGCCATGATTAATTGGTCTTAACAAAACCCTAATTTGGAGGCAGGGTGAAACTGTGGCTCAAACTACTTATGATGAGAGCCAAATGATCTTGGATTCTTGTTGAATGAGACCTCTTGAATGTAGGTAAGCTCAAATGGTTGATGAACCAAGCAAATCTTGACTTATCAAGGCAAAAAAATTTAGTGATTCCTCAGGTTGAAACCCAATTCCACAGTTTGGTCTTGTGGTCTTTTGTTGACTTGATTTGATTGAGATCTTGAGATCTTGGTTCCAAACAACTGGTGAATCTTTGTGATGTTTGTATGGAGCCATAGAATGCCTTAGGAGGCTTTGAATCTCTCTGTGTAAACCCTAATTTCAAACATAAGAGAAATAGGATGCAAGATATAGGTTAGTTAAGCAATGCACATATGATTGATTTTGAATGTCTATGCGAGATGTTATGACATCTAAGAGGTAAAATTTGGGGTACAACAAACCGCCTTCGACAGTATCAAGGAATACCTGTTGAACCCACTGATTCTATCACCTCCAGTGGAAGGAAGACCACTAATCATCTACTTAACAGTCTTGGAAGACTCCATGGGTTGTGTACTTGGCCAACAAGACAAAACAAAAATAAAAGAATCTGCCCTTTACTATTTGAGCAAGAAATTCACCTACTGCGAGACTTGGTACACTATGCTTGAGAAAACTTGCTGCGCTCTGGCTTGGGCAGCCAAACGTCTTCGTCAGTATATGATTTGTCACACTACTTGGTTGATCTCCGAAATGGATCCGATCAAGTACGTCTTTGAAAAGCCTGCTCTCGCGGGAAGGATAGCCCCTTGGCAGATGTTGTTATCAGAATACGACATCGAGTACCATGCTCAGAAAGCCATCAAAGGAAGTGTTCTAGCCGATAATTTGGCTCATCAACCGATTGACGATCAGGAATCAGTCGGATTTGACTTCCTAGACGAAGATGTCATGTATTTGAAAATGAAAGACTGCGATGAACCGCTGCCCAGTGAAGGGCCAGAACCAGGTTCCCAATGGGGACTAATGTTTGACGGAGCTGTCAATCATTATGGAAACAGAATTGGGGCAATCATCATAACACCTCGGAGTACCCATATTCGTTTCACCACCCGACTGACATTCAAGTGTACAAACAACGAGGCCGAATACGAAGCTTGTATCATGGGTCTCGAATAAGCGATCCACTTAAGGATCAAGAACTTGGATGTATATGGCGACTCAGCCCTGGTTATCAATCAGATCAAAGGAGATTGGAACACATACCTGAAGATGGCTGGTTTATACCTGAGTGAATTGCACACTCAAAGATAACACAGAGTCACCACCGAACTTTATTTAGTCCCGGATGACACGAGGAAAGGAAATCCTCAGGACATCAAGGTGGAAAGGTATTTAAATATAGCAAACCGAAAATTTTACCCTTAGATGGAATGAAAATGCTAACGACAAACAACTGACACACAAATGCTGACATGCCATGAACTTCTAGCATGATGATATGATGCCATGATAGTGCAAAGATGTAGACAGACCAGACACCAGAGATAAAGAGCAAACCACCACAGGTGAGCATTGCCGGGGAAGGATGAAGGTTAGTATCCATGGAAAAACTCACTGGGGATATAGGCTAACCAACAAAAAAGACCCACTGGGGAGACTCTGAGGAAACATTGGGGATAGAAGAATAAAGCTGAGGGGAAACCCTACAGGTCCTCACAGGAGATAGGAGTCAGAAATGTATTCTCCACTGGGGATAGATCCAGGGAGATGGATGACAGGTCCGTATGTGACCGGACGACACTGGGGTAATCAAGACACATTCTTACTGGGCATGAAACCAGAAAGAAGACATGATCTCCACTGGGGATCAATTTGAAATAAAGGATAGACATTCTACAAAGATTCCCTTGGGATTTCTTATAATGAAGAGTTCAAACGGGATCTTCAAGAAAAGCCAGAAAAAAAAGAGATATACTTTGGGTACTAGTATGAGCTTGACTTTGAATGCCAATATGAGTTGGAATTTGAATGCCAATATGAGTTGGAATTTGAATGCCAATATGATTTGGACTTTGGGTTTAAGTTCACATTTGACCTGGGTGATGTTTTAGAAGGGAAAGATCCTCAGTGGTGGTAAAATCAAGAGATGGTCTCAACTGGGGAATATCCAGAGTAGTGGATCAACAAGTCCATGTATGACTGGCCGACGAAAAGCAACCTTATTGGAAGTAGAACCAAAAGATGGGCTCCAATAAAGGCATCTAGAATGGTTCATTATCAAGTCTAAACATGACTAAATGACATTCTAGAAATAAAGGATCCTCAATGAAGGTTGAACCGGAAAGACGGTCTTCACTGGGAAAAGACATCTAAAGTGATGGAACAACAAGTTCAAATATGACCGATTGGCACTTTAGAAGCAAAAGAACCTTATTAGAGATAAAACCAAAAGAAGGGCTCCAATAAAGGTATCTAGAATGATTGATCATCAAGTCTAAACGTGACTAGATGACATTCTAGAAATAAAGGATCCTCAATGAAGGTTGAACCGGAAAGACGGTCTTCACTGGGAAAAGACATCCAAAGTGATGGAACAACAGGTTCAGGTATGACCGATTGGCACTTTAGAAGTAAAAGAACCTTATTAGAGATAGAACCAAAAGATGGGCTCCAATAAAGGTATCTAGAATTATTGATCATCAAGTCTAAACATGACTAGATGACATTCTAGAAATAAAGGATCCTCAATGAAAGTTGAACCGGAAAGACGGTCTTCATTGGGAAAAGACATCCAAAGTGATGGAACAACAGGTTCAGGTATGACCGATTGGCACTTTAGAAGCAAAAGAACCTTATTAGAGATAGAACCAAAAGATGGGCTCCAATAAAGGCATCTAGAATAATTGATCATCAAGTCTAAACGTGACTAGATGACATTCTAGAAATAAAGGATCCTCAATGAAGGTTGAACCGGAAAGACGGTCTTCACTGGGAAAAGACATCCAAAGTGATGGAACAACAGGTTCAAGTATGACCGATTGGCACTTTAGAAGCAAAAGAACATTATTAGAGATAGAACCAAAAGATGGGCTCCAATAAAGGTATCTAGAATGGTTGATCATGAAGTCTAAACGTGACAAGATGACATTCTAGAAATAAAGGATCCTCAATGAAGGTTGAGCCGGAAAGATGGTCTTCACTGGGAAAAGACATCCAAAGTGATGGAACAACAGGTTCAAGTATGACCGATTGGCACTTTAGAAGCAAAAGTACCTTATTAGAGATAAAACCAAAATATGGGCTCCAATAAAGGTATCTAGAATGGTTGATCATCAAGTCTAAACGTGACTAGATGACATTATAGAAATAAAGGATCCTCAATGAAGGTTGAACCGGAAAGACGATCTTCACTGGGAAAAGACATCCAAAGGGATAGAACAACAGGTTCAAGTATGACCGATTGGCACTTTAGAAGCAAAAGAACCTTATTAGAGATAGAACCAAAAGATCAAGTCTAAACGTGACTAGATGACATTCTAGAAATAAAGGATCCTCAATGAAGGTTGAACCAGAAAGACGGTCTTCACTGGGAAAAGACATCCAAAGTGATAGAACAACAGGTTCAAGTATGACCGATTGGCACTTTAGAAGCAAAAGAACCTTATTAGAGATAGAACCAAAAGATGTGCTCCATTAAAGGCATCTAGAATGATTGATCATCAAGTCTAAACGTGACTAGATGACATTCTAGAAATAAAGGATCCTCAATGAAGGTTGAACTGGAAAGACAGTCTTCATTGGGAAAATACATTCAAAGTGATGGAACAACAAGTTCAAGTATGACCGATTGGCACTTTAGAAGCAAAAGAACCTTATTAGAGATAGAACCAAAAGAAGGGCTCCAATAAAGGTATATAGAATGATTGATCATCAAGTCTAAACGTGACTAGATGACTTTATAGAAATAAAGGATGGGCACTTTATGCCTAGGGCTGACAACTCTATTGGAGAGAAAAGACAAACCCAGTCACTTGGGGATATAACGCCAAAGTGAACAAAAGCAGGTAAACACCAGAAGAAGAGTAGCAGAATGCTGAGATGCTATGCATATGAGTGCTTATGCCATGCTTATGCTTATGCTGACAAAACAGATAAAAAAGTGAAACTGGAGATGAAATAAACATCTCGCCAAGGATACCCAACCAAACTCATCAGATTAGACCAATACTGGGGATGAATAAGCAGGATCAGCAGCTCTGCTTCAAAATTACAACTTTCTCTGATGAGAAGAGCACTCCGCTTGGTATAGCATCATGACTTCACTAGATTGCCATCATGAGCTTGATTTCTTCACTGGAGGGAAAAGATCCATTGGGAATTGTCAAGTTTAGCTGATGTAACAGCTTACTGGATAGCTAGCAAAAGATGTCACAAAAGCTGAGTAGTTATGCATAACTCATTTGCCCCAGAGTACACAGTCTGTTAGAAGAAAGTACCAAGAGGATTTTACAGAAGAATTGGCATACAAGGTGTCAATATATTAAACTTTTGGAGGGATTCACGAAATTCAGCATAACTGCCCCTGTTTAACTGCATTTACACAACAAGGTCCTTGAACCTGTTCTTCAGACTGGCTGATCCGTGAAAGAGATGCCTCGGACTGATGGGCCTTTTAGAGATTTACTGAATCTTGACCTGTCTGCCCCTGATTAACTTATTTGTGAGGGTAAGTCGTCAAAAGGATTTTACAAAAGAATTGGCATACCAGATGCTTCAATATCTTTAAACTTTTGAAAATAAATGAGCCTCGGTATAACTGCCCCTGATTAATTATATTCCCAATACAAAGGACTCAGATTGTGGTAGAAATAACCGGGGAACAAGTTTTCCCCTGTTGGTGGGTTACTGGAGTCCAAACTTGTCATAAGATGGCCTCAAGAAGACTTTCCCCAATACCCTAAACTTTTAAGAGTTTCTGCCCCTGATTTAGTAGCTCTTGGGATGGTGGATTGGCAAATCCTTCCGCGTGGTTGCCCCCTGACTAAGATTCCTTTATCAAGTCGAATTCCCTAGTTGGCTGCATTTGTTGGGAGTTCTTTGCTATTGAATTGTTTTGCAAACAAGTATTGTTCATTAAAAATCGGCAATTTTAATGTAAAATTTATGCAAGCTTTTGAAATCAAGTTTAATTGATGAAACACACACAGTGGAATGATTAAATCAAAAGCAAGGGTGGATCTAGTCATTATCAGAATGACAGATGAAGTGGTCAACACACGCAATTAGCAAAGATCATTAGGATTCAGGTTAATCAACCTTGCTATAGTATGCTTTTAAAACAACCTTACCTCAATTAGGTCTTTTAAGGGTAGTAATGTGGCCTGGTTCACGGTTTTATGAAACAAAGGATGAAGGCTCAAAGTTTATTTGTCCCCACCCCATCTTCGTGATGAACTCCAATCAGTTAACTCAAGATATACATTCAGGTTCCTCTAGGTTAGGAAATGAATTGATGATAGTTGACTATGATTCAGACACCTTTGTAGTCATTACTCCCGTGTAGAATTTGGTTATCCTTTATTGCTGAGGTTTTGAGACCTTCTTTTGTTTTCACTGAGGTTATGAGACCTCTTTTTGTCTTTGATCGAGGTTATGAGACCTCTTTTTCTTTGTCTTTATTTGTGTCTTGATTGAGGTTATGAGACCTCTTCTTTTCTTTGCTGAGGTTATGAGACCTCTTCTTTTTGGTTGAGGTTTTGAGACCTCTTTTTTTCTTGATTGTTGTACAAACCTTCTTGTATAAGGCGAAGTTTTGGGCTTCCCATCTTTCTTGGCTTTTGCCTTGAAAGGGACTCGGCTTATTATTCGATTAAGGATTTCTCGACGATCCTTCCTTATTTTATCGATTCGGGAATAACTTGTACAACACTTATTCACTTGATTGGAGAGAGTTGACTGGTGTCTTGCATGAAGCGCTTGCATTCGAGTGCATAACCAAGTTAAACTGAGAACTACCCTGCCTCAAGGTTGAGATTACGGGTTTTTTGTGTAAGGAAAGAAGAACTCTTACTTCTAGGCTCGAAAGGTTAACGAGGGATTATCTTCCTTATTTCTCCAGTATTTGGGAATTGAAACAATGCCTTACATCCTCGGTAAGGTTTAATCGAAAGCATACCACAGCAATTATGGATAATATTTTCATCATCCTCCCCAATCTCTGCTTAACAACAATTTGATAAGTGGAATGAAACAAGATAAAGATATATTTTTTGTTTTCATGAACATAAAGGTAAATGAGTGAAACGAATGGACTTAACCAAAAGATGCATAAACGTTTCATTAATCTTGCCAATTTGAAAGTACAACAAAGCTTATAAGCAAATACAAATTCAACATGCAAAGAAAATACAACAAAATTGCTGAAACATCCAAAAGATTGCCAGCTTTAGGGAATCAAATACAGAAAATCAAAGAGGAGCTCAATCACAGACCCCTAATCCATCTTCGTCTTGATACATCCTCCACAGCATTAAATATCCCATGAGCGGGCAAGGATTTTTCTTGATATTAGGCTGAGAGCCATCGAAAGACAAAATATTTGTCTCCACTAAATCCCTCACAATATGCTTCAAAGCAAAACAGCCTTCTAAATTATGGCCTGGTGCACCTTTATGGAATGCACAATGAGCATTGGGATTGTAAGAAGGTGAAAGCAGATCAGGAGGTGGGCCTGATGACCTTGTAGTTATTAATCCTTATTGAACCAAAAAAGGATACAATGTTGTATACGTCATAGGAATGGGAGGAATCGGAGGCCTACCACCCTGTCTTTTACCTGGAACGTTCTGACGAGAAGCTTGAGTCCATTGTGGATAGGCAGGAGCGTTGGGTGCTCGTTGATAGATTGGCGGTTGAGGAACCGGCTGATAAATAGGAGCTTGATTATTGAATGTTGGCGCGATGGTGGCCACATAAGGTTGCTGAACAGGATAGACAGGATGTTAAACATAGCACTGTTGTTGCTGCTGATTTTTCTTCTTTTTGTTTGTCATCACCGTACTGGTATCTCCTTCCTTTTTGAAGGATTTCTTGGCATTGTTGCGGTGAGAATTGGATACCAAGCTATTATGTTAACTTGAATCACATTTCTTTTTATTTCACCACCGATCTTTATTTTATCCAAAGGAAAGGTTTAAAGAACGAAAAAAACTAAGAGATCTAAGGTTCGGGGGTTGGTTACGTCTAGGGAAGGTATTAGCATCCTAAACATTCGTAGTACTCTACGGGAACCTCTTGTTATTATTTATGTTATCTATTGCTCGCTTGCTAAGGGTATGTGCTAAGGGAAAGACTTAGAGTCTAGGCTAAGTTGTGACATGGTAGTCAACAGGGAAAATCTTTCCTTTGGAATTGATTAGAGGGAAAGATGCTAAAAACAGAACTATTCGAACTAGCATTTAAATTAAAACTAAATAATCAATTAAGTTAACCATCTAATTGAAAACTAATGAAATATCTAATTAAAGGCTAAATAAATTAAATTTAATTAAAAGTTAAATGAACTAAATTTTAATTAAATTAAAATCTAGTTAAATTAAACGCTAAAATCTTAATTAAAAATTTAAAACTAATTCTACAAGAAAACTAATTAATTATTAAACCAAAGGAGATCCTAACTAACTTATAAAAAACAAACACATAGAAAAAAAAGAATGAGCACGGGCCAGGTGCAGATCAAGGCCCGGTTTGGTTATTGCAAACACGTCCAAGAAGAGTTGGGGTTTGATTGGGTTGTCCAAACCCAACCCAAATCTAACAACATAGGTGAGGAAAAGTAAAAGGGTATCCCCAGACTTATTTCTCTCTCATCTCACTACTCTCTGAACCTTTTCTCTCTCTCATTCAATCGCTCTCTCCCCTTTTTTGGTCACCTCCCTCTCTATCCAATCTCCCTCCTGCGAATTCTTCTCTCCATTTGACGTTTTCTCGTCATTCTCACTCGCTACTCTCTCTCGCCATTCCTCTCTCAAATTCCCTCAAAAAAACAAAACCAAATTGTTCACATCCTACAATGTAATCGACACACAAATTAAAGAGGGAAAGAAGCAATAACTTGAGCGATTTTGAATCCGGCGAAGTTGATGATGGCGCACAGAGGTGGTTGATGCACGATAACAGCTAATCCTGGTTGTCGAAGGCTTGTGCTCTGCAACGCGAAAAGGTGGATGGCGGCTTGCGCGATGGGTGGTGGAGGGATGTGTCACGGTCGCAGCTGGGAGGTAATCAACGGTAGGGAGAATTCATTTCTGGCAAGTTCTCGCGGTGGTCCGTCGATGGTGTTGGCGGAGTATGTGCGTCGCGTCGATTCACGAACAAGGATGTGATTGTGACTTCGTTGTCGCGATTTTATGGCTGCTCCGATGATGCGCACGGTTGCGGCGGAGTTGTAGAAAGCGATTTTGGACGCGGTTCTTAAGCGTTGGTCGCTCTCTGCGGTTGAGCTTAAAACTACAGGTCGATTCATTTTTTATCCTATTGTGAGCTGATAAAGGAAGGGAAATAGATGTCTCCAATTAACCCTGCTTTGCATACTGAGTTTAAACAGCGGTCTGTTAGGTTACGAATGCTATCAATGTGGGGGGCCTTTGTACTGGTTATTTGTATTTTCACCAATACTGTTTTCTTTCTAGACAGAAGGTTTCTGGCGGGGAACAAGGATTAGGATGTTAGGACTGATGTTTTTTGAATTACTGCTTTTGATTGATGGAGATATGGGATTTTGGGTTTTTGTTTAGTGTGCTCGCTAAGATCTTTTCTTTCGATCTTATGCCTACGTATTCCCATTTATCCAAAACAGGGAAATCAGAGCGTTCGTAGTTCCTCCTATTCTATGGGAGGAAATGATTGTTTTTGGTGTCTTGTTCAAAGCCCAAGACATGAAGCGAAAGGTGGTTTGTATCTTGTTCAAAGCCCAAGATGTGAAGCTAAAAGGGTTTGACTTTAGAGAGAATTTGTCATCTCTAAAGAGGGGTTTGTCTGTTACGACTGTTTTATAAAGGAGAATTACTTTAACTGGGATACGCGGATCCTAGCAATGCCATAATTTCCTTTATAGGGGGTTTTAACCTGAAGGGGAAGACTTTAACTCAGTGTAGAGCAATGCTATCTTTCCTTAGGAATTTCTCATGCTAAAAGAAGGACAGTGGCATGGATGTAGATGATCCAGAGGCTTGCCGCTTACAGCGATTAGATGAAGAGGAATGAGTTGTTGATGTTTGTGTACTGTGAACGAGGCACAACTTTGATGCTAAAAGGTTAATTGGATCAACCAATGATTTTCTTATACAAAGCCTAAGAGGAGGCTAATATGTGTCTCATACAAAGCCTGAGAGAGGGGCTAAAAGGTTTTGACTCAACGAGGGAATCTTTTGGTATCTCGTATAAAGCCCGAGATGGAGGCTATTTGACTGTTTGGCTCAATAAGAACCTTTTTGTATCTCGTACAAAGTCCGAGATGGAGGCTAAAGGGGTGATTGACTCAAGGAGGGAGTCTCTTATGTGTCTCGTACAAAGCCCGAGAGAGAGGCCGAACGTTGTTTGACTCCGCTGGGGAGGATCATTGTACAAAGCCCAAGAGAGAGGCTAACTTCACTGGAGAAGGATCATTATACAAAGCCTAAGAGGAGGCTATGGTGACTCTTTCAGTTAAGTGACAGGTCCAGCATACTAATTTTGAAAGAGAAAATCAGTTCTTATATGAGCAACACTGTACTCAAGGATTTGATTCAAGGATCCGGGTTATTCCTGTTCTTTAAGGAAGTGGGAAATCCAAAGGGTATTGAGACTGTCCGAGTCTGCAGGTTTCCTTCCTATTTAACGAAGGGGTCACTTGAGAATGTCTTTGAGACTCAAGGAGATTAGACTGTCCAAGTCTAGAGTTTCATTTTTTGTACTGTGTTTTGAGAAGCAGTAGTAGACTCTACGAAAGGACTGTTCTATGAAGATTACTAGGTTCTGTTCCTATACCTCTAGGAGGTCGTCGGGACAATTTGTACGAAGCCCAAGAGGAGGCTGGAAACTTTTAAGAAGCCGACGGGTCCTTGTACTAAGCCCAAGAGGAGGTTATCATTCCCGGAGGAAGAGATCATTATACGAAGCCTAAGAGGAGGCTGTGAATACTTCTAAGAAGCCGTAGGGTCCTTGTACTAAGCCCAAGAGGAGGCGGGGTTGCTTTTAGGAAGCCTGTGGGTCCTTGTACGATGCCCAAGAGGAGACCGATGCTTTTAAGAAGCCCGTGGGTCCCCAAACCCTGAGAAATTCAAGGCAATGCTATTCACCGAGAATATATCAAAGTCAGGAAAATTCGAGAATTTGGAAGAAACTCAAAGATGCCATTCACGGAGAATACATTCATCTCTGGGAGTAGATTTTCTTGACAATTCCTAATGAGGACAGCCGAAGAGAAGACTGTATCTGGTGATCCTATTGGGGATCTAGTTGTCTATTTCTATGAATAAACGAAACGGCGTCACCTAGTTCTAGACGTAGTTGCCGGGGAAACTCGAAATATCTATACTGTTATTACACAGTTGATATGAGTTTATGAAATAAGACTTACAGTGAAACAGCCCCACAATACAGTTATATGTATATGAAAGCGGTAAATGAAAGCAATAACCACTTACTCGGTTGTAGAGCTTCCATGCTGTTTGGTTAGTTGTTCAACAAAGAAAGATTGAAAACAACAGTATATTCAAAATCAAAGGAGAAAGTGCTTTGAAAAAGAAAGTTTTGGGGCTTACAGCTCAAGGAGAGGCCCAGGGTTTTATCAGTGAGCACACTGTTGAATTTGTACAGAGGGACTTATACAAGTGACTGAGGCCCAAAATGTTTTCTGTACAAAGGGATGGGTCTTACACTCTCTCAAGAGGCCCAAGTAAGTTTTAGGAAAAGAGTGGGGCTTATAACACGAGGGTAGGCCCAGATGATTTTTCCGTTTGAAATGGCGATCGCGCCGAGGTTTTCTTTTAACGCGGAGGGACTTATACAATAAGTGAGGCCCAAAAAGATTTTGGTTAAAAGGGGATTGGGTCTTACACTCTAATAGAGGCCCAAAATGTTTTGAATGGGTCTTATAGCTCAAGGAGAGGCCCATGGTTATTTTTCAAAAGGCGACGATCGCGCCGTTCATTTTTTACGGTATCGGGACTTATACAATACACTGAGGCCCAAAATGTTTTGGTCAAGAAAGGATTGGGTCTTACACTCTATTAGAGGCCCAAAAAGTTTTGAAAATGATTTATGAGGGTTGAATTAATCCAAAAACCCTAATTTGTTTTCAAAAATGTATTTAATTGAATAAAAATTCAATTAAAATGATCAAAATTGTTTAACCTGTGAAAAACAAATTGTGATTTTGGATTAATGCTTCAAAAATTAAGTATTGACCTACAAAATAATTAGAAAGCATTAAAAGTTGCAAAATCAATGTAGAAAAAATATTTAATATGTCAAAAACAATTAAAATATTAATTCTTTGCAAAAATATCAATTATATGAAATAAATAATATTTTTGGGATTTTTTGATAAAATAAAATATTTTAACATTTTTGTGAATTATTAAAAAAAGAATCAACTCAAAATCATTAAAACTCAGAGAGAAATTAATTTTTGAATCAATTAAATAAAATCACAAAATTCAAATATTTGAATTATTCAAAAATGGCGCCAAGAACACGCGCGTGTTCTGGGTTTGGCTGATTTGCATTTTCTCCTCAATCTCACTGAATACGTAATCATATCATGCAATCCACATATCATTATGCTCGTCTCAACCTCACGATCATGTCTATAACACTTAATTTCATTTAAATTAAACATAAAACATGAAATCACGAAGAAACCTCAAGAACCCTAATTTCTGCATGAAGGCTAGGATTTTTGATACACGATTCAAACAATGCAATTAATTAAGGGAAAACATTCAATGCATGATTATGAACATATGGCCAAATTATTGTGCGAGGAAATATGCATAGCTTGAGAGATGACCAAGTATATGCTTACCTCTAAGCCGTGACAGCAAGTGCAATGTGATTTTTGATTTGGAGGTGTTACAGATGAGTGGAGATGATCTGAACAGCTTCCCTACACCCTATGGAGTGTGTTTGAATGGTTGGACTTGATTGAAATTGTCTGGATCAATTTGTGGTACCTCAGTTGCAACTTGATTGAAAATTTGAGCAACCAGCTGGTGATTTTGTGAAATTGGTGTTTCAGAAGTGATTTAAGTGTTTGATCAGCTCACATATGATGTATATGAGGTGAGTGAGTGATTGGTTTGATTGGAATTGCTCTCAAACTCAAAACCCGATAGCTACCTTGCTAAGAAAGGCATTTTTGCCAAGAGAAAGAGATTTTGAGGAAAGCATCTGTTAGATGGCTTTGTGTACTCAAACTGATCACAATTGAGCTCTATTTATAGTAGAGCAAGTTTGTTTTGCAAGGAATAGTGAATGGCAGCTGGTAAGTAGGTTTGGCCAATGTTGGCAAATGAAAATCCAAGTCTCCTCTAGCCATTGACTAGAGGTTAGGGCACAGAGCTTTGGTTCCCTTGGTCTTAGATAAGTCTTGACTGATTTCATATGAGAATGGCTCAGTCCATGCCACCTTGATGCTTCCATTGAATGCTTCAATCCAAATTTGGAGTCTTGTCCCTATTTTGGCCATTCTAGGTTCAACATGCTATTTCTTGTTCCATGGACTTTGGAGGCTTGGCTCAGTGATTGTGCCCTTTAGATTCAATCCTCAGATGTGTCCAAGTGGATAGGAGCATTTGAATTTGGCTGATTTTGGCAAATCGAGCCAAAATGCAAAATCTGCCTTGCCTTTGACAGATTTCAGCAAGGCAACTTAACAATGTCATGTCTCATGGGGTAAGTTGAATTTGGCAATGTTCTTGGCCATTTTGGAAATCCCTTACATGATACAACAACTGTTTGAACAAGTTTGGTTTTGATCTCTTTCGATTCCAAGTGAAAAATCCCTCTACATTTGGCAAAAAGTGAAGCAAAATCTGACTTAGTGAAATTTTCACTAAGTGTTGGAACAAAGTGTGATTTCTTGATTTTGATCACTCCATAACTGAAAATCATTAATGAATTGGACTTAGGTCTAGTTGAAGTTTTTTTAGAGGGTAATGAGGGCTACAAATCCATCTTTGGATGAGAAAAAATGGCTATGTGGTTTAGGAGTTATGATCCTCCAAAGTTAGTGTATTAGTGGTACTTTTTCCATAACTTAGAAAAATTTCTAAGTTTTATGGTTACCCCTTTTACAAGTTATCCCACTTTCTTTGATTTTTCTTGATGAATGATGATTCAAATCATACATTAACATCATTTTAGGGTTAAAAATCCATTTTGGTGAAAAATCTCAAAAAGTCAAAGTTGACTTTTGTGCACAATTGACTTTTTATCAGATGAATTCCAAACTGTGCAATTCTTCAGGAAATCATGTCCTTGACCTAAATCAAACTTGATGGACATGTTCCATGGGTGTCATAGGGTATATTGGGGCATGTCCTAGGGCTTGGGAGCATTTCCTGGTCAAAATTCAAAGTTACAGTTGACTTTTTCCTTAAAACCCTAATTGTGGTGCAGATGAAAATGAGACTTGTTGCTCAAGCTTCTTGGATTAATCCATTGTTCCAAATGGATCAATATAGTTCATTAGAGACCCTCAAACCCTCTCTTGAGGTTTTGGCTCTTGATTTGTCCCAAAAGTCAACTTAGGGGTGAATTAGGTCAAGAAACCCTAATTCCTGATTTTTGATGTATGCATCCCTTGAGGTCAAATTGACTTGATGATTGGGTCCATGAGGTTCCACGGAGTACATTAGGCTGTGTTTTGGATCTTTGGCTTATGCCCAGATGAAACTTCCCATCTAGAGGCCCTGGTCGACCAAAATCCTAATTTGGTGATACTGGCGATCTTGAGACTTGATCCACCTAGAAGGGAGCAGCTTTGTGCTTAATCCTTGGAGTGAGAGTTCTCTTGATCCATTGTAGGTGTTTGGGAGGTTAGACAAGTTGAATATCATGTCATTCCTTGATTGATGCTTTGTCTAAGCACTCAGAGAGGGCTTGAAACCCTAATTTTGATTGTAGTGAATGCTCAACAACCCTTGAGGCATTTGGTGAGGCATGATGGTTCATCCATATTGTGATGATGATTTGCACAATGATGGGAAATCTTAGTGGTCAAAATTTGGGGTATGACAGATGCCCCTATTTAATCTTCTTGGACACGAAGGTGTGAATGACGAAGCTATTCGGGCATTCGGGGTGCAAGAGGATTAAATATCGGAATACCCGAAATTTTGATGGCGGTTATGAATGGTAGCTTATGCATTCATCTTCTTTTGCTAAGCAATGATGCTTATAAAAGGTAAACTTCCCCTCGATCCTGGTTTCCTACCAAGGAACTGGTCTAAGTTTCTGAAATAAACTTCCCCTCGATCCTGGTTTCCTACCAAGGAACTGGTCTTAGTTTCTAAAATAAACTTCCCCTCGATCCTGGTTTCCTACCAAGGAACTGGTCTTAGTTTCTGAAATAAACTTCCCCTCGATCCCGGTTTCCTACCGAGGAACTGGTCTTAGTTTCTGATTTAAACTTCCCCTCGATCCTGGTTTCCTACCGAGGAACTGGTCTTAGCTTCTTTTGTCAATAAACTTTACTGACAAGAGACGCTATGCGTAGCGGCTTTCCTTCAAACTTCTCGCCGAATTTTCCTGGGGAGATGCCATTTGATGGAAAAAGCTTTGACGTTAGACTTGCTGGGGAACCCAGTCGTCTGAGTTGTAGAGGTGCACAAACTTCTCTGTTGGAGACGCCATTTGTTTCTACTGGGGGAAAGCAAGTATCTTGAGAGGCTGTTTCCACTTGGGGATCTTACATCATACTTTTCTCGGGATCTCCCCAGAGAAATGCCATATGATGGGGTCCAATTTTGAGGTGCCGATGACCTTTTCATCAGCGGATTTCTGGAGAAATATTGATGCACTGCCGAACCCTTGCTTAAGAGGCTTTCTCTGGGGATTTTCTTTAATCCGGGAAAGCAAGGATATCATCTTCAATGGCGAAGAGTGACATCTGTTGAAGGTTCTCTGGCCTTTCAGAGGTTCACGTTATCAAAGTGGTCTGGTGCCGACTCTGATCTAGAGATAAACGGGAGAGAGATTGCTTAGATGATTCTCCTCCCAACGAGGAAAGGTCCGACAACTCGATTGAGAGGACTTTTATCACTAGGGGATAAGACCGACTAGAGTGATAGCGATACAATATGAAATGTAAATGCAAATCAATAATGCATGATGTATGTATGTATATGCTGACAAAACTGACGCGACACACAAACTAAAAGATGAACATGACTGGATACTCGGCCATCGCGGGGCGTATAGAGATATCTCTGGTTCAAGATAGTAATTCCACCTTGCTTAGGAGAGATAATCCATGCGGGGAATACCGTTGATCGGGCTTAGGGGATGAGAACTCGGCTGTGGCGTGTCAGACGAAACAAGGTCTCTGACACAGTTGAACCTTCATTCAGGCATACTGGGTTAGAAGGAATACTTTGATTCTGCACTTTGAGGCTCGAACACCTTTGGAGATGCAACTGATGCTCTTCTGATGTTCAACAGTCAAAAGAAATGCCATCTTTAATTTAAAAGCAGAAAAAGTTGTAACAAGTAAATTCATTTTTTGTTTTATTTCAAGAATCGTTAATCATGTTAACAACGTCGTTCTGTAAAGCTAAAACAAGCAAGAATTACAAACAAAAGTACAAGGGCTCAAATTTTATTGATAAGATGGAGATCAGCCAAAAGCGTGATTCCAAAGAGTATATACAAAGTTTGAAAATGGTAATTTACAGGGAAAAGGGCTACGTTGAAACATAACGACCACTATCCTTCTACCAACTTTGAATTCAGGGCATCCTGAGCTTCTGTCGAAGATGACCTTAACTGGAGTTTTCTTCCAATGATGTAACTGCTGCTGCTGAGGGAGTTGCCTCTGTTGAACATAGTTACTTGCCATTATCCCTAATTTTTGCCTGGATTGTACTATGATGTTTCCAATCCACCGGGATGATGATTTTTTTTTATTTTGTCTCTAACTTTTGCCTGGACCGCCCTTTCGGGTTTTCAATCCACCGAGACGTTTTTTTTTAGTTTAGGCGAAGTATTTCTTGACTACATCAACATTCGTGGGATAAGCAAATTCCTCTCCGTCCATAGTTGCAAGTCTCAAGGCGCCGCCTGAGAAAGCTTTCGTGACCACATAGGGGCCATCATAATTTGGAGTCCATTTACCCCAAGAATCAGTGAGAAATGATTGTATCTTCTTGAGCACGAGGTCTCCTTTCCTAAAGACACGAGGTCGGACCTTTTTGTCGAACGCCCTCTTCATTCTCTGTTGATACAATTGACCATGGCATAGTGCCATGATTCGTTTTTCTTCGATCAGGTTCAGTTCGTCATGTCGACTTTGACACCATTCAGCTTCGGTGAGCTTAGCTTCCATCAATACCCTGATTGACGGGATCTCTACTTCTATGGGGAGAACTGCCTCCATGCCATATACTAGAGAGAAAGGGGTTGCCCCTGTTGAAGTACGGACAGATGTGCGATAACCATGCAGAGTAAAGGGTAGCATTTCGCGCCAGTCTTTGTAGGTCACAACCATCTTTTGAACAATCTTCTTGATGTTCTTGTTAGCCGCTTCTACCGCCCCGTTCATCTTGGGTCGGTAGGGAGATGAGTTATGATGTTCGATCTTGAACTCTGCGCCCAACTCCTTCATCATCTTGTTGTTCAAGTTAGATCCATTGTCAGTAGTGATCTCGCTTGGAATACCATAACGGCAGATGATATTGTTTTTGATAAATCGGACCACCACTTGTCGGGTTACATTAGCGAATGACGCTGCTTCGACCCACTTGGTGAAGTAGTCAATGGCCACAAGGATTAACCGATGTCCGTTCGAAGCCTTGGGTTCAATCAAGCCAATCATGTCGATTCCCCATATGGAGAAAGGCCACGGGGAAGAAAGAACTTTGAGATATGATGGCGGTACAAGAATTTTGTCGGAGTATATCTGACACTTGTGACACCTTCTCATGTACTTGTAGCAGTCGGATTCCATTGTCAACCAATAATACCCTGCTCTTAAAATTTTTCTCGCCATTGTGTGTCCGTTGGCATGAGTGCCAAAGGATCCTTCATGAATTTCTTTCATAAGCATGTCTGCTTCTGGTCTGTCTAAGCATCAGAGCAAGATCATGTCAAAGTTTCTCTTATAGAGAGTGTCACCGCTCAGGAAGAAGTTTCCAGCCAATCTTCTGAGGGTTTTCCTATCTTTTCTGAGTGCCCCAGATGGGTACTCTTGTTTCTGAAGGAAGCATTTGATATCGTGATACCAAGGTTTGTCGTCTATGACTGCTTCAATCGTGAAGATGAAAGCGGGCCGTTCAAGGCGCATTATGTCGATCTTAGGTATGTCATTCCATTGACCTACACTAATCATGGAAGAGATAGTGGCTAATGCATCAGCCATGTGATTCTCATCACGAGGGATGTGATGAAACTCAACTCTGTTAAAGAAAGGTAACAACCTTCTTGCATAGTCTTTGTAAGGAATCAATCCTGATTGGTATGTGTTCCAATCTCCTTTTATCTGATTGATAACCAAGGCTGAATCGCCGTATACGTCCAAATTTTTTTGATCCTTAAATCAATTGCTTCTTCGAGACCCATGATACAAGCTTCGTATTCGGCCTCATTGTTCGTACATTTGAACGTAAGTCGAGCAGTGAAAGGAATGTGGGTACCCTGAGGGGTAACAATGATTGCCCCAATTCCGTTTCCATAATGATTAACTGCTCTGTCAAAGATAAGTCCCCATTGGGAACCTGGTTATGGCCCTTCACTGGGTAGCGGTTCATCGCAATCTTTCATTTTTAGATACATGACATCTTCGTCATGGTTCTGGCCCTCAACAAGCACCAATACATGCACAGCCTGCTATTACAAAGCAGAACAATGTTACACACAAGCATACATTGAGGATGTATTTCATGTTTCTACCCTTCTGAACACATACATAACTTGAGTACAAAGACAAACATCTTATCAACAAACTTGCACACATAAATTGAACACATAGTAAGGCGGCTGTTGGCACGACTTGAATACATATCAGACAAATAGATCAAAAGCATAGCACACACATCCAACTTGAATATGTCAGGTAGCATGTCAACAACATCAATACACCATATATTCAGTGCAGACTAAACAAACAAAATACACATAGTTATCACATAGTAACATACAAAAAAAAAGGCAAGCAGTTTTACAACAATTTCATAATCTACAAATACCTCAAGTTAGTGACAGTGGAGTAAGTCTTGACAAGGACCTCAACCGTCTTTGTTCAAACCATCACATCAAACCTTAACAAGGCAGTTACATGACCAATGACATTTGAGTTTTAGTAGTGTAACAAACAAGGGGATCTACATGAGCTTAACAAGCAGTCAATGAGCAGCATGAAGGGATTCAGTTGCCATTCAATATAACTCATTCATAATGCTAAAAACAGAAGGTAGGGTAGGCTAACCAACTCAGTACATCAACCAAAACAGCCATAACTGTCTTACCTCCATATAGAATGCCATGGACAAAAGTTTAACACAAACTTAAACACACTATTTTCACATTATGGATGGATGGAAGAATACTAACACACATTATACGAGCATTTATAACAAAGATATGATGATGATAGTAATATATATGAACATAGATATGGAGTGTGAAGAAAGAAATTACCAAGTGGAATATGTCCACTGCACCCTCAACAATGAAGTATTCTCCCTCCTTTGAACTGGTAGCAAGCTATCCAAGTGCTCTTCCCTCCTTCTTCACTTACAAAACTTAAGCTCAGAGATATTTTAGTGTGTAGCAAGTCCTATTTATAGGAAAATGTTGAGGACTCAAGGTATAGTGAAAATAGCACAATGTACCAACTTTGCCCTCTTGATAAGTCTCTCTCGTGTGAGTTGTTTCTTTTGCTGGACCAAAGTCTTCCAAGATCCCTGATTGTTGATATGGTTAGGTCTGAGTGTATGGTGTGATGGGATTGGACCAAGGCTCAAGGAGAGGAAAAAGAATAAACAATGTTTTGGTTCTTGAAAAGTTTCTCTCACTTCTTTCAAGTTGCACAAGAATGACATAAACCATATTATTTTAATGTGCCACTTGAAAGGAAACGTGGAACAGGTTCTAAACATCCTCATATGGTCCATAAACTACAGAAAAATGGAGGTCTTGGTGATTAGAAGAGGTTTTGCACCATTATACAAAAGTTGGTTACTTGAAAATCAAGAAATGAACCCCTAACTTTGAAGCTTCGAAACTCCCAGCTCACTCAATAGTTTGAGGAGTTCTAGTACTTTTTGGAAAGCCCCAAATGTCCTCTACAACTTTCATGTTCAAAGATTTTTTATTTGAGGCTTGGAACTATATATAAAATCGGGTTAAAGTTGTGTGCAAATAAGAGTGAAAAAGATGAAATTTCACGAAGTCCTTAAGGGTGATTTATCTTCCAAGTCTTGTGACTTAAAAACCATGCATGTTTTGAAAGAGGGTCCTTTAATATGTTTTGAAGATCATGGAAAGAGCTTCCATTTGAGCTTTGAGTCACTCAATTTGGATGTGTGGTTTGAAAGTTATGGCTGTTTCAATTTTTGCCCAAGTAGTGAAATTTCCACATTTGAAAAGTTTCATGAACCAAACTTTGCTTCCTTTGCAAGAAACTTCTTAAAACTTGATCTCCCATGCCTTAGCTCATCAATGAGACATGTCATGATGGATTGAGGACTTGGATGCTTCATTTTGGATCAAAATCTCAAAGGCTAGAGCCTCAGTCAAAACCCTAATTTCACTGGTGAATGTACTTGAATGATCTCTGATGATCTTGCTTCTTCAATCACATATAAGGCTCATAGATGGTCTCTAGGGATGTCTACCATCACATGGAGTCATGTCCCAGGGTTTGAGAACAACTCTTGATCAAAATCAAAGGCCATGATTAACTGGTCTTAACAAAACCCTAATTTGGAGGCAGGGTGAAACTGTGGCTCAAACTACTTATGATGAGAGCCAAATGATCTTGGATTCTTGTTGAATGAGACCTCTTGAACGTAGGTAAGCTCAAATGGTTGATGAACCAAGCAAATCTTGACTTATCAAGGCAAAACTTTTAAGTGATTCCTCAGGTTGAAACCCTAATTCCACAGTTTGGTCTTGTGGTCTTTTGTTGACTTGATTTGATTGAGATCTTGAGATCTTGGTTCCAAACAACTGGTGAATCATTGTGATGTTTGTATGGAGCCATAGAATGCCTTAGGAGGCTTTGAATCTCTCTGTGTAAACCCTAATTTCGAACATAAGAGAAATAGGATGCAAGATATGGGTTAGTTAAGCAATGCACATATGATTGATCCTGAATGTCTATGCAAGATGTTATGACATCTAAGAGGTAAAATTTCGGGTACAACAAACCGCCTTCGACAGTATCAAGGAATACCTATTGAACCCACCGATTTTATCACCTCCAGTGGAAGGAAGACCATTGATCATCTACTTACTAGTCTTGGAAGACTCCATAGGTTGTGTACTTGGCCAACAAGACGAAACAAAAAGAAAAGAATCTGCCATTTACTATTTAAGCAAGAAATTCACCGACTGCGAGACTCGGTACACTATGCTTGAGAAAACTTGCTGCGTTCTGACTTGGGCAGCCAAACGTCTTCGTCAGTATATGATTTGTCACACTACTTGGTTGATCTCCGAAATGGATCCGATCAAGTACGTCTTTGAAAAACCTGCTCTCACGGGAAGGATAGGCCGTTGGCAGATGTTGTTATCAGAATACGACATCGAGTACCACGCTCAGAAAGCCATCAAAGGAAGTGTTCTAGCTGATAATTTGGCTCATCAACCGATTGATGATCAGTAATCAGTCAGATTTGACTTCCCAGACGAAGATGTCATGTATTTGAAAATGAAAGACTACGATGAACCGCTACCCAGTGAAGGGCCAGAACCAGGTTCCCAATGGGGACTAATCTTTGACGGAGCTGTCAATCATTATGGAAACGGAATTGGGGCAATCAATATAATACCTTAGGGTACCCATATTCCTTTCACCGCCCGACTGATATTCAAGTGTACAAACAACGAGGTCGAATACGAAGCTTGTATCATGGGTCTCGAATAAGAGATCCACTTAAGGATCAAGAACTTGGATGTATATGGAGACTCGGCCCTGGTTATCAATCAGATCAAAGGATATTGGAACACATACCTGAAGATGGTTGGTTTATACATGAGTGAATCGCACACTCAAAGCTAACACAGAGTCGCCGCCGAACTTTATTTAGTCCCGAATGACAGGGAAAATATCGATAAAACCCAAGGAGAAGAGAAACGGGAACGGGGGTCGGTTATGCAAAAGGAAGGTACTAGCACCTAATGCATCTGTCGTACTCTACGGGAACCATTTCGCTTGCTTCTAGGCTTGGATGGGTTATCTATCTAAAGGCTTCTAGCTTAAAGAAAGAGGAGAGAGAAGAAAGGGGAAAAATAAAAGAAAGAAAGAAAGTGCTCGCGGAGGATTAGAGCCCTCGTGCCTACGTACACTCATAGTGAAATTAGGAAATCAGAGTGTCGTAGTTCATGGAACCAGGGGACAAAGAGGAAGGAAGAAAGGGAGAAGGAAGGAAGGGTGGAAGTGTGCTCGCCAAGATCATCGCGATCTCGTGCCTACGTATCGTACTTTCAAAAGAATGCAGAACCAGAGCTTCCGTAGTTCGTGGAACCAAGATGGAAAAGGAAAAGGAAAGGAAAGTGGTTTCAAAACCTAGAGGAAAAGAAAGAAGGAAATTCCACTGGGGATTCCAAAGAAATGGTGTCAAAACCAAGAAAGAAGAGATAGAGAAAGATCCGCTGGGGATGCAAAAGAGATGGTGTCATAACCAAGAAAGGAGTGCAAAGGAACAGATAGTAATTGTGCTGAGAGTAAAGTGCAATAGTGGTGTCGAAACCAAGAAAGCAAAAGGAATAAAGAGACTCCGCTGGGGAGTAAGATAACAAAGAAACCATGACTGAGAATCAGAAGGTAGCGACCCTACTGAGGAAACAAACAAAGGAATGGTGTTAAAACCAAGAGAAAAGAGGACTCGGTATGTTAACTGACTGGCAGTAGTTAACCGAAGGAAGGGATTAAGATTATGTGGGGAAAAGAAGTTTTAAAATATAAGAATTACGATCAACCAAAGAACGGGTGTAGGGTCGAGTGAAGGTCGTGACCCAAAGGACGGGTGTAGGACCGAGCAAAGGTCGTGACCCAAAGGACGGGTGTAGGATCGAGCAAAGGTCGTGACCCAAAGGACGGGTGTAGGACCGAGCAAAGGTCGTGACCCAAAAGGACGGGTGTAGGACCGAGCAAAGGTCGTGACCCAAAAGGACGGGTGTAGGACCGAGTAAAGGTCATGACCCAAAGGACGGGTGTAGGACTGAGCGAAGGTCGTGACCCAAAGGACGGGTATAGGACCGAGGAGAGAACTAGGGAAAGGTATTGAATAAGGGTAAGAGATTGACCCTCTGAAGATTGCTAATGATCGTGAACCAAGGGAATGGTGATAGATCAAAAGACTGATTGAAAGAGATAAGAGTGATCGAGGATCGACTCGACTGGGGAAGAAGATACGCTACCGCCTGGGGATAAAGGTGACTAAGCCAGGCACGGGGTCATTCGTCCCCTACCTGAAGTGGTCAGAATGAGAGTAGGTATTATCCCTTCTCATTCCTTCTCTAACACACAGGGTGTAGTGCAGAAGTTGAAACTGACAGCATAACAGCTCCAAGTTGTACAGTGCTCTAGTGTCGTGCATCGGTCGTCGTATGAATCTTCAACTCCGCGGGGGGGGGGGGGGGGGGGGGGAGGGGGGGGGAATGAAAAAGCTCTAAAGGAAGCCTAAAGAGAGGGAAAAGGAAGGATCAATTAATCGAAACACGGTTTCGATTAACTAATCAAAGGGAAATGCTATGCTAACAACTTTCCAAAGAGAATGGAAAATCATTAAAGCAAAAGGTGTAAATGATTGATTATGCATGATTAAATTTGCTCAATAAAGAACAAATATAATGTGATCAAAAATTGAAAGTGAAAAACAGTGCCATACAAATATTAGCATGTATCACACATCAAGTGTCAAGTGGTCAAAGATTGTGCAAGAATTAGCATGTTCAAACAAAAATCAAGAACACATATAATTGCGAGAATTGATAAATCAATCATTGAATTAATGTAAATATGCTTTAAACTGAGGTTAACAGCAATAAAAACATCCATAAATATCAAGTATGTCAATCTATGGAAGTTAGAGGAAGAAAGAATGTCAAACAAGCTTGAGAAAACTAAAAAATGGCCATTCTGTACAGTGGTAATCGGTTACTGCATATCTGCTAACTGGTTACTTGCATGAAAATCAGCATTTTTGGTGAAATTTAGTCTGAGTAACCGGTTAGCAGATATGCTGTAACCGGTTACCACTGAGACAGTGGCAAAAATAACAGCAAAAACAGCTTTTCAAAAGTGATTTTCAGCACATAATCACTTATACCAACCACCACATGCTAGGATATGAATTTGTGCACGAAAATTACATCATGTAAGAGTAATTAAACACAAATTACAAGCATTAATCATAAAGATCAAAGATCAAGCAAATGCATGGCAAAACAAACCGAAAAACAATCGCAATTACATCGTAAACGTGCGGAAACGATCGAAATAATGAGGAAAGTGAGATCCACCAACCTACAAGGCTGAGATGTGCCTTGGTAATTATTGCAAAGGATTATTGATGAAGATAATCAAAGAAAACCAGAGGAATCTTCAATCATAGCCGAATCGTATCGAAACCGAGCAAATTGCGACGAAGCTCTGAAATGCGAATTCGAACCGTAGAATCGTGAAGCAAACACTTGAGATGAATCCAAAAGTTAATAGAACTCCAGAAACTCAAGTATAATAGCAAGATGATGAAGATAATCAAATAAAACCAGAGGAATCTCCAATTATAGCCGAAACGTATCGAAAGCGAGTAAATTGCGACCAAAACTCCGAAATGAGAATTATCACTGAGGAAGCTTGAAGTGATCACTTTAGATGAATCGAAAAGCTACTGAAGCTCCACAAAATCCAATAGAATGGAATGATGATGAAGGTTAAGCTCGAAAAATAATCACTTTTGATGTAAAAGTGATTATCCTTTAATGTAAAAATTGAGCTTTGGTGAGGTTTTGGAAGAGAATTGTGATGAAGATGAAGAAGTAGTAGAAAAATTCAGAGAGAATGTGAGAGAATAGAGTGTGAAGAAATTGTGAAATTGTGTGAATGGTTGTGGAGACCTTGTGAAATGAGTGAAGCTTGGCTTATATAGAGTTTAGGTATGGAGTGTGAGAGCTTTGGACTTCGGTTTGGACTTAGCTTTGGGTTTGGGACTAGGCTAGGAGTTAGTTACACTTGACTCACCGAGTCAAGGTAGTTAACTCGGTTAGTTAGGATCAACTCGGTAACAATCCCAAGGTGAACTACAACATCCAAAGGTTGACATGCTTGGAAAACAAGGAACATGGTGCACTTAATTTGGAGTGAAGCATTAGAGTAAATGCACTTAGAATGTCTTGAATAGTCTTGAAATGTCTAGAGATGTCTAGAATATCCCACATGCTGCCAGAATATTGTAGAATCAATGACCAAAGAGAGTGCATGGCTGCTGGCCCAAAAATGCAGTAGAAATTGCAACTTTGTATAGAGTAATCGATTACTGCATATCTGCTAACCAGTTACTTGCTTGAAAATCTGCATTTCTGGTGAAAAATACACTGAGTAACCGGTTACAGCATATCTGCTAACCGGTTACTTTAGCCCATTTTACCCAAATTTGCTTGGAAATGATGCTAAAATGCCGGTTTCGATTTTCCACCTCTTGTTTTGATGAGTAAACATGGAAACCTTTATTTTAAGCTTGTTTTGGTGATGAAATAATCTTGAGAGGATGCTATTAATCGGGCTTGGAAAACCTGCAGATCCTGCAACAAAAAACACACAGAGAAAAGTGCGAATGCGTATGTCGACGATGCTAATGCACATGCTTATGCAAAAAAAGCGAAAGAGTGAGGTCAAATTTTGGGTTAATACAGCTGCCCCTATTAAATCCTCTTAGACCTGAATGTTCGAATTGCGCTAGCTTTTCGATGATTCGAGGTAAAAGGGGATTAAATAAAAGAGTATCTCGAAAATTTGGTCGACGGATGCGAAAGAAAAGCGCGAGTGTAGAGAGTTTGAAAAGAAGTTTGGCTGAATATCTACTGGAAGGATGAATCAGGCCAAAAGAAAGGGAGTATGCTTGATGCATATCCTATGCTACGTGCTGTTCTACATGATGCTTGGCATCATGCAATGCAATGATGCAAGTTAGGATGCAGTGTTGTATGTTTGCAGAGTCTGGACGTACCAGAGAAACTGGGAATGTTTGGGCCAGGCTTAAGATAAGGGAAAAACTTTGAAAAAGTTTGCCAGCCGCGTATTGGACTTGGAAAGAAAAGATGTGCAAAATGAAAACTAGACATTGAAAAATCTGGCCAGACGAGAACTGGGATTTGAAGAGAGAAGTCAGATGAGAACTGACTACCAGAGGAGAACTGGCTTTTGATTGGGATGCATGTTTGAACCTGTATGGCGCAATGCTCTATGTTGATGATTGAGGATGCAATGATATGCGATGATGATTACCAGATGCAGAATGTTGGTAAAAGAATGTCAAGAATGACTGGGCTTATGTCAAGGTTTCATGTTATGCTAGATGAATAATAAGTATGAGTGAAGCGACGTGACTAATGCATGAGAAAGTTCTATGCAACAGTTCTAATGCTTTTGTTGTGGGAGGTGAAAGAGTTGAGGTTAGGGTATAAGCCATAGAGACGTGATTCCCCGACACCGATTTCAGGATCAGCAGTTGTTGATGCCCCATTGCTCTTGCTTCAAAATAGGGAGAGAACTTGTACTTTGGTAGCCCGTCTTTGTCTCAGTCTGTTGGGTATCTGCATGAGTTGCCCCAGCCACAAGGTTAACTTGCCCCAGTGTATTGGAATAGTATGCCCTTGATTAACCGTCTCTTGGAGAGGTTGACTTCTTGTGCTCTTGAGGTGCTCTGCCTCGGTAGGAGCTCTGAAGTGATTTTTCCCATGTCTGATCGATCTTTGGAGGAATGCCCCTGACCCACTGATCTTTGAGAGATTTGCTGAATCTCGACGTGATTGGCTCAGATTGACTGAATATTGAGATGGCTAGGCCTTTTTGCTCAACGGAGTTTTCAGGCGTTTTGCCCCTTGAGATGATCACACTTTCCATTGTGGAAACTTCCTTGATGTCAAGTGCTTGTTCGCAAGTAAAAAGTGTTGGCTTTGAAAATGATGATGTTAATGCTATGCATATGTCAGTTTTGAAATCCAAGTATGTTCACTAAGATTATGACATATAGTGAATGGATCACCTATTAGAATGCCATGTCAGTATCGGTACAAATGATAAGCAAATCTTTAGAAGTCAGCTTTGACGTGATTTTACCGTAGTATGCTTTTGAAATAAACCCTGCTTCAATTAGGTCTTTTGAGGGTTGTAACGTGGCCTAGCTCACGGTTTAAGAAAGAAAGGATATAAGGCTCGAAAATTATTTTACCCCACCCATTCTCCTTGATGTTCTCCAGTCCTACGCTCAATTAGTTTGACACAAGCGTTCACCTTTCAAAAGGATTTTGAATGGTAGATACGATGGTAGAGGAACCGACGAGAGTTTTGGAGCGACAGTCACTCACCTTTTGTTTTTGTCACATGTGATCACACAAACATGTTCTTGTTGAGGACTTTTCTCTTTTGATTCTCTGTTTTGTTCTTTTTGTTTCCCCAAATTTTTGTGTAGACTAATTATTTTGAACTTGCAGTCTACCGGGATGCCCTAATTTTTGCCTAAGTCATTTGTTTTTTAGTTTTTAACTTAGCGGGCTTTTATTCTTTTGCTTTTTTTCCTTGTGATTTTGATTGTTTCTCTCGAACAAAATCGTGTGACATGTGTTTGATTTGTAGGGTGAGTTGTGACTGCCTCGCTCCTTCGATCGGTGAGGGATATCCATTGTGGATTCGTGATTTTTCTGACCTCTTGCGAGGGATATGATGTGGTTGATCCTCATATGGGGTACTTGTTTTGAAATTTGAACGCATGGTCAAACTAACTAAAGACTACCCTACCCCTGGTTAAGATTGAGGGTTTTATGTGTACAGAAAAAAACTCCTACTTCAAGGCCCAAAGGGGTTGACTAGGGATTATCTTCCTTATATCTCCGGTGTTTGGGAATGGAACCAATGCTTTACATCGTCAGCAAGGTTTTATTCAAAAGCATACAGACAGTAATCTCATGTCTTTTTGATTTCATCATTCTCCATTGATTTTTCTTGATCAAATGTGTGATATTGATAAAAAGTATGAGTGAACACGAATGAATTTATTCAAAACATGCATATTCATTTCATTATTATTATCATCTGAAAATAAGCAAGTTTTACAAGCGAACAATGCTTGACAAACAAAAAGATTACAAATGGAAAATATGGAATGACATGATGATTGCCGATGTTGAGGAAGTGCTCACAGGCTTATTCAAGGGATTCTTTTGTGATCTTGGCTCTTACACGGACAAGGGATTTCCGTTCACCCACAGATTCTCACCTTGAATGGTTAAGTGCTTCTTGTCAATCAACTGTTGGACCTTAGCTTTGAAAATGTTGCAATCCTTAGTCGAATTTCCAGCCGACCCAGCATGATATCCACACTGCACATTGGGTTTATAACGAGGTGGGAATGGTTTTGGTGGAGGCTTCGGAGCTTTGGGAACCACCAGCGAGTTCTGAACCAGATATGGGAGAAGTTGACTGTATGTCACAGGAATCAGATCTAGAGGAGCATTCCTTCGTTCCAGATTATTCCGGGGCTTGCGAGGGTTCTGGCACTCTCGCCCTTAGGCTTGCTGATTATGAGCCTGAGGAAGCCGTTGATAAGGTGGTTGTTGGTATTGGGCAGCAGCAATACGCGAGAATGAATAGTATGGCATAGGAGCCAGAGGTGCTTGAGGATGAACCTAACGAGTAGCGTATTGCAGGAACACTTGAGCAGGGCGTATCAGTCCAGGATTAACCATCTAATTAACAGTCTGACCAAATTGGATCCCATACAGTGTGTAGGGTGCCCCAGGATAAGCAAGTGGAGGTGCAACAGGAGAGGGTACCCCAGGATAGGCAAAAGGCATTCCAGAGGTAGCAGACTGAAAACCTTGGTAGGGGTATTGCCCAACAGTTTGAACAGCTGGAGAAATCTGCACATAAATAGGAGGACCTCTATTCTCAGCTTCGGTAGATGTTTCAGTAATCACATGTGCAAACTTCTGGCAAGGCTTCTCTGTAAAGCAAAGCAACTTCTGATCGAGGAGCTCTTGGACTTTGTCCTTAAAGACAATACAGACTTCAGTAGAATGCCCCACATATCCAGCATGGTATCCACGTGTGGAATTAAGATCATGCTTAGGATGATAAGGAAACTTGACCGGCTTGATTTCTTTAGGAACAATTACCCCAACATGCATCAAAATAGGCAGTAGATGCATGTAGGTCACAAGAATTGGATCATGACGAGGACGTCTCCTCCCTTGATTGTTGTTCCCTTTGCTGGTTTGCTTACGCTGTTGTTTTTGTTTGCCTTTGGAGGTCTTATGATTAGGCAAGAGGTGAACCGGTAGATTATTTGCATCAACATTCATGATCTTATCCATCTTTGGTCCTTTCTGGGCTTGCTCATCAATCACAACCTGATCTGAGGAGTTCATTGTCATGCTGTCCAGAAGTAGTTCTACAACCATGTCAACCTTACCTTCCTTGTGCATTGTATTCTCATACCCAACCTGTTCCATGATTCTTTGGTTTTTGGCGTCGGAGAATCGTTGTCTTTGGGCTGATGAAGGGAAGAAAGTGAGCTTTTTCTCTGGTTTGTATGCAATGCAAATGTATGTATGCACATGTTGTTTATGCAGGTGGAATGTAAATGAGACATGCAACACCCAATGATGCAAAGGTTAGATTATGCAAAAGTTCAACATACATATGATGATGCAATAACTCATGCTCAACAATGCGGTATATACAATGATGCCATAACTCTAGTTCAAAAATTCGGCATACATGATGATGCAATAATAGTATGCAATAACATTATGCAATAATGTAAGTTATGGACGCAACATCTTCTAGATGATCTGAATATACAACTCTGCGTAGGTGCGAAGATCTGACGTGCGTGAGAGAACAAAGGTATGAAGTGGCTTGGTTTCCTGCAAAAACCCATCCCCCTCACAGGTGTGATCTAGACACAACAAGGTGGTCCCTAGAAAGGTCGCCCAAACCATAGGACTCAAAATGAAAATCCCCCGCCGTAGTGAATTCTCACAGGGCGGAAGTATTCTCAAGCGAATCACGATCTGGGATGTGGTTCTCGTGATAACCCAACGCGCAAAACGCATGCCTCACGACTATCCACGTTCTAGCCTATGTGTATACTAATCCCGGTGTTAGGACTTTTCTCTCCAATAATATCTACCCATCTCAACAACAGCAGAAAACAGCAGATATCCAGAATATGCAGCATATAAATTTTCAAAGCAGTAAATGAATGCAGTAAATAAACATAAAGCTAAAGCATAAAGATAAAGCGGGTAAAGGGCAAAAGATAAACACCCAAGCAAGCAAAAGAACAAACAAAACTAGGCGAGACCCTAACCTGCGAGCGCAAGGACTCCCTAGCAGAATCGCCGGCTGAAGATGGGGAGTCCCACCTAGCCGGAGACAAGCAAAAGGAGGCGAAGCTCAGGAGCAAGAACTCCCCAGCAGAGTCGCCAGCTAAAGATAGCTGGTTTATACCTGAGTGAATCGCACACTCAAAGATAACACAGAGTCGCCACCGAAATTTATTTAGTTTTGAAGGACAGGGAAAATATTGATAAAACCCAAGGGGAAGAGAAACGGGAACGGGGGTCGGTTATGGGAAAGGAAGGTACTAGCACCTTACGCATCCGTCGTACTCGACGGGAACCATTTCGCTTTCTTCTAGGCTTGGATGGGTTATCTATCTAAAGGCTTCTAGCTAAAAGAAAGAGAAGAGAGAAGAAAGGAGAAAAATAAAAGAAACAAAGAAAGTGCTCGCGGAGGATTGGGGCTCTCGTGCCTACATACCCTCATTGTGCAATGAGGAAATCAGAGCATCATAGTTCATGGAACCAGGGGACAGAGAGGAAGGAAGAAAGGGAGAAGGAAGGAAGGGTGGAAGTGTGCTCGCCCAGATCATCGCGATCTCGTGCCTATGTATCATACATTCTAAAGAATGTAGAATCAGAGCTTCCGTAGTTCGTGGAACCAAGACGGAAAAGGAAAAGGAAAAGAAAGTGGTGTCAAAACCAAGAGCAAAAGAAAGAAGGAAATTCCACTAGGGATTCCAAAGAAATGGTGTCAAAACCATGAAAGAAGAGATAGAGAAAGATCCGCTGGGGATGCAAAAGAGATGGTGTCATAACCAAGAAAGGAGTGCAAAGGAACAGATAGTAGTTGTGCTGAGAGTAAAGTGCAATAGTGGTGTCGAAACCAAGAAATCAAAAGGAATAAAGAGACTCCACTGGGGATAAGATAACAAAGAAACCGTGACTGATAATCAGAAGGTAGCGACCCTACTAAGGAAACAAACAAAGGAATGGTGTAAAAACCAAGAGAAAAGAGGACTCGGTATGTTAACTGACTGGCAGTAGTTAACCGAAGGAAGGGATTAAGACTGTGTGGGGAAAAGAAGTTTTAACAGATAAGAATTATGATCAACCAAAGAACAGGTGTAGGACCGAGCGAAGGTCGTGACCAAAGGACGGGTGTAGGACCGAGCAAAGGTCGTGACCCAAAGGACGGGTGTAGGACCGAGCAAAGGTCGTGACCCAAAAGGACGGGTGTAGGACCGAGCAAAAGTCGTGACCCAAAAGGACGGGTGTAGGACCAAGAAAAGGTCGTGACCCAAAGGAAGGGTGTAGGACCGAGCGAAGGTCGTGACCCAAAGGAAGGGTGTAGGACCGAGCGAAGGTCGTGACCCAAAGGACGGGTGTAGGACCGAGCAATGGTCGTGACCCAAAGGACGGGTGTAGGACCGAGCAAAGGTCGTGACCCAAATGACGGGTGTAAGACCCAGCAAAGGTCGTGACCCAAAGGACGGGTGTAGGACCGAGCAAAGGTCGTGACCCAAAGGACGGGTGTAGGACTGAGCAAAGGTTGTGACCCAAAGGACGGGTGTTGGATCGAGCAAAGGTCGAGACCTAAAGGACGGGTGTAGGACCGAGCAAAGGTCGTGACCCAAAAGGACGGGTGTAGGACCGAGCAAAGGTCGTAACCCAAAGGACGGGTGTAGGACCGAGCAAAGGTCGTGACCCAAAGGACGGGTGTAGGACCGAGTAAAGGTCATGACCCAAAGGACGGGTGTAGGACCGAGCAAAGGTCGTGACTCAAAGGACGGGTGTAGGACCGAGCAAAGGTCGTGACCCAACGGACAGGTGTAGGACCGAGCAAAGGTCGTGACCCAAATGGACGGGTGTAGGACCGAGCAAAGGTCGTGACCCAAAAGGACGGGTGTAGGACCGAGCAAAGGTCGTGACCCAAAGGACGGGTGTAGGACCGAGCAAAGGTCGTGACCCAAAGGACGGGTGTAGGACCGAGCAAAGGTCGTGACCCAAAGGACGGGTGTAGGATCGAGCAAAGGTCGTGACCTAAAAGGACGGGTGTAGGACCGAGCAAAGGTCGTGACCCAAAAGACGGGTATAGGACCAAGCAAAGGTCGTAACCTAAAGAACGGGTGTAGGACCGAGCAAAGGTCGTGACCCAAAAGGACGGGTGTAGGACCGAGCAAAGGTCGTGACCCAAAAGACGGGTGTAGGACCGAGCAAAGGTCGTGATCCAAAGGACGGGTGTAGGACCGAGCAAAGATCGTGATCCAAAAGACGGGTGTAGGACCGAGCAAAGGTCGTGATCCAAAAGGACGGGTGTAGGACCGAGCGAAGGTCGTGACCCAAAGGACGGGTGTAGGACCGAGGAAAAGTCGTGACCCAAAGGACGGGTGTAGGACCGAGCAAAGGTCGTGACCCAAAGGACGGGTGTAGGACCGAGCAAAGGTCGTGACCCAAAGGACGGGTGTAGGACCGAGCAAAGGTCGTAACCAAAAGAACGGGTGTAGGACCGAGCAAAGGTCGTGACCCAAAAGGACGGGTGTAGGACCGAGCAAAGGTCGTGACCCAAAAGACGGGTGTAGGACCGAGCAAAGGTCGTGATCCAAAGGACGGGTGTAGGACCGGGCAAAGGTCGTGATCCAAAAGGACGGGTGTAAGACTGAGCGAAGGTCGTGACCCAAAGGACGGGTGTAGGACCGAGCGAAGGTCGTGACCCAAAGGACAATTGTAGGACCGAGCGAAGGTCATGACCCAAAGGACGGGTGTTAGACCATGCGAAGGTCGTGACCCAAAGGACAGGTGTAGGACCGAGCGAAGGTCATGACCCAAAGGATGGGTGTAGGACCGAGCGAAGGTCGTGACCCAAAGGACGGGTGTAGGACCGAGCAAAGGTCGTGACCCAAAAGGACGGGTGTAGGACCGAGCAAAGGTCGTGACCCAAAAGGACAGGTGTAGGACCGACCAAAGGTTGTGACACAAAGGACGGGTGTAGGACTGAGCAAAGGTCGTGACCCAAAGGACGGGTGTAGGACCGAGCAAAGGTCGTGACCCAAAGGACGGGTGTAGGACCGAGCAAAGGTCGTGACCCAAAGGACGGGTGTAGGACCGAGCAAAGGTCGTAACCAAAAGAACGGGTGTAGGACCGAGCAAAGGTCGTGACCCAAAAGGACGGGTGTAGGACCGAGCAAAGGTCGTGACCCAAAAGACGGGTGTAGGACCGAGCAAAGGTCGTGATCCAAAGGACGGGTGTAGGACCGGGCAAAGGTCGTGATCCAAAAGGACGGGTGTAAGACTGAGCGAAGGTCGTGACCCAAAGGACGGGTGTAGGACCGAGCGAAGGTCGTGACCCAAAGGACAATTGTAGGACCGAGCGAAGGTCATGACCCAAAGGACGGGTGTTAGACCATGCGAAGGTCGTGACCCAAAGGACAGGTGTAGGACCGAGCGAAGGTCATGACCCAAAGGATGGGTGTAGGACCGAGCGAAGGTCGTGACCCAAAGGACGGGTGTAGGACCGAGCAAAGGTCGTGACCCAAAAGGACGGGTGTAGGACCGAGCAAAGGTCGTGACCCAAAAGGACAGGTGTAGGACCGAACAAAGGTTGTGACACAAAGGACGGGTGTAGGACCGAGCAAAGGTCGTGACCCAAAGGATGGGCGTAGGACCGAGCAGAGGTCGTGACCCGAAGGACGGGCGTAGGAACGAGCAAGGGTCGTGACCCAAAGGATGGGTGTAGGACCGAGTAAAGGACGGGTGTAGGACTGAGCAAAGGTCGTGACCCAAAGGACTGGTGTAGGACCGAGCAAAGGTCGTGACCCAAAGGACGGGTGTAGGACCGAGCAAAGGTCGTGACCCAAAGGACGGGTGTAGGACCGAGCAAAGGTCGTGACGCAAAAGCACGGGTGTAGGACCGATCAAATGTCGTGACCCAAAGGACGGGTGTAGGACCGAGCAAAGGTCATGACCTAAAGGACGGGTATAGGACCGAGCGAAGGTCGTGACCCAAAGGACGGGTGTAGGACCGAGCGAAGGTCGTGACCCAAAGGAGGGGTGTAGGACCGAGCAAAGGTCGTGACCCAGAGGACGGATGTAGGACCGAGCAATGGTGGTGACCCAGAGGATGGGTGTAGGACCGAGCAAAGGTCGTGACCCAAAGGACGGGTGTAGGACCGAGCAAAGGTCGTGACCCAAAGGACGGGTGTAGGACCGAGCAAAGGTCGTGACCCAAAGGACGGGTGTAGGACCGAGCAAAGGTCGTGACCCAATGGACGGGTGTAGGATCGAGCAAAGGTCGTGACCCAAAGGAAGTTTGGTACACTGACTGAACAAGCAGTACCTGACCGAAGAAAGGGTATTCGAACCAAAGAAAGGTTACTTACCCACAGATACAAGTATTTGAACCAAGAGGAGGTTGCCAACAACTGGGGATTCGGTGTTTACAGACAGACTGTGATTAACTGAAAGGAGCGAGTGATTAACCAAGAAAAGGTGATTAACTTGAAAAGGGGTTCAGTATTCTAACAGGCGGACTGTGGTTAACTGAAGAAAAGGGTGATTAACCAAGAAAAGGTGATTAACCCAAGAAGAATTCAGTGTTTTAACAGACGGACTATTTTTAAATGAAGAGACGGGTGATTAACTAAGAAAAGGTGATTAACCCAAGAGGAATTCAGTGTTTTAACAGACGGACTATGTTTAACTGAAGAGACGGGTGATTAACCAAGAGAAGGTGATTAACGCAAGAGGAAATTTGTGTTTTAATAGATGAACTGTGTTTAACTGAGAAGGAGTGCAAATTGGTGTTTTAATTGACAAGCAATGGTTAACCAATCAAAGGGAGAAGAACCAAGAGAATGTTACGAACTCCGCAAGAGTTTCGGTGTTTAATAGGAAAACTGTGTTTAACCGAAGAAAGAGCGCGATAGAGCATTGGTTTTAACAGTATAACTGTGATCAACCAATGGAAGAATGAATACAATTCTCATGGGGAATCAGCAAAAGAAGTGACTAGCCATAAGAAAAGGTAATTGAAACCCTTTTGAAGAGAATAAGGGAAAGGTATTGAATAAGGGCAAGAGATTGACCCTCTGAAGATTGCTAATGATCGTGAACCAAGGGAATGGTGATAAATCAAAAGACTGATTGAAAGAGATAAGAGTGATCGAGGATCGGCTCGACAGGGGAAGAAGATACACTACCTCCTGGGGATAGAGCTGACTAAGCCAGGCACGGGGTCATTCGTCCCCTACCTGAAGTGGTCAGAATGAGAGTAGGAATTCTCCCTTCTCATTCCTTCTCTAACACACAGGGTGTAGTGCAGAAGTTGAATCTGACAGCATAACAGCTCCAAGTTGTACAGTGCTCCAGTGTCGTGCATCGGTCGTCGTATGAATCTTCAACTCCGCGGGGGAAAAGAGAGAAAAAGCTCTAAAGGAAGCCTAAAGATAGGGAAAAGCAAGGATCAATTAATCAAAACACGATTTCGATTAACTAAGCAAAGGGAAATGCTATGCTAACAACTTTCCAAAGAGAATGGAAAATCATTAAAGCAAAAGGTGTAAATTATTGATTATGCATGATTAAATTTGCTCAATAAAGAACAAATATAATGTGATCAAGAATTGAAAGTACAAAACAGTGCCATACAAATATTAGCATGTATCACACATCAAGTGTCAAGTGGTCAAAGATTGTGCAAGAATTAGCATGTTCAAACAAAAATCAAGAACACACATAATTGCAAGAATTGATAAATAAATCAGTGAATTAATGTAAATATGCTTTAAACTGAGGTTAACAGCAATAAAAACATCCATAAAAAATCAAGTATGTCAATCTATGGAAGTTAGAGGTAGAAAGAATGTCAAACAAGCTTGAGAAAACTCAAAAATGGACATTCTGTACAGTGGTAACCGGTTACTGCATATCTGCTAACCGGTTACTTGCTTGAAAATCAGCGTTTTTGGTGAAATTTACACTGAGTAACCGGTTAGCAGATATGCTGTAACCGGTTACCACTGAGACAGTGGCAAAAATAATAGCAAAAACAACTTTTCAAAAGTGATTTTCAGCACATAATCACTTATGCCAACCACCACATGCTATGATATGAATTTGTGCACGAAAATTAAATCATGTAAGAGCAATTAAACACAAATTATAAGCATTAATCATGAAGATCAAAGATCAAGCAAATGCATGGCAAAACAAACTGAAAAACAATCGCAATTACATCGTAAACGTGCGAAAACGATCGAAACAATGAGTAAAGTGAGATCCACCAACCTACAATGCTGAGATGTGCCTTGGTAATTCTTGCAAAGGATTCTTGATGAAGATAATCAAAGAAAACCAGAGGAATCTTCAATCGTAGCCGAATCGTATCGAAACCGAGCAAATTGCGACGAAGCTCCGAAATGCGAATTCGAACCGTAGAATCGTGAAGCAAACACTTGAGATGAATCCAAAAGTTAATAGAACTCCAGAAACTCAAGTATAATATCAAGATGATGAAGATAATCAAAGAAAACCAGAGGACTATCCAATTATAGCCGAAACGTATCGAAACCGAGCAAATTGCGACGAAAACTCCGAAATGAGAACTATCACCGAGGAAGCTTGAAGTGATCACTTGAGATGAATCCAAAAGCTACTGAAGCTCCACAAAATCCAGTAGAATGGAATGATGATGAAGTTTAAGCTCGAAAAATAATCACTTTTGATGTAAAAGTGATAATCCTTTAATGTAGAAATTGAGCTTTAGTGAGGTTTTAGAAGAGAATTGTGATGAAGATGAAGAAGTAGTAGAAAAATTCAGAGAGAATCTGAGAGAATAGAGTGTGAAGAAAGTGTGAAATTGTGTGAATGGTTGTGGAGACCTTGTGAAATGAGTGAAGCTTGGCTTATATAGAGTTTAGGTATGGAGTGTGAGAGCTTTGGACTTTCGTTTGGACTTAGCTTTGGGTTTGGGACTAGGCTAGGAGTTAGTTACACTTGACTCACCGAGTCAAGGTAGTTAAATTGGTTAGTTAGGATCAACTCGGTAATAATCCCAAGGTGAACTCCAACATCCAAAGGTTGGCATGCTTGGAAAACAAGGAACATGATGCACTTAATTTGGAGTTAAGCATTAGAGTAAATGCACTTAGAATGTCTTGAATAATCTTGAAATGTCTAGAGATGTCTAGAATATTCCACATGCTGCTAGAATATTGTAGAATCAATGACCAAAGAGAGTGCATGGCTGCTGCCCCAAAAATGCAGCAGAAATTGCAACTTTGTACAGAGTAACCGGTAACTGCATATCTGCTAACCGGTTACTTGCTTGAAAATCTGCATTTCTGGTGAAAAATACACTGAGTAACCGGTTACAGCATATCTGCTAACCGATTACTTCAGCCCATTTTACCCAAATTTGCTTGGAAATGATGCTAAAATGCCGGTTTCGATTTTCCATCTCTTGTTTTGATGAGTAAACATGGAAACCTTTATTTTGAGCTTGTTTTGGTGATGAAATAATCTTGAGAGGATGCGATTAATGAGACTTGGAAAACCTGCAGATCCTGCAACAAGAAACACACAGCGAAAAGTGCGAATGCGTATATCGACGATCCTAATGCACATGCTTATGCAAAAAAGCGAAAGAGGGAGGTCAAATTTTGGGTTACAACAATACCAATCAGGATTGATTCCTTACAAAGACTACGCGTGAAGGTTGTTACCATTCTTCAACAGAATCGATTTTCATCACATCCCTCATTAGGAAAATCACATGGCTGATGCATTACCACTCTCTCCTCCATGATTAGTGTAGGTCAGTGGAATGACGTACCTAAGATTGACATAATGCGCCTTGAACGGCCTGCCTACATCTTCACGATTAAAGCAGTCATAGAAGACAAACCTTGGTATCATGATATCAAATGCTTCCTTCAGAAACAAGAGTACCCACCTGGGGCATCCAGAAAAGACAAGAAGACTCTCAGAAGATTGGCAGGCAGCTTCTTTCTGAACGGCGATACACTCTATAAGAGAAACTTTGACATGGTCTTGCTTCGATGTGTAGACAGACCAGAAGCAAACATACTGATAAAAGAAATTCACGAAGGATCCTTTGGCACTCATGCCAACGGACACACAATGGCGAGAAAAATTCTAAGAGCAGGGTACTATTGGTTGACCATGGAATCCGATTGCTACAAGTACATGAGGAGATGTCACAAGTGTCAGATATACTAAGACAAAATCCATGTGTTGCCAACGCATCTCAAAGTTCTCTCTTCCCCGTGGCCTTTTTCCATATGGGGAATCGACATGAATGGCATGATTGAACCCAAGGCTTCGAACGAACATCAGTTTATCCTGGTAGCCATTGACTACTTCACCAAGTGGGTCGAAGCAGCATCATACGCTAATGTAACCCGACAAGTGGTTGTCCAATTTATCAAGAATAATCTCATCTGTCGTTATGGTGTTCCAAGCCAGATCATTACCAATAATGTATCTAACTTGAACAACAAAATGATGAAAGAGTTGTGCACCGAGTTCAAGATCGAACACCATAACTCATCTCCCTACCGACCTAAGATGAACAGAGCGGTAGAAGCAGCTAACAATAACATCAAGAAGATTGATCAGAAGATGGTTGTAACCTATAAAGACTGGCACGAGATGCTACCCTTTGCTCTTCACGGTTATCGCACATCTGTCTGCACTTCAACAGGGGAAACCCCTTTCTCTATAGTATATGGCATGGAGGCAGTGCTTCCCATAGAAGTAGAGATCCCATCAATCCAGGTATTGATGGAAGCTAAGCTAACAGAGGCTGAATGGTGTCAAAGTCGGCACGGCGAACTGAATCTGATCGAAGAAAAACGAATAACGGCTCTATGCCACGGTTAGTTGTATCAGCAAAGAATGAAGAAGGCATTTGACAAAAAGGTCCGACCTCGCATCCTCAGGAAAAGAGATCTTGTGCTCAAGAAGATACAATCATTTCTCACTGATTCCCGGGGCAAATGGGCTCCAAATTATGATGGCCCCTATGTGGTCAAGAAAGCTTTCTCAGGCGGCGCCTTGAGACTCGCAACCATGGATGGAGAGGAATTTGCCTGCCCCACAAATATTGACGTAGTCAAGAAATACTTTGCCTAAATAAATAATTAAAAAAATGTCTCGGTGGATTGAAAACCCGAAAGGGCGGTCCAGGCAAAAATTAGAGACATAATCGAAAATTATCCCGATGGATTGGAAATCTCAAAGTACAATATAGGCAAAAGTTAGGGATTCATGGAGTGTAACTACGTCCAACAAAGGGGCAAATCCCCCAGCAGCAGTCATGCCATCCATCAGGAAAACTCCGGTCAAGGTCATCTTCGACGGAAGCTCAGGATGTCCAGAATTCAAAGTTGGTAGAAGGATAGTGGTCGTTATGTTTCAACATATCCCTTTTCCCTTAAATTACCATTTTCTAATTTTGTAAATACTCTATGGGATCACGCTGTAGCGAGTGATTTTTGTCGGTGACGCGACCACCTTATCGCTGGTTTTTGGGTTTCTCCCTACAATAAGGAGGGGGTGTTACTTTCTGATTTCTTATTTATCCCGTGAAGCTGGAAGGGAAAGGGAAGCTATCTAAAACTAACCTTGCATGCAATTGTTTAACTGAACAAACGCTTTTAAAGAGATTGGGGGGTCCAGGGCCAGGTTATACAATGGGGAGTTGTCAATTACCCATCCTATATGTGGTTATCCACAGGACGTTAGCTTTAGGTTTCGCTTTATACTTGGTGGTGTTTATCCGTTAATGGGTTGGGAAAGTTTCTTGGGAAGTATGAGAGAGAGAGAGAGAGTGAGTTTTTATTGATGTTCGGGTGTTTTTGGTAAGGTACTGGACCTAAGTTTTGATTGGTATGAAGGTACTGGACCTAGAGTTTTTTATTAGTATAATCGCTAAGATTTCGCAATCTTATGCCTACGTATTCCCGTTTAAATGAAACAGGGAAATCAGAGCAATCGTAGTTCCTCCTATTCTATGGGAGGAAAGAGATGTTTTGGTGTCTTGTTCAAAGCTCAAGATTGAAGCTAAATGAGTATTTATGTCTTGTTCAAAGCCCAAGATTGAAGCTAAAAGGTTTGACTGAGAGAGAACTTGTCATCTCTAAAGAGGGATTGGACTTCCTCTGAGGGGATTGTTGATTTTTGCGTGCCTTGATCAAAGCCCAAGGTTGAAGCTAAGAGGTTGATTGACTCCCCTAGGGAAGTCTTTATACAAAGCCTAAGAGGAAACTGAATGAGATTTGGCTCTTTGGGGATGTCATTATACAAAGCCTAAGAGGAGGCTAAAAGTTTGACTTTTCCGGGGAAAATGTGTTATCTGTCTTGTACAAGGCCCAAGATTGAGGCTTAAAAAAGGGATTTTGACTCCGCCGGCGAGGTTTTTATGTGTCTTGTACAAAGCCCAAGATTGAGGCCGAAATGGGAAATTTAACTGACTGGGATGAGGGTATTTTTATGTGTCTTGTACAAAGCCCGAGATTGAGGCTGAACTGAGCTTGACTCTGCGGGAGAGTATTTATCTGTCTTGTACAAAGCCCAAGATTGAGGCTGAAAAGATTTTGACTCAGCTTAGGAAATTATTTCTTGAAGCCTAAAGAAGGCTAGGAGGAATTGACTCCGATGGGAAAGATATTTGTCCTAAGCTTAAGATAAGGTTATGAAGATTTATGTCTTGTACAAAGCCCAAAATTGAGGCTAAAAGGGTTCGACTCAACAAAAGAGTGCTTTTATATGTCCTGTATGAAGCCCGGGATTGTGGCTGAACAAGCTGGAGAAATCATTATACAAAGCCTAAGAGGAGGCTGGCTTCTGCTAGGGGAAATCCTTTGTACCTAGCCTAAGAGGAGGTCGGAAAAGATTGACTCAACAAGAGACTGTTTTTATCTGTCTTGTACAAAGCCCAAGATTGAGGCTAAAAAGGGTGACTCAACAAGAGAGTCCTGAAAGGTGATTGACCCAATAAAAGAGTCTTAAAAGTGATTGACTCAACAAGAGAGTCTGAAAAGTGATTGACTCAACAAGAGAGTCTGAAAAGGTTAGCTCCGCTGGGGAGAATCATTTGTACAAAGCCTAAGAGGAGGCTGGCTATCCTGAGGGAAGATCATTATACAAAGCCTAAGAGGAGGCTAACTTCTGCTGGGAATTATCGAGATCCCAAGGCAGGTCCAAATAGGGAATCAACTCCTGCCGAGGGCTCCAGAAAAGTTGAGGTATTAGATACCTTGAGGTTCTGATTTGGGATAGTGTTATACCGATGATAAACTGACCGTGGCTTGGGGGTTTTTAGGAGGGAGACTAGGTTTTCGAACCCATGTGTTTTAACCCTGTTGGAGATTGATCCAGAATGATCAGGATTTCTCCTATGTTTGTAGGGAACTTGAGAATGTCTTTGAGACCCAAGAGGAGATTTAAACTATCCAAGTCTACTGGTGTGGAAGAGTTTTATCTTTTGTATGATGCCTAAGAGGAGGCAGGTGTTTTAAGGGATGAGAATCAACCCTAAATTGGTCTGAGATTTGACACTGGAAAGACCGCTCTAGCAAAGGATGACTAAGTTCTGTCTTATTTCTTTAGGAGGTCTTTAGGGTCCTTGTATTAAGCCCAAGAGAAGGCATGAGAACTTCTAAGAGGTCGGAGGATCCTTGTACAAAGCCCAAGAGGAGGCGGTGATGCTTTTAGGAAGCCTTTGGGTCCAAACTTAAGAAGAGTTCAAGAAAATTTTCACCGAGAATAATCTTTTCTTTAAAGAATAGTTCTATGGTTTGAAGAAATTCAAGAGAAGTTTCACCGGGAATTAATCCTCTCTGGGGAAACTGAATTTCTTTGACAAATTCTAATAGTGACAGTCTGAGAAAATGTTCACCGAGAATACTGCCTTTCTCTTTGTTCCATATTATTTAAGCCCAAGAGAAGGCAAGACTGTATCTGGAAATCTTATGGTGATCTAGTTTTAAAGAGTGACCAACGGGCTTTACCTAGTTCTAGACCTAGTTGTCGGGGAAAACTCTAAATAGATATACTAGTATATATACAGTTGATATATGACAAGTATGTAAAAGGATATGAAAGAAGGACTTACAGTGCACAGCTTCCCACAATACAGTTATATATATATATATGAAAGCGAGTAAATGAAAGCTGTTAAAACTTACAGGTGATCAAGCTTCCATGCTGTATTGTTAGTTGTTCAAAGAAATTAAAGAAAGTTTTGATAACAACATATATTTGAACTTAAATCAAAAGGTAAGTTGTTTTTGGAAATATTGTTGGGGCTTATACTCAAGGAGAGGCCCAAGGTTTAACAGTGATCGCACCGTTGTTTTGAAGATCGTATCGGGACTTATACAACGAATGAGGCCCAAAAAGGTTTATTTACAAAAGGGTTGGGTCTTACAACTCAAGGAGAGGCCCAAAGGTGTTTTGAAAAAAGAGAGATGAGACTTACAACACGAGGGGAGGCCCAAAGGATTTCTATTTAAACATGGCGATCGCGCCGAGATTTTTTATCGTGTCGGGACTTATACAATATCTGAGGCCCAAAAATGGTTTATGTATAACAAGGGTTGGGTCTTACACTCTATTAGGGGCCCAAAGTGTTTTAAAAGGTTTGATAAAGATCAAGAACCAAAGAAACCCTAATTTCATTTTCTTTTAAAAGTAAACCTTTTAATAAAATGAATAAAAATGACAAAAATACCAAATAAGTCTAAATAAACTAGTTGTGATTTTTTATTAAGGTTTTAAAAGTGAGGTTTTAATCACAAGATGATTTAGGACTCATTTGATTTTGATTTTCAAGATGAATATTCATTTTTGAAATGTTTAAAAATAATAAAAATGAATTTATTTACAAAAAATATCAACTATATTAAATAAATAAAATAAATTTGATTTTTTTGTAAAATAAAATATTTTAACATTTTTGTGATTTTTCGCAAAAAGAGCCAATAAAAAATAATTAAAATTGAGAGAGAAATTAATTTTCCAAATCATATAAAATTATATGACAAATAGTAAAAAAAAATAGAAAAAGTGGTAAAAAAAAGGGTCTGGGGTGAGGGGGATTCGAACCCCAGACCTCCAAGTTACAGTGTGTGCCTTCTACCACTGGGGTGGTGATACATTCGTGTATCAAAACCACCCCATAAATACATAATGGATGCCTTGTTTTAGGCCTGGGCAAGGCAAGGCAAGGCCAGTTTTTGGGCCATTTACGTGAAGCCTCTAACTTTCTCATTTCTCCATGGATTGGGACAAAATTTATATGCATCTGGCCTAAAATTTCCCAAGGAATCCAATGGTGGCCATGGTTTTTTCATATGAGGTCCCTATTTTAAAACCCGATAGTGGTTTTGAAATAGGCCTATATTTGCATTTTCTATGCTACCTCACGGTACAGGCAATAATTACATGATGAATTGGTTCAAACACAACATATACAACGTATGGGATGTTTATGATCAGTGGACTTCAAAGCAATGCATAATTCAAAGAGTTCAAGTTGTGATGCTTACCTCTTTGGGAGCTTTTTGTGCTATCTGCCAAGTTTCTTGTGCCAGAAGTAATTTGATGCTTTGGACACTCTCAATTGATCCCTTAGAAGCTTTTAGAATGACCACTACCAGCTGGAATCTTCAGGAACAAGTTTGAGTTCTTTCTTGCAAAAGGGGCAAAAGTTACCAATATGGTAACTCTCTCAAATGGTGTTCCAGATGTGGGGAACCACTTGGGACAGTTCAAGGATGATATTTGGAGTGTGTTTGATGTTTTATCTGGTTTTGAAAGTGACTGAATCATGACATGGCTTGAAAAATGCAAAAAAGTCCAATTTTGAGGTTTTGGAAGTGGACTTTGAGATTTTGGTGTTACAGGTCACATGTTAGTGTTTGGACAACTTAGATACAACATATTAGAGGTGTTTGGATCATGAGCTGTGATGGAATTGCTCTCTAACTCAAAAACTCAGAGATACCTTGCAAAAGAAGGCATTTTGGCCTAAAGAGAGGGATTTTGAGGAAAGCATCAGTTTGGGTGCTTCAGTGTACTCAAACTGATCACAATTGATGTCTATTTATAGTGTGTCAAGCTTGTTTTGGCATCAATAGTGAATGGAGGCTGCAGCAGGCCTTTTGGCCAATGTTAAGCAAAAGGAATCTCAAGTCTCCTCTAGCCATTGACTTGAGATTAGAGCACAGGCTTTGTAGCTTTGGTTCAGGGATAAGATTGGACTGAATTCAGTTGGAATAAGCTCAGTTCATGCCACCTTGATGCATTCATTAAAGGCTTGGAAACAAAATTGGAGTCTTGGCACTTTTTAGCCCTTTTAGGTTTGGCATGGCTACTTGTAGATTCTTGGACTTTGAAGGCTTGAAGATCAGATCATTCCCTTCTTGTTTTATCCTCAGATGTGTCCAAATGGATGACAAGGCTTAGATTTATCAGATTTGGACAAATTGAGCAAAATGCAAAAATTCTGCCTTGTAAAAACCAGTTCATGATGCCATGTTTCAAGGGTTGTATCTCCTTGCTCAAATGGAATTTGGAGATGATCAGGTACTTGTTGGAAAGCCCTTATGGCATACTTTAACTTTGATGCTCATCCCTAGACCTGGTTTGACTTGGATCAAGGTGAAAAATGTCCCTACATTTTGGAAAAAGTAAGGCAGATTCTGACTTAGTGAAAATTTCACCAAGTGTTGGAAAAATGTCATTTTCATGTTTTTAGCCATTTTGATCACTCCATAACTAAAAATCCATGAAGAATTGGAATGAGATGTAGTTGACACTTTTGAAGTTTGTAATGAGAGCTACAAATCCAGCTTTGGACCATCCAAAATGGTTGCTTGGATCTCAAGTTATGGTCCTTGGAAGTTGGTACCCTAGCCACTTTGTTCCATAACTTAGAAAAATTCTAAGTTTTTTATGGTTACCCCTTTTACAAGTTAACTTACTTTCTTTGATTTTTCTTGATGAATGATGATTCAAATCACATATTAACATTGTTTTAGGGTTAAAGAACCTTGGTTGACCAAAAATTCAAAAAGTCAAACTTTGGATTTTTGTACAGTTGACTTTTTATCGGACGAAATCCAAACTGTGTGATCCTTTGTGAAATCAAGCCCTTGACCTAAATCAAACCTAATGGATGGATTCCATAGGTGTTATAGGGTGTATTGAATCATGCCCCAAGGTTTGGGAGCATGTCTTGGTCAAAAGTCAAAGGCATAATTGACTTTTTCCTCGAAACCCTAAATGTGGTCCTGATGAAATTGAAACTTGTGAATCAAGCTTCTTGGATCAATCCATTGTTGTAAATGGATCAATGTAGTGTATTGGAGACCCTCAAATCATGTCTTGAGTTCTTGGCTCATGCTTTGTCCCAAAAGTCAACTTAGGGGTGAATTAGGTCAAGAAACCCTAATTCCTGATTTTTGGTAAATGCATCCCCTGAGGCTAAATTGATTTGATGATTGGGTCCATGAGGTCCCTTGGAGTATCATGGGTTGTGCTTTGAAGCATTGGCTCATGCCCAGAGGAAAATTTCCATCTGGAGGCCTTGGTCGACCAAAACCCTAATTTGGTGACACTGGCGATCTTGAGGCCTGATCCACTTGGAATGTTGCAACTTTGTGCTTGATTATTGATATGTGAGTCCTCTTGATCCTTTATGTGTGTTTAAAAGGCTAGACAAGTTGAAGATCATGTCATTTCTTGATTGATCCTTTGTCTAAGTGTTTTGAGAGGGCTTGAAACCCTACTTCTTCATTATGGTGAATGCTCAAACATCTCTGAGGATATTGATGAGGCATGATAGTTCATCCATATTGTGGTAATGATTTGCACAATGATGGGAAATCTGGGTGGTCAAAATTTGGGGTAAGACAGATGCCCCTATTTAATCTTCTTGGACCCGAAGGTGTGAATGGCGAAGGTATTTGGGCATTCAGGGTGCAAGAGGATTAAATATCGGAATACCCAAAATTTTGATGGTGATTCTGAATGCCTGCTTTCTCATCCATCTTCTTTTGCTAGACAATCATGCTTAGAAAAGGTAAAAACTTCCCCTCGATTCTGGTTTTTAGCCATGGAACTGGTCTAAGTTTCTAAAATAAACTTCCCCTCGATCCTGGTTTTTAGCCAAGGAGCTGGTCTTAGTTTCTTTTATCTATAAACTTCCCCTTGATCCTGGTCTTTAGCCACGGAACTGGTCTCAATTTCTGATATAAACTTCCTCTCGATCCTGGTTTTGAGCCACGGAACTGGTCTCAGTTTCTTTTGTCAATAAACTTTTTTTTACAAGGGACGCTATTTGTAGCGGTTTTTCCTCAAACTTCTCACCGAATTTTCCTGGGGAGATTCCATTTGACAGAAAAAAGTTTTGATGTCAGACTTATTGGGGAACCCATTCGTCTGAGTTGTAAAGGTGTACAAATTTCTCTATTAGAGACGCCATTTGTTGGCTCTACTAGTGAAAACGAGTCTTTTGAGAGGCTGTTTCCTGCTTGGGGATATTACATAATACTTTTCTTCGAGATCTTCTCAGAGAAATACCATGTGATGCAATCTAACTTGGAGCTGCTGATGACCTTTTTGTCAGCGAATTTTCCGGAGAAAAACTGCTGTATTGCCGAATCTTTGATTAAGAGGCTTTCTCTGGTGATTTTCCTTAATCCAAGAAAGTGGATATATCATCTCTAATGGCGAAGAGTGACGTTCGTCGAAAGTTTTCTTGCTTTTCAGAGGTTCAAGTTATCAAAGTGGTCGAAGACCGTCGCCGTCCCAGAAATAAAATGGGGAGAAAGGTGGTTCAGACAAAACATTCCCTGACGAGGAAAGAACTGACAACTCGAGTGAGAGGACTTTTTATCACTAGGGGATAAGACCGACTAGAGTGATAGTGATGCAATATGAATATGAATGTAAATCAATAATGCATGACAAAACTGACACGACATACAGACTAGTGGATGAACACGACACAACATGCAGACTAGTGGATGAACACGACTAGATACTCGGCCACTGCAGGGGACAAAGAAGTATCTTCGGTTCAAGATAGCAATTCTGCTTTGCTTAGGAGAAATAGTTCCTATGGGGAACAACGTTGGTCGGGCTTAAGAGATAAGAACTCTGTCGGGGATGTCGGACGGAATATTCGCATTTGACACAGCCGATCCTTCATTCAGGCACACTGGCTTAGAAGGAGTACTTTGATTCTGCACTTTGAAGCTTAATCGCCTTTGAGGAAGCGATCGATGTTCAACAGTCAAAAGAATTGCCATCTTTATTTTAAAAGCAGAAAAATGTTGACAAGTAAATTCACTTTTGTTTTATTTCAAGAATCGTTAATCATGTTAAAATGTCATTCTGTAAAGCTAAAACAAATAAGAATTGCAAACAAAAGCACTAGGGCTCAAATTTTATTGATAGGATGGAAATCAGCCAAACGCGTGATTCCATGGAGTATTTACAAAGTTTAGAAAATGGTAATTTAAGGGAAAAGGGATACATTGAAACATAACGACCGCTATCCTTCTACTAACATTGAATTCTGGACATCCTGAGCTTCTGTCGAATATGACCTTGACTGGAGTTTTTCTGATGGATGGCATGACTGCTGCTGAGGGATTTTCCCCTTTATCGGACTTAGTTACTTGCCATGAATCCCTAACTTTTGCCTAGATTGTACTTTGAGATTTCCAATCCATCGGGATAATTTTTTATTATGTCTCTAATTTTTGCCTGGACTGCCCTTTAGGGTTTTCAATCCACCGAGACGGTTTTTTTCTTTTATTTAGGCGAAGTATTTCTTGACTACGTCAACATTTGTGGGGTAGGCAAATTCCTCTCCATCGATGGTTGCGGCCGCCTGAGGAAGCTTTCTTGACCACGTATGGGCCGTCATAATTCGGAGTCTACTTGCCCCGAGAATCAGTGAGGAATGATTGTATCTTTTAAGCACGAGATCTCCTTTCCTGAAGACGCGAGGTCAGACCTTTTTGTTTAACGCCTTCTTCATTCTTTGTTGATACAACTGACCATGGCATAAAGCCGTTATTTGTAACACCCCATTTTAATTATTTCATCGTCTGGTTTGTTTTGAATTGTTTGACCTTGTTTGGGGGAGTGTTTTGAGTGCGTCTAAGGGTGCCCTTAGTTAGAAAAGGTGGGTTGGTGAGATAAAGTCTTTAGATTAATATTAATAGTGGTATAGTTAATAATCATAATAGTTTAATTAATAATAGTAATATTATTATTTTATTATTATTATTATTGTTATTATTGCTATTATTATTAATTTATTTAATTAAAATAGGATTAAGAGAATTATAAAGGTTTTAGGGAAAATAGAAAGGTTTTGGGCACGTAAAACGAGGAATAGAGAACCAAGAGGAGAGGAAGAAGAAGGTGTCCTAGGGCTTGATCTTCTTCCCCAATTGTCCAGATTTTCTGTAAAGATTCGAGGTAAGGGGGGAGAAATGGGTTTAATATTGGTGATTCATTCATGATAGGGTAGTGGGGAGTCCTTAACCCCGTAGGAATTTGTATGTAAACTGTTGTGTTGTTGATCTGTTGTATATGCCTGTTATGATTCTGAAATCGTGCATGAATTGATGTGTGTTTCCATGAATTTTTGTTGTTGTTGCTGTTGTATGAACATCTGTTACAGATCTGTTGTTTTTTATTCAAATTGGGAGAAATATTTGAGATTATAGACCTGTAATACTTGTAGTAATTCTAGGTACAAGAGAAAAGATGAAAATTGGACCTAAAATTCATGTAGAAACGATTATAGGACTGGTTGGAAGTGAAGAAGTGTGGAAATCATAGCAGAGTGCAGAATGGTGAGGTCTCTGGTGATTTGCGTAATGGATCTGGCCATACGCGTATTGGGCTAGGCCATACGCGTATGGGAGTGAAGGAAAGGGAGTCTTACGCGTAAGGGGAGCTTGAGGGGAGAGTTTGGCACGGCCCTCTGCCCATACTCGTACGGTACGCGTATGATTGGCAAGGCAATACGCGTATGGAGTAGCCATACGCGTATGTAGATCTGAGAGTTGGAAATTGAAGGGAAATGGGTCTCTGCCTATACGCGTATAAAGTTGGGCAATACGCGTATGGCAGGGCGGGGCAGGAGACCTTACGCGTATCAGATGGGGGCATACGCGTAAGGAAGGGCGAGGGAGCAAGTCATACGCGTATGACTCAGGTCAATACGCGTATGGATAGCAGTGGTGCAGAATTTCATATTTTTGCGATTTCTTTCCCGTCTTCGCATCGGAATTGTTTTCTCTTGGTTTGAGAGGTTGGGAATAGGTGCCAGGTGCTGAGAAATAAGACATGGGTGATAAAAATATTAATTTTAATAATTTTAATTAAATTAATTAATTAATTGGGTGTTTGGTGTGTATGAAACAAATTACATGACGATGGTGTTGATGATGTGTATGATGTGATCAGGAGGATCGTGGGCATGTTTTTACGCTTGTATACATGTTTTGTTGTGCATAGTTGAGTCTTGCATATTCATGGTGATTGGTGGGATGAATCATTGCTTAGGAGGAGTGTATGTGATTCATCCGTACTCCTATATGGAGAATGGTGGGGGATAGGTCATTGCCAAGTAGAGGTGTATGTGATCTACCCGGGGTTCGATTGAATGAACAAATGAGTCGGTACCGCATGCATGGTGTCGTGTTGCATTACATTATCACTTGATGTTGTTGATGATATTGGACAGTAGGTCGTGCTGGTGTGTTGTTGACTTATATATGTGAATGCTACTTTGTTATCATGTATTTATTCACCGATAATATTGAATGTGATTTCTCACCCCTTTGTTGTTGTTGTGTTTGTGCTTCTTCGGAAGTACAGATAATCCAGGTACTTAGATAGCTTGGATATTGGTGTTGCTGATCGAGTCCATAGGAGTGCTCTGATACGTAACACGGGATTTTGGGGATTTCATTCATTTTGTTATTTGTTATTCTTTTTGTTACGTATCTTTATTTTTTATGAACATTATGGTGAACCACGATTTTATGTGGAGTTTTGGTGTTATTGGCAGATGGCCGTAAATTGAAACATTGAATAAATTTTCCGCTGTTTGATTTTATTAAAATAAAGGAGATTTGTTTTGTTGGCTCTTAATGTGACATTCCACTTGGTGAAAACTCTGATTTATCTTTAATACTTTGTTTATTTTCAAAATGGGAAAGTGGGGTGTTACAATTGGTATCAGAGCAGGTCGGTCCGTCCGGCCAGGTGTTAGAGTTGAGTCTGTCCTTAGAATAGGAGTTGATTCGGTGTTCTGACCTTATGTTTATTGTTGAACAGTATGGCAGGAAGGAATGATGCTGCTCTTGCTGCTGCTATGCAAGCCATGGCCCAGGCTGTAGAGAATGCCAATCAGGCTGAAGGTGCTCAGTTTCGTGACTTAGCACAGTTCCAGAGCAACAAGCCGCCTACTTATGAGGGAGGTATCTTAGATCCAGAAGCTGCACAAAAATGGTTGAAGGCTGTGGAGAAGATCTTCAGGACCATGGGATGCAGTGATGCTCAGAAGGTACGATTTGGTAAGCATATGCTGGAAGGAGAGGCTGAGGCTTGGTGGGACAATAGTCATCAGAGATTGGAAGCTGCAGGTACTGAGATTACTTGGTCTGTGTTTCAAGCTGAGTTTTTGGAAAAGTATTTTCCGGAAGACATTCGTAGTGCAAATGAGGTTGAATTTGTGGAGCTGAAGCAGGGTGATAAGACTGTTGCTGAGTATGCCGCTAAGTTTGAGGAGCTGGTTCAGTATTGTGCTCATTACAATACTGAAGAAGCTATGACTTCAAAGTGTTTGAAGTTTGAGAACGGGCTGCGTCCCGAGATCAAATTGGGTATTGCTTGTCAGAAGATAAGAAACTATCCAGAGCTGGTAAGCAGAAACAGAATTTATGATAATGACAACAGAGCCAGAATTGCTCATTACAAAGCTGTGAATGAGAAGAAGGGTAAGTAGAGATTTGGAGGTACTCCTTACAGTGCCCCATCTGATAAGGGGAAACAGAAGACTGATGTGGGAAAAAAACCAAAGGAGAAGGGAGCAGGTGCTGATACTCTCAAGTGCTTCAGATGTGGTGGCGCGGGTCACCGTGCTAACAACTGTCAGAATGAGGTGAAGAAGTGTTTCAAGTGTGGCAAAGTAGGGCATGTTATAGCTGACTGCAGAGCCACTATGCCTACTTGTTATAATTGTGGAGAGAAGGGTCACATCAGCACCCACTATGAGAAGCCGAAGAAGTCTCAGGCGTCTCAAACTGGTGGGAAAGTGTTTGCCTTGGTGGGAGCCCAATCCACTGAGGAGAAGCGTTCCATCAAAGGTACTTGCTTTATTAATGATATTCCTTTGATTGCTATCATTGACACGGGTGCAACGCACTCATTTATTTCTGTTGACTGTGTGAAGAGATTAGGGATTGTGCCATCTACTCTAGAGCAGAGGATGACGATTGAAACTCCATCTATTGGTTCCGTGGTTACTTCTTTGGTGTGTTTGAAGTGTCCGCTGACCATGTTTGGTAGAGATTTCAGAGTGGACTTGATTTGTCTGCCACTCGGTAATCTTGATGTTATTTTGGGAATGAACTGGTTGGAGTTCAACCAGGTGTATATTGATTGCTTCAGGAAGACGTTATTGTTTCTTACTCCTGAAGAGGAAGCATTAGCAGATTCGCTGTCTAGCAAGGAGTTGAGGGCATTGTTGGAGGGCGAAGTGAAGTTGTTTGCGGTGTTTTCCTCGTTATCTGTTGAAAGCAAGACTTTAGTTAATGAATTACCAGAGTGAATGAATTTCCTGAAGTGTTTCCAGATGACATCACAGAATTGCCTCCGACAAGGGAAGTTGAATTCGCTATTGATCTTGTACCGGGTACTAGACCTATCTCTATGGCACCGTACAGGATGTCTGCATCAGAATTGGCAGAGTTGAAATCTCAGGTCATGGAATTGCTCAATAAGAAGTTTATCAGACCAAGTGTGTCGCCGTGGGGAGCTCTAGTGTTGTTGATGAAAAAGAAGGATGGTAGTATGGGTCTGTGCATTGATTACCGTCAGTTGAATAAAGTAACCATTAAGAATAAGTATCCACTTCCGAGGATTGATGACTTAATGGATCAGCTGGTAGGAGCTCGTGTTTTCAGCAAAATTGATCTGAGGTCGGGTTACCATCAGATTAGAGTAAAGGAAGGTGATATTCAAAAGACGGCTTTCAGAACTCGCTACGGACATTACGAATATGCAGTTATGCCTTTCGGAGTGTCTAACGCGCCGGGTGTATTTATGGAATATATGAATCGTATTTTCCATTCTTATCTGGATCAGTTTATTGTGGTATTTATTGATGATATACTGATTTACTCTAAGTCTGACGAAGAGCATGCAGGTCACTTGAGAATTGCATTGCAGGTGTTGAGAGATAATAAATTGTTTGCAAAGTTCTCGAAGTGTGAATTTTGGTTAAAGACCGTGAGTTTCTTGGGTCATGTGATTTCTGGTGATGGTATAGCGTTGGATCCCTCTAAAGTAAGTGCAGTGCTTCAGTGGGAAACTCCGAAGACCGCAACGGAGATTAGAAGCTTTTTGGGTTTGGCAGGTTACTATAGAAGATTCATTGAGGGGTTTTCTAAATTGGCGTTGCCATTGACTCAGTTGACCAGGAAGAATCAAGCTTTTGTCTGGGATGCTACCTGTGAGGAAAGTTTTGAGGAACTGAAGAAGAAGTTGACTACAGGACCAGTGTTAATTTTACCAAGTCCAAATGATTCTTTTGTAGTGTATTGTGACGCGTCTAAGATGGGATTAGGCGGTGTGTTGATGCAAGGTGGCAAGGTAGTGGCTTATGCTTCAAGGCAGTTGAGGGTGCATGAGAGAAACTATCCTACTCATGATCTGGAATTAGCTGCAGTGGTGTTCGTGTTAAAAATCTGGAGACATTATTTGTATGGATCAAGATTTGAAGTATTTAGTGATCACAAAAGTTTGAAATATTTGTTCGACCAGAAAGAATTGAATATGAGGCAGAGAAGGTGGTTAGAGTTCTTAAAGGATTACGATTTCAATTTGAGTTACCATCCGGGAAAAACTAATGTTGTGGCAGATGCTCTGAGTCGGAAGACAATCCATATGTCTGCATTAATGGTGAAGGAAATGTAATTGATTGAACAGTTCAGAGATTTGAGTATGGTTTGTGAAACTACACCAGGAAGTATCAGATTGGGTATGCTGAAGGTGAATAATGACTTTTTGGATGTAATTAAGGAAAATCAGAAACTGGATGTGAAATTAGTGGACTAGATGCCTGCAGGAGGAGATGATCCTGATACTGACTTTAAAGTGGATAATGTTGGTGTGTTGAGATTCCGGGGCAGGATTTGTGTACCGGATAATGAGGAATTGAAAAAGGCAATCTTGGAAAAAAGTCATCGGAGTAGCTTGAGTATTCATCCAGGAGCTACAAAGATGTACCATGATTTGAAGAAGTTGTTTTGGTGGTCCGGTATGAAGAGGGACATAGCTCAGTTTGTCTACGCTTGTTTGACATGTTAGAAGTCAAAAGTAGAGCACCAGAAGCCTTCGGGATTGATGCAACCGTTAGAGATTCCTGAATGGAAATGGGACAGTATTGCTATGGATTTTGTGACTGGTTTTCCAAATACGGCGAGAGGCTTTGATGCTATTTGGGTAGTGGTGGATCGACTTACGAAGTCCGCACATTTTATACCAATTAACATCAGTTTTCCGTTGTCGAAGCTGGCGGAAATTTATATCAGGATAATTGTGAAGTTACATGGTGTTCCATCGAGCATAGTGTCGGATAGAGATCCAAGGTTTACTTCAGAATTTTGGAGGAGTCTGCAGGAAGCCTTGGGTTCTAAGTTGAAGTTAAGCTTGGCTTATCATCCACAGACCGATGGTCAGTCAGAGAGGACCATTCAGTCGTTGGAGGATTTGCTGAGAGCCTGTGTATTGGAAAAAGGTGGTGTGTGGGATACTCATTTGCCATTGATTGAGTTCACATATAATAACAGTCACCATTCTAGCATCGAAATGGCGCCTTTCGAAGCTTTGTATGGTAGGAGGTGTAGGACACCTCTGTGTTGGTATGAAACAGGTGAGAATGTGGTGCTTGGACCTGAAATTGTGCAACAAACTACTGAGACAATTCAGATGATCCGTGAGAAGATGAAGGCGTCTCAGAGTAGACAAAAGAGTTATCATGATAACAGGAGGAAAGATTTGGAATTCAGTGAAGGTGATCACGTGTTCCTAAGAGTTAACCTAGTGACCGGTGTAGGTCGTGCTTTGAAATCCAAGAAGTTGGATCCTAAGCTTATTGGACCGTATCAAATCTTGCAGAGGGTTGGTACAATGGCTTATAGGGTGGCGCTGATGCCTGAACTTTCGAACTTGCATGACGTGTTTCATGTGTCACAACTTCGGAAGTATGTTTCAGATCCGTCTCATGTGATTCAGAGAGACGAAGTTCAGATCAGGGAGAATCTTACCGTAGAGACGATGCCGTTGAGGATTGAAGATCGTAAGATGAAGCAACTCAGATGGAAGGAGATACCTCTGGTGAGAGTGGCTTGGGGAGGTGCTGCAGGAGGCAGTGTGACCTGGGAATTGGAAAGCAGGATGCGAGAGTCGTATCCAGATTTATTTCCATCAAGTAATTTTCGAGGACGAAAATAATTTAAGTGGGGGAGAGTTGTAACACCCCATTTTAATTATTTCATCGTCTGGTTTGTTTCGAATTGTTTGACCTTGTTTAGGGGAGTGTTTTGAGTGCGTCTAAGGGTGCCCTTAGTTAGAAAAGGTGAGTTGGTGAGATAAAGTCTTTAGATTAATATTAATAGTGCTATAGTTAATAATCATAATAGTTTAATTAATAATATTAATATTATTATTTTATTATTATTATTGTTATTATTGCTATTATTGCTATTATTATTAATTAATTTAATTAAAATAGGATTAAGAGAATTAGAAGGGTTTAAGGGAAAATAGAAAGGTTTTGGGCACGTAAAACGAGGAATAGAGAACCAAGAGGAGAGGAAGAACAAGGTGTGCTAGGGCTTGATCTTCTTCCCCAATTGTCCAGATTTTCTGTAAAGATTCGAGGTAAGCGGGGAAAAACGGGTTTAATATTGGTGATTCATTCATGATAGGGTAGTGGGGAGTCCTTAACCCCGTAGGAATTTGTATGCAAACTGTTGTGTTGTTAATCTGTTGTATATGCCTGTTATGATTCTGAAATCGTGCATGAATTGATGTGTGTTTCCATGAATTTTTGTTGTTGCTGCTGTTGTATGAACATCTGTTACAGATCTGTTGTTTTTTAATCAAATTGGGAGAACGATTTGAGATTATAGACCTGTAATACTTGTAGTAATTCTAGGTACAAGAGAAAAGATGAAAATTGGACCTAAAATTCATGTAGAAACGATTATAGGACTGGTTGGAAGTGAAGAAGTGTGGAAATCGTAGCAGAGTACAGAATGGTGAGGTCTCTGGTGATTTGCGTAATGGATCTGGCCATACGCGTATTGGGCTAGGCCATACGCGTATGGGAGTGAAGGAAAGGGAGTCTTACGCGTAAGGGGAGCTTGAGGGGAGAGTTTGGCACGTCCCTCTGCCCATACTCGTACGGTACGCGTATGATTGGCAAGGCAATACGCGTATGGAGTAGCCATACGCGTATGTAGATATGAGAGTTAGAAATTGAAGGGAAATGGGTCTCTGCCCATACGCGTATGAAGTTGGGCAATACGCGTATGGCAGGGCGGGGCAGGAGGCCTTACGCGTATCAGATGGGGGCATACGTGTAAGAAAGGGCGAGGGAGCAAGTCATACGCGTATGACTCAGGTCAATACGCGTATGGACAGCAGTGGTGCAGAATTTCATATTTTTGCGATTTCTTTCCCGTCTTCGCATCGGAATTGTTTTCTCTTGGTTTGAGAGGTTAGGAATAGGTGCCAGGTGCTGAGAAATAAGACATGGGTGATGAAAATATTAATTTTAATAATTTTAATTAAATTAATTAATTAATTGGGTGTTTGGTGTGTATGAAACAAATTACATGACGATGGTGTTGATGATGTGTATGATGCGATCAGGAGGATCGTGGGCATGTATTTACGCTTGTATACATGTTTTGTTGTGCATAATTGAGTCTTGCATATTCATGGTGATTGGTGGGATGAATCATTGCTCGGGAGAAGTGTATGTGATTCATCCGTACTCCTATATGGAGAATGGTGGGGGATAGATCATTGCCAAGTAGAGGTGTATGTGATCTACCCGGGGTTCGATTGAATGAACCAATGAGTCGGTACCGCATGCATGGTGTCTTGTTGCATTACATTATCACTTGATGTTGTTGATGATATTGGACAGTAGGTCGTGCTGGTGTGTTGTTGACTTATATATGTGAATGCTACTTTGTTATCATGTATTTATTCACCGATAATATTTAATGTGATTTCTCACCCCTTTGTTATTGTTGTGTCTGTGCTTCTTCGGAAGTACAGATAATCCAGGTACTTAGATAGCTTGGATATTGGTGTTGCTGATCGAGTCCATAGGAGTGCTCTAAAACGTAACACGGGATTTTGGGGATTTCATTCATTTTGTTATTTGTTATTCTTTTTGTTACGTATCTTTATTTTTGATGAACATTATGGTAAACCACGATTTTATGTGGAGTTTTGGTGTTATTGGCAGATGGCCGTAAATTGAAACATTGAATAAATTTTCCGCTGTTTGATTTTATTAAAATAAATGAGATTTGTTTTGTTGGCTCTTAATGTGACATTCCACTTGGTGAAAACTCTGATTTATCTTTAATACATTGTTTATTTTCAAAATGGGAAAGTGGGGTGTTACATTATTCGCTTTTCTTCGATCAGATTCAGTTTGTCGTGTTGACTTTGACACCATTCAGCCTCTGTTAGCTTAGCTTCCATCAATACCCGGATTGATGGGATCTCTACTTCTATGGGAAGCACTGCCTCCATGCCATATACTAGAGAGAAAGGGGTTGCCCCTGTTGAAGTGCGGACAGATGTGCGATAACCGCGAAGAGAAAAGGGTAGCATCTTGTGCCAGTCTTTATAGGTTACATCCATCTTCTGAACAATCTTCTTGATGTTCTTGTTAGCTGCTTGTACCGCTCTGTTCATCTTAGGTCGGTAGGGAGAGGAGTTATGGTGTTCGATCTTGAACTCAGCGCACAACTCTTTCATCATCTTGTTATTCAAGTTAGATCCATTATCAGTAATGATCTGGCTCGGAACACCATAACGGCATATGAGATTGTTTTTTATGAATCGGACCACCACTTGTCGGGTTACATTGGCGTATGACACTACTTCGACCCACTGGGTGAAGTAGTCAATGGCTACTAAGATGAACCGATGTCCGTTTGAAGCTTTGGGTTCGATCATGCCAATCATGTCGATTCCCCATATGGAAAAAGGCCATGGGGAAGAGAGAACTTTGAGACGTGTTGGTGGTATATGGATTTTATCTGAGTATATCTGACACTTGTGACACCTCCTCATGTGCTTGTAGCAATCAGATTCCATTGTCAACCAATAGTACCCTGCTCTCAGAATTTTTCTCGCCATTGTGTGTCCGTTTGCATGAGTGCCAAAGGATCCTTTGTGAATTTCTTTCATCAGTATGTTTGCTTCTGGTCCATCTACGCATCGAAGCAAGACCATGTCAAAGTTTCTCCTATAGAGTGTATCACCGCTTAGGAAGAAACTGCCTGCCAATCTCCCGAGGGTCTTTCTGTCCTTTCTTGATGCCCCAGGTGGGTGCTCTTGTTTTTGAAGGAAGCACTTGATGTCGTGATACCAAGGTTTGTCATCTATGACTGCTTCAATCACGAAGATGTAAGCGGGCTGCTCAAGGCACATTATGTCAATCTTATGTATGTCATTCCATTACCCTACACTAATCATGGAAGTGAGAGTGGCTAATGCATAAGCCATTTGATTCTCTTCACGAGGGATATAGTGAAATTCAATTCTATTGAAGAATGGTAACAACCTTCTCGCGTAGTCTTTGTAAGGAATCAGTCCTGATTGGTATGTGTTCTAATATCCTTTGATCTAATTGATAACCAGGGCTGAGTCTCCATACACATCCAAGTTCTTAATCCTTAAATCAATTGCTTCTTCAAGACCCATGATACAAGCTTCGTATTCGGCCTTGTTGTTTGTACATTTGAACGTCAGTCGGGCTGTGAAAGGAATGTGGGTACCCTAAGGTGTTATGATGATTGCCCCAATTCCGTTTTCGTAATGACTGACCGCTCCATCAAAGATAAGTCCCCATTGGGAACCTGGTTCTGGCCCCTCACTGGGTAGCGGTTCATCGCAATCTTTCATTTTTAGATACATGACATCTTTGTCTGGGAAGTCAAATCTGACTGATTCTTGATCATAAATCGGTTGATGAGTCAAATGATCGGCTAAAATACTTCCTTTGACGGCTTTCTGAGCATGGTACTCGATGTCGTATTCTGATAACAACATTTACCAACGGGCGATTCTTCCCGTGAGAGCAGGCTTTTCAAAGACGTACTTGATCGGATCCATTTCGGAGATTAACCAAGTAGTGTGACAAATCATGTACTGGTGGAGACGTTTGGCTGCCCAAGCCAGAGCACAACAAGTTTTCTCAAGCATCGTGTACCGAGTCTCACAATCGGTGAATTTCTTGCTTAAATAGTAAATGACAGATTCTTTTCTTTTTGTTTCGTCCCGTTGGCCAAGTACACAACCCATTGAGTCTTCCAAGACTGTTAGGTATATGATCAGTGGTCTTCCTTCCACTGGAGGTGATAGAATCGGTGGGTTCAACAGGTATTCCTTGATACTGTCGAAGGCGGTTTGGCAATCTTCTGTCCATACGCAGTCCTGATTCTTTTTGAGTAATTTGAAGATTGGCGCGCATGTCGCGGTCATGAGGAATATAAATATGGAAATGTAATTCAAACGTCCCAGGAATCCACTGACTTGTTTTTCAGTCTTTGGAGAAGGCATTTCTTGAATGACCTTGACCTTGTCAAGATCAACCTCAATTCCTTTCTGGCTGATGATGAACCCTAAAAGTTTCCCTGAGCGGACACCGAATGTGCACTTATTGGGATTCAAACGGAGTTTGTATTTTCTCAAACGCTCGAATAGTTTTGACAGGTGGGTCACATGCTCCTCTTCCGTCTTAGATTTGGAAATCATATCATCGACATATACCTCGATTTCTTTGTGTATCATGTCATGAAATAGAGTAGTTATGGCCCTTTGATAGGTTGCCCCAGCGTTTTTCAAACCGAACGGCATTATCTTGTAACAAAAGGTACCCCATGGGGTGATGAAGGAAGTCTTCTCCATGTCTTTCGGTGCCATTTTGATTTGATTATAGCCCAAGAATCCATCCATGAAGGAGAAAACTTTGAACTTTGCTGTACTGTCTACCAGCATGTCAATGTGGGGTAAGGGAAAGTCATCATTTGGACTGGCCTTATTCAGATCCCTGTAGTCTACATACATTCTGACCTTTCCGTCCTTTTTCGGAACTGGTACTATGAGTTATGACACTCTAAAAAAACAATGAGTTTTTATCAAATTATGAAGTAAAGATTCAAATTAAAGAAACAACAACTTGAATCAAAGTTTGGGAAGAAATGAGTAAGGTCGTGATTCGAGTCATGTGTATCTCATAATTCGAGTCATAAAGAGTTGTGATTCGAATCACACTCTTCTATGGTTTGACTCAAAAGATACATGACAATTTTCCTAGCTTTCACACGACTTCATGATTCGAGTCACATTATGCAAGATTTGAATCAAACATCTTTACAGTTTTGATTCTAGCATTCTAACTTTTGATTCAAGAAATACTTAACACACTTATATAAGAGACATTGCTAGGCTAAAAAATGTGATAATAGCGTGATACAACAACTAAAACATCGAACAGATAAGTTCTCCAAATGAATTACAACAACAACAACGTATATTCATATAATTGACAGAGTACAAATACACGATAAATCAAATAATGCATATACACGCAAATTGACAAATCATCAAAACTAAAAAGATTAAGATGTTGATTGTAATTTCATTACAAGCCTCACGCCATGATTCCTTCCAAACTAAATCTTAATAATCACACAATAAAGCACACTACTTTCTTGTTTCAACAACAAAGACTAAACATTATGGTAGACTATAAATTACCCCGACTCAAATAACTTTTTCCATAATCATGAAACACTATGATGGTCTTCACCAAACCATATGGTGAATTAAGAATCACACTAATTCTTAAGAAATGACAAGAAAGCACATCACTTTCTATTTTACATACACTTTCACCACACACTATAATGAAAAACAAATACACTTAATCTTATTGAGAATTTAAGAACATTTTAGGTTGTATAATTAATCAAATATAAACTTAGGATTATAGAATTTACTTCTCAATAACACTTATCAAATATATATCTCTTAAATGCTCAAAAAGAGTTAATGTTTAGAAACTTTTTATAGTTTTCAAACGTTCACAAAATTTCAAAACACTTGGAAAAATGAATATCACTTGAAAGTCATATTTGAATTCTATAAATCAGATTTTAAAGTTGCTAATATATATATATATAAACCTCTATGAAGCAAGACAAGACGTTGGAAAGGCACCATGAACCATTACACGACATTGACATACCACTGTTTCACGAAAAAATGTATGCCATAGTCGTAATTGATTACTAATTGTTTGTGTTTGAAAAAAATTGAAGTTTGTTTGAAAGTAATCGATTACTGGAATAGGTTAATCGATTACCAGTGTGCAATTTTAGCTGAAAACATTAACATCAGGTAATCGATTACCAGTATATAGTCTTTTGAAAAACATAGTTTTGACACCTATTTCAATGGTTTCTACAATTTTACCTTTGGAAATAAGTTAGATTATGTTCATGTGATTTTTTTAAGAATTTTAAATGATATATGACCGAACGGTGATTTATCAAAGATAAAAAGACATTTAACTTAAACTTTAACAATCTCTTCCATTTGTTTTTTATTGATCATTGTGTTGATCTTTTTCTTCTTTGTTGACACTGTTGACTTTATTAAAATCCAACCAAATTTATGAGATATTTTTCACAAAATATACATATTCCGAAAGCGTAAATACTAAAATGCCTTTATCACTTAATTAATATTACTAATTAACCCTTTGTTCAAAAATCATGATTTAATGACCTAATAATTTCCATAAACCTCCATTAGTCATACTTGGATTGAAATGACATATAATATTTGTTAAATGGCTAAAATATATTTCTTGGTAAAATTCCATTTTACCTTTTTCCTTATTTTTATATAATATTTGATTCTCAGTGATATTTTAAGTATAGGTATTACAATCTCCTCCCATAAAATAATTTCATCTTTGAAATTCACACTTCATTTCCATTTTCCTTAAAACTTGTTGGTGCATCAAGCTCCAATCATCTATGAATATTTTTTAAGCCTTAAACTTCTAGTTCCGTTTCTAGATCTCTAAGATCTTTTATCATTAGTCGCAATTTTCTCTTTTGCACTACGTGCTTCCAATTTATTTGATGGTGTTATCCACTCACCATATTACAACTAGGAGGATCGCTTACTTTATTGCTAAAATGTATTAAATTCATGAGACATTTTATCTCACTCTTATTGTAATTATAAATATTAAAGGTGAATTCTTATCTACCCACCTCAAAAAGTTGGATAGAGTTATCCATAGAATAAATTAGACTACATTACATTGGAAATATACAAAATTTAAATTATTAAATAAATAATTAAATATAATAAAATAATATGGCATTAGTGAATTGGTTGAAGGTATACTACCCAACTTTTTGAGGTGGATAATGAAGTTGTCCCCTTTTTTTCAAAATCTCGTAAAGAAATTATACATCATTTAATACATAACATGCATCTATTATGTCATAACATACATACAACTTTCATAACATATATAACTATTAGTGTTATCTTATTACTTTATTTAGTACTCTTGATTTGTCTTAATTTAATGTAAGTGTGTCATAAAATGTTTGTCATGAAGTTCCTTTGTGTTGGGATTCGCCTAAATTGGTTATAAATTACTCAGGTTTGTCCCTCATGCCCCATTTGCTCTTCGTAATAAGTATTTAGAGTTTTCAAATCTAGATATAAATTATCCAGGTTTGCCTTGTAATACTCAAATCATCGTACTCAAGATTTTCCTAATTGGATATTAACAATCCATGTTTCTCTTATAATACTTTGCTTATATTGTGTTGGGGATTCGCTTGCACTCAAATCAAGATGTTGAGACCATCCTCAACGACCATTTTCTTTGATCAAGATCGTTGATATACAACATCAACATACATCCTTAGAGCACCAATATCAGTTGAGATAAGACCTATTGTATATTCTAAGGTATAATTTTATTTGCACAACTTCATTTAATATGAATTAAGGCTTCATTAAAGCTGCAAAGCATTCCTACAAAACATGTTAGGTTTTCACCTTTGGTACCCAAATTTTTTTGGGTCCTAGTGTGTTAGCAGTTCTAAGAGATCTAGGATTTATTAAGTTTAGACCCTCTACATTTATCAAAACAAAATGACTCTATATGGCCAAATCTATTGCAGTGAGAATATTTATAGACAGGTTGATTTGCTTTCTTCCTATTAAATCTTTTATCATGTGTTTTAACAAACTTAAAACCTAATCAAGTTTTATTTAAGGAAGGCCTTTGAGTTAATAGAATCAAGTCAAATTTTTATTTCCCCTTAGTAAATTTACTTAGGGTTTCATGAAAGGGTGGACATTTAAATGATATAATCGATTAAGCCATAAGGTTCACCAATTATGAGCTTCAAAATACGGCAACCCTAATTCCTAAAATGGAAGCCCTATAACGACTTGTGTGTTAATTGATTAAAAAGGTGTATACCTTGCTCTAATGATTTAGTTAAACTCCCTAATTGATTACGCAATATATACAAGCTTCATAAATGTTTAGGAACATACTTGATCAATCCCATAAGCACATTGATGGTTCCTTTATAGGATTTAAGTTTTTTTTTTTTTTGCAAATTTAGAGAGGTTTAAAACATTTTTAGGTGAATGTGAGATTTGCGTTAGTAATTAAAGCATTACTCTAATATCTTTAAAATACTCTTATCACTCAGACATGGACCAAGCGAGCTTTCACACTTCCTCTCTTTCACAATCTTTGAAGCTTCAATATCCCTTGCTTGATTCATCATTAATTCAACACTTAATCTGGAAATTGTCTTCTTATATATGATGAGGCTTGATAAGCTTATTTGATAGACACAATCATCAAAGATTCCTTGATAGAGATCGATAGGGATTCCACCAAACACGGGTTGACATTAAGTGTTGTCCTTAAGAGAGATAGGCTTTGTCTTATTGATCTCACAACAAAAAAATCTTGATCTTCTTGATCATCGCTTCAGATGAAGACTTTGAATCATAGTGTTATCATCATCAAAATCATTAAGATCATTTGACTACTGCATAGATTATACATGCAAACCCATAAATTCATATGAATTATCATATCTGACATATTATACTCATTGTAATCGACCATTTTGGCCTTTTTTAATTTTAGGAAGGGAGAAGTCTTCTTTCCTGGCCGTCTTTGAATATAAAATCAAGTTCTTAAAGAACCTGTTAATGATCTTACAATTAAGAAAGGTTGGTACCTAAAAGAGCTCCAAGGGGTGTCTAGCCTACTTTCAAGGATATGGGTCGTTGTCAAACCTTTCGGGTATCTCAGCACACTAACTAAGAAGGTGCAGCCACTTATACAGGTGGTGAAGAAGAAAGACAAAGTTATAGCCCTTTCACATACAATACTGGCCAATTCCAAGGACACTCTTGCTGAGGAAAACAAGGCACCAAATTCTTCTCGTAAGTTGGATGAGGAGTTGGAGGAATCCTTGAAAGAGGCTTGAGAAGGTTGGAATAAAACTAAGGATGGCCTTCAGGAGTTTCCTCTGGAAAATATCTCTTTAGCTAAGGATTATATGAAAGCACTAGAAGAATGTTTCTCCGCCATGCATGTATCCTTCGAGAATTCCTTGCAGTCGATGGAATATTTTTATCCTCAAGTGCATATTTCACGAGAGAAAGTTTGACCTGACTAGGAAATGGTGAGTCACGTGCCAGTATCTGTTATGGATGATTTAGATATGTAGACCTTTTTTTTAGATATGGTGTGCTTGCACCCAGTGTAACTTTAATAATAAGTAAACTTCAGGTTCCTACTTGGTAGTGTGGATTTCAGTTTCAGTAATACTAATAAATTTACCTGTTTTTGCAATATTTATTTAAGTACCAAGTTTTTTTCTCATGGAGATAACTTACTTTCAAATTTCGTGCTCGATTTTTCATTTGATATCTCTAGGGATCGTGTCTTGCCCAAGGTCGATTTCCCTTCCCTTCTCCCATGTGAGAACCTGGTTCGAGATCGACGTGATGAGGAATCACCTCTACCTCTAGAGTGGCTAACTACCAATAGAGTGATGATCCCTTGATTACCATTTTGTGGTTTGTTGTCTTTATCTATGCATTATAATTGTGGAGGCTTTGATTACTTCAGTCGTACGCATATGGCGTTTGGGACATTATCATTGAGTAATTTGTGGTGTATCTTTGATTGCTTCAATTTTATTCTAAGGCATTCATGATAGCACCCCTAACTCATTGCCACTTATTACGATCACAAGGAAAAAAGAGTTTAGTGAAGATTTATTTATTCTTTAATGGAAGAAAATTATACATCATAGTAGCATGTGGATTTTATATATGTACCAAGTAAATTTAACCAAGCGGCATAGTCTCTCCTTATTGGCCACTAGGAACATTGGTATGACATGTGGTAGTCGACTTCAATATTCAACCAAAGTCTTCCCCTGAAGATTTCAGGTGAGAATATTAACTATTAGCTGCATGATGAGGAAGGCTACGATGATCTCTATAGCCTTAACTTTTTCTTCCTTTTGGTCTTGTTGTATAGCCTTGTATATATTTTTTCCTTAGATAATTCAGTGAATATTGTCACCGACTCGTCATGGATATTGTGATACTTTAGCTTGAGATTGACCAGGGGATGCCAATATATCTAAATTTGTTGCGAAAGGCCTAGCCAAAATAAAATTATACACCCTTTTACAAGGAACCACTAGAAACTACAAGTCAATCGTCCTAGTTTTTCTTCCTTCTCCGAGGGTGACCATCAGCTTGATATACCCCCAGTGGCAGATTTTGGTGCCATTAAAAGCTTGCAAGTAGAACCCCTCATAGAGCCATAACTTCTCCTTTTTTAGCCCTGGATTTTCAAAGAGGTTTGTGCACATGATGTCGCAAGAGCTTCCGCAGTCAATGAGGATTTGGGATACGTCAAAATTGGCTATGGTAGGGGTTATCATTAGAGAAAACATATCACTCGGGATTCCACATACTTTTTGGCTTTCCCAAAATCCAAAGATAGGTATTTTGGCTCCTTTGCTGAAGCCTTCCCATCTTATTTTCTCACGACCATTAGCTCAACAATTTTTCTCTTCATAGTCCCTTTAGAGGGGATTTTTGCCCTTGGAAGGCCACCAGTAATAGATGTGATATATTGGCGCTTCCCTTTCTAGTCTTCATCTTCTTCACTATTGTTGTCTCCCCACACACACATCATCCTCATGTATTTAGTTATGGTCTCAATAGCTTTTTTGGGGGATGATTTTTCCTAGTGAGGGGAGTGTTTCTTCTTTGGAAAATAATCTAGGCTCCAATGCCCTCTTTCATGCTCCCGACCTCCTTTGTAGTCATCACCCCGGGTGTACTCACTAAGTAATTCCTTCTTAAACAAATCTTCTATCGCATCCTTTTGATGGATGCACTCATTTTTGAAGTGGCCATCACTCTTTTGGAAAAGAAAATATTTGAACTTGTTAGTCCTGGATGATTCCCTTACTAGGTAAGGACTCCTGATCTAATCTTCTTTAAATTTGGTGTTTACACACTGCTTCTAATTTTCTCCCTCGAAGTGTTCAAGGGAGTGTAGGCAGTGAAATTGGATATGGTCTGCAGCCCCCATCTTCCTTGCAATGATTGTATCTCTTTCTAGTGCACGGACATGTCTAGAATTCACTACTCCTCGGACTATTTCTCCTTATTCAGTTATGAGATTTTCTTCATAACTGATATAAAGTTGTGCCCTATTCACCAAATCACAAAGGCCCCCTCGAGCCCTAACTTCTCCCATAGTATGCAATTTGGGCTCAACCCCTTATTGAACATCCAACATATAAGCATGTCATTCATTCCCCCAGTACGATGCCACTTTCATGAAATGATCGATGTACTTATAGGTGTGGGTCGGTTTGAATTGGGTTTGACCAAAACAAAAACCCAAACCACATAGAGTATACTGTTTTAGGTGAGGTAAAATAACCACCCACAACATCATTGGGTTGGTTTGGGTAAAACCATAATTTTGTGGGATGGATTGGGTTGGGTAGTGGGTCACCCCATTTTTTTTGGTTTTTTTTCTTATATAATTAAAAATGATAAGTCATATTCTTTTTCAAAAAGTTCTCCGACTATTTTTTTTCCTTGAAAAATAGTTTAGCCCTATTAATGATATTCTTTCAACATGAAAACTTCTAAACATTCTGTAAAATTTATAATAAAAATATTTTCGAGAATCAAAATTGTATTATGGTAGCACCTAGAACTAGAATTACATAAATTACACAGAATATAATATCAAATAATCAAAGTACAATATCCTAAATAATTCAAAATCATGACTCACAAAGAGTCTAAAATTGAAGCAACGAAGTATTAATACATCAAAGTCATAATTCATCAAATTACAAAAAAAGAGTCAAGAACATTGTTCAAATATCATCAACACTTCAAAAAGAAGTTTTGACTTCAACATTAATATCTTCAACAAAAATTTCAATAATACAAATATAAATATTAATTCATATATCAATTCATTAAGAGACCTAAAAAATAAAAAATATATATATAGTAGTTAATGCTAAAATGTATGGGTTGAATGGGTTTTATGGGTTGGGTACAGGTTTACCCAAAATCTAATTATTTTGAATGGTTTTTCATTTTCAAAAATCATATTAATCCACTTACTCATTCAACCCCACTTTTTTGGATTGGTTTGGGTGGGTTTGACTGGATTTGATTGGTTGACCCAACACATGTACACCCCTAAATAAACTTGCGTAAGGTTTCCTTCTTTTGTTGAGCGACCTTGTTGATTATGGCCATGGTTGTAGGTTTCCTCTTACAGCCGATAAACTGAAAAGTGAAAGCATTACATGATCCTTCCACGAATATATAGAAGGTTTTTGAACCACATCATCGCGACTATGATTAGAGTTAGTGCGAAGATCTTTTAGTTCACAACTCCTTGAGCATGGTAGTAATCCATTTTGTAATCCACATGTTCAACATGTTCGTTTGGAGCTTCACTTTTGTAGTAACTCTATATCTTTAGAAGAGTCTCCAAGGACCTCGGTATTCTTATGTCAAGGATGTGGACATACACTGGGTTCTTTTTTCGCTCTGGAGCCCGAGCGTCTTTGTCGTATCTTTCCCTTCTTTGAGAATGATGCGTCGATGAAAGATTAGATGATGAGCCTTAAGAGGACTGTGGATACCGTTCCTCCATTCTGAATCGGGCGGAGGGAGTTTTATGTCTTCAAATTAGGTTGCGAGTTGATAACCTCGGGGCCTCTCTCTTTGATGTAATTGTGTCAATGGACGTCTACTCAGGTATATATGCTTGATTTCCCCGGGAGACCGCCTCTTATACAATGTTGTTTCTTAGTGTAGCGTGTTGCATGATATATTTAATTTTGAATATTTTATCTACAAGGAATTGTGAGTTATATTTGTGCACCAGATTATAGATTTTATTCAGCAGGTCAGTGGCTCTTTGTATTCCAAAACTTTCCTATAACAGTTGAATGCTTGGGAGCATTTCCTTTCCATGTACAACAGGTAGTGGCGGAGGTCTATGTGATGGTTCTCCATGGTGAATTTGTTGTGTAGATCTGAAGAACAAGAGAGCTTGAAATGCTCATTCACCAACTCTAGGTGGAGCATAATCTAATTGTGTAGGAATAAATGGAGACACTACAAAAATTAGATCGTCTTCTATCAGAGTAGGCGGAGAAAGAGGAAGAGCTTTGGCCGTTTCAGTGACTGCAGCAACAACTTTCCATTTTACGGCGGATCGGGTGACTTTGGACTTCACCATACTTAATAAATCGGATGATAGATCTGTTTATGGAGGAGGTTGAAACATCAAGAAAGAGGATCGATGATTTGTATCTATGGATCATAAGATCTCTGAGTGTGGAAATTCACAAGAATAAGAAGTCAAATCCCATAGACATCGTCACTATTCCACTAGGAAATCATAGTGTTTTGTGAAATGGTGAGGTGAGATCTTGGATCAGAGGAGTAAGTTTTCGATGCGGTGGAAAGTGGACTGGTCTGTAAGGTTAGCACTCCAACATTCAAATTAGCAAGAGAATTAGAATTGATGTGAGAATGAGAATGAATTTAAATATCTTAAATAACGTATTTTACTCTTATATATCAAGAGTGTTTGAAACCGCTCATGTGTGATACAATTGTCTACTCAGACTCGTAAAATACCTATTTGTTTTTGTGATCTTCACGGTTCGTTCTTAATAGCCTTGTAATGGCCTAAAAATATAAATAAGGTTATATATATATATATATATATATATATATATATATATATATATATATATATATATATATATATATATATATATATATATATATTTGTCCACATAATTGAATACTGATGGAATCTTCCACTTACATTTTTTTTTATTAAGTATCTTCCACTTACATTTCATGTAGTCATGGCCAAACCTTGTCCAACAACACATGATGAAGCTCCAAAAAGTGTAAAAGATCCAAAAGAAAACGATGGTCTATCTATTGTTTGGCATTTTTCAATTTTTTTTCCTGGTCATACATTCATGAAAAAGTGAATTATGATTGTAAATTAAAGGATTAAAAACCGAGACGCGGTTTCACCAAGTCCATAACTTATTTGCATTAATTGTGATGGATTCAATACAAAATATTCTCAGTCCTAACTCGTATGACCCCACTATATAGTATATACACTTTTTATAACATCAAGCTATTTATAAAGAAACAAAACAATTTGCATTTATTAGCTGCATACAAGTTTTTTCATGGTACTACTTTTTTTTTTTGTATATTCTATGGTACAACTTGTTAATTCAATCAATGGTGCGATGTGTATTGATGAATTGTTTAAAGACCATACATATGAAGCTGATTTTTAAGCAGCATGTGACTCATGTGTCACCATGTGCCTCAAACTCGCAAGACTACAAGGAAATTTTCATTTTTTCTAAAACTATTGTTTTTACTTGTACACTAATTATTTTATTTTGCAAAATAAACAAAAACTATGAAATGCTTTATTTAAAATAAAAAGAGAATAGATCTTTTGCTTGTTGAATTGTATAGAGTTTATTATAGTTTTTTTTTTTTAAGCTTGGTATGCATTGTGCACAAATCACAATAGAATTAGAGATATTATACCTATTTCATAAACAATGGGTGTAAAATACATACATACAATATGACAATTTCTTAAATAAAATTTCAATTTAAGCTTTAGGCATCTATTTTATGAAAAATGAGTGTAAAATACACATGTGGTCACAATTTTATAAATAAAATGTCAATTTAAGTTTTACAATATAATAATAGGCAATTTGTTTCGGGTGTAAAATACACACGTGGTGACAAAGTTGTAAATTGATTGTCAGTATAAATTTTAAAGTATAAGTATAGACACCTATTTTAAAAATATTTAGTGTAACTTGAAAGAGTATTTAATAATAGACATCGATTTTTTGAAAACGGGTGTTTATAGCTATACTCTAAAACTTAAATTGACAATCTTTATAAAATTGTCACCGCGTGTGTATTTTGCATTTGTTTCCCAAAAAATTGGTTTCTATTATTATTATTCTACAATTGAAATTTATATTTTAAGAGGATCAATCTCATCGTTTACTAATAGAGGCTTGTTTAAATTCATAGGAAAGTTATGTAAACACGCCATTTTAAAAATGTTGTCTTTTAAAGAAGTTATATTTTCATGTTAAAAATATCATTTTTTATTTAAGGATAAAAATAGTTTTTTAGAGATAAAAATAACTTTTTAATGTTTAGTTTAATTACCACTTAATTCTTTTCTGATAGAAGTTAATTCATCATAAGAAAATTCAAGATTATTTTCAAATTAGTTTAATTCATCGTTTTCATGATTTTCTATAAGACACATGTTAACTTTTTTTTTATTTTTCAGATTTCTCGAGTGAATAGACCATGTTATTCTCATCTCATGAAATGTAAGTTTTTTTTGTCCCTTTTAAGTATTTCTGTGAAATTTTTTTGGACTTCTATTATTTCCTTTAATTAAAGATATAATCTTGTTTTATATGATTACTTTCTCGCACCGGAAGCAAGTTGGATTGAAAAATGATTCTTTTATTTTTTTTAGAGTTTGGAAATTGCTAGGCATTATTTTGTCTCATGAATCTTTTGAATTTGCAAACCATTAAGCTTATGTCTTCACAACTCTCATCCTAGAAGTTTTAAAATTCAAAGACATTATCTTTAATGTGTGAAGCTTTTACGGGAAATTCTTTCTTTTTCTTCTCACCTTCTTCAATTTTTATGAAGCGATTTAGTTCAAGTTCATATTTCTGTAACTTACCAAACAAAGTAGACAATTCTTTAGATTAAAAAATTGCACTGATATTAGGGTGGCAACTAATATTTAAGTATCTAAGGACCTTGTGAATTAGATCTTCATTTTGAAAGGCATTCTCTAGAATTCCTAAATGATTTACTATATGGTTAATTTTTTTGCAAATATTGGATATTTTCAGAAAGTTCCATCCTAAATAATTCATATTTATAGGTTAATGTGTAATATCTCATATCCTCTTAAATACTTTATACTTGTCAGTTAAGACAAATTGAATTCCTAAATGTTATATTCTTTGTAAGTTAGGACAAATAAGGTAATTAGTGAACTAGGTTGAGTCTAATTACTATCTAATTCCATTGCCTTTATTAATTTGTGAAAGAAAGGAGCATTTTGGTAACATGAATGAATGACTAATTACCCTCTATAAGAAATATCTCATTTTAGATATTTTTCTTATCCCTCTTTCCTTTCCAAAACCCTTATTTTGTTAGTAAGAAGATAAGAGAAAGAAAGAAGAGAAGAAAGGAGAAAGAAGAGAATGATGAGGAAAACTTAGAAGAAGAAAAGGAAAGTTTGGATTAGCAAACAACTCATCTCCATCTCTCACCATCTTCTTGATTCAAGGTGGGTTCCTAGTTAGACATAACTTTGGTGGAGAAAATCCATGAATCGGAGATTAGGGTTTGTGTGTTTTGCTATGATCATGAAAAATGATGTCTTGCATGTTCTATTTGTTGTTTTGCATGACTCAAAGTGTTAATCGATGATATTTGGTGTTATTGATACAATATGATGATGTGTGAAACCTATGAAGAGAACTATCTGACGCATGACCTTGAGTTAGTAGTTGTTGTGTTTACCTTGAAGGTGTGCATCATTATTTTTATGGAGTACATTTTGAAATGTTCAGTGATCACAAGAGATTGAAGTACTTGTATGATCAGAAATAGTAGAAAATGCGACAGAGAAGATGGATGGAATACTTGAAGGACTTTGATTTTGGATTGAAGTACCATCTATGTAAAGCAAATAAGGTGGAGGATGCATAAAGTCGGAAAAATAAATGCATAAAGTTGAATTAATGATGTTGGAATATGATTTATTAGAAAAGTTTCAGAATCTCAACCTTCAATTTGTGTGGACTCATAATGGTGTGACGATGGGAAATTTGGATTTTACTTCTAATTTGAGGGAAAGGTTTCGTCAGAGTCAATTATTGGATGAGGATTTGCAAGCAATGTCAACTCAACTAAGTTATACTCAAATAACAGATGGGATTCTTTTCTTTAACTAAAGGGTATGTGTTCCGAAAGATATAGAGTTAAAAAGGACGGTCTTAGAAGCGGCACATAAAAGTGTGTTTACCATTCATCTAGGTTCATTAAAGATGTACCAAGACTTGAAGAATATTTATTGGTGGCCTTGTATGAATAAAAGTGTTGTCAAGTATGTAGCTGATTGTGTAGGATGTCAACAAGAGAAAATTGAGCATCAAAGACCAGGTGGATTATTGTAACCATTAGAAGTCCCCGAGTGGAAATGGGATAGTATTTCCATGGACTTTTCTATAGGGTTACTGCATACTCAAGGTGGTTACAACTCAATTTGGGTAATTATAGATAGATTGACGAAGTCAGCTCACTTCCTAGCTGTGAAACCCACATACAAAGCTATTCATCTTGCAAGATAGTTTATTGCGAAAATTGTGAGGTTGCATGGTATTCTCTCTAGTATCATATTGGATAAAGACCTGAAGTTTACTTCAAGATTTTGGGGAGCGTTCCAACATGATATGGGTTCAAAGTTATGTTTAAGTACTTCAAATCATCCTCAAACAAACGGTCAGATCGAGAGAAATATTCAAACTTTGGAAGATATGATACGGGCATTCTTTAGAGTAGAGGAAATTAGAAAGATCTTTTACAGTTAATTGAATTTGCATGTAACAATAATTATCGTGCTAGCATTAGTATGGCCCCATATGAAACTCTTTATGGAAGGAGATGTTGAACACCTCTTTGTTCGGGGGAGTTTGATGATAAAGAAATTTTAGGATCAAAAAATATGCAAAAGACCATTGAAAAGATAAAGATGATACAAGAGAAAATGGAAAAGGCACAAGATCAACACAAGAGTTATGTATACAATAGACGGACACCGTTGGAATTTGGAGAATATGACCATGTATTTTTAAAATTTACTCCAAGATTGACATTGAAAGAACCTTTCAAATCACAGGAGTTGAGTCAAAGGTATGTTGGACTATATCAGATCATTAGAAGGATCGGTGAAGTAACTTACCATTTAGCCTTACCACCCACACTCTCCGGTTTGCGTGATGTTTCCCATGTATCTCAGATAATGAGATTTATTCCCGACTCTCCTACCACGGTCCTAAAACCAACTGAGATAATATATTTTCATTATACGTCTTTTTTTTAATTTTTAAATAATCTATAACCATGGTCACAATTAACAATCGTTGTGATATGTCAAGAGTGACACGCTTCGAAACCCAACATCTATCATTTTTATTTTTTCGTTAATAAAAGGATGTGTTCCCTTTATTTTTAATTTTAAATAAAAATTAAATACTTGACACCACGATCCTTTTTAACAACCGAGGTGAAATATCAGGACATACAATCATAGTCTATTTTATCAACCATTGTGAAATAGTTTACCTATTTAAGCTAACTTACTTTACTTCATAACAGACTATGCTATAGTGAGAAACACTAAATTCTCCCACCTCTTTCGAATCTTTCAAAACTCCATCCTAACTTCTCAAAACTCGAATAATGTCTCAAACATGTATGAAACAATGGAAGGTGTCACGAAACTCTAACATAACTTCAACATATCTTTGTTTTTGTTTTCCATATAAAGGTACATATGTTAACCATTTATTTTCAAAAATTCATTCTTTGTAAGATGAGATATGTTTGATAAATGTGTTGTGTTAATGTTAAGGTTAGTCTTTGAATTTGTAGATAAAAGTTGTTATTTATGTTATTTGTTCATAAATGATTTCGTTTCTTTCATAAGCTTATGATTTGGTTTACATATTTTTTGTTGAAGTATGTTGATTTTTTTTGTTAGGTATGTTGATAAAAAAATTTATTGAGGTATGTTTGATAAATGTGTTGTGTTAATGTTAAGGGTAGTTTATGATTTTGAAGATAAAAATTGTTGTTTGTGTTGTTTGTTCATAAGCTTATGATTTGGTTTACATATTTTTTGTTGAAGTATGTTGATTATTTTGTTAGGTATGTTGATAAATATTGTTGTTGAAGTATGTTTGATAAATGTGTTGTGATAATGTTAAGGGTAGTTTATGATTTTGTAGATAAAGATGTTGTTTGTGTTGTTTGTTGATAAATGATTTTGTTTTGTTCATAAGCTTATAATTTCGTTTTCATATTTTTTTAATGAAGTATGTTGATTATTTTGTTAGGTATGTTGATAAATGTAGTTGTTAAGATATGTTTGCTAAATATGCTATGTTAATGTTAAGGGTAGTTTATGATTTTGTAGATAAATAATGTTGTTTGTTGGTAAATGATTTTGTTTTGTTCATAAACTTGTGATTTGGTTCATATATTTTTTGTTGGAGTATGTTGATGATTTAGTTAGATATGTTGTGTTTGTATAGGTATGTTAATGTTTCTGTTATTGTTTATGATATTAATAATGTTATTACTTAGACATTGTAGGTATATCATGTTGTTCATTCAACATGTCCTAGAAGATGAGTTTATTATATCTTATGTGGTTTAAGTGTTTTACCAACCCCTCATTTAATATATATCTTTTCAAATTGAATTAGAAAATAATTATATAAAAAATTAAGTTATGTTAGAAAACAACAACTTACATTGATCAATGTTTTACTAGCTTTCTGCAGCCCATTATCTGCATCTGGCTCTTTCACGGTTAGAATTTGCTTCAATACTTCTAACTCTTCAATCAACACTTCCTTTTTTACTAGTTCATTTTGCAAATTCCCTAGTACTTTGCATAATGAACTAGTAGTGAAGGAAGTGTTGGTTGAAGAGTTAGAAACATTGAACCAAATTCTAACTGTTAGAGAGAGAGAGAGAGAGAGAGAGAGATGTGGATAATGAGTAGTTTAAAGCTCGAAAAACATTGATTAGTGTAACTTAATCTTCTAATATAAATTAATTTTTCATATTATTTATTTCTATATCAGATTGAAAGGTTATATGTTTATTGAGTAGTTAGCGAAATAAGAATTCCACATAAATGATAATAAACCCAAGTATAAATATCACAATGATTGGTAGTTATAATTATGATGAAATATTGTATGATAAGTATTTCACTACGATTGTAACTTTCAACCGTGGTGAAATATTAAAAAAGTCATCATATTATGGCACTGGGTATCGCACCACTGACCTCCACATTTTACTACGGTTGTTTTTAACAACCGTAGTGGTATGTAACACACTACTGAGTTTTTATTATGGTTTCAAGACCATGGTGTTAAAGTTGGCACATACTACCACACCTTACCTTACCATGGCTTATCAATCGTGATGGTATCCATTATATAACTGTGGTGATATGACCTTTCCGTAGTAGTGTCCATTATGTGAATATTGAAATAAAAGATAAATTATCACTGAAATTACTTCTCCTTTTTATCATGAAAGGTAAAAGACGAATCTAGGTTACATCATGAAGAATCAAAGTCCCCTCACGCATAAACGTCAAAGCGAACAGTTAAGATGATCGAAACACTGGCACACAAACACAACATACATTCCCTAAGCTGGAAAATAACTGGCCCACCCTGTCTTGGTAGATAATCACTCCAAAGGAAGTGGTAGGTCCTTCAATACGTCAACCTCGAACCAAGTCTATACCTGGAGGCATGGGAAGGGGCACCAACCCTTGGTCGGGCATACCCCTAGAGACGTATAATAAATGCACGAGCATGAATATCAGGGAACATGATTCAAAATATATCAACAAAGGTATGAGTTAAATAAAAGCGAATAAACAAAATATATGTATCTATTACAAGTTAAAATTTACATACACCAGGCTCAAGTTAATCAACCTAAAAAAACTACTTATCCAAAAGGATCATCCACCCGTTTTCAATCATCTGGTTGAAATGGACCTGAGTTTTAGAAATGGGATCGGTAGAGTCACAATGTACAACTTGTTGAAGCGCGTATTCAAAAGCCTCTTGGGCCATGGAAAAACTTTCTTTTAAATATTTAGACAGACCCTTACAAAGAGAAAGGTTTTCTTCACTCATGTCAGTAAGACCGACCTTGGTCTTCCGATGATTATCTTGAGATTACTTCAAAGCTTTCTCCACCCTCAATGCTTGTTTAATCAGGTTCCAAGGATCGCTTTACCTCAATCATAGCTTTGTCTTTATCAACCACCACTTGAACTAGTCGTCGCACCTTTTCAAGCAAAGAACCATAATACCTCGAAGGCTTTAAGGAAATTTCTATGGTAAAAGAAGGAGTTGGAGACATTTTGAACCTCCTCTAAGTACTTGTCTCTCTCAAGACTAAGGTCGCCAACCTTCTTCTTTATGTTTTCTCCTCCCTACAAAAGTTGTCAAGCAAGAAAACCTCCTATTGACTAGAAGCGCCGAAATCTAAAATGGAAGATGCACGACAGACATGGTAGGTTAATTTAGCCAACTCGGCCTGACGATCATCGTCGGGGAGTCCTGAGAAATAAGAATAATCCTCATCGTAAATTGATGAGAAGAAATCACTACCCATGCTTGGACATGGACGAGCCAACATGATAGAGTTAACATTCCTCTAAGGAAAAAATGTTACCCCTACCGACCTAGACCGTCGAAGGCTTTTGGGGGAGCACTACTACGAAAAACCCATTTAACAACGGTTGGGAATGACATATAATGACGCGGGCGAAGGCGTTGTTATGTAGATTGTTGTTGTATCTTCGATGTTTCTACAACGGTCTGGAAACCGTTGTTGTATTCTGGAAAACGCGATATATATTGCAACGGTTAGTTGTATCAACCGTTGTGAAATATATTATTAATCACAACGGATATTAGTTTCAACCGTTGTTACATGTACCCTTAGTTTATTATATACAAATGTATATTGCTTGTTTTACCATACACCTAGTTAAAGAATTACAACCATTAAATTGGTAAGGAAATATATAATCTGAAAATTAAAATATTCTTGAAAACCAACTTAAACACACCACTATTTTTCGAATTGCATCCATTTCATTCCGCACATTTTATGTTCCTTAACACATAATATACGATTCAATGGTCTGATTCACTCTACTCATCGATATTTTTAATTATATAGTTTACCTCTCCATCGCCCAAAATCATCGCGATTTTATCATCATAACAATCATGATCATAAAAACCACGATGATTTTTGGCGATGAATAGGTAAACTATATAATATAAAAGATATCGATGTGTAGAAGGAATCAGATCGTTGAATCGTATATTATGCGTTAAGGAACATTCAATGTGCTGAATGAAATGGATGCGATTCGAAAAACATTGACATGATAATGGTTGGTTTTCAAATACATCTTAATTTTCAGATTATAAGTTTCGATACCAATTTAACAGATTGCATTTTCATTAAAAGGATAGTAAAACAAACAATATACATAGTATATAATAAACTAAATTTCATATGTACAATATCAGAACAATAAACTAAATTTCATATGTACAATATCAGAATAATAAACTAAATTTCATATGTACAATATCAGAATGAATTCATATATATGTACCTTATTAGAATGAATTCATATATATATGTACCACCATCATCATCACCATGTGAAACAAACCTAAGAAGTGGGAAAGCAATGAAGAAAATTAGTTATTATTCAAAACAAAACAAGCAAAATTAGAAACAAACCATAAGAAGTGGGAAGCAATGAAGAAAATTAGTTAGTATTCAAAACAAAACAAGCAAAAGTTGAAAGAAAACGCTAAGAAGTGGGATTGTACCATAACAATGAAGTTCACCTTGTTTGTGAAGCATTGAAGTCGAATCTGCGCAAAAAGAGAACAATCAACAAAAACATCATGAAGCAAACGAGATAATGAGTAATATTTAACAAAAAGATTGAAGTGGAAGACTACCTTATTTTCCATAACCAATATGTACATTACGCTTGCTACCGCCAGCATCATCACCATGTTTATCTAGTTTTAGATTCTGCAAGAAGAACTACAAGGAGGAAGAAGCTTAAATCAAAAGCTTAATACTTCTTGTATTTCTTCTCGTAGATTCTAAAAAAAGATGAAGTTTGGGTGTTAGGGTTTCGCTGTGAAGAAAAGGCGCGACTGTCAAAAAGGAAAAGTTAATTCCCTTATATAGGTAAATTTTTCACAACGGTTTTCTTAAATAACTGTTATGATAGATTATATATTAATTTAATAATATCACAACGGTTTGTTATAATAACCGTAGCGATACCCCTTATACGTGGTACAAGGTTCGACACCAGGCAACAACATTTTCCTAAAATTACGCCTGGATTATAAGTGATATTGCTACGGTCATTACTTATAACCGTCATAATATTATTAGCCATTGCACTTTCCAACATATGAACGGTTTACAAGAAAATATCGTTCCAGAATATGAACGGTTTACAAGTTATCATCATTACAAGCATTAAACTATCAGTCTTTTCATCTTCAACCTCATCTATAAATAGACAATTTTACATATCTAAATAATATATTCTTCGTAACAATGAGTTCAACAAATGAGAATCCTAGAAACCTCAATGAGGAACGTCAGGCGCTAATCCAGGAGGTCGTCCAACCAGCAACTGCCAACTTCAGGGATGCCTTAAGGGTAAGGAAGGATAAGAAGAAGAAGAAGAAGAAGAAGAAGAAGAAGCCGAAGAAGAAGAAGATAAAGAAGAAAATGAGGCTTGTATATTATGATTCTGATGAGGGGAGTGAGGAGAGATGTCTAGATTATGAAGATGCATTTTATGCTATGGGCTCTGACAATGATCTTGATATGTAATATGTTTATCAATGTACTCTCAATGGAATATTAAAAAAAAAATTATCTCTATATATGTTCATCTCTTACAGTTTTATATTTTAAGTTATATATATACTCTATTGCACTTAAAAATACTAAAGAATACATTGCTGGGAATATACATCATACATTACATGGCGTTAGACATGTTTAAAATAATTAATACATGTTTAAAATCTAAAAATATGACAAAAAATACATTGCTGTGAATCGAAGCGTGATACATGTATTAGAACGGTCTTCTAATACAAGCGTGTTAGAATGTAAAAATATGGAAAAAAAATAGTAGCTGGGAATCGAAGCTTGTTACACAGCTTGTATTACAACGGTTATGTAATACAACCGTCATTAAACATGGAGTTATAAATTTTTAGTCCTTATACAATGGTGGGATACGAAACCGTGGTAAACCTGGCGTCGTTAAATGGGGTTTTCGTAGTAGTGGAAGAGCCTTGTCTCGGATTTCTCCTCTTTTTCCTGGACGGGGGAGGAGGAATTCTCATTCACCAAATCACCAACAACAGAAGTCGGATTCACATCCTCACCCCCCCTGGGAAACTACTTGGGTAACCTACCTAGCTACCCGAGCAGTCAGGGTACTAGCCATCGTATCTGAAGTAGAAGCCCCACAAAAACCGGGTGTTCTTAGGATTCCGACCAAGGAAGCAACAACTCAAACTTATTTCTTCCATTGTCGGATTGCATCCTCACTCTCCATCATATCTGAGAATGAAAAGGGACATGTCAAGAAAGACCAAGAGAAGGAAGAGGGCAATGCATAATCCTAAAACTAACTTACTAAAGATCTTCTTCCTCTTCTCATTAGACTTGTTATCTATGATCCAGTGAGTCAAAATGGTTCTCTTCAACTGTTTCTTAGAGGCAAGATCAGAGGCAACCACTCCGCATACATAGTCGAGTTCTTGGTAAAAAGACACTAGCTAATTTTTTAAGTACTGCTCTTCATGGGACAAATCCTCATCCTTACAATGACGGAACCTAACTCTGGTAAGGAAGTGACTTTGAGTCCAGTACTTGCAAAAAATAATTGTACAAGAAGAATGAGGCTCTGATTTCAAGTTACAGATCTTCGAATGGGCTTCCTCATTAAGGGGGACTAGCAAAGAAAAGTGGTATTTGAAGTTTTTCATGCTGCTAGAATATGGCTTAACGTATTTATCAAACTGATGCAGAGAAGTTATACCATAGCCATCAGTGAACTCAAAATCATTTTGCACCTTAAAAGGGTGAAAGAACAAGGTCAACATTGTCTTAATACCTTTGTACTCACACCAATGTTGAAAACATTGACAAAGTCCCAACTCACGTGATGAAAGTATGAAAGACTAACCAACAAATAATTTAAGACATTGATCTTAAACTCATTAAAGGGGAGACAATAACCAATTAAAAAGAATAAACGTTTATGAAGTGGGATAACACACCCATTATATTTACCATAGTCCCTTTGATCTTCAATTGGAGGAAGGACACCTCAGTCTCTAGATAGACCTACATTTGTCATAACCTGGGGAAAGTCACCGTCCTCGGAGATATCCTTAATGGCCCTCCTAGTTGACACAAAAAAATGACCATGTTTATGGAATCGAAGACTAAACCCAGTAACGTACCAGCTCATCAAACGAGTCCTAAGATATGGGAAACTATAAAAGCAACGAAGAAGAAGGAGAAAAAGCAGAAACTCAAAATCCAAGTTCGGAAGTGGGAATAAAAATCAAACATGCAAAATCGAACCAGCGAGTGTAATTTTTCCGAGTATATGATCAACTTACACGCCCAAAATACTCAAGATTGAAAAAAGAAAAAAAGAAAGCTTTTCACAAAAGTCAGTATGCAAGAGAACAAAAAGAATGAAGTACCTTTAAAAACCCATTATACTTCCTCAAATGAATCAAAGCCACACAATCATACCTCACTACCAACAGTTGAGATCTATCTACAATCTTTGAAGAAGTGCTGGTATTTCATGAAATTTGACATTTGTGCTTTTGTGCAGGATTTTCAAAGACTTGCATACCTTCCTAAGGCGATAAACTCATCTTTCTTAACCTTGATACCTAAAAAGTTTAACCCCCTTTCTCTTAGTGATTTCAGGCCCATATGCCTTGTGGGATGCTTGTACAAGATCATCTCCAAACTTCTTGCTGCGAGACTTAAGAAAGTGATTGACATATTGGTCTCTCATTATCAGTCCGCCTTTGTGCCTGGCAGAAATCTTATGGACAGCGTCATTGTGGCAAACGAAATCGTGGACCTTGCAACGAAGGAAAAGTCGGAATGTATTCTCTTCAAGGTGGACTTCGAGAAAGCTTACGATACCATTAACTGGGAGTTCCTAAGATTCGTGATGATTCAAATGGGTTTTGGTAGTCTGTGGCTCAAGTGGATGGAAGCTTGTACCTTTTTAGGTTTTCTCTCCGTTTTGGTTAACGGAAGCCCGATGAAAAATTTCACAGTGAAAAGGAGTCTGAGGCAAGGTTGCCCTCTTTCTCCTTTTTTGTTTGTTCTTGTTACTGAAGACTTAACTAGGTTGGTAATGAAGGAAACAGACTCTGGCTTGTTCACTGGTTTCAAGTTTAATACAGCCATTTCCGTCGAAGTGATCCAGTTCGCGGACGACACACTGATTGTCGGGAGCGAAGGGTGGAATAATATTTGGGCGATCAAGTCAATCTTGAGGGCTTTTGAGTTAGTTTCGGGGCTGAGGGTCAACTATCACAAAAGCAGGTTGAGTGGTATCAACGTGAGCAACCACTTTCTGCTTGCTGCTTCATCGTTCCTTTCCTGCAAGACCGACTCAAGCAATTTCTCGTTCCTGTGCATTCCGGTTGGTTGCAACCCAAGGAGAATCACTTCATAGAAGCCTTTGATTGAAAAAATTAAAACAAAGTTGGGGAGCTGGAGATGTAACACCCTTTCAATGGCAGGTAAGGCAACATTAATCAATTCATCCCTCACTAGTTTGGCTGTTTTTTGGTTTTCGTTATATCTGGCTCTTGTGGCTGTGTGGAAAGCTATTGACAGAATCAGGAGGGATTTTCTATGGGGCTGTTCGAACCGTAAAAAGAAAATTCACTGGCTGGATTGGGTGTCGGTGTGTAAGGCGAAAGAACTAGGAGAATTGGGAATTAAAAGCATCAAGGAGTTTAATCTTGACTTGCTGTCTAAATGGAAATTGAGGATTATATCCAATTCAATCGGTTTGTGGCAGAAAATTCTGCAGGCTAGATATGGTAACATGGCCACGTTGGTTTTAAACGACAACTCCAGTACAACCTACTCAGCTTCGTTCTGGTGGAAAGACCTTTTGAAGACTGCTTCGATACCCACTTATGGTAACTTTAATTTTGCAAATTCTCTTAGTTTCAAAATTGACAACAGTAAGGACACACCCTTTTGGAGCGCAAACTAGATGGGCAACTGTGTTCTCTCTGAAGTTTACAACAATCTGTTCAGAAGATGCAGTAGAAAAGACGCAATGGTTTTCGACATGGGCTTGTGGAGTGATGGTATATGGCACTGGCAACTTCAAGGTTTCGATGAAGCCGTTGAACAGCAGGTGGCTACTGAATTCCTTTCCCTAAACAGCGTGTTGGAAGATTTTAACCCGGAGTTGGATGTCGATGACATTTGTGATTGGATTGAGGATCCGGTTTTAGGATACACGGTGTCCAATGCCTACAGCCTGATGACGTTTTCGCAGCAGTATGTGTTTTGGCAGGATAGCAGCACACAGGCATTCCAACGCCTTTGGAGCACTAAAGTGCCTGCTAAAATAAAATTCTTTGGTTGGAAGATGTTATGGGAAAGGCTTCCCACTCGGGTACAATTGGCTAAAAGAGGTCTAGATTTGGACTTGAATTGTTGCTTGTGTGGTTTATTGAAAGAAGATATCCATCTCTTATTTTTCCGCTGCAAAGTTTCTGCTTTGGTTTGGAAAACTATTGGGGTTTGGAGTGGTATTTCTTTCTCTTTCAACGGTAACGTGGAGAACCATTTTATGGGTTGGCACCGTGTTGAAAAGTATTCCGGGGGGTGTTTTATCGTCTCCATAGGGATTGTATGTGTATTGCCGTCGTTCTATAGTCGAAAAAGTTTTAAACTTTTTTTAAAGTAACAAAGAGCTTGGTATTTTCGTATCGGATCGTTTGCATAAGAATTTAGTAATCAACTGTAAAGAAATCAGTTTTAAAGGTTTGGTAAAACATGCCAAGATTAGGGTTCGACAATCCGTTTCGTACGTATTTACTCGATAAAGGATGTGAACTTGTTAACGATGAATATAACCACATATCCTCTCAACAAGTTTATCTCTAACACTTGTTGTGGGATTTACCATATTGATCCTTATATGATCTCTCACTCCAAGTATCAATATGATAACATTCAAGATCAATATTTATGAACATCAACTTTAAAAACTATCTCTAGCCTCATGATTATTGATGGATTGAAACTTAGATCAAGTTTTAGAACATATTTCTCAATCATGAACTAAAACAAAATATAAACCATATAAACAAAGTTTTTCTTCTATATTTATCATCGACAAAGTTCACACACTTACAATCAAGATCAATACATACAAAATGAAGGATTACCTACCACTAATCTCGACACAAGATGTGTTTAGCTACACATATTTATGGTAGCTTGTTTCACAAGTTTCATGAGGAGATGAAAGAGCATCCGCGTCGAATAATCGAGATCGGATGCAAATCCAGCTTCTCAATGTGGAAGATCTCTCTTAGATGAAGAAATATCAGAAACTTATGTTTTGGTGTGATAAAAATTAGGTTATGATCCCAAGAAAATACATAAAATGTATTTATAGTACATTTGAAAACAGACAAGTTCGCACTGCGAACTTTCTGTTCGCCTAGCGAACTATGAAAATGGCACCTGAAGTGCCTTCTGATAAGCTAAACCGCCTCAGAAGTTCTGCATAAGTTCGCAAAGCGAACTTTTGTTCGCAAAGCGAACTTTTCGCCTCCAAGTTTGCAAAGCGAACTTAGGCCCCTTTTGCTTCTGCCATATCCAAGGTGTCATTCGCCAGGTCTTCGCAAAGCGATGAATCAGCGAACCTTTGCTGGGAAGTTCGCAAAGCGAACTTTAGTCCCTTTTCCTACTACCATAATTTTGGGACCATTCGCTGGGACTTCGCCAGTTGTTCGCAAAACGAACATTCACTGGAAAGTTCGCAAAGCGAACTTGCTAATGTTTTCTTCCTTTCTTTGGCAACTTGGATCCTTTCTTTGTGTCTTACATCTTCGATCATTTAGTGCCTTTTTCTGCACAATAACACACACATTACAAGCACCAAAGGTATTTTCACAATGATAGTAGAGAAAACTTTTTCTTTCATTTTGTTTTTTAACAATTTTGCTTTACACGAGATAATTTTGTTTTCAATTAGATGGGATTTTGTTTCTAAACTCAAAGAAGTGTTGTCTCATCTTCACGTCTTGTCCAGGTTGAAGGTCGGTGGAGACCCTCTTCATCTACATATTTGTATCCATTGGGATCGATAGAGTCATCATAGTGCAGAAAGATGAGATATCTCATAAATCAATTGACTTTTTTTATGAGGTATTACAAGGTCCAAAGAAGAGATACCTAAGATAGAAAACATCGGATCAACCCTCCTAACCACGACGTACAAGTTAAGACGGTATTTTTAACACACCACATCACGACAATGACTGATAATTCAATCATACAATTATTTTTCAAATCAAACTTAGCGGGAGAATGACAAAACGAATCATTAAACTTTTGAATTCAATATCACATATGAACCTTGGAAAATCCTTAAAGCCTAAACTTTGGTTAATTTCGTGGCGTATGGCACATTAAAAGCACAAAAAACACACAATTTTGATTGAGCGTATTCATTTATAAATCTATCATCTTTAAAGAAAGTCGCTCTTACAAGTAGGTATGGCAACAAAACCCATATTCGCGGGTGCCCACCCGAACCCGCTCCGAAGTTGACGGAGAAAATCCGCTTTGACTGGGTTTGGGTTTTCCTCGACTAAAAAATATGGGGACGAGTCAGGTAATAGGGACACTAGTACCCACCCCGAACCCGTCCCCGAACCCGCCCCGATTATTTTATTATCTACATTATTATTTAATTATGTTAATTTGGAATATTACATATGTGGCCAATGTTTTGATATTTTAATTTGTATTAATTATTTAAAAAATTTGAAATGTATGTAAGAATTTTTTTGAGATTTTTTTATTTTATTATTTGTAATGTAATTTGATTTTAGGAAAAATAAAAATATTTATTAAAAAAGTTGATTTTACTAAATGGACGGTGGCGGAGCGGGGATATCCGAACCCAACCCGAACCTGTTTGGGACGAGTTTGGGTTTTAATTCTCCATCCCCGTTTGAGTTTGGGACGGGGAACGGAGATTTTTTAGGGATTTGGGTTTGGGTTTAGGGAGATAAAAACCGTCTCCGACCCGCCCTGTTGCCATGTCTGTCACATTTAAATTTTTAATGTTGAATAATTAAGTGAAATAAAATGCATTCTTAATAGTTGTTTTTCATAACAAATCCGATATTAAAAAAAATAATTTTTTTTTCTTTAACTCAATCTCGAGAAGGCTCCCTATGTTTATGACTATCTCATAAAAATCCACTTAAGTAAATAAAAAACAAAACAACAATCAAATCAAACCGCTTAAATTATAGATTTAAAAGTAGTATCACTTCACACTTCAAATAACTAATTTGTTTGGTTTGATTGAGTTATTTTGAAATAAATAAACCCCAATATAATATAACAATTGTCAAAGGTAAACGTGCCGCCATAAAAGGATAGCAAGGTTCCATGAGGTAGATGGGCCCCACAATCCTCCAACATACAAAAAAACACCTTCACCTTAATAAATGTTCCACACACTTCTAACACATCATAAAACCTATGGTCTCTCTTCTTCCTCCTTTTAAACCTGCACTCCAACACAATTCCATCTTCACAATCTCTCTTTCTCTAAACAAACCTTAACAATTACAAAAGCAAACATCAAATTTTTTCACCACCTAAAAAAACCATACTTCACCTATGGCGACAGGACTAAATGCCACTATAACCTTGAAACCCTTAAACCGTCACTACAAACCTCTATTTCTTCATCTTCAAAAACCAAACCCAACACTTGTCTTTTCCCCTTTAAGATGCCGAACAAACCCAAAATTTCAAAGATTAAAAAACTTTACCCTTTGTGTTCTCATGGAAGATTCAAAACATGATATCCAATTGGAAATTGAAGAAGAAAGAAGCCCACCCATTTTAGATGTGTCACAAAAAATGGAAGAGAAATTGGCAAGGAAAAAATCAGAGAGATTGACGTATCTTGTTGCAGCTGTTATGTCAAGTCTTGGGATAACATCTTTGGGTGTTTTGTCTGTTTATTTAAGATTTTCATGGCAAATGGAGGTAAGTGTTGTGATGGTTCCTTAACTTTGTTTTTGATTATGTAGTACATTGTTGTTTTGGCTTTTTAATGAAATAATCATTCTGAATCTGAAATTTGGTTCGGTTTGTCTATTTAGGGTAGTGGAGAAATTCCTTGGTCTGAAATGTTTGGAACATTTGCTCTATCTGTTGGTGCTGCTGTAAGTTTCAATTTTCATTTTTTTTTAGTATTTTGGTTAATGATTTGCAATTTTTTAGCTGTAATTTTTTTTTTAATTTTTCAAAGATTTTAAATTTTTGTATTATTAAATTTATATTTTTTTTAGCGCTTAACTGGTATGCATACACATGATTGCATTACCATAAATATTGTGGAAATATTTTAATTACAAATCATCTTCATGTGTTCAAATATTTAAATATAAATAAAAAGTTCTATGTATTTGGTCAGAATTTGATTTAAATACATATGATTTTTTCTTATAGTTAAAATTAAGACGGTGAAAAATGAAAATGATTGGGTGCGTGTATTTTTTTAAGCGGTTTGATTGGCGTTTAATTGTGACGGTGCTCACCAATCAAACTTTGTTTTTTATTATTTTTGATAAAAATCGATTATTCTATGCGCATAACAACAGATACTAATCACTAATCCCTCAAGGTATAGAGAACTAAAATAAACTTATAAAAAAAAAAAATTAAACATTCTTTCGTAGAGGATTCTAGAATTTTTATGAATTGGTTCAAATTTAAAACTTCTAGCTGACAATACTTATTTTTTTTGCTTTTTTTTTTTGCTTTAAATTAGTAATAAATTTAAACTCTATTATTTTCATTTGTGTATTGTTAATTTTGGATGATAATAAATTAAATTGGGTATTTACAATTTTTAGGTTGGAATGGAGTTTTGGGCAAGATGGGCTCACAAGGCTCTTTGGCATGCTTCCTTATGGCACATGCATGAGGTATTATTATAATATACTGAACATTATTATAACAAATTAGTTATTTGAAGTGTGAAGTGATTCACTGAATAAATGATTTATTTGAACATTATTATATATCAGATATATTAATTATTCAATTAATTTAAAAAGTTTTTTTTTGTTGTTTATAATAGTAACTAGAGGGTGTATCAATTATTTTCTCCATTTACATGTTCTAAGACCATCTCCAACGAGTGGATTCTTCTATGTGTCCTCCAGCTGTACATTGAAAAAGCAGTTTTCTTGTTGCGACAGGTGGAGGTAGTTGCATTGTAATGCAACGGAACTTTTCATTATTAAATCAATATAATTATTCTTTAGCCTTTTCTCGTTCTTCCTATTTAAATAAAAATAACACTATGAAATATTAATTGGTGGGATCCAATATGAGTTCTTTAGAGTTGCATAATTAAAATGAAAATTGAATAAATTGTTTGAAGATGATGTGTCTTGATGGATCCCATAAAAAATTTAAAAGTGGATTGTACCATTGGAGATACCGTAAGTGATTCAAGAAACAAAATAGGTATAAAAAAATTGTTGGTGGTGTTTAATTTGAATTTGATTTTTTCTACCTAAGTTTACGACCACACGGTTCAAAAATGTGTGATTATGATATTTGGCGCTTTTTGAATAATAATAATAAGCCATTGATGTATTTGATACGTGGAAGCAAGAGAAAACAAAGAAACAGAAAATAAAAATTTTGTTTGTTGGTTGAAATTGCAGTCCCATCATAGAGCAAGAGAAGGAGCTTTCGAGTTGAACGATGTTTTTGCGATAATCAATGCTGTTCCTGCTATCGCTCTCCTTAACTTTGGTTTCTTTCACAAAGGATTGATTCCTGGTCTTTGCTTCGGTGCGGTAAGTCTCTCTCTTTTACTATTCGCTACTCTTGCTGTAAAATGAATTTTTTTTCAGAGTATCTTAAAATTGATATTCCCTCCCTTGCAATATTAATTTTATTTTTATTGAAACTAAAGGAATGTCAATTATTTTTAAAAAGAAAATTTAAATAAATATCATTCTTATTTTTTAATGCAAAAATAATTGTTATTTTTTCAACTGTCTCTTTTATTTATTATTTAATATATTAAAAGTGAATTTTTTTTCTTATACTCACACATTATTACTAATGACACCCCTCGTTTATGAGCAGGGTCTTGGCATTACAGTTTTTGGAATGGCCTATATGTTTGTACATGACGGTTTAGTTCATAGGAGATTCCCAGTGGGTCCCATTGCCAATGTACCCTATTTCAGAAGGGTAGCCGCAGCCCACAAAGTAATTATCCTTATCATATTATTATTATTATTATTATGATTATGATTATTATTATTATTATAATAAAGTGTAGGTACAATGTTTGATACCCATGATTCTGTTGTCTTTTGTTTTCAGCTCCACCATTCAGACAAATTCAATGGAGTCCCATATGGACTGTTTTTGGGACCAAAGGTAACAGCTGTATTTTTCTATCTTTCTTTTTTTTCTTTATTTTTTTTAAACAAAATTACTTAAATCAACTCAGTTGCAAAATTACTTGAATCAACTCAGTTGATATAAAATAGCAGATTTAAACATTCAATGTTTCACTTGTTCATCTTTTTAAAAGTTGAATTTTGGTCACTAAACTAGTTGACACGAAAAAACAAATCACTTAAATAATATATATATATATATATATATATATATATATATATATATATATATATATATATATATATATATTTACATAAGAATAGTTTAAAAATATAGTAATTTTTAAGAATTTAATTCATATGTACCATTTCATATCTTGTGTGTTATGATAAGTAATGGGTGGTAAACAAATATTGTTGTGCAGGAACTTGAAGAGGTGGGAGGACTAGAAGAGCTAGAGAAAGAGATAAGTAGGAGGACAAAATCATACAATAGTTCATGACTAGCAAACACTAATTTAGATATGTTTTAAAAAATTATCAATGTAAAGAAATATTAAATTAAATAATTAAAAAAAAGTTTTGCTTTCATCTGTACATAATTTATTTAATAATTATGGAAGTCTGAAAATAAATAATTTTCTTTGATTAGGATACTTAGTAAAGACACTATTTCGTGGACATTTCGATATATATAAGCCCATCTTTTTATTAGAATCAAAAGTTCATTTCGATACATATAAACCGATCCTTTTATTAGAATCAAAAGTTCATGGGGCAAGAGCAACACAAGTGAGAGATACCACATAGGCTCTGTTTTGTAAAACTAGCTTATAGTTGATAGTTGATAGTTGATAGCTGTTAGCTGATAACTTTAGCTGATGGCTGATAGCTGATAAATTAATTTGAGTGTTTGGTAAATTAACTGTTACACTAGCTGATAATTATAAAATGACTTAAAATGATATTTTTAATTGAGAAATTGATGATTTCATTATCTTATGTTATATTATTAAATTAATTTTTATTCGATAAAAGTAAATGTATTAATAACAACATGCAAAACAATTTTAATATATATGAAAAATTTAATATATCATCAAAATATATAAATTTGTAGATAAGTTTTATGAATTTTTTTATTTAGTATGAATATATTGACAACAAAATTTAATGAATAAAGAACCAACAAACCATACATGAAGCAGAGGTATTTCATAAAGTCATTTAAGAAACCATAAAAGTAAAAGTAATTCTAATAACTACAATTCTTAGCCTTGTTAACTCATTCTTTCGTAAAATAAATTTTTTTTTTTAAATTTTATAATGAAATTTAATAAAATATGTGAAATAATAACATTGTAATTTTAAATTTAGTTATATTAATCTAAAATAATAACAAAAACAAGTTTATTGTCTAATATTTTACAATAAAACTGTAATAATATTCTAAATTTTCGTCACCTTAGTTGATTTCATTGATTCTCCTCCAATGTTTCACTAACTTGAAAATTATCAACATTATTTCTAAATTAATTATATAATTTATATTTAATAAAGTAGAAAATAAGTAAAAATCTTCTATAACATTTTTCAAAATCTCCTTAAATTCAATTTTTTAATAGTAAATATTATATATATATATATATAAATAAAATAATAAGGATATAATTGGAATAAAAAGTCATAAGCTAAAAGTTACAAGTTCAAAAGCTACTTCAAATAGCTTTTGAAAAGAAAATTAAAATCTAGTTAAAAAACTATAAGTTAAAAACTAAAATACAGTTACCAAACAAAGCTTTTTAATTAAAATGAGCTGGAAAGCTAAAAACTCTTTTTCTAATCTTACCAAACAAACTTATATTCATCCAAAATTTTAAGATGATAAATGTATAGGTTTTCTCACTTATAAATATTCAATTTTTTTCATATTTATAACCAATGTGAGACTTTAACTCACACTTAATATATTATTCTAAACAATATTTTCAGGTCTTATGAAACTAATAATCTTAGTTTTTATTTTAAGAGTTACATTTATGATTATGAATATATAGGTGGAGATCTTATAAGTCAATTTTGTAAATAATCATCCAAATGATTTGGACACAACATCTTAACTGAAAACTTTAAAACATTAAATTTATGGGTTATTTGTTTAACAACAACTTTTCAATTTAACTTGAGAATTATTTTTGTTTTTATATACCAACAATTTCTCTTTCAAGTTTGAGTTGATTCATTTTTAGGACTATTTCTCTTACTCAAAAGGAACACATCGCCTGAACATTTTGGTTCAATAGACTTTTGATACCATATTGATCATGACGAGCGGCTCTAAGGATCATTACATTAAACTTTACCTAATCTCTCCACTCTTTTTGAGCAAATAAAATGTTATTTCAGAAATGTGAAAAGAAACTAATAAACATAAGTGGTGTGACTAATAATTTTTTTCATAAAAGTATGACAGATAATTGGTGCCTTCATCTTTGTCTTTTAGCTTTGACAAAAAGAAGTCACGAGCTATTTTGTACTACAACCTAACCTTCCGCTACATTACATTTGCTCAAAGTTTGTTACAACCTTCTGTGGGGCTTTAAGCTCTGCATGCCACTTTAGAAGGGAGGGTCACACTGACACCATCAATGCATTAGTACTACAAACCCCCAAATTGTAGGGAATGATTAACTAGGATTTCAACTTCAATAACAATGCAAATGTATGTACGTTTTGAGTAGCAAAATGGAATATCTAAGAGATAAATTAGAATTATTGACCATACAAATGTTTCAATAGCTATTTTTCATTTATAAGAAATTGTGCTTAAGTAGAACAATGTTATTGGTAGTGCGTGAGACATTTTTAGTGAGGAGAGAATAGAGAGAGAATAATGATTTGTATTATTGAATTGTGTAAATAATAATACAAATTAAGACTATTTATATACAACCCTAATTGGGCTTGGGCTAACACAACTTGGATTATATTTAAATATTAAATCTAATCAAATCTAATCTAACATTTCAACACACCTCTATAATCCAAGTTGTCGAGCCTACGCTAGTCATAGTCGATCTGAATTATTCCTAATTTCTTTCTCAAATTCAGGAATCTCTCGATCTTCAATCCTTTGGTGAAAATGTCGGCCAACTGTGCTTCACTTGAGCAATGCCTAACTTCAAGTTCACCTCGATTTACCTTTTCCCTCAAGAAGTGAAATATGGCTTCGATATGCTTACTCCTTCCATGCAGAATTGGATTCTTCGCCAGATTTATGGCTGACTTGTTGTCGATTTGCAACACAAGTAGTTTCTTCACTTCGACCTCCATTTCTTCAAGTACTAATCTGATCCAAATTGCTTGACATGCAGCATATGATCCTGCTATATATTTTTCTTTACACGATGACAATGCCACCACAGGTTGCTTCTTCGAACACCATGAGATTAGGGCACCAAATACTTGAAAGAAATAGCCAATTGTACTTCTTCAATCTTCCTTATCTCTGCACCAATCAGCATCTAAAAAGCAATTAACTATTGTTCATTTGCCTTCAGAATCTCGTCGAAATAAAATTCCAAAATCTGTTGTTACTTTTAAGTATCTCAGAATTCTTCTTGCAGCTTCCATGTGTGACACTCTTGGTTCACCCATGAATCTGCTCACTAATCCGACTGCGAAACCTATATCAGGTCGACTGTTGCACACATATCTCAGAGATCCAACTATTTGTTTGAACAAAGTTACATCAACTTTGTCTTCCTATCCATGCTTCTCCAACTTCAAGTTTGATTCGACAGGTGAGGATGCAGGATTCGAATCATCCATTCTAAATCTCTTAAGTATCTCTTTGACATACTTCCTTTGATGTAGCACCATACCTTGCTTCAGCATTTGAAATTCCTTTCCTAGGAAATAAGACAATTTTCCCAGATCCAACATTTCAAATTCCTTCATCATCAGCTCTTTGAACTTCGACAAGTTCTCCAAGCTATTTCCAGTTACCAACAAGTCATCGACATATAAGCAGATGATTGTTATATTTTGTGCTACAACCTGAACATAGACACCATACTCAGACTTGCATTTGACAAATCCCAATTCGACTAAGTATGAGTCGATCTTCTTGTTCCATTCCCTAGGTGCCTACTTGAGGCCATAGAGCGCTTTGTGCAACTTATATAATTTACTCGCTTCCTTCTGAATCACAAACCCAGGAGGTTGTGTGACATAGACCTCTTCGTCTAACGGACCATTCAGAAATGCCGACTTCACATCTAAGTGAAATGTCGACCAACCTTGGTTACATGTCAATGCTACCACTAGTCGAACAGTCTTCAGTCTTGCTACTGGAGAAAATACTTCAGAGTAGTCAAGTCTTTCTCTTTGAAGAAACCCTCGAGCTACTAATCTTGCTTTATGTCTTGCTATCGACCCATCAGCATTGTGTTTCAACTTGAACACCCACTTTACTTTGATAGCTTTTGTATGTGTTGGCAATTCGACTAACTCCCATGTGTTGTTTCCTTCGATTGCCTGTAACTCTTCGATCATAGCTAACTTCCACTGTTGAATTTTTAAATCTTCGTTATGATTGATTGGTTCAGCACCTGCAAGTAAAGCAAAATGAACTAATTCTCCATCTGGTGTGACTTCATCATCACTAGTCACTTTATAATCATGAAGTCTTGTTGGAGGAACTCTATTTCGCCGAGGTCTTTAGCTTGTTTCAGCCACAGCCTCTGTGTCGAGAATGTCAGCAACTGCTTCTACTTCGACTTCGACTGGATTCTCAGCAATTCCTTCAACTTCGACTTCATCAGTTTCTTCGTCAAAATCAGAGCTCATCAATGGCTTGTTAATTGAATTACTAGAATTCCAATCCCAGGCAGAATTTTCATCAATCACAATATCTCGACTCAACACAATCTTCTCATTAATTGGATTGAATAGCCTGCATGCACCAGTCTTATGATATCCTACCAGAATCATAGGTTCACTCTTGTCATCAAGCTTCCTTCTTCTTGCATCAGGAACATGCTTGTAACTCATAGAGCCAAACAAATTCAGATGACTCACTGATGGTCGTTTGCCACTCCACACTTCTTCAGGAACCTTGTTCTTCAATTGCTTGGTAGGGCACCTGTTCAGGATATAATTTGCAGTCGAAACAACTTCACCCCATAAAGATTTTGGCAATTTTTTTTGCTTGAGTATACATCTCGCCATATCCAATATGGTTCTGTTTCTTCTTTCAGCAATTCCATTATGTTGAGGAGTATAAGGAGCAGTCACCTCATGATCAACACAACGTTCTGCACAGAATTTTTCAAACATCTTCGAAGTGTATTCGCCTCCTCCATCGGTTTGCAGAACTTTGATCCTTTTCTCACTTGGATTTTTGACAAGCATCTTGAATCTCTTAAAGATTTCAAATACTTAATCCTTTCTCTTGATCACATATATCCACAGCTTTCTACTAAACTCATCGACAAATGAAACAAAATATTTGTTTCCACCAATGGTATGTTCTTCGAGCGGACCACATACATCTGAATGTACAACTTCGATTATGCAGGATGATCTCATTGGCATAGTCGAAACGAAAGAATTTTTGGATTGCTTCCCGACTAGACAACCTTCACAGAGTTTGTCAGGCATCTCAAGACTTGGAATACCAAATACCATATCTTGAGTAATCAGCTGATTGAGTGATCGAAAGTTCAAATGTCCAAACCTCAAATGCCATAACCAACTATCCTTGTGGTCGACAATAGTTTTTAGACACTATACTTCAGTCGAACTGATCATGGTCTTAAACGTCCTGTTCTTCGACAACGGAGATTTCAAGACCAAATTGTTCTGGGTGTCAAACAATTTCAAAACTCCATCTTTCATGACAACTGAGAAGCCTTTTTCGACCAGTTGTCCAACACTTAACAAGTTGCACTTCATTCCAGGTACATAGAACACGTCTTTGATCATAGCTTTCGCTCCATTACTCAGTTGAAAAACTATGTTGCCAGTACCTTCTGCTTGCAACGAACTATTATCAGCAAGTTTTACCTTGCTCTTCTTCGACTCTTCAAAATCTGCCAACCACTCCTTTCAACCAGTCATGTGATTTGAGCAGCCTGAGTCGAGGAACCAAATCTTGGATTCGACATGGTTATCTGCCACTACAGCCATAACCACCATACCACCTTCAGAATCATTTGAATCTTGGCGTACAAGGTTCGCTCCTTCGTCCTTGCCTTTTTTCGATCCATTGTCTTTCCTGTACCAACAATGTTTGGCCAAATGACCCCATTTTTCACAGTTATAACACTGCATACCTTTCTTATCTTCTTTTTCTTTTTGATAGTTTCCTCCTCCTCTTTTCGAGGATTCAGAAGCTCTATCTTCGACCTGATTCTTGTGAGGGTTCGACCAAGACTTCTTTCCTTGAGTCTTGTCGACTTTTCCTTTGGATTTGTTGGAACCACTATTCCTTTTCCATGACTGGGCCTGCAGTGCTTGTATCGAATCCTGAACTCCATTTCTTTTGACAATCCTCATCTCATGCGCCTCCAACGAACCAACAAAATCTTCCACTTTTAGGGTTTCAAGATTGTTGGATTCTTGAATAGCTGCGATAACGTGATCAAAGTGAGAGGTCAACGTTCTCATTACCTTCTCAACTATCATCTTATCAATTATGGTTTCGCCACAACCCTTCATGAGATGGACGAGTTTCTGAACCTTCGACACATATTCTGCTACTTTTTCGTCTTCTCCCGTCGACAACAACTCATATTGTCAATGCAAGGTTTGCAACTTGACAACCTTGACTTTCTCACCTTCTTCATAATACTTCACCAGAATATCTCATGCCTCCTTCGCTGTTTCAGCATGAGAGATTTTGTCGAAGTTAGTAGCATCGACTGCCGTCTGAATGCAATAAGCAGCCTTACAATATTTCTTCTTGACTTCGTTGTGGGCATTTTTTTGTTCTTCGGTTACATTTTTAGCCAACATAGGAACGCCGCCGGTAACCACTTCTAGGGTATCATGGAAGCTAAATAAGGGCTGCATATATTTTTTCCATCGGATCCAATTCTTGCCATCAAGCATTGGAAGGGAATTCAGAATGCTCTTATCACTAGTCATCTTTGCAGCGGTTGATTCACTTGCTCTGGAAACACGATCTCTGACGTGAAGTTCTTGAAAACTCGATCAAGAACAATAACTGGAAGCTTTGGATACCAATTTGCTAGTGCGTGAGGCACTTTTAGTGAAGAGAGAATAGAGAGAGAATAAGGATTTGTACTATTGAATTGTGTAAATAATGATACAAACTAGGACTATTTATATACAACCTTAATCAGGCTTGGACTAACACAACTTGGATTAAATATTAAATCTAATCAAATCTAATCTAATATTTCAACAGTTATAAACTAAAATGAAAAAAGATCAAAGTTTATAAAGATCAAAATATTTATTGTATCGTATTCATAAGTATATCTTTATAGAATGATATATGTTCTATTTATAAGATACTAAAATCACAGACAATATAACCAATATAAATTATTACACAAAAAGAAAATATTAATAAGATACTAAAATCAAACAATTTAACATCCATTATTCATCTTGAACGATCGTTTAGGATATGTTTTGTTAAAATTTTATTTAAAAAACTTTGGTGGAAAAAATTCGTGAAGAAAAACTAGTACAATTTTCTTTTAAGATAAACTAGTAGAAGACTCGCGCGTCCGCACGGGTAAGTTGATTCCTATCTTAAATCATTCAATAAAAAAATCTAAATGTTTGTGGCTCTTTTTTAATACATCTTTACATGTATTAACAATAATTAATAAATTTTGAATTAAAAAAATATCAAGAGTAATCATCTCAAAAGTAGTTATTTGTCTATAGTAATGATCCAACATACATGTGCATCCGCACGGATAAATTTATCTAATATGATATAAAATATATTTAAATGGATATGTAAATTTAAAAATAAATACTTAAAAACAAATAGGTATTGTTATAGTCGTGACCCGTGAGGATTTGAATAATCATTTTAGAATATACAAACTTTTTACAAATAAATGGAATAGAAATAATTTTGTACTTTACAGGATCACGATGACACCATGCGTCCGCACGGGTAAAAGCATTTATATCTTAAATAAAATATTTGAAATGACATTAAAGTTAATAAAAAAATTTAGGCATGGAAGGATCAGAGCATAAACATAAATTGTCTATAAGTCAATAATCATCTTTTCAATGACATACATTTAGGTATAGATGGAGATATTTAAATGAATAACAAACATGAGTATACATCTATCAAATAATACCAAATTATCTTAAAAATGAGGATAAATTATTTCTTCAATTATATTACCATGAAAAAGATTAGAATACATAATATCATATCATGATTTAAGATCTTTCATCATTAAGAGATATATTTATGTTTTTTTTACTTGGATCTAATTGGTTGTGTCTCGTGTCATTTCATGAATATTTTCTTAATCATTAGTAAAAACTTAGAATTCTAAGGCTGGCAAATAGCATATTGTGCATCACTTCACAATGCAGATCGTTATGGTAGAAGCAACTCTAATACTATGAAAGACAACAACTACATCACCAAGTTTATAAAGGCCATTTTGTTTGCTGACTTAATGGAAGCTTCTAGAATAGTATATGTAGATTCTGCATCACGAATACATTAGAACCATGTTGACTATCTATGAACAGACTAATAGTAATTAACAACATAAGATACTATGATTTGTATATATATTCCAGCTTTTCATATCTCTTGTAATATAAATTTATAATTAAATTTGGTTATATAAATACAAAAGATTTAAATAGATATATAATATAAATAAATGTCTAAGTAGATGAAATGTATTTTTACAACTATATAATTCAAATATTGTTTATACAATAATATTTTCAAATATATTAATACAAACAATAGACAATAGAAATAACAACTTCGACATCCATGAGAAGAATCGTCAAACCTGCAAAAAGTATTTGGTCATCTAAAAAATGCCAAGCAAAATGTTCAGTTAGAGCTACTAAAATCAGCACAAATATCCGATCATCCAAAAAAATTGTTTGAATGCATTGGATGTGGTTTATAAAGATATATACTAGAATATATTGATAGCTCAGTCCAAAACACAACGTGTAAGCAATATGTTAACAAATTGTATCTGAATTGTAACAAAGTGTAGCGTCAGTTTTTGTGATGTGACCACAACCGCATTTGGTGCTACTTTCTGATTTCTATATTTATCCTATGAAGCTTAAAAAGAAGAGGAAGATATCTTAAACTAACCCTGCACGTATGTGTTTTCCTAACAAATGCGAAGAGATCTGGAATTGGGGGTTGATTATACAAATGGAAGCTGTTAACACCCAGAGTATCTATAGTAATCTATAGGAACCTTGATTTGCATATATTTTTTACTGTTTGAAATGCTTTCTTAAGTCTATCTGTTGTTGATTGGGGAAAGTTTCTCCTTTGTGAAGGATGAGGAAATGTTTTTGTTGTTTTTGGGCTTTCTATTGTTTATTTTGGGAAGGTGCTTGACCTAAGAATTTTTATTAGTGCGCTCGCTAAGATTTTGCAATCTTATGCCTACGTATTCCCGTTAAGAGATCTGGGGAAATCAGAGCGATCGTAGTTCCTCTTATTCTATGGGAGGGAAAATGTTTGGTGTCTTGTTCAAAGCCTGAGATTGAAGCTAAAAAGAGTTTTTGTGTCTTGTTCAAGGCCCAAGATTGAAGATAAAAGAGTGTTTATGTCTTATTTAAAGCCCAAGATTAAAGCTAAAAAAAGAGGTTTTGTGTCTTGTTCAAAACCCAAGATTGAAGCTAAAGGTTGACTGAGAGAGAATTTGCCATCTCTAAAGGGAGATATCTCACCTATTCATCACAAACATTGATTTATGAGGGAATTTGCTTTAACTGGGATGTGTGGAATCCATCAATGCCACATCTTCCTCTGTGATTCTTTACATGCTAAGAGAGGGACATTGACATGGATGTGTAGAATCCAGAGGCTTGCCACTTACATCACTTAGATGAAAGAGAAATTTTAGCCATGATAAAGGAGGGACTCCAGCTTGGATTTTGAATCAACAAGTGTTCCACTTACAACAATTTATCTGGAAAAAGGGTTTTGATTGTTTATTTTGATATGTGATGTATAGAAGAAATATTCTCCTACAGAGAGGACTCATGGACTCATTTGTGGGGATGATGGATTTTGTGCCTTAATCAAAGCCCAAGGTAGAAGCTAAAAAAGGGTTTGGGAATTGGCTCCACTGGAGATGCTTTATTTGAGTATCTTGTTTGAAGCCCAAGATGATGAAGCTGAAGAGTTTGAGTATAATTTTAAAGAAGACTGACTCAGGTGCGGAGTATGATATTTGTCTTGTACAAAGTGTAAGATTGAGGCTGACTGGGTAAATCATTATATAAAGCCTAAGAGGAGGCTGATTCTTACTGAGGATTATTGGAATCCAGGAGAAGGTCCAAACTTATTTTGAGGAATCAAAAGGGAAACTAACTCTTGTCGGGGAATTATAGAAGGGTTAAATTATCAGATGCCACGAGGCACTGTTACTTTTGTTGGGGATTTGTTGGTAACATGGTTTTGGCTGTGGATCTTGAAGATGAAAGCAAAACCTTGTTGAGGGTAGGAGAGACTTAGAAAAGGATAAGCTTGAATGCCTTAGAGGCTCTGACTCTCCTCGGGATTGATATAGGGATAGAGGTAACTAAGATCTATCCTATTCTTTTAGGAAGCCTGAAGGTCCTTGTATGAAGCCCAAGAAGAGGCTAGGAATGCTTCTAGGAAGCCTGAGGGTCCTTGTATAAAGCCCAAGAGAAGGCTAGGGATTGAGACTTTCCAAGTATAGGAGGAGTTCAAGAAAGGTTTCACCGAGAAATAATCCTTTCTTTGTTGAACTGTTCCAGATTTAAAGGGGTTAAAGAAGAGGTTTCACCGGGAATTAATCATCTCTTTATTGAACTGTTTCAAGGTTGTTCAGATTGAACAAAGCCTAAGAGGAGGCTATATTCTGGTGAGATTCATTGTATGATGCCCAAGAGGAAGCAATAATGCTTGGATAAAGCCCAAGAGGAGGCTATCTATATTCCTTTGTACAAGGGGAACTAGTTGTTTGAACTAAGTTGTACTGAGGATGACTTAAATGCTAAGAGAAAGTTAACAAGATATGTACAAGCATATATACAGACATATGAACAAGTATATAAACAAGTAGGAATTGAATTGAGAAAAGTGATGGGTTTTATTCTCTGGATAGAAGCCCAAGTGATTATTTGTATCCTGTACAAAGCCCATGATGAAATGAGGCTAAAAGACTTTCTATTTACAGAAGGGTGTTGGGTCTTACACTCTATTAGAGGCCCGGTGTATTGTGATTGGTTTGATGTTTTAAGATTGGTTGTATTGATGATGACAATATGATTAGGGTTTTGAGAAATTGAAGAAAGTTTTGAGAAATCTTTGAGTTTGAAAAAGAGAGTTGTTGTTATTTGAGTGAATTAAAAAGAATATTTGGGGCCTATAACTCAAAGAGAGACCCAAGTGGTCTAAGAGCAGTTTCACCGGGAATAATGCTACTCTTAGTATCAGCGTATTTAATTTGAATCTTCTTCTTTTTATTAATAAAAAGGGAAAAGGATGGGACTTACACCCTATCTAAGAGGCCCAAGATAATGTATTTTGAATGAAAGAATGAAAGAATAGTATTAGGTCTTATAGTCGGGGAGAGACCCAGTTGTTTTATTTGAAAACAGTGATCGTACTGCGACACCGAAAGACGTTGTGGAACTTATACTATAGTAGAGGCCCAAGATTTATTTATGTACATAGGGGGTTAGGTCTTACACTCTAATAAAGGCACAAGTGTATTTGAAATGAAGTTTTGAAAGATCAAGTCAAAGGAAACCCTAATTTCTATTTTTTAGGTATTTTTAAAAGGAAAAATCAATTCAAAAATGAAAAAATATCAAACAAATTCAATAAACATGTTATGAATTATGACTAAGGTATGTAAAATAAGGTTTTATTCACATGATGATTTAAAATCAAAGTGGTTTTGAAAAATCAAGAAAAAGAAATTATTTAAAATGTTTAAAACAAATTAAAATAAATTTCTTTAAAATATTTAAAAATATATCAAATTAAAATATTTTTTTGATTTTTTTTGTGGAATAAAATATTTAAAAATGTGATGGATTTATGTTTAAAAAATCACTTGAAAAAGATTAAAATTGAAAGAGAAATTAATTTTTGAAATTAATTAAGAAAATACTTAAAAATTCAAAAATTTGAATTAAATTTGAAAAAAGGCGCCAACGGTCATCTTCTTCCTCGCGTGTTCCCTCCATGGCTGTTTTGCAAAACCTCTCATATCTCTCTCGGTATGTACTGATTTTACACGATGTAAACATGAAAGTTGTTTGTTTTTGAACAAGGATTTCAATGGTACCAATTAATTTCATTTCTTTTAAGTGTAGAGTGAGTTATCAAGTGATGAATAGATGAACCCTAATTTTTGCAAGAACACTATGAAATCCTATACACGATTGATACATAACAATTGATTGAGGGAAAACATTTTATACAAGTGCAGAAACATGTTGGTAACTTGAAAATAAATTTATGATGCATGGATCATAGAGTTTGAGAAGTTCAGGCTTACGTGTGCAAGAGGAATTCGAATCCTCAGTTGTAGGTGTTACAGATTGTCGCTCCCGAAAGATTCGCATCCAACGGTGCAAACGCGAGAGTGGCGCGGAAAAACACAGAGTCGCCAGCAAAGTGTATTTATCCCGAGAGAGGGAAAGGAAACACCGCATAAACCTGAAGAGAAAGGATAGAGCATGGTCTCACGACCAAGAGAACAGGGTTCGGGAGTCGGTTACGCGAAGGGAAGGTGTTAGCACCCAACACGTCCATCGTACCCGATGGGATCCACGCTTGTTGTCTGCATCAAAGGGCGTCGTCGTCTGGAGCTCCACTGCTACTGGACCGGAGAAGAAACGAGAACGGAAAGAAACGAAGAAACAAATGTAGGGAAAATAAAAGAAGTGCTCGAATGGGCCCTACCCCACTGCCTACGTATCTCATCGGGAGCATGAGAATCAGAGCGACGTAGTTCCCCTCACTAGGGATGGATTGTGTTTTTTAGGGAACGACTAACGTTCTAGCTCAGGTGTTGCAGGCTCGCTGAATCGAGTGTGTTACCATCTTGCAAGAGAACGAGTATGAGCATGTTCGTACGTCGAGAGTGAGTGAGATGAGAAAAGAATTCCCGAAGGAAAGACGTTATTGTTTGTTTGAAGATTTTTAAGCAAGAAGTGTTTTTTACAGTTATTTGTAACTTGCATTGAACCAAAGTCTTAAATACAGGAATGAATACTTCGCGCATCATCCCCAACAGGACATACACTAAGTATCCTAGAAGAATGAGAGGAAGCCCCTCATTCCCCACTTCCCACATAGAAGGGTCGAGCGCAATACGCGTTAATTTTTATTACGTGTTTTCAAGAAGTTTTGAGATGAGAAGAGAGACGACACAAAGGAAACTCTAAAGGGAAACTAAGAGTCCTAATGTTATCATGCATGGATGTCCTATGGTTAGTGAGGCTTAGGAGAGACGACTACCTAAAAATTAATGCTAATCCTACTCCAAGCTTAATCAAAAATTAAGTTGGACTAGGTAGCTCTAAGGGGAAAAGAATCCAAGACTTAATCAAGTCTTGAGACTCAAGGGAGGAAGAGAGTGAAAGAGAAGAAAAGAGAAAGAGGAGATGAAATTCAATAAATGGCAGCAATCACATCATATCACAAATGTCCAACTCAAATCAACAAACATGTTTCAAAGATCAATGCAAAACAATTCAAGTAAGCATGCAAAGATAATCATGAAAGAATGCAAGCATACTTGTATGAAATGCACAATTAAGCATACATGGACTTCATATCAAAATGAAATGAGAAAGATAATATGAAGATGAGTGCAAGTCAGAACCAAAATCATATTATCATCAACAACTCATGTGTGCAAAAGTGATTCAAAACATGAAGCATTATGATCCAAAGAAGTTCACAAAAGGAAAGGTAATGATATTCATCATACAATTCAAACCAAATGCATTCAACCATGCTCAAGTGAAATGAAAACCAAATAAGGAACTCAAGGGGCAGTAGCATATGTATCAACATCATATCAAAACCAAACTCAAGTCATACAAGTCCAAACATCAAGCAACACCTTCAAGACATGCATCAAAGTAATCCACAAATGGAAACTCAAAGTTCAAGCCCTTAAAACATACCCAAACATGATCCACAAATTTCAAAATTAAATCTCAAAGGACCTCAACCAGGGGCCAACATCATATCAAAAGTTCATGTAAAGAATCACAAAGGAACTCAATCAATTAGGCATGGCAAACCAACTTGTGTAAAGAGATGTCAAGAGATGATCATGCATAAGTCACTTAAGCACAAATAAGTAAACATGTATCATATGAAATTCAGAAATTGTGAAATTTAAACTCAAATGACCTAAGTCAGAAACCAATCACATGTCAAAAGATCTCATAAAAATTCACAAGTTAAGCAACTCAAACAATTAAGCAAAGATCAAGTGAGAAACATGAACCAATGCAATATGAAATGATTTTAAAAATATATGAAAAATGTTTTTATGCACTCCAATGTGTTGGTAAAATAATACAAAAAGAATAGGTTGAAAATGTGTTGTAGATGAAGAGAAATAAAATCAGCAAGTTGAAGTGTGCATATATGAAACAATTCACAAAGAAAATAATCACACAATTAATTCAGATGCCAGAAATAAAATAAAAATGGAAAATAAAAATTGGAAAATTTTTATAAAATGCTAAACACGCTTCATGATTTTTTTTGTAATTTTTAAATGCATCAAACTATTTTTAAAAATAAAATTTAAACAATTCAATTAAATAAAATAAAATGGAAAAAGAAATAAGCCAGGGGTGCATATAGCAAGCAAATCACGTTGAAAAAGGAAGATGGGCTGAAGGAGGGGTGTGAAAAGCAAGGCCCAAGTCAGTAAAGTCCATCAGCGAAGTCAAAAGAAACATATGGAACCCAGTCAACGGTCAGACTCAATCAGGACCCTCAGATCAATCATACGCATGATATCAATTCAACCAAAACAAAAAGTAATCATGATTTGTGGCTCAGATTAACTCGCACACGGTAAACAACATACACACGCGCACACCAAATCAGTTAGAAATTAAACAAAGGACACGTGATATGCACATGATATTTTAATGTGTTGTCAACACCACAACCACCAGATCTATCCTACGCATGTGAACAAGTCAAACAATTCAAAAGGCATGCAAGATCAACGCTCAGATCAAGAGTACATGGTAAGAAGCATGGATTTACAAACACATAATTAATAAAATGAAATCAGAATTTAATAAAACATGGCAACATGAGAACCGTTGGATCAACACAATGGACGGTGGGATTGCATCTTCCACCTCCCTCACCTGCGCATGAACCAGACGCCGGAGCCCTAGCTCCGGTCGTCTTCTCCGGTGGCTCCCACGGTGGAGCTCCATAAAAAATCCCAGAAATCACACATGAATACATCATTCCAACCAGATTTTCACAAGGATTCTAAATATCACATTAGTTTCACCAGATCATACATGGTTTGCGCAAATCGAAGAAAGAAAGTATGGATCTAAAAACTTCAAACATCAAATACTCCCATGATACACGTCCAAATCACACAAAAATTGCATCAGAAACATCAGCACAACAAGAGGAACACAATGCATACCTCAAAAATAAGAAAAGAGATGATGAATTTCACACTAACCTGAAGCGTGCAGAACTCAAAACACAACAAGAAAACCCTCTGGAAGCTGCAGATCCACTCCTTGGAACCTCTAATTGCAAAATAAATGCAATTAGAGCTTGGAATCGTACTAGATCTTGAGGTTTGAACTTGGATCCTCTTGAACTGAGCTTGATGGAAACCTTGCTCTCAGCCTCAACCAATTGTTGATTCTTGTTCTATGGACTTCACTGATCAAGAATATGAAAAGAAAACTCAAGAAAACCTTGTGGAGAGAGGGAGAATCGAAGAAGAGAAAGTGAGAGTGAGATTTTGAATTCTGAGCAAGAATGAGTGCATGACCTAATTTTGGACGTATGAGTTAGCTTATATACCCTCCATTAGTCCTCTGATTATGATTAGCAAATGATTAAACCCTTGATTAATGAGATTGGAATGGTTTTGAAATTTTGCACTTTGAGCTTAGCCCCTTAATCCTCACGTGCCAAGGTCATGGAATTGGTGTGATTCATTCACACTTTACTTGCTGATCACAATGGAATTGGAATTGGGCTTTGTGGTGATCTGATTTGTGAGTTTTGATCCATCTTGCCAAAATGCACTTTGTTGAATAAGTTTGGTACAAGTCATGAAATGGAGTGAAATAAAGGTCAAAAATGATCCTCATGAGATGTACTTGGATGTTGTAATGTGTCATGAACCATTAGAAATCATTACAAGTCAATTGGAACCAAAATGCAAAAGGTGGAAAAAATGGTACATGGAAAACCAATAAAATGCACCTTGCATTGTTTTGGCCATAACTAGAGTTCCACAAATGATATGGAGATGTTCTAGTACTTTTTGGAAATGGGAGAGAAAGATATTCAACTTTCATGTTGGAGGAAAATTCATTTGGAGCTTCTTTGATGATGAAAAGTCAAGTTGAATGTGGTGGAAAAATTGCGAAAAATGGAAAGTTCTCATTATAGGTCATTTTCCAAATTTAGTAACTTTTGCACAAACTCTTGATTCTTGAAGAATAATGTCATCCATGCTATTCCTTGACCAAATAAAGGTATATGGACTTGGGAAACATGATTTGAACCTTTGAAAACCATGAAAAGAACCTCAAAATTCCACAGTTGACTTTCTCCTTTACAGTTGAATTTTCTTGGTTCACAAGCAACTGATTCACTGAACATTCTTCACCATAAATCATCAACCAAACCCTCATCTTATGGATGCAGGCAAGCATAAAGACCTCATGACACCATGCTTGAACACACAAAGCCCTTCAAGAAGTCCTTTTGATTCACAAACCCTAATTGGTTCCTCTGATTAGGAGGGAAAGATCCACTGAAATCCTTTGCCATGCTTGACCTTATGAAGATATGATGAGCTCCTCAAACCACCTTGAGGCTTGAGACTTGAGAATATGGTCCAAGTACCTTGATCCCATGCTAAGAACCAATGCTATGCACAATGCAAATGCAAGAAATGAAAAGAAACAAAAGCCAATTAGTATATAAACAAAAAGGACAAATTTTGAGGTGTTACAGCTGCCCCTATTCAATCAAATTGGTCCTGAAGGTATGATGGCAAAGACTGTCATGCATTCAAAGGATTCATGGAGATTGAATACCAAAGGAAACCTAAAATTTGCATAAAGAACACCATCCCTGCTGATAGAGGGAATTGGCGAAGAAAATCTTCAACATGACTTCACATGAGAGAGACCTGAACATCAACCTCTGCGGGGGAAGTACAATAAGAAATCTTCAACATGACTTCACATGAGAGAGACCTGAACATCAACCTCTGCGGGGGAAGTGCAATAAGAAATCTTCAACATGACTTCACATGAGAGAGACCTGAACATCAACCTCTGCGAGGGAAGTACAATAAGAAATCTTCAATATGACTTTACATGAGAGAGACCTGAACGTCAACCTCTGCGGGGGAAGTACAATAAGAAATCTTCAACATGACTTTACATGAGAGAGACCTGAACATCAACCTCTGCGGGGGAAGTACAATAAGAAATCTTCAACATGACTTCACATGAGAGAGACCTGAACATCAACCTCTGCGGGGGAAGTACAATAAGAAATCTTCAACATGACTTCACATGAGAGAGACCTGAACGTCAACCTCTGCGGGGGAAGTACAATAAGAAATCTTCAACATGACTTGACATGAGAGAGACCTGAACATCAACCTCTACGGGGGAAGTACAATAAGACATCTTCAACATGACTTCACATGAGAGAGACCTGAACATCAACCTCTGCGGGGAAGTGCAATAGTGAAGAAATCACCAGATGCAGTTGCGTTGTTAAACAACATCCCTTGAATCGTATCCTTTTCTGCTGGCAAAAGAAATCCTGCAAAAAAATACCAAACCTGGCTTATGCTTCGAATGCATATGTTTGAATTTTGCCGTAATGCTCCATACGAAATGGAATGCTACGCATTTGGGAGGATGCCATGCAAAAGATGCTTATGCAATGCAGAAAGGGCATCCTAGCAAAATAAACGCTAAGGACAAAGGCAGCTCCTGGGTATGGTAAACTGACATGTCATTCTTAACCAAGAGATCCTGATGAGGTATACTTCACCCTGCTGGGAAGAAACAAGACCACCAATTCTGTCGGAGACGGACGAAACTACGAAAGAATACCTACTCTGTTGGGGAATGTCAGGATCAACAACTCTGCTAGAGATGGACGAAACTCCGAGAGGATACCCATTCAGCTGGGGGAGGGAGATGAATACTGAAGATGGAAACTTCTCTGCTGGGGATGACCAACTGTTTCAAAACTTGGATTTGACGCCTGCCAAAAACGATTGGACTTAAGACCTGCTGGGAATACCACTCACCACCAGACTCTGCTTGGGGATGTTGGTGAGCTTAATCTGCTGCTAGGGAAATAACCTTACCCTCACCCTGCTGGGGATTAGATCAAGCCGTTGTCATTGAGAATATACTTTCTGACCAACTGAGGAAAGTAGATACCAGGACTCTGTGGGGATAATAACATCTTTGTCTACGAATTTCCTGCGGGAGATACAACAACATCCACCTTAGAGCAATCCACTACTGAACGCTAGCTGGGGAATAGCAATCCAAACACAACTTCGGCTGGGCATACAATCCTCTGTACTCCGCTGAGGGGGACAATCCTCAACGACTCCGCTTGGAAAAAAAGTAGTTGTCAACATCCACCCTGCTAGGGGATAAACACCTTGTTTCCTGACTAGCCGGGGAAAATGACTGCCCCATACCCTGTGGGGAAACACCATCTTTAATCAAAGAATATGTTCCATCAATCTCTTGCAGCAATAATAACTCCTGACTACCTGCTGAGGAAAGATGGGCCAAATCACAACTCTAGCTGGGGTGAACCTCTTATACCCTGCTGAGGGAGACGATCCTCAATGACTATACTTGGGAATTATTCCTTTATACTCTTGTTGAGGAAGACGATCCTTGATACTCTGACGGGGAAGAGTAATAAACTGCTGAGGACGATCAGACTTCAAAGTTGGGGAGAGCTCTACTGGGGAGGTACACCTGTCATCCAGCACAACCAACAGAAAGGTCTACGTGCAAAAATGATCACTTTAATTATCATCATAGTAACGGCCGCCTAAGCAATTACCACTGTTTTCCAACTTGTTTCACAGAGCTCAACATTTTAGCATGTAATGTTTTTATAAAAAATATCAGACATTTTCACAAACAAAACAGGTAAAACAAAAACAAAAGCTCTTTGACTGAAATGCAAACTTTATTGAATGAATCGGCATGTAAATAGGCATTTACAACTGGAAGCAATTCCTGAAAAGAGGTAATTGCGCAAAAAGCAAAAGAAGATACAAATGTCGGCAATGTGGGGAACATACATCCACCATGACTCGACTCATCTATAACCCATATGACTTGTTTATCCGCAGATACTTTGGCCTTTGAAGGCGACTAACTGGACTGATTCCTTTCCTTCGAATTTCCCAAGTGTGAATAGTGATCACAGATCGAACGCGGATCGTAGTCTTTGCTTTTAAATCCCTAACTTTTGCCTGGATCGCCCTTTTCGGGCTTTCAATCCACCGGGATACCCATTTTTGCCAAAGTTGTCTTTTCAGGTTTTCAACCTTGTGGGTTTATTCTTTTTTCCTTTATCCCTAATTTTTGCCCGAACCTTTACTTTTTATGGTTCGCCAGGATGCCCCATTTTTGCCTGAACCTTCTTTTTATGTTCAGCGGGTCTCTTTTATGCAAAGTATTTTTTGACTACATCCGCGTTCACAGGGGACGTAAAATCTTTGCCATCCATGGTTGAAAGTAATAAGGCTCCACCGGAGAAAACCTGTCTTACTACATATGGCCCTTCGTAATTTGGAGTCCACTTGCCCCTGTGATCTGTTTGAGGAGGAATGATCCTTTTCAGAACTAATTCACCAGCTTGAAAACACCGAGGATGCACTTTCTGATCAAAGGCTTTCTTCATCCTGCTCTGATACAACCGGCCATGCGCAATGGCTTTCAATCTCTTCTCTTCAATGAGGTTCAGTTCATTCAGCCGGGAACGCACCCACTCAGCTTCATCAATCTTCACGTCTGTCAGAATTCTCAAAGAAGGAATCTCAACTTCTAATGGCAGGACTGCTTCCATACCATACACCAGTGAGAAAGGAGTTGCCCCAGTTGATGTTCGTACCGAAGTACGATATCCATGCAAAGCGTAAGGCAACATCTTATGCCAGTCTTTGTATGTCACTACCATCTTCTGCACAATCTTCTTTATGTTCTTATTAGCTGCTTCAACAACCCCATTCATCTTCGGACGATAGGGAGAAGAATTGTGATGTTCGATTTTAAAGCTCTGACATAGCTCCTTCATCATCTTATTGTTCAAATTTGAACCATTATCAGCAATGATTCTCTCCGGGACTCCATACCGGCAGATGATGTCCTTCTTAATAAATCAGGCTACCACTTGTCTAGTGACGTTGGCATACGATACAACTTCTACCCACTTCGTGAAATAATCAATAGCCACCAGGATAAAGCGATGTCCATTCGAAGTAGTCGACTCGATCTTTCCAATCATGTTAATGCCCCACATAGCAAAAGGCCAAGGTGACGACAAGACATTCAGAGGAGTAGGCGGTACGTGCACCATATCAACATAAATCTGGTATTTATGACATTTCCGGGAGTATTTGAAATAATCAGACTCCATAGTCATCCAGTAATACCCCGCTCTCAACAATTTTCTTGCCATAGCATGCCCATTGGCATGAGTACCGAAGGAACCTTCGTGAACTTCTTCCATTAACAGGCCTGCCTCGTGTTCATCAACACAACGTAGCAAGACCATGTCAAAGTTTCTCTTGTACAACACATCGTCCTTGTTCAAAAAGAAGTTTCCTGATAATCTCCTCAATGTCTTTTTATCCTTGGAAGATGCCCCAGCTGGGTATTCCTGACTCTTCAAGAAGACTTTAATGTCATGATACCAAGGCTTGCCATCTGATACCCCTTCAACTGCAAATACAAAAGCAGGCCTGTCCAAGCGCATGATTCTGATTGAAGGAGCTTCATTCCAAAGATTCACTCGATACATTGATGACAACGTTGCCAACGCATCAGCCATCTGATTTTCTATCCGGGGAATATGATGGAAGTCTACTCTGTCAAAGAAAGGTAACAACCTTCTGGCATAGTTGTTATATGGAACAAGATTTACTTGACGAGTCTCCCATTCACCTGTAATCTGATTAACCACCAACGCAGAATCACCATAAACATCGAGGTTCTTGATTCTCAAATCAATTGCTTCTTCTAACCCCATGACGCATGCTTCATACTCCGCCTCATTGTTGGTGCATATGAATGCTAATCGGGCAGTAAAGGGTATATGAGAACCCTGTGAAGTCATAATGATTGCCCCGATTCCGTTACCATATGAATTAACAGCTCCATTAAAAACCATCTTCCACTGAGACCTAATCTCAGGTCCTTCATCAGGCAAAGGTTCTTCACAATCCTTCATCTTCAGATACATGATATGCTCGTCAGGAAATTCAAACTTCATCGGTTGATAATCCTCAATTGGCTGTTAAGCAAGATATTCTGACAAAATACTTCCCTTAATGGCTTTTAGGGAAACATACTAAATATCGTATTCTGTCAGAACCATCTGCCAACGGGCTATTCTACCAGAAAGTGCTTGCTTCTCAAACACATACTTTATCGGATCCATCTTCGAAATCAAAAGGGTTGTATGATTTAACATATACTGCCTCAAATGCTTAGCGGCCCAAGCGAGTGCACAACATGTTTTCTCCAGCATCGAGTACCTTGACTCACAATCAGTAAACTTTTTACTCAAGTAGTAGATGGCGTGCTCTTTTCTACCTGACTCGTCTTGTTGACCGAGCACACAACCCATTGAATTCTCAAGAACCGTGAGATACATAATCAAAGGCCTTCCTGGCACTGGTGGCATAAGGACCGGAGGTTCCTGGAGGTATTCTTTAATCTTTTCAAACGCCTTTTGACAATTTTCATTCCACCTGACCGCTTGATCTTTTCTTAGCAACTTGAAGATTGGTTCACATGTGGCTGTGAGATGCGAGATGAACCTAGCAATGTAGTTTAATCTCCCCAAGAAACCACGAACCTCTTTTTCTGTTTTCGGCACATGCATTTCTTGTATGGCTTTTACCTTTGCAGGATCAACCTCGATACCCTTTTCACTAATAATAAACCCCAGCAATTTTCCTGATCTCACCCCGGAGGTGCACTTGTTTGGATTCAACCTCAGTCTGAACTTCCTTAACCTTTCAAATAGCTTCTGAAGATTCACCAAATGTTCTTCTTCCGTCTGTGACTTCGTAATCATGTCATCAACATAAACTTCAATCTCTTTGTGAATCATATCATGAAAGAGAATCACCATCGCCCGCTGGTAAGTTGCCCCTGCATTTTTCAATCCAAAGGGCATCACTTTGTAGCAGAAAGTTCCCCACGGTGTTATGAACATTGTCTTCTCCATGTCCTCTGGGGCCATCTTGATTTGGTTATACCCAGAGAAGCCATCCATGAAGGAAAACACAGAATACTGAGCAGTATTGTCAACTAACACGTCAATGTGAGGGAGCGGGAAATCATCCTTTGGGCTTGCTCTGTTCAAATCCCTGTAATCAACACACATCCTGACCTTCCCATCCTTCTTAGGTACAGGCACGATGTTAGCAACCCATGGAGGATAATTTGTTACGGCAAGAAAACCGGCATCTAGCTGTTTCTGAACCTCTTCCTTGATTTTGACAGACATCTCCGGTATAGTTCTTCTCAACTTTTGCTTGATCGGAGCACAATCTTCTTTAAGTGGTAGCCGGTGTACAACAATATCAGTATCGAGCCCAGGCATGTCTTGGTAAGACCAGGCGAAGATGTCCACATACTCTCGGAGCATTTCAGTCAATCTTCCCTTGACACTGTCTTCCAATGCAGCCCCTATCCTTACTTCCTTTCTGGCGTCCTCAGTTCCCAGATTCACAATCTCAATTTCCTCTTGATGAGGTAGGATGACTCTCTCCTCTTGCTTCAACAATCTGGCCAACTCTTCGGGCAGTTCACAATCTTCGTCAGTCTCTTCTTCAGCCTGATAAATTGGATTGTCAAAGTCATACCGAGCTATAGCCGAGTCATGATCGGCGTCATCTGAAAAAAAAGACCTGCATGATTGATGAGGTATGTTTTATTATGTATGCAACAAAAGAAACACATTGCCATTTTGATGTGGGTTTTTAATGCATAAAAAGTAAAAACAGAAAGACAGAGATCAAAATATTTGAGTGTGAAAAGTCCTTTATTGATGATATAGCAAAACATGCAACAGTTAAAAGCCCTACAAATAAAATCACTATGTCTTGGGTAGAATGCAAGATTAACATAATAGGAAAATAAAGCAATTACTCGAAGCCAGTCACTTGAATGACTATCTCGGAAGACCAGTTGCACAGACTTTCTCCTGGGACGCAAGGGCGAATCCAGTTATCCATATCACAATCAGTGTCCCCTTCTTCCTCAATGGCATTAACCCTGTCGAAGAAAACACCGGCACTAGTGAAACGGACTGGGCCATAGAATTTGGGAGGATCCCCATCTTTCCTGGATGGCTTGTATCCCAATCCATAAGTATCTCTCTTCTCCTAAACTTCAACCACCTGGCCCCACCTCTGTGAGCTACCAGCTTCAACCACAGCTTTGGCGTCTCTAAACGAAGACATGGAAACCTCAGGTTGATTTGCCACTGCAGGCTGCTCTATAGCTTCAGACTAGACAACCTCTTCAAAAACCTTCACCTTCTCAAACCCCTGGCACAGCGTCTGATGGATTTCACTATCCACTTCCACGTATTTGAAGGTTGACAACTGACTGATCATTATGTCTTCTTCTCCGCACACTGTTACTACATGACCATCAACCATGTATTTCAGTTTTTGATGCAAAGTGGAGGTTACATCGCCTGCACCACAGATCCAAGGACGACCTAATAAACAGCTGTACGCTGGCTGAATATCCATTATATAAAACGTTGCATAAAAAATTTTCGGCCCAACCTTGATCGGAAGCACAATCTCACCAAAGACAGATCTCTTCGAGCCATCAAAAGCTCGCACCACCAAGTCACTTGGTGTACAAATAAGTCCCCTGGTATCTAACTTCATTAACGCTTTCTTGGGCAATAGATTCAACGATGATCCGGTATCAACCAATACATGTGACATCAGTGAACCACGACACTCAATCGAAATATGCAGGGCATGGTTATGATTCCTCCCAGCAGGAGTCAGATCAAGATCTGTGAAACCCAAGCCATTACCCGCATTCACGTGTGCTACAACCCCATCCAGCTGGTTAACAGAAATCTCTTGAGGAACGTAGGCTGCATTCAAAACCTTCAGAAGAGCATTCCTATGAGCTTCAGAACACAATAGCAAAGACAAAATAGAGATCTTGGACGAGGTCTGATGTAACTGGTCCACGATCTTGTAATCACTTTTCTGGATGAGTCTCATAAACTCCTCAACATTTTTAGAAAAAGCATCATCGACCGGCTTTACCGTAGAATCAATAACCACTGGAGGCTGAACAGAACCATCCACTGCCTGTTTCCCCTATCTTGCCTAGAGGTACTGGGTTGATCATTAACAGGAGTAAGCACTCTACCACTTCTAGTTATAGCATCAGTCTCAACTTTAACCTCTGAACTAGAACTCACTGGTGAAGTATTCATTAATTCCTGCTTTTATCCATTGACAAACACCTCTGCACCATAATTCCACGGAATAGCCTTAGAACTTTCATACGGAATGGGTCCAGCCCTTGTGATAATGACTGGAGGTGGCCTTGCCGGACCAGAAATAGTAATTGTTTTGAACGGAATGGTGATAGTAGCAACCTTCTCACCAATAACCTCTTCTTGCTGATTACCTCTATCAAACTGTAAACATCCCTCATCAATCATACTCTGAATACCCATCTTCAGCGAATCACAACCATTAACCTTCGTCAAACAATCTGAGCAGTTCTCATCGCAACCCGAATAGACGCCACCCTTCAATAACCTGTTCTTAACCATAGCCAACGGAGTCTTCAGCTCCTCCACATCCATGATCAAATTCAGAGCTTCACATTCCTCAATTATCGCATTCACCCTCGGCCCATTGTGATCAGGCATAGGGTTTTGAATAACATTGGGCCCAGCATTCGAGAAATTGATAGCTTTGAAGTCTACAAGATCCTGCACCTTGTGCATGAAGGCTTTACACTTCTCTATGGTATGCCCCGGAGCACCAGAGTGAAAGTCGCAATGTGCGTTAGCGTCATAACTTTGTGGCAATTCCCCTTTTGGTGGAGCCAGGGTACGGAGCTCAACTAGGCGCAATTGCAGCAAATGTTGTAATAACTGGGCGTATGACATTGGTGGCTGATCAAAGTGCCTATCTACTCTTCTCTGTCTATTCTGATATTGGCCCTACCGCCCATTCTGATATTGATTAGCATTGTTGTTTTGTTGCTGTGGTGGAGGTAACGTTGCTGGGATAGTTACCAATGCTACTTGTTGATTATTGCCCTGACGTTGTTTCCCTTTTCCTCTGTGAGATGATATAGCGTTGGCCTCTCCTTTCTTTTTATAACCATCAAACGACTTCTTTCCATGTCCGGAGGACGATCCGTCACCACTAGAAACTTTTCCAGCCTTAATTCCAACCTCTACCTTCTGTCCAATAGCAATCACATCTGCAAACTTGCCTAGAGAATAAGGCAAAAGCTTCTCATAATAGTGCTTAGGTAGTGTATCCATAAACATATCCAACATCTCTTTTTCCAGCATTGGTGGCTGCACCCTAGCCGCCAATTCACGCCACCTTTGCGCGTATTCTTTGAAACTTTCATCATTTTTCTGGGACATGCTCAACAGCTGAGTTCTGTTGGGCGCCATGTCTGTGTTGTACTGGTAATGCTTAATAAAAGCTGCAGCTAGCTCTCTCCAGGTACGAACATCTCTACTTTCCAGCCCCATGTACCATTCCAAAGACGCACCAGACAGGCTATCTTAGAAAAAGTGCATCATTAACTTTTCATCCTTAGCATGAGTAGCCATCTTCCTAGTATAGGCCTTTATATAAGTTCTCGGGCAGGTAGAACCATTGTACTTCTCCAGTGTAGGAATCTGAATCTTGTGTGGAATGACAATATCAGGGACTAACCCTAGGTCGTCCAAATCTATTCCCAAATCATCCTGTTTCACAACCCCTTTCAGCTGGGCCTCAATTAAACAGATTCTCTCATCACTGACCACAGGAAGACCAGCGTCCAAGCTTCTGACTGAAAAGACATCATCCAGTTGATCATCAAAACGATGGCCATGGATAGCCCGAACAATGCTTCCTTCTCCAACCACTGAAGGAATACCACCCTGTCCACCAGCCCCAGGGATAGGAATGTTGATACCAGCACCACCTCCGCCAGGAGGAACAACACGATTAAGAAAACCACCGTGTGAGATACCATTTTCATCAACCTGTGACACCAAAGGCTGAACCAGAGTTCTAAATTCATTCTGACTTTGCACCACACCCTGCATCATCTCCATGAATTGATCGATGCGAGCTTGCATAGCTGCCATGTCTGCCTGAACTTTGTCCATCACTCTACTTTGATTAAGCATGGTAGAATACCGATGAGTTGGTTGATCAATCCTGACTGACAAAAAGAGAGAGCATAAGAAAACCAGAGAAACCAAGGTAACCTGCAATGCAAAAATGGTTATGATTATGCAAATGCGAATGCAAAATGCAAACAAACATATTTGAACATTTCCAGGACATATCCGCTTTGATTCCATTCCATGAAACCGGGCAAGGGATTAGACACACTATCGGAAAATAAATCCGAACCCAGAAATACCCCTGGATCAAGCCACAGGGACAAACCCTCTCTGAAAACCAGAACTGCCAGAGCACAGATAATTAAACCAAATATTCCATTACTGAAAACAAAGTAGTTCTTAAAGACAGATTCAAGCATAATCAAAGGCGATTCCATCAACAATCCTGATGGTAATCCCGAAAAAAGATAAACAACAAAATCAACTACAAATCAATTCCAAACAAATCAGCTCCAACTTCCTCAAGAAGGTCCACAGTGTCAGGATGTGTAGGTTGTTTTATCAGTCCTTTGATCAACTTGTTCCTCTTTGCAATCTCTTGGCCCAATTTAACAATTTTCTCTTCAGCATTGTTGTCCTCGCGCTTCGACTTCTTGACCTCGGCTTGCAACTTGAGCTCTTCAACTTCCTTCTGTGCTTCTTTCCACTTGGCAAAGTAATGATCTTTCCTTGCTTTCACTACCTGAAGCTCTTCTTTCAGCTCTTCATTCTCAATCTTGGCCTCCTTCCACATATCCTGATACGTGGCAAGCTTGTCTTCTGCTTTAGTCAAAAGCTTCTTGTTTTTCCTTTTAGCTTTGCCTGACGATTCAGCAGCCATACTGACCTTCTTGAAGTGCTGAGCTCTATCGGCAAAATCCTTCTCTCTTTTTTCTAGATGCGCTGTCATGTCTTGAACTTTCCATTTCAACTCCAAGTTGTCATGTAGAGCACTCTGTAGCTGACTACTCATATTAGAGTTTTCCACCCTCAGATCAGATACCAACTTTCGCTGCTTGTTGAATTCTTCAAGTGGTATAGTGAGTCTCTCTTCCACAATCTCTGGATATAAGGGAGGCGCCCGATCAAAAGGCAAATAGAACTCTTCTACCCTTTTCTTCACCCATTCAACATATGGAGCGAAAGCTTGATTATTGGGTTTCCCCAAAACAGTCTTACATATCTTCTGTCTGCTGAGCCAAGCTTGAGAAGCTTCTTGTGCAATAGCCACACCATCAGTCATATGAAAATACAAAGATTCTTCCAAATCTTTTCCAGCTGGAGGATCTTTTAGGGCGTATGCAAACTTCCTGATAGCCAAAGACGGGTTGTAGTTAATACCTCCTTTTCTTCGATCAAAGGTACATTAGGATACTTGCCACAACTATGCAAAATATCAGTCCCCAATAATCCCTTATCCACCCAAAGAATATCCTTAGCAGCTAGGCCCATCAGACGCTTACTCCACTCTAAAGAAGTCTTTGAATCAATAAAAGCACCTGACCGGGGTAAGCGCTTGGCAAATCACTTGTAAAAAAGAGATGTGCAACAACAAACCACCCCACCTTGTCTTTTCTCATTCCTGTTGTATAGGGCGTAGTTGAGATCACCTAACAAAGTCGGCACCGAATTCTGAGCTGTAAATATCTGAATAGCATCCGTATCGACAAAATCAGACTCATTAGGGAATAACATAATGCCATATATACACAGAGCCAATATTGCATTGAAAGCCATCCACCCTTTCTCCTTAGCTTCTTCTTGAGCCCTCTTCACCAAGTACTCCAAGTGATAGCCTCGAGATTTTCCCTTCTTAGAAAAGTCAGCCTCCACTGTAGATCTGCTCAAATAAAGAGCCTCAGGCACTGCTTGGAAATCACAATCTCCTTGGGAACCACAGAAAGGAACACCTTCTTTGATAGGAATCCTCAAAATGTTGGCGTACTCTTCCAGGGTAGGAACCAACACATAATCTGGCATCATAAAGAACCTCAAGGAAGGATCATAAAACTGTATCAAGGTGTGTAGCCCATTGTATTCATATTCACTAAGACTCCGAACCAGGGATAATATCCAACCATACTTCTCTTCAAAGGCTCCCAAAACTTCTGGACCAGCTATACTCTATAAACTGTTCAACGGGCCAAGAGTGATCTTTGGGAACTTGTAGACGATGATGTGCTTCTTACCCTTCTTAGTGTCCATCCCTATGAATGCCCTCTGACTGGAATCAAAGACTAGATATTACCTGAAAAGGCACAAACATGAATGCCAAAAAAAATGGAATGCAATGCGAAGCATGGGATCAAGGTATCCACACGAACTAGCTGCACTGTGCTGACTGAACAAATCAAGGCTATGTACCAAAACCCAGAACAACAACCACCATAGTGACAAAACCAGAAAACTAGGTAGGTTGAAGGTCACGGTCACCTGCAAACCTGCAAACACCTATCCCTCTCACATGTGGGTACTAAGATCCTCAATATCCCGGGCTCTCAGGTCGAGAAATGATGATACGTTCACCATTTCTAGTTTAGCATCATCATCAATCGAGGAGGCCTCAACTGATTCACCAAAACAAAAGATCCTCAGCTTCGGAGGTTTGAGAAGCAATAGCACATTCAGCTCGAAGGATACAATGCTATCACCAATCAAAGAGGTCGTCCGCTGATTCACCTCAAAAGGAAATCCTATAGCAAGTTCCCAGCATTGGGTCCTCGGATCGAGAATGTGCAATGGATTTGCTACAGAACGTGGTCTGCCACTGTCACATCTCGGGAGGAGTGTCGTTACTGAGTCCTCGGGAATGGTCATCAGAGTCGACAATTCCTCAAGAGAATAACTACTGGCCTGTATCAACATACAGTAGCAGAAAGCTCCTGATAGAACCTCATCTGATTGTAGGGATCGTGATCACCCGCACGTGGCCAACACCACGGGAGCGTCACGCCCGCCCACGCTAAAACCTAGGTGTATGCTCGAGCCTGGGTATTGGGCTCATCTCTCAAAACCTCCCAACCTGCCAAACAGAAAAACAGCACAGGGCAGCACAGTCTAGCATAACAACGCAATGCAGTAAAATGCGGTAAAATAGTAAAGCAGTAAAGCAAAAATACAATAAACAGCAATGCAATAATATACAACAAAATAAAGCACCATAAAAGAACACCCAATGAAATAAAACAGACAAGCGCTAGGATTGACTCGCTAAAGGGGATGGACCAGCAAGAGGTCAACCTGTCCCCAGCAGAGTCGCCAGCTGTCGCTCCCGAAAGATTCGCATCCAATGGTACAAACGCGAGAGTGGCGCGGAAAAACACAGAGTCGCCAGCAAAGTGTATTTATCCCGAGAGAGGGAAAGGAAACACTGCATAAACCTGAAGAGAAAGGATAGAGCATGGTCTCACGACCAAGAGAACAGGGTTCGGGAGTCGGTTACGCGAAGGGAAGGTGTTAGCACCCAACACGTCCATCGTACCCGATGGGATCCACGCTTGTTGTCTGCATCAAAGGGCGTCGTCGTCTGGAGCTCCACTGCTACTGGACCGGAGAAGAAACGAGAACGGAAAGAAACGAAGAAACAAATGTAGGGAAAATAAAAGAAGTGCTCGAATGGACCCTACCCCACTGCCTACGTAACTCATCGGGAGCATGAGAATCAGAGCGACGTAGTTCCCCTCACTAGGGATGAATTGTGTTTTTTAGGGAACGGCTAACGTTCTAGCTCAGGTGTTGCAGGCTCGCTGAATCGAGTGCGTTACCGTCTTGCAAGAGAACGAGTAGGAGCATGTTTGTACGTCGAGAGCGAGTGAGATGAGAAAAGAATTCCCGAAGGAAAGACGTTATTGTTTGTTTGAAGTTTTTTAAGCAAGTGTTTTTTTACAGTTATTTGTAACTTGCATTGAACCAAAGTCTTAAATACAGGAACAAATACTTCGCGCATCGTCCCCAACAGGACGTACACTAAGTATCCTAGAAGAATGAGAGGAAGCCCCTCATTCCCCACTTCCCACATAGAAGGCTCGAGCGCAATACGCGTTAATTTTTATTACGTGTTTTCAAGAAGTTTTGAGATGAGAAGAGAGACGACACAAAGGAAAATATAAAGGGAAACTAAGAGTCCTAATGTTATCATGCATGGATGTCCTATGGTTAGTGAGGCTTAGGAGAGACCACTACCTAAAACTTAATGCTAATCCTACTCCAAGCTTAATCAAAAATTAAGTTGGACTAGGTAGCTCTAAGGGGAAAAGAATCCAAGACTTAATCAAGTCTTGAGACTCAAGGGAGGAAGAGCGTGAAAGAGAAGAAAAGAGAAAGAGGAGATAAAATACAATAAATGGCAGCAAGCACATCATATCATAAATGTCCAACTCAAATCAACAAACATGTTTCAAAGATCAATGCAAAACAATTCAAGTAAGCATGCAAAGATAATCATGAAAGAATGCAAGCATACTTGTATGAAATGAAAAATTAAGCATACATGGACTTCATATCAAAATGAAATGAGAAAGATAAGATGAAGATGAGTGCAAGTCAGAACCAAAATCATATTATCATCAACAACTCATGTGTGCAAAAGTGATTCAAAACATGAAGCATTATGATCCAAAGAAGTTCACAAAAGGAAAGGTAATGATATTCATCATACAATTCAAACCAAATGCATTCAACCATGCTCAAGTGAAATAAAAACCAAATAAGGAACTCAAGGGGTAGTAGCATATGTATCAACATCATATCAAAACCAAACTCAAGTCATACAAGTCCAAACATCAAGAAACACCTTCAAGACATGCATCAAAGTAATCCACAAATGGAAACTCAAAGTTCAAGCCCTTAAAACATACCCAAATATGATCCACAAATTGCAAAATTAAATCTCAAAGGACCTCAACCAGGGGCCAACATCATATCAAAAGCTCATGCAAAGAATCACAAAGGAGCTCAATCAATTAGGCATGGCAAACCAACTTGTGTAAAGAGATGTCAAGAGATGATCATGCATAAGTCACTTAAGCACAAATAAGCAAACATGTATCATATGACATTCAGAAATTGTTAAATTTAAACTCAAATGACCTAAGTCAGAAACCAATCACATGTCAAAAGATCTCACAAAAATTCACAAGTTAAACAACTCAAACAATTAAGCAAAGATCAAGTGAGAAACATGAACCAATATGCAAAAGAGGGGGACCAAAATGCAATATGAAATGATTTTAAAAATATGTGAAAAATGTTTTTATGCACTCCAATGTGTTGGTGAAATAATACAAAAAGAATAGGTTGAAAATGTGTTGTAGATGAAGAGAAATAAAATCAGCAAGTTGAAGTGTGCATATATGAAACAATTCACAAAGAAAATAATCACACAATTAATTTAGATGCCAGAAATAAAATAAAAATGGAAAATAAAATTTGGAAAAATTTTATAAAATGCTAAACACGCTTCATGATTTTTTTTGTAATTTTTAAATGCATCAAACTATTTTTAAAAATAAAATACAAACAATGCAATAAAATAAAATAAAATGGAAAAAGAAATAAGCTAGGGGTGCATATAGCAAGCAAATCACGTTGAAAAAGGAAGATGGGCTGAAGGAGGGGTGTGAAAAGTAAGGCCCAAGTCATTAAAGTCCATCAGCGAAGTCAAAAGAAACATATGGAACCCAGTCAACGGTCAGACTCAATCAGGACCCTCAGATCAATCATACGCATGATATCAATTCAACCAAAACAAAAAGTAATCATGATTTGTGGCTCAGATTAACTCGCACACGGTAAACAACATACACACGCGCACACCAAATCAGTTAGAAATTAAACAAAGGACACGTGATATGCACATGATATTTTAATGTGTTGTCAACACCACAACCACCAGATCTATCCTACGCATGTGAACAAGTCAAACAATTCAAAAGGCATGCAAGATCAACGCTCAGATCAAGAGTACATGGTAAGAAGCATGGATTTACAAACACACAATTAATAAAATGAAATCAGAATTTAATAAAACACGACAACATGAGAACCGTTGGATCAACATAATGGACGGTGGGATTGCATCTTCCACCTCCTCACCTGCGCATGAACCAGACGCCGGAGCCCTAGCTCCGGTCATCTTCTCCGGTGGCTCCCACGGTGGAGCTCCATAAAAATCCCAGAAATCACACATGAATACATCATTCCAACCAGATTTTCACAAGGATTCTAAATATCACATTAGTTTCACCAGATCATACATGGTTTGCGCAAATCGAAGAAAGAAAGTATGGATCTAAAAACTTCAAACATCAAATACTCCCTTGTTACACGTCCAAATCACAAAAAAATTGCATCAGAAACATCAGCAAAACAAGAGGAACACAATGCATACCTCAAAAACAAGAAAAGAGATGATGAATTTCACACTAACCTGAAGCGTGCAGAACTCAAAACACAATAAGAAAACCCTCTGGAAGCTGCAGATCCACTCCTTGGAACCTCTAATTGTAAAATAAATGCAATTAGAGCTTGGAATCGTACTATATCTTGAGGTTTGAACTTGGATCCTCTTGAACTGAGCTTGATTGAAACCTTGCTCTCAGCCTCAACCAATTGTTGATTCTTGTTCTATGGACTTCACTGATCAAGAATATGAAAAGAAAACTCAAGAAAACCTTATGGAGAGAGAGAATCGAAGAAGAGAAAGTGAGAGTGAGATTTTGAATTTTGAGCAAGAATGAGTGCATGACCTAATTTTGGACGCATGAGTTAGCTTATATACCCTCCATTAGTCCTTTGATTATGATTAGCAAATGATTAAACCCTTGATTAATGAGATTGGAGTGGTTTTGCAATTTTTCACTTTGAGCTTAACCCCTTAATCCTCACGTGCCAAGGTCATGGAATTGGTGTGATTCATTCACACTTTACTTGCTGATCACAATGGAATTGGAATTGGGCTTTGTGGTGATCTGATTTGTGAGTTTTGATCCATCTTGCCAAAATGCACTTTGTTGAATAAGTGAGGTACAAGTCATGAAATGGAGTGAAATAAAGGTCAAAAATGATCCTCATGAGATGTACTTGGATGTTGTAATGTGTCATGAACCATTAGAAATCATTACAAGTCAATTGGAACCAAAATGCAAAAGGTGGAAAAAATGGTACATGGAAAACCAATAAAATGCACCTTGCATTGTTTTGGCCATAACTAGAGTTCCACAAATGATATGGAGATGTTCTAGTACTTTTTGGAAATGGGAGAGAAAGATATTCAACTTTCATGTTGGAGGAAAATTCATTTGGAGCTTCTTTGATGATGAAAAGTCAAGTTGAATGTGGTGGAAAAATTGCGAAAAATGGAAAGTTCTCATTATAGGTCATTTTCCAAATTTAGTAACTTTTGCACAAACTCTTGATTCTTGAAGAATAATGTCATCCATGCTATTCCTTGACCAAATAAAGGTATATGGACTTGGGAAACATGATTTGAACCTTTGAAAACCATGAAAAGAACCTCAAAATTCCACAGTTGACTTTCTCCTTTACAGTTGACTTTTCTTGGTTCACAAGCAACTGATTCACTGAACATTCTTCACCATAAATCATTAACCAAACCCTCATCTTATGGATGCAGGAAAGCATAAAGACCTCATGACACCATGCTTGAACATACAAAGCCCTTCAAGAAGTCCTTTTGATTCACAAACCCTAATTGGTTCCTCTGATTAGGAGGGAAAGATCCACTGAAATCCTTTGCCATGCTTGACCTTATGAAGATATGATGAGCTCCTCAAACCACCTTGAGGCTTGAGACTTGAGAATATGGTCCAAGTACCTTGATCCCATGCTAAGAACCAATGCTATGCACAATGAAAATGCAAGAAATGAAAAGAAACAAAAGCCAATTAGTATATAAACAAAAATGGAAAATTTTGAGGTGTTACACAGATGTGTTTTGATGATCTGGACAGCTTCCTTGGACCTCAATTAGTGTGTTGAGATGTTTGGAATGGATTGAAAACCTCTGGATTGGTGGGCTCGAATCCAACTGCAGATGGCTTTGGGATGAGATATGAACTTGATGAATCTGGTGTTACATATGTTGTTCAAGGGTTTGGATCACTCATATATGATGTATGTGAGGTGTTAGGACCATTGGTTTGAGTGGAATTGCTCTCAATTTCAAAAATCGATTCTCACTTCTTTAGAAATGGATTTTTGATGCACAAGAGGGAAATGGTGGAAAACATATGTTGTGATGTTTTGGGATATTTTTATCAACTAGAAATGACCTCTATTTATAGTATAAGAAGTTTGTTTTGCAAGGAATAATGAATGGGGGCTGGATCACCCTTTTACCCAATGGATATGGTTAGGTGTTCAAAGTCTCCTCTAGCCATTGGCTTGAGCTGAACTTTGTAGGTTTAGGTCTTCTGATTCTTGGCTAAGACTTAACTAATTTGGATTGATATGAATTGATTCGTGCCACCTCAATGCATCCTTTCAATTCCTTATGACAAAATTAGATTTTGGATTTGTAACATTGATGATGACATGCCAAAGGGATAAGGTTCTTAACTTATTGGCCTTATGATTCAGATTCCTCATCATTTAGGTTGATATTGGACAGAAATCCAATGATGAAAGCGTCCAAAATTGGCTCAAGAAATCGTGGGATACAAGTTATGTGCCAATGTTGTCAAAAATCAGTTTGTATCAAGGCATCTTGTAAGGTCCATAATTCCTTGCTTAAATTGAATCAATGGATGTTCTTGTATTCTTTGGAAAGCTTGTATATCATACTTCAACTTTGATGTTTACATTTGGTCTTGATTCGTCTTGGATCATAATGAAAAGTTCCTTCAAAGTTGGACAAAACATGAGACAGATTCTGGCTAAAATTTTTCTAAGTGTCAAAGTTCAAATCTTATGAAACCCTAACTTTATGGCCTTATAACTCAAAATCTAGGCATTTTTTGGGGGTAGCCCTGTAGGACAATCTCGTTGCATGTAAGATAATCTATCATTTGAGTTTGGATGCAGCAAAATGGTTGTTTGGATCACAATTTATGGCCTTGCAAAGTTGGGTAAAAACCATTTTTTTCCATAACTTAGTGAAATTTCAAGTTTCTCAAGGTTGCCCTTTTTGCAAGTAACATCACTTTTCTTGATTTTTCTTGATTGATCATGGTCCAAATCACAAGCTAACATTGTTCTTGACTTAAAGAGGCCATGTTTGCCAAAAATTTCCAAAAGTCAAACTTGGTTATGATCACAGTTGACTTTTTGTATCAGATGAATTTTGAACTTTGTGATCCTTTATGAAATCAAGTTCTTGGGCTAAATTGAACCTAATGGATGGATTCCAAAGGTGTTTTTGAGTGTCTTGAATCATGTCCTAAGGTTGGAGATCAAGCTTTGCTGAAAAGTCAATGGTACAGTTGACTTTTTATCAGAAACCCTAGTTTGTGGTCCATATGAATTTGGATCCTTGTATTGCTTGTGAACCAAGTTCTTTGAATCAATTAAATATTGAAAATGATTCAATATGATGTATTTGAGGTCCTTAAAGCATATATTGAGGTCTTGGCTCATGCCTTTATCCAAAAGTCAACTTAGGGACTGAATTAGGTCAAAACCCTAATTCCTGATTATTGATGAATGCATCCCCTGAGGCTATTTTGAACTTATGAATGGACTCATGAGGTTATTTTGAGCTTCTTGAATCATATATTGAAGTATTAGCTCATGCCCAGATGAAAATATATCTCTGGAAGCCTTGGTCGACCAAAACCCTAATTTGGTGACACTGATGATCTTGAGACTTGATCAACTTGAAATGTTGCATTCTTCTATTAGATTCTTGATGTGAGAGACCTCTCAATCTTTCATGGATGCTTGAGAGGCTTGACTGTTGAAGATCATGTCAATTCTTGATTGATCATTTGCCTGAATGCTCTAAAAGGGCTAAAAAACCCTAATCCTTGGTTGAGGTGGATACTCAACAATCTCTGAAGGAATTGGTGAGGTATGAAAATACATCCATATTGTGGTGATGATTTGCACAATGATGTGAAATCTTGTGGTCAAAATTTAGGGTATGACAGATGCCCCTATTTAATCTTCTTGGACCTGAAAGTGTGAATGGCGAAGATATTCAGACGTTCATGGTAAAAAAGGATTAAATATTAGAATACCCGAAATTTTGATCGTGTATGTGAATGGTATCTATTTTTGCTTTATCCATCTGTTTTTACTAAGTAATGCTACTTAGAAAAAAGGCAAAACTTCCCCTCGATCCTAGTTTTTAGCCATGGAACTAGACTCAGTTTCTTCTTTGAAATAAACCTCCCCTCGATCCTGGTCTTCAGCCATGGAACTGGTCTCAAAATTTTTGAAATAAACCTCCCCTCGATCATGGTCTTCAGCCACGGAACTGGTCTTAGTTTCTTTGAAATAAACCTCCCTTCGATCCTGGTCTTCAGCCATGGAACTGGTCTCGGTTTCTTCTCATCAAATTCTTCTCTTGATAAGGAATGCTATCTGTGAGGGTCATCACCAAACTTTTCTCTGAGGTTTATTGGGGAGACTCCATTTGATGAGTAAAGACTTGACGTCATACTTACTGGTGAGGACCATTCATTTGAACTGCAGAGGTGTGTAAACTTTTTGGTTGGAGATGCCATTTGCTGGAGAAATTACATCATTCTTCCCTTTGTTGGAGAGATGCAGTGTAATTTAATTTTGAGGTACTAATGACCTCCTTGATAGTAGGACAAACTTTCTCGGCGAGAGACTTCCATTTGTCGACTTATCGGGAAATCTATGAGGGCAAGAACAAACTTCTTTGCTTATCAATTGGTATAGATTTCTTGGAGGATACGATGTCCATATTTCTAAGAGTCTTTTGTTGAGAAGCTTTTGCGGGGAATTTTCTTTAATTCGGGAAAACACAATATCATCTTTGATGGCGAAGAGTGGAGTTCCAAAGTGTTTAACCAGATGCCTTCTTGTGTTTCAGAGGTCCAAGTTGTCAAAGTGGTCAAGGACCGACTTCAATCCAGGAATAAACTAGAGAGAGATTGTTTAGACGATATATTTCCTAACGAGGAAAGAACTCAAACCAGGATTTTATCCTATCCAATTGTGGAAAGGAAAACTGACAACTCTAATGGAGAGAGGACATTTATCACTTGGGGATAAACATGACAAAAGTGATTGAAATATGATATGCAATATGAATCAATTATGCATGATGTATGTATGAAATTCTTATGCTGACAAAACAGACATGACATACAGACTGACGATGAGTACAATTGGATACTCGGCCACTCTAAGGAATAAAAGTTTCACTGATATGTTGAGGAAACAAATTCCTGCTACTGAACTTTCTATATTCTTGGTAGTAACAAAATGTGGCTCCTAAGGAGTAATAGGTGGGATGCTTCATCTTATCAATCTGAAGTAATTGATCCTCCACTCGGGATATATTGATCACACAGAATATTTTGATACTGCATTTTGATGTTTGATTACTTCGGAGAAGCGGTCGGTGTTCCTTCTTGAGTTCATTGATCAAAAAGGAAATTGCCATCTTTATTTTGAAAGCAGAAGTAAATTTGAAAACAAAAGTAAATTATTTTTTTTTTCAAGAATGTTGATCATATTAAAATGTCATTTTGTAAAGCAGAATAAATGAAAATTACAAACAAAAGGGCACAAGGGCTCGAGTTTTCATTGATAGAATGGTAATCAGCTAAATGCGTGATTCCATGGAGCATTACAAACTTAGAAAATGGTAATTTAAAGGGAAAGGGGCTACATTGAAACATAACGACCACTATCCTTCTACCAACTTTGAAATTTGGGTATCTTGAGCTTCGGCTGAAGGTGATTTCTGATTGAGGATTTCTTGTCAGATGACGTTGCTTCTGAGGATTCAATCTTAGTCAGATGTAGTTACTTGCCATAAATCCCTAACTTTTGCTTAGATTGCCTTTTCAGGTTTTCAATCCATCGGGATGATGATTGTTGATGTCTCTAATTTTTTCCTGGACCGCCATTTCGGGTTTTCAGTCCAACGAGACGTTTTTTTTCATTTAGGCGAAGTATTTCTTGACTACATCAACATTTGTGGGGTAGGTAAACTCTTCTCCATCCATGGTTGCGAGTCTCAAGGTACCTCCTGAAAAGGATTTCTTAACAACATAGGGGCCATCGTAATTTGGAGTCCATTTTCCCCTGGAATCAGTGAGAAATAATTGGATCTTTTTGAGCACGAGGTCGCCTTCTCTGAATACCCGAGCTCGGACCTTTTTGTCAAAAGCTTTCTTCATCCTTTGTTGATATAACTGACCATGGCATAAAGCCATCATTCTTTTTTCTTCGATTAGGTTTAGTTCACCGTATCTGCTCTGACACCATTCAGCTTCTGTTATCTTGGCTTCTATCAAGATTCTTATTGATGGTATCTCTACTTCTATGGGGAGTACTGCTTCCATGCCATATACTAGAGAGAAAGGGGTTGCCCCTGTTGAAGTGCGAATGGATGTGCGATAACCGTGAAGAGCAAATGGTAGCATCTCATGCCAATCTTTGTAGGTTACAACCATCTTCTGAATGGTCTTCATGATATTCTTGTTAGCTGCTTCAACCGCTCCATTCATTTTAGGTCGGTAGGGAGATGAGTTATGGTGCTCGATGTCGTATTCTAATAACAACATCTGCCGACGAGCAATCTTTCCTGTTAAAGAAGGCTTTTCAAAGACATACTTGATCGGGTCCATTTCTGAGATTAACCAAGTAATGTGACAAATCATGTACTGGAGAAGACGTTTAGCTGCCCAAGCTAGAGCGCAACAAGTTTTCTCGAGCATAGTGTATCGAGTTTCACAGTCCGTGAATTTCTTGCTCAAGTAATAAATGGCAGATTATTTTCTTTTTGTTTCATCTTGTTGGCCAAGTACACAGCCCGTGGAGTCTTCCAAGACTGTTAAGTAGATGATCAGTGGTCTTTCTTCCACTGTAGGAGACAGAATAGGTGGATTCAATAGATATTCTTTGATGCTTTCAAAAGCCTTCTTGCAATCCTCTGTCCATATACAACTTTGGTTCTTTCTGAGTAATTTGAAGATTGGCGTGCACGTCGCAGTCATGAGGAATATGAATCTTGAGATCTAATTCAGACGTCCTAAAAATCCTCTCACTTGTTTTTCAGTCTTTGGAGAAGGCATTTCTTGAATGGCCTTGACTTTGTCGGGATCGACCTCAATTCCTTTTTGGCTGACAATGAATCTCAAGAGCTTTCCTGAACGAACACCGAATGTGCACTTATTGGGATTCAAGCAGAGTTTGTATTTTTTAGACGCTGGAATAACTTTGACAGGTTCTCCACATGTTCTTCTTCGGTTTTAGATTTGGCAATCATGTCATCAACGTACACTTTAATTTCTTTGTGCATCATGTCGTGGAATAGAGTTGTCATAGCCCTTTGATAAGTTACTCCAGCATTCTTTAGACCGAACGATATTACTTTGTAGCAAAAGGTGCCCCATGGGGTGATGAATGAAGTTTTCTCCATGTCTTCTGGCGCCATTCTGATTTGATTATAGCCCGAGAATCAATCCATGAAGGAGAATACTTTAAATTTTGTTGTGCTGTCAACTAGCATGTCAATGTGTGGTAAGGGAAAATCATCCTTCAAACTTGCTTTGATCAAATCCCTGTAGTCTACACACATCCTGACTTTTCCGTCTTCCTTAGGAACCGACACTATGTTGGCTAGCCATTGAGAATATTCTGATGTGGCAAGGAAACACGCGTCGATCTATTTCTGCACTTCTTCCTTAATTTTTATGGCCATATCAGGGTGAGTCTTTCTCAGTTTTTGTTTAAGCGGAGGACATTCTAGTTTCAGTGGCAAGTGATGTTCCGTGATGTCGGTATCCAACCCGGGCATGTCCTGGTATGACCAAGCAAACACATCTAGAAATTATTTGAGCAGTTCTATCAAGTCTTCTTTGACAGCTGAACTGAGTAGTGCTCCGATTTTAACTTCTTTTCTCTCTTCTTCTGAACCCAAGTTGACCGTTTCCAGTGGTTCTTTGTAAGGTTGAATGGATTTCTCCTCATTTTTTAGTAATCGAGAGATCTCATCTGGAATTTCTTCGTCTCCTTCTTCTTCGGCTTCAAATACCGGGAACTCAAAGTTAGGAGAAGACATTGGATCATATGTTTCAATGTGGTTTAAAACAAATATTCGGCATAACGTGATGATTCCTTTTTTAGAAAAGGCAGAGAGAATGTAAAAGTGTGTGCAGTGTATTTTTTTGAAAAATGCTTATTTTTATTTTATTTTATTTTTTAGGATTACCATTTTCTGGAAAAGCGAAAAGTGAAAATAACAATAAATGCAGGAATTCAGAATGACATTCTTTATTTATAATTTGTCGATTCTTGAAACACAACCCTATAAAACAAAACTCTTTCACTCTGGACGAAGCGAAGAGGGATATTTACAAAAAAGAAAGCCCTATAAAACATCATTTTCACCCGAGCAAAGTGAAAGGTCAAAACAAAAACGAGACAATTACTTTGATTTATGAACGATATTCGGGACGTCGACTGCTACCCAATGGCGACGAACTCCTCTGTGGATCACAAAGTCTGGTATTTTTCTTCCAGGATTGTCTTCAGTAATGACACTGATTTCTGGCGGAGTTGGATCACTAGAGTCTTCTTCCCATGCAGTGTTATCATAAGAGGACTCTTCCATTGCATCTTCAACAGTATTTTCATTTTCGGGAGGATATCCCATCCAGTGGGTTGGATGTCTTCATATCTGATGCGAGAGCTTTCGGGAGCAGTGTACTTCACTAGAAAGTCATACTTGCCGCTTAGCTGTCCCAAAGTACCCCAAGTTTCTGAGGGGATAGATGAGTCATCTTCTTCAATGACAATGACCTCAAGAAATGCGAAGTTGATAAATTCTTGTCCTGCGATTCTTGCAACTTCATCAGCATGATGTTTGACATTTTCAGAGTTTTCCTGGTAAGGTTCCCACGACTCTGGAAGAACAAGTAGATTTTTCTCAAGGTCATTTAGCAGATATGCATTCTCTAGCTAACTCTTTTGCCCTGAGTTTTCCATGTAAGGTTTCCAAATGGGTAAATCATCCATGGAATCATATGAGCTGTAACCAAAGTTGCCTTTCATCAGAGTATCTTCTTCTAATGAGTTGGGTGGAGCACATCATCCCTCGGGATCGCAATCTCCGTAGATCATTCTGACGTCTGATCTTGGTATATATCTAGGACTTTGCTTCAGAGAGAAAAATGGCATATATGTTTCTTCCTGAGATGTATATCCTTCATCATTGAAATAGGATTTCCACTCTTCATGTGTATCAGAAGAGTTGTTTTCCTCGATGGTATGAACTTCCTGAGAAATCGGGTGGAGGAAGCCTCACTGTGAAAGAAATCTTGGATGGGATGAAAACTTTAATCCTTTTTCGTAGTCTTGGTAAGTGCTGGAGAAAAACCAAGACCTTTTCTTGTCTTGTTATCAACAGGAAACACAACTTGCCCCCATCCTTTTATGTCGTTGTTTCCCATTATTTGGAGAGCATCTTTGTATGAGGAAATCGATGTTCTTTTTTCTTGATGATTCTCATTGCTCACAGAGAGTGCTTGAAATTGAGTTCCAATGACTTCTTCTGGCTCTAAATATGAGAATTATGAGAGGTTTCTTACAATTAAAGGTTGTTCTCTGCATATTGTGACCAACTTGTCGTTCTTGACAAACTTTAGCTTTTGGTGAAGTGTCGAAGTGACTGCCCCTGCTTTATGTATCCAAGGTGGTCCGAATAAACAGTTGTATGCCGCTCGAATATCCATGACTTAGAAGGTGACTTGGAAAGTGTGGGGACCAATGGTTATGGGAAGGTCGACTTTGCCGATAACTGTTTTCCTAGATCCGTCAGAAGCTTTGACTATGATCTCACTGCCTCTCATCGGAGTACCTTGAAAAGATAGCCGTACCAAAGTTGACCTTGGCATGACATTCAATGATGAACCTGTGTCTACCAGTACGCTGGCTAAAGCATCGTCCTAAAAATTTACTGTGAAATTGAGTGCCATGTTATGATTCTTAACTTCCTCTGGAAGTTCTTCATCACTGAAACCTAAATTGTTGCAGGAAGTGATGTTGGAAATAATGATGTCAAACTGATTTACTGTTACATCTTGTTCTACAAAGGCTTGTTCCAATACTTTCTGTAGGGCTTCTCTGTAGGCTTCTGAACTAAGCAGGAGAGATAACATGGATATCCTAGAAGGAGTTTGTAATAGCTGATCCACAATGTTGTATTCACTTCTCTGGATGAGTTTTAACATTTCATCATTATTTTTCACAGGCTATGTGCTGCTGGATTGACCAATTTGTTGATTAGGAACTTCAGCTTGAGGTTCCTTTTCTTTTACGGTTTCTCCAACTCCTCTGTTGAAGATTCGACCACTTCGGGTGACCCGACTGATATTAGCAATGTTGACAACGGATGGTAGTGGAATTTATTTTCCATCTTCTATTATGGTTGCATCGTATTTGTACGAAATAGTTTTTTCTGACTCGTATGGCACCGGGTCTGGCAGGTAGATAACTATAGGGGTTATTTGAGTATTTTGACTATCAAAAGTAACCTCAATTAGTTCTAGCTTGGGACTGTTGGAAATTTTTCCACTATCAAAAGGGATTCCTGAGTGTTTTGGCTCGTTGAGCAGAGGGATTATGGTGAAAACATCCTCGTTAACTTTATAATTAAAAGGCTCTTTCATTGAAGACTATGATGATTCTTTTGTCCAACAACTCTTGAATCTCATTTTGGACAAGGAGACAACCGTGTCGACTCTTGCGACATTTTCTGCAAGCTGCATGATTCTGGTGATTCGGACCAAAATAATCAAGTCCGCACAGGCATTCGTGAAATTTGACCAATGGCGTTTCAATGTTTTTAATGTCGTAAACTGCGTGCTACCCTGAGCAACCCTGCATCATGTTGATTGACAGAGAATTTAGACACAGTTGGGTTTCCCTTTGGTCCACTTGATTCTGGAGAGTTGCTCGCATGGTGTAGCATCCTTGGCTATTCTTTGAACATATTTGACATCGTTCATAATTGTGAGGTGGCACCCGGCCGTATCCACTTTGAATGCAGTGCATCTTTACCAAATCCGTTTCTAGCAATCGGATGTCACAACTTTGGTGTCTGCCTAGATTTCCATTGGTTATGATAACTTGATGGGTGTCTTCATCCTGGTAAACTGGGAGCCACCAGTGGTCCAACAGATGTTGAAGAGTTCTTTGTACAAGGGCGCAACCTTGATCATTTTCGGAGCGATCTTTGTAATCCGGATAATTATGGGCTAACAGATAACCGAGCTGGACTTGCTTGGCATGAAATTCTACCAAGCTAATATTCATTAAACGAATGTCAAAAATCTGAACCATGTTGACTTGGTGATTATTACCTCCATGGTAGTCCTGAATCCATCCAAGATCCATTTGACGCTGAAGTGCTTCTTGTGCAAAAGAACATCCTTGGTTGTCATTTGAGCAAATTGGGCAAGCGTTGTAGTCGTGTAGCGGAAAATCGTGGTACTGACTTTGTCTTGAGTGCATTGCCACTAGATTGACGTTCATTGCACGGATGTTATAATTCTGAACAATGTCTGGATGTTGATAGGCCATATTTATTCCACGAACTTTGTGATCTTAGATCCAGCCTAGATCCATCTGCTGTTGAAGAGTTGTTCGTACAATGATGCACCCTTGATTGTCTTTAGAATAAATATCGCATTGATGATAGTTATGGGATGGCACATGGCCATACCCGCTTTGCTTGCAATGCATTTTTACCATATTTATTCTTAGTAGGCGTATATTATAAATTTGATAACTACCGCCGGGTCCTTCATCTATCAAGTTTACTGAAGCTTTTTCATGTTGTAGCAACGGGTTTGTTTGAACATTTGGGTTCGTATCTTTGAAAGATAAAACCCCGTTTCTAACGAGCTTTTGTACGTCAGGTTTGAAATTAAGGCAGTTCTCAATGTTATGCCCCGCTCCTCCTTGATGATAAGGGCAAGATTGATCACCTTTGACCCAATAAGGGGGATTGTCCGACACTGTGAGAGGAGTCCTGGTTTGAACGTGCCCCTTGGCCAGCAAAAGTTGGAATAGTTCTGCATATAACATTGGTATGGGGTCAAACCCCGGCAATCGTGGAAAATGATTGTTGTTATTGTATTGCGGGTGAGCCTTCTGAAGAGGCTGTTGCTGCCTTTGCTGATACGGTTGTTGATTTGGCTGCCTCTGAGCAACCTAGGGTTGACATGTCAGGATCGGCGCGGGACTGGCAACATGAGATACTGCCGCTACCTGTCAAGGTTGATACCTTCACCTTTGCTTACTCTGTGAGATATTACTGATACCACGTTCTTTCTTCTTTTAGAAAGCACTCCTGTATCTTTTACTACTGTTGGATGGTTCTGAGTCCTTAACCAATCGACCTTCTCGGACTGCTTCTTCAAGGCGTACCCCCATGTTTACCATCCCGGTAAAGTCACTAGGCGCACTGGCGACCTTCCGGTCATAATAAAATGAGCTTAATGTCTTCAAGAAGATTTTCGTCATTTCTTTCTCCTCAAGAGAATGACAAATCTGAGCGGCAATTTCACGCCATCTTTGAGCGTACTCCTTGAAGGTTTCTTTATCCCTTTGGGACATAGCTCTGAGTTGATCTCTGTCGGGTGCCATATCCAAATTATATTTGTACTGCTGAACAAAAGCTGCCCTAAGATCTGTGAAGGTACTGATCTTGGTACGGTTAAATCTCATGTACCATTTGAGTGCGGCACCGGTTAATCTGTCTTAAAAATAGTGGATTAGTAGCTGTTGGTTTTCTGTCTGGGTAGACATCTTTCTAGCGTACATTCCCAAGTTACTTTGAGGGCAAGAGTTGCCTTTGTATTTTTCAAAGTCGGACACTTTAAACTTGTGCGGTATTTTGACGTTTGGGACCAAACAGAGGTCAGCGGTATCTTTTCCAAACAAGTCCTGTTCGCGAATGGCATGCAGTTCTCTCTGCATTTCCAAGAACCGTTCTTGGAATTCATTCATCCTTTCATATACTTCTTCATCCTTGCCAGGGGTGGCATGAAGGAACTGTTCCTCTTGGATAGTATGTATCACAGGTTGTGGCATAGATATTACTGCAGTAACTCTTGGTGCTTCAGTGATCTTAAGTTTGTAACCTTCAGGTACAGGAGTCTCTGTCGTAGCCCTTGTATCTTTGTTCACCTGAAGTTTGTAACCTTCAGGTCTGGAGGTTCCGGTTTTGGCTCCCAAGTCTTCAGTGACCGGTGGTATATATCCCTTAGGTACGAAATTGAAAGGCATGCCCCAGGGAAAACCTTTAGGCATATTATACTGAGGAAGATTGATGGGTATCTCAAACGCTGGCGTAGACACAATTTCTGAGATTACAGTCTTTTGAGGTGGTTGATCCTAAGCTGCTGCCAGAGATTCAATCATGTTGTTGAGTCTTTCTAGACTTTCCTTCAAAGTGTTGACTTCCTCTCTCAGCTCTCTGTTTTCCTCCTCAAGATCATCCATTTTCTTTTGCCGATTGGCTCGAGTATTGTACGAATGAGACAGTTTGACGCTAAAGTGTGACACATGTATGAGACTCTATGACAAAGATGTGTAATGCAAGAATGATGAATGATATGCAAAGAATGAGAATGATCTTTTATTTTGTTTTCAAAAGAGCTTTTAACAATTATGTTGCAAATATCATATAGTAATGGAAACCTTTTATTGAATTCAAAGGATTGCGGTATCTTACAGGGAAAAGTACATTATTTTACAAAGTGCAGGAAGGAAAACTAGGCTTATGATTCCCTAAGGGATCTCTGACGGAGGTCCAAGTGCAGGCTTCAGAATTTTTCTCTTCTTCGATCGGGCCTTCTCAACCGTTGTCGGGTCAATGATCCTTTGCCAGGTGAAAGGAGAGAGTAAACTTCTCCGTTCCTCTTAACTTTCTATAGCATGCTGCTCCAATATCTCAATTAGAGATCCTTTTCTCTCAATAGCTCTTGGATCTTTGTGCATTCTAAGATGACAATATGGTACTTGTTCTTCCAAGAGTTCTTCTCACGTTGGACCTTGTTGAAAGCAACCTGAAGTTTTTCCGTGTCAGACATGAAATAGAGAACAGACTCCTTTAAGGGAAAAACTTCTTGACGAGGGTAAGGTATCTTCAATTTGATGGCTCTGGCTTGCACCCAGCGGAGATAGGGCTCTACAGAGATATAGTTTAGTCTTCCTAAGGACTCTCTTCCTTTCTTATGAACATGCTGCCGGGCATGCACAATTTCTTTCTTTAGTGCTCTGTCATTTTCCCCTTCCTTGAAGAAAAGACCCTCCAGATGAATGTTATATGGTATGTCATTCATCGGGTATCCGAGATGACGACGAGCTAGCATTGGATGATAATTGATTCCTCCTTTAGTACCAATGAGGGGCACATTGGGGAAAATTCCACATTTTTCAATGATTTTTATTCTGTCATAGATCCGATTGTACCAATCTATATCGGAATGAGTGAGAGACATAATCTTCTGCGACCATCGCATGCCATTCTTGAGATCCCAAAAAGAAACAGACTTGGGTAAGAGGGAAATGAACCATTTGTAAAGTAATGATACACAACTTGTAATCATCTCTCCGCTGTACAAATTCCTTAAATGTACTGAATGATAAGCATCTGTGAGCAAAGTTGTAACTGGATTTCTGATCGAGAATATCTTGAAAGCATTGACATCGACGAAGTTGTCAATGTTGGGAAAAAGGAATAACCCATAGATGAGCAGAACAAAGACATCCTCAAAAGCCGTTATGTTTCCTATGCTGGCAAAGTATAGGGCTGGTAAACCCTGGATTCCTCCCTTGGTGGCCATGTGAGCTCTAATATCTGATTCTCCCAAAGAGGTAGCTTTTGCAATGTTTTGATCTTTAGGAATTTCTTTCAGTCCAGAAAATGGATCTTGATCGGTGATAGGTAAATCAATCAGATGATAGTACTCTTCCAATGTTGGTGTGAGCTGATAATTAAGAAATGTAAAGTAGTGGTACACCGGATCATAGAACTGAACCAATGTAGATAGGACTCCTTCCACCATATTGGTCTTCAAAAGAGACAACAACCCTCCGTTCTTAGCTCTGAAAGCTTCAGGATTAGTAATCAACCTTCCTAATTTCCTCAGGTCTTCCAGTTTGGGGTTTTTGAAGGTGTACTTGTGTGTTTTTCTTCTACCGAAATCCATAGCACAACTTATGATATTTGCAATAATTGTTTTAGTTCTCTTTTTTTTTAAAGATTTTTTCCTTGTTAATTTTAGGAATGAATGAAATGCATGAATACATGAATGCAGCAAACAAAAACATTTGAAAACATGGGTTTAAGGGTTCATCGTCATGAGCATGGAGCCATGGATCTACCCATCCCCAAGGTGTGTACTTAGGTTCAATTTTTGTACATGCAAAATGGGTTCTAACAGAGGTTCCCAAATCCACTGACCCCTCTTAAGAATATTACCAGCGAACTGACTGACTCATGAGAGCTGCAATATCCCCAAGACGAACCTCATTTGAGTGTCGTATCGCATATCAACTATTCCTGATAGTCACCACACTACGTCTTAACAAAGGTTAAGTAGGTAAATGTATACAAATCCTCAACTTCAAGGGTGGCTAGTGGAAAAAGTAATGTTCACGACTTGCTCGTTCAACATCAGTAATTCCAAAAGGGTACCTTCACTGATTCGGTGGACTTTCAAGTTAGCTTGTTCGGGACTCACTCCCTATAAGCCTTCCTGAGTCTGCCACCTCTTATCTTAAAATGTGCTCTCGGACTCACCACATGTGTATTTGAAAGCTCAAATGGTTTGACTAAATTTTGGTAAAACATAATGGTGGAAAAGATGCTCCAACTTGAAGGTTTATGCCCCAGAACAAAGATGTCGAATAGAATGTCACAGCATGTAGATTTGACATCATGACTGTCACAGCAGGTTTTGTTTAAATCTGTTCCAAGATTCAATGCGTGATTGGCATTGGATCAAGGATCAAAGATATGAAGCCCAACAAATAAGAAGACTATAAAAGAAGACCAAGACCTAGGCAAAAGAGCAGAGAGGACGACATAGACTTAGGAATCCTATTTTGTAAAGTAGGGTTTAGGTTTTGAGAGTCCTAGGTTTCTCTTGTAAGTCTCCCTCTGTATTGATTTGATGCGGTGTGGTAGACATAAATACTTGTACAAATTCAGAAGCCCGTAGGCAATGAATCGTGTAGTGTTCTTGGATGAAGCTTTGAAGCAAATCACTGTTAACTTGTTTGTCAAGGTTGTTTGACTGAACTTTGTATTGGAAGGGGGTGTCTTTCAATAGGATAGATACAGTTATGGTGTAGTAACTGTTAGATAATCACAGGTTGTGATATAGGGAGTGAGATGGGTTTCTCTTATCAATTAGATGTGACTTCTAATGATAAAGACTTCATTGGGTAGTGATAGGTTAGCATGGGTGCTTTCTGTAAACCTGAGGTTGTTTACATAAAACTATACTACTGATAGTGATTTCTTCTTCCTAGATTGGTATCCCCCAGATGTAGGTGAGTTGCACCGAACTGGGTCATCATATTCTGTGTTGTTTATCATTTGCTATTTTCATTTCTGTCTTAATTAACATGTTGGAACAGATGTCGTGACATCTGTGATTCTGCAGTTCTTATATTCAAGGTATCAGTCTGCTGTTGTGCCTCTGCGTTTAAATGTTCATGCAGAACAATGTCTTGACATGTGTTAGGACATCTGTTGTCTGCATTGCCAGAATTTTAATTGGTATCAGAGCAGGCATCCTGTCTGTTTCTGGATGAGATCTTTGGGAGATACTTTCTGGCGTTTAAACAAGGAGGAGTTTTGAAGATCAGATCAATAAACTCATACATACTCAAGGGTATTAATGGATGGGATGGATGTTCTGGATTAAAGGTAATAACCCAGAGGTTGTTCATGTTGTTGAGGAGGTTCTACAACAACTGCAGGAGAAGTGGCTAGTTCTCTTGTTGGGGTGTCTTATAAGATGTTTTGACATCTTATTAGGGCAAGCAGAATTTGTTCCTTGGTGGTTCCGCTGCATGTGTTTTTGATGGACGAGCTCTAGAATTATGGGATTCTGGAGTTGTTACTGAAGACAGATGGTGGAAGATCTCAATCGTCGACCTCTATATGTGAAGATATCTGCATTCTTTTATTCCAAAGTGGGGGGCGATGGAATGAAAGGGAGTTGTTGGAAAATGTCAGTTATGGTGACTTGATACTTGAAAGCTTGGTTCCATGGTACAATGTGAAGTCAGTTGAAGAGGAGAGGAGTTGAGTTTAAGTTTATCAAGTTCTTGCTTTGGGAGTTTGATAAATTATTGATCGGCTAGGTTGTCAAAGATACTTGAGAATTCTCTCAAGTCCACTCATAAAGGCGTCTCAGTCGTGCATCTGGAGTCTTCTGGTTATTCTTCTGACTAGAAGGTGTTTCTATGAAACACAACCTGAAGAAAGTGGAGGTGATTTATTTTCACCATCCAAAACAGCAAGGAAGGATTCATCTCTCTTAACTCTAAGGGTGGATCCAATTTGATTAGAGTTCTCAGAATTGTTGAGGTAAATAGGATTCGTTCAGAGAGAATCGTAGTTACTTGAGTCAATGGTGGCAGCCTTGGTATCTCAACACTGTTTGTTAAAGAAGATACTTGCAAAAGATTGAATACTTGATAAGTGTTCATGAAGTGATCTGGTGGAGCTTAGCTACAACAGTGAAGAAGGGTTATTGGACAAGGATTTAAGATCAATTGCTGTTTGTGGAATTCACAAGTATTTAATTGATTATCCTTGAAAGTCAAGATTGCTGATGTTCAACAAGATGTTAGAACATCTCATCATCAGAGTTTGTGCAGAATCATGGGAGGGGTACTGCATACACTTTAGCATTTGTTTTAGTCTTGGGTGTTGACCTAAGAATGGGCTTCAGTCTGGTATGACAGAAGCATGTGATCTCTGGAGAGTTTCCTGGAAAGAAACTGGTCTGGACTTTGATGCTGTTGAAGATGAAGATGAAGACATCATAATCTTGATGGTTAGTTCTTGGATCAGTTTATTTCTAATCTAAGAGTATTGGAGTGCAGCAGGTGTGTTCAAGTGGTTACTAGAAGCATATGGTTGTAGCACAACTTGGATCAGTTTATTTCTGATCTAGGTACTTGGGAGCATGGGATCTTGATCAGTTTGAAGGTCAAGGTTAAGTGGCAGTTATCTCTGACTTTCTACAGACTGCTCTACTAAGGAAAGTGGCATTCTTTGGTATGGCTATGGTGTAGTCTAAGACTACTTTATCCTCTGAAGATTCAGATGTGGCAGGTGTGAAGTCTTTGGAGTTTTAAAGCAGATAGTTTTTCATCAAGGTGTGAGCTTGAAGGGAATATCTATGATATGTTTAAACAGGATAGAGGTTGTGTACTCAAACTTGATTGTTGAATCAAGTCTATGAGAGCATGGAACTCTTGTTCTGTTAAAGGAAAGAGGTTCTTCTAAGTGGCAGAAGGAGGAGCTGAATTCAGCAGTTGGATGTTGTATCAGATTGTTCTGACATCTAGCTTAACATCAGAATCTCAGCTGGTAATGTGGCACATCAGCTTAAGATAAGGTAATCTACATGAGAATGGAAGTATGGATGCTTCAAAAAGGTCTATCTCATACAGTTTACGGGAGCTGTGGTTTAAGAAGATGTTACATGTCTAGAGGCTTGGTGAATCCAAGATATCTTGCTATGGAGCAAGTAGTTCTTGTGACTTGAAGATCAGATTTGATTGGTGGATCAGTGTATCTTTTGGGAGTTCTGAAGAAGAATGAGATCAGTCAGACAGTGGCATTTGGTTTATCTTTACTGTGCATTCAAGAAGGATGCTTGAAACTGATTACTCTTGGGCAGAAGGGTAGTTGGTTGAAAACATAAGGAGGGTCTGGTTCTCTTGGAGCTTGTGGTAGAAGTTCTAGGTTGAAGATAGAAGTATGCCTTTTTTTGGTGGATGAGAGTTTATTTCTCTCTGGGTTTCTGAAGTTCTCTTTGTTCAAGCTGGTAGGGCAGTGTTGTGTGAAGATCTTCAGTTGGATTACTATGCAGATAGTAAGTCCAGTGGTGGAGCATATCAAGAACCATGGTGTGTGGTGTCTATGATGTGTGAAGGATGTCCTAACTGATGTTAGAACATTTTTGGGTTGGTTATCCTTGGAGTAGGATTCTAAGTTCTGAGTGTGGAACTTGACACGCACATCCTGTCTAAGAAGTATTTATCTTATCATACGGGAGAATGATGGGTAAAGGATTATCTTGGAAGTCTGATGTGAATGGGACATGCTAGAAGTAAATCAGTTGGTGCTTGTGGAGCAAATGGGCTAAATATTTCTGGAGCATGTGTTTGACGTTCTTCAAAGTGCGAAGAATATCTGGGTGAGCTAGCAAATTAAGGGGCCCTGTGCGTCTCTTTGAGGAATGTGAAGCATTCTGATTCAATTGGGTTGTATCTCAGGGAACAAGGAGATTCATACATAAGAATTCAGGAGGAGTTTGTGTGGTGTATGGATGGTTTCTGGATGAGAGGTATCAATGGAGCTTTGATCTCAATCCAAGAGTTTGTTAGTTGTGGTACACATATGCGTTCTGGGTATTCACACACTATATGATCATGAAGTTGTCATGGGATATCATGTAGTGGCTTTGGGTGGTTCTTGATGAAGAAGCATCTGTTGAGAAAGATAGGGGGGAACTCCTATCTGATTTTTGTACTGGTGTGGTACATGGTTTGCTTGAGGGTCAAGCAGTAGGTGAATGTGTTCAGCAAGTGTGTTGAACTAAGGGTGCGCTCTTGAAGACATGAAGATGCGTGTTATGTTTTCCATTCATTTAGGGTGTTCTTCTGGCAAAGGAGCATTGGTTGTCTACGACAGGGGGAGTTAGATCTCTATTTCAGATATATAGCTGCAATGGTTCAGACTGGATATCAAGATTGTTTGTGCTTTCAAGCAGTTTGTGATAGATTGCCTCAGGTGAGGTTGATATGTCCAACGAGATGTCGTGACATTGCCCTACTGATATGAGTTCTGGGTGAACTTATCACGAAGTTCTGATTCTATCATTGGGTGTCAATGGATTGAATTAGAAGTGGTACAAGTATCTTGGGAATTTCTGCTAATGGAAAGGTCTATGGAAGAATTCTGTAGTAAACAGGTTTGCTAATTCTAGATTATGAAAGTGATTCAGAATAAACAGAAGATGGGTGTAATTATAGTCCTGACTGTGGGGACCATAAATCTGAAAGTATCAGGTTAGGTATCAGGACACTGTTCAGAAGCGGTTTCAAGGACAAGTCAGAAAAGATGGAATCTTTCGAAACTAACTGCACTCTTTGACTAGTCTTTTGTTTGGATTTGCTCTACATGCATAACCTCTTAATATTTAAGGGAGATCGAGCTGGAACATCTTTCTTAGGTTGAAATCAAATGAGTTTTGTTCGGGTGTGGGTAAGCATTATTTGGGTTTGGGTTTACATGACTCACTTTTGCCATCTTTTGGCTAAAAAGGGGGAGAATGGCTTATTGCCTACTACTAAGAAGTGTATGAGCATCCGTGCTACTACTGATCTGGAAAAATGTAGCAAAATATCGAAGGATGTTCTAACGTTTGTTCTAACATCCTGAGATTGTGTTTTGTGATCAGAGTTAAGAAGCAAGTGTGTACTTTGTGTCACCATGGAATGAAGAGGTTATCTTCTCCCTCCTTCCACTGCCTGCACCATCAATCTGAAGAATGTTCTAGCCAAAATTTATCAAAAGGGGGAGATTGAAAGCTCAAATGGTTTGACTAAATTTTGGTAAAACATAATGGTGGAAAAGATGCTCCAACATGAAGGTTTATGCCCCAGACCAAAGATGTTGAATAGAATGTCACAACATGTAGATTCGACATCATGACTGTCAATACAGGTTTTGTTTAAATCTGTTCCAAGATTCAATACACGATTGGCACTGGATCAAGGATCAAAGATATGAAGCCCAACAAAGCAGAAAACTATAAAAGAAGACCAAGACCTAGCCAAAAGATCAGAGAGGACGACATAAACTTAGGAATCCTATTTTGTAAAATAGGGTTTAGGTTTTGAGTGTCGTAGGTTTCTCTTGTAAGTCTCCCTCTGTATCGATTTGATACAGTGTGGTAGACATAGATACTTGTACAGATTTAGAAGCCCGTAGGCAATGAATCGTGTAGTGTTCTTGGATGAAGCTTTGAAGCAAATCCAAGTTAACTGGTTAGCCAAGGTTGTTTGACTGAACTTTGTATTGGAAGGGGTGTCTTTCAATAGGATAGATACAATTATGGTGTAGTTACTGTTAGATAATCATAAGTTGTGATTTAGAGAGTGAGATGGGTTTGTCTTATCAATTAGATGGGACTTCTAATGATAAAGACTTCATTGGGTAGTGATAGGTTAGCGTGGGTGCTTTATGTAAACCTGAGGTTATTTACATAAAACTATACTACTGATAGTGATTTCTTCTTCTAGGATTGGTATCCCCAGATGTAGGTGAGTTGCATCGAACTGGGTCATCATATTCTGTGTTGTTTATCATTCTGCTATTTTCAGTTCAGTCTTGATTAACATGTTAGAACAGATGTCATGACATCTGTGATTCTACAGTTCTGATATTCAAGGTATCAGTCTGCTGTTGTGCCTCTGCGTTTAAATGTTCTTGCAAAACAATGTCTGGACATGTGTTAGGACATCTGTTGTCTGCATTGCCAGTATTTCAGTATTAATCATATTCCCGTATAGCGGTAATTTAAACAAGTATAGCAGATAAGGAGATAATACGACAACAAATGATATCAAAACATGAAAATAAAACAGCAAATAGATCAATGCAGTGCAAGGCTTAACCCTCTTAGGGGATGGGAAAGTCCCCCGCAGAGTCGCCATTTTTTTGTAGCATCGGTTTTTGTGACGTGACCACAACCGCATTTGGTGCTACTTTCAAATTTCTATATTTATCCCATGAAGCTTAAAAAGAAGGGGAAGATATCTTAAACTAACCTTGCGCGCAAGTGTTTTCCCTACAAATGCGAAGAGATTTGGAATCGGGGGTTGATTATACAAAGGGAAGTTGTTAACACTCAGAGTATCTATAGTAATCTATATGAACCTTGATTTGCATATATTTTTTACTGTTTGAAATGCTTTCTTAAGTCTATCTGCTGTTGATTGGGGAAAGTTTCTCCTTTGTGAAGGCTGAGGAAATGTTTTTGTTGTTTTTGGGTTTTCTATTGTTTTTTTTTTGGGAAGGTGCTTGACCTAAGATTTTTTATTAGTGCGCTCGCTAAGATTTCACAATCTTATGCCTACGTATTCCCGTAAAGAGATCTGGGGAAATCAGAGCGATCGTAGTTTGTCCTATTCTATGGGAGGAAAAATGTTTGGTGTCTTGTTCAAAGCCTGAGATTGAAGCTAAAAAGAGTTTTTGTGTCTTGTTCAAAGCCCAATATTGAAGCTAAAAGAGTGTTTATGTCTTGTTCAAAGCCCAAGATTTAAGCTAAAAAAGAGTTTTTGTGTCTTGTTCAAAGCCCGAGATTGAAGGTAAAGGTTGACTGCGAGAGAATTTGTCATCTCTAAAGGGAGATATATCACCTATTCCTCACAAACATTGATTTATGAGGGAAGTTGCTTTAACTGGGATGTGTGGAATCCAGCAATGCCACATCTTCCTCTGTGAGTCTTTACATGCTAAGAGAGGGACATTGGCATGGATGTGTAGAATCCAGAGGCTTGCCACTTACATCACTTAGATGAAAGAGAAATTTTAGCCATGATAAAGGAGGGACTCCAGCTTTGATTTTTCTTCAACAAGTGTTCCACTTACAACAATTTATCTCGAAAAAGGGTTTTGATTGTTTGTTTTGATATGTGATGTATAGAAGAAATATCCTCCTACAGAGAGGACTCATGAACTCATCTGTGAAGATGATGGATTTTGTGCATTGATCAAAGCTCAAGGTTGAAACTCAAAAAAGGTTTGGGAATTGGCTCCACTGGAGATGTTTTATTTGAGTATCTTGTTTGAAGCCCAAGATGATGAAGCTGAAGAGTTTGAGTATAATTTAAAAGAAGACTGTCTCAACTGGGGAGTATGATATTTGTCTGGTACAAAGTGTAAGATTGAGGCTGACTGGGTAAATCATTATATGAAGCCTAAGAGTAGATTGATTCTTACTGAGGATTATTGGAATCCAGGAGAAGGTCTAAACTTAATTTGAGGAATCAAAAGGTAAACTAACTCTTGTCGGGGAATTATAGAAGAGTTGAATTATCAGATGCCATGAGGGTAGGAGAGACTTAAAAAAAGATAAGCTCCAATGCCTTAGTGGCTCTGACTCTCTTGGGGACTGATGTAGGGATAGGGGTAACTAGGATCTATCTTATGCTTTTAGTAAGCCTGTGGGTCCTTGTATGAAGCCCAAGAGGAGGCTAGGGATGCTTCTAGGAAGCCTGAGGGTCCTTGTATAAAGCCCAAGAGGAGGCAAGGGATTGAGACTTTCCAAGTCTAGGAAGAGTTCAAGAAAGGTTTCACAGGGAAATAATCCTTTCTTTGTTGAACTATTCCAAATTTAAAGGGTTTAAAGAAGAGGTTTCACTGGGAATTAATCCTCTCTTTATTGAACTGTTTCGAGGTTGATCTGATTAAACAAAGCCCAAGAGGAGGCTATCTTCTGGTAAGATTCATTGTATGATGCCCAAGAGGAGACAATAATGCTTGGATAAAGCACAAGAGGAGGCTATTTGTATTCCTTTGTACAAGGGGAACTAGTTGCTTGAACTAAGTTGTACTTAGGATGACTTAAATTCTAAGAGAAACTTAACAAGATATGTATAAGCATATATAGTGATATATGCACAAGCATATAAACAAGTAGAAATTGAATTGAGAAAAGTGTTGGGTTTTATTCTCTGGATAGAAGCCTAAGTGATTATTTATATCCTGTAGAAAACCCAGGATGAAATAAGGCTAAAAGACTTTCTATTTACAGAAGGGTGTTGGGTCTTACACTCTATTAGAGGCCCAATGTATTGTGATTGGTTAGATGTTTTAAGATTGGTTGTATTGATGATGACAATATGATTAGAGTTTTGAGAAATTGAAGAAAGTTTTGAGAAAACTGAGTTTGAAAAAGAAAGTTGTTGTTATTTGAGTGAATAAAAAAGAATGTTTGGGGCTTATAACTCAAAGAGAGGCCCAAGTGGTCTAAGAGCCGTTTCACCGGGAATAATTCTCCTCTTAGTGCCAGCGTATTTGATTTGAATCTTTTTCTTTTTATTATTAAAAAGGGAAAAGGATGGGACTTACACCCTATCTAAGAGGCCCAAGATAATGTATTTTGAAAGAAAGAATGAAAGAATAGTATTGGGTCTTATACTTGGGGAGAGGCCCAGTTGTTTTCAAGCAGTTCAAAACAGATAGATGATTTTGAAAACAGGGGTATGGGGCTTACAACTCAAAGTGAGGCCCATGGAGGTTGTTTATTATTTAAAACAAATTTTATGTACAAAAGATTGGGGCTTATATTCAAGGAGAGGCCCAGATGATTTATTTGAAAACAATGATCGCACTGCGACACCAAAAGACGTTGTGGAACTTATACTTTAGTAGAGGCCCAAAATTTATTTATGTACACAGGGGGTTAGGTCTTACACTCTAATAGAGGCCTAGTGTATTGTGATTGGTTAGATGTTTTAAGATTGGTTGTACTGATGATGACAATATGATTAGGGTTTTGAGAAATTGAAGAAAGTTTTGAGAAAACTTTGAGTTTGAAAAAGAAAGTTGTTGTTATTTGAGTGAATTAAAAAGAATGTTTTGGGCTTATAACTCAAAGAGAGGCCCAAGTGGTGTAAGAGCAGTTTCACCGGGAATAATGCTCCTCTTAGTACCAGCGTATTTGATTTGAATCTTCTTCTTTTTATTATTAAAAAGGGAAAAGGATGAGACTTACACCCTATCTAAGAGGCCCAAGATATTGTATTTTGAATGAAAGAATGAAATAATAGTATTGGGTTTTATACTCAGGGAGAGGCCCAATTGTTTTATTTGAAAACAGTGATCGCACTGCGACATCGAAAGACGTTGTGGGACTTATACTATAGTAGAGGCCCAAAATTTATTTATGTACATATGGGGGTTGGGTCTTACACTCTAATAGAGGTCCAAGTGTATTTGAAATGAAGTTTTGAAAGATCAAGTCAAAGGAAACCCTAATTTCTATTTTTTAGGTATTTTTAAAAGGAAAAATCAATTTAAAAATGAAAATATATCAAACAAATTCAATGAACATGCTATGAATTATGATTAAGGTTTGGAAAATAAGGTTGTACTCACATGATGATTTAAAATCAAAGTGGTTTTGAAAAATCAAGAAAAAAAATTATTTAAAATGTTTAAAACAAATTAAAATAAAATTCTTTAAAATATTTAAAAATTTATCAAATAAAAATATTTTTTTTATTTTTTTGTGGAATAAAATATTTAAAGATGTGAAGGATTTATGTTTAAAAAATCACTTGAAAAAGATTAAAATTGAAAGAGAAATTAAATTTTGAAAATAATTAAAAAAATAATTAAAAATTCAAAAATTTGAATTAAATTTGAAGAAAGGCGCCAACGGTCATCTTCTTCCTCGCATATTCCCTCCATGGCCGTTTTACAAAACCTCTTATATCTCCCTCAATACGTAATGATTTTGCACGATGTAAACATGAAAGGTGTTTGTTTTTGAACAAGGATTTCAATGGTACCAATTAATTTCATTTCTTTTAAGTGTAGAGTGAGTTATCAAGTGATGAATAGATGAACCCTAATTTTTGCAAGAACAATATGAAATCCTATACACGATTGATACATAGCCACCTGAACGATAAACTGCACATGATTGAGGGAAAACATTTTATACAAGTGCAGAAACATGTTGGTAACTTGAAAATAAATCTATGATTCATGGATCATAGAGTTTGAGAAGTTCAGGCTTACTTGTGCAAGAGGATTTCGAATCCTCAGTTGTAGGTGTTACAAATGTGTTTTGATGATCTGGACAGCTTCCTTGGACCTTAAGTAGTGTGTTGAGATGCTTGGAATGGATTAAAAACCTCTGGATTGGTGGGCTCGAATCCAACTGTAGATGGCTTTGGGATGAGATATGAACTTGATGAATCTGGCGTTACAAATGTTTTTCAAGGGTTTAGATCACTCATATATGATGTATGTGAGGTGTTAGAACCATTGGTTTGAGTAGAATTGCTCTCTATTTCAAAATTCTATTCTCACTTCTTTGGAAATAAATTTTTGATGCACAAGAGGGAAATGGTGGAAGACATATATTGTGATGTTTTGGGATATTTTTATCAACCAGAAATAACCTCTATTTATAGTATAGGAAGTTTGTTTTGCAAGGAATAGTGAATGGGGGCTGGATCACCCTTTTACCCAATGGATATGGCTAGGTGTTCAAAGTCTCCTCTAGCCATTAACTTGAGCTAAACTTTGCAGGTTTAGGTCTTCTAATTCTTGGCTAAGGTTTGACTCATTTGTATTGATATGAACTGATTCATGCCACCTCAATGCATCCTTTCAATGCCATATGACAAAATTGGATTTTGGATTTGCAACATTGATGATCACATGACAAAGGGATATGGTCCTTGACTTATTGGCCTTATGGTTCAGATTCCTCATCATTTAGGTTGATATTGGACAGAAATCCAACAATGCAAGTGTCCAAAATTGGCTCAAGAAATCGTAGGATGCAAGTTATGTGCCAATGCTGTCAAAAATCAGTTTGTATCAAGGCATGTTGTGAGGTCCATAACTCCTTGCTCAAATTGAATCAATGAATGTTCTTGTATTCTTTGGAAAGCTTGTATATCATACTTCAACTTTGATGTTTACATTTGGTCTTGATTCCTCTTGGATCATAATGAAAAGTGCCTCCAAAGTTGGATAAAACATTAGACAGATTCTGCCTAAAATTTTTCTAAGTGTCAAAGTTCAAATCTTATGAAACCCTAACTTTATGGCCTTATAACTCAAAATCTTGGAATTTTTTGGGGATACCCCTGTAGGACAATCTTGTTGCATGTAAGCTGATCTATCATTTGAGCTTTGGATGGAGGAAAATGGTTGCTTGGATCACAATTTATGGCCTTGCAAAGTTGGGTAAAACCCATTTTTTTTCATAACTTAGTGAAATTTCAGGTTTCTCAAGGTTGCCATTTTTGCAAGTAACCTCACTTTTCTTGATTTTTCTTGATTGATCATGGTCCAAATCACAAGCTAACACTGTTCTTGACTTAAAGAGGCCATGTTTGCCAAAAAAATCCAAAAGTCAAACTTGGTTTTGATCGTAGTTGACTTTTTGTATCAGATGAATTTTGAACTTTGTCATCCTTTATAAAATCAAGTTCTTGGGCTAAATTGAACCTAATGGATGGATTCCAAAGGTATTTTTGAGTGTCTCGAATCATGTCCCAAGGTTGGAGATCATGCTTTGCTCAAAAGTCAATGGTACAATTGACTTTTCATCAAAAACCCTAGTTTGTGGTCCAGATGAATTTGGATCCTTGTATTGCTTATGAACCAACATCTTTGAATCAATTCAATATTGAAAATGAATCAATAAGATGTATTTGAGGTCCTTAAAGCATATCTTGAGGTCCTGGCTCATGCCTTGCTCCAAAAGTCAACTTAGGGACTAAATTAGGTCAAAACCTTAATTCCTAATTTTTTATGAATGCATCCCCCGAGGCTATTTTGAATTTATGAATGAACTCATGAGGTTCTTTTGAGCTTCTTGAATCACATATTGAAGTATTGGCTCATGCCTAGATGAAAATTTCTCTCTGGAGGCCTTGGTTGACCAAAACCCTAATTTGGTGACACTGATGATCTTGAGACTTGATCAACTTGAAATGTTGCATTCTTGTGTTAGATTCTTGATGTGGGAGACCTCTTGATCTTTCATGGATGCTTGAGAGGCTTGACTGTTGAAGATCATGTTAATTATTGATTGATCCTTTGCCTAAATGCTCTGAGAGGGCTCAAAAACCCTAATTCTTGGTTGAGGTGGATACTTAACAATCTCTAAAGGAATTGGTGAGGTATGAAAATACATCCATATTGTGGTGATGATTTGCATAATGATGTGAAATCTTGTGGTCAAAATTTAGGGTATGACACAAAGGTCTAAGAAAAATTAGTTGTTTTAGCAAGGGCCAATTAGAAACATACAAGACATTAATATTTAGTTTTATTATGCTTTGTTACCATATATTAGAAAAATAGAAATCATGAAAATGAATAGAAGTATGCATGGACACATGAAAATAAGATCGGAAGAAATGATGCATATTGCTTGAAATAAATTGTAAGGCTTGATGTGTTCTACAAAAAAGAAAAGTAAAAATTTGATTAGAGAGTATTTTTAGGATCTCTATAGCATCAACACCTCTGGAAAAAAAGTTTGATAATATCTAGGCCAGTGTCAGACACGAACATCGACACTTGCGATTATGTTGAATTTATTCATTTTTTTAAATTATTACTGATGTGAATATGTTAATATCAGTGTGTGTATCCGTGCTTCATATGTTAGAATGTCTCAGAAAGACTTACAGTCTCATCAAACCATAAAATAACATACAATTTAAATATGAACGATAGAATTAGGCATAAAATGAAGAACAGTCTGCACAAGAGCAGAAGAGGACAAAGTTAAAGCCAACAAAATGAAATCAAAAACCAAACACATGAAGTGATATGTCAATACCAAAATCAAAACCAAAACATCATGCACCTACACTATTGACAAACTTATCTATATCATAAAAGAAAATTAAACCATACATCAAACCAAATTGGTAAAGGCATAGGAGGAAAATACGAAACTCAATAAATTATGGTAGGGACACATCATTTCAATCCATAAATAGCTATCTCTTGATACTTTATTATTGTTATGGTGTGTGATTGTATTTAATTTTTTTAAAATAAAAAAAATAGTAGTTGAAGGATTAAGATATTTTGGAATTTAAAAATAATATGAAAAATATTTTCATTGTAAACATTGGTTAAGATGTAACTGAATGAGTTAGTGATCAATATTTGCATAGTAAGTATATGGTTTGCTTCATACTGTAGCGAGCGATTTTTGTCGGCGACGCGACCACCTTATCGCTGAAGTTTGGGTTTTCTCCTCGTGGAGAAAGGGTGCTACTTTCTGATTTCTTATTTATCCCGTGAAGCTAGAAGGGAAAGGGAAGCTATCTAAAACTAACCTTGCACGTGAATGTTTAACTGAACAAATGCCTTAAAAGAGATTGGGGGGTCCGGGGTCAGGTTATACAATGGGTAGTTGTCAATTACCGATCCTATATGTGGTTATCCACAGGATGTTAACTTTTTAGGTCTCGCTTTGTAATTGATCGTGTTTATCTGTTAATGGGTTGGGAAAGTTTTTTGGGAAAGTGTGAAAGGGAGAGTGAGTTTTGTTTATGTTTTGGGTAAGGTACTGGACCTAAGTTTTTGATTTGTATGCTCGCTAAGATTTCACAATCTTATGCCTACGTATTCCCGTTTAACGAAACAGGGAAATCAGAGCAATCGTAGTGAAATTCTGGTACAAATGTGTGATGTCTTTATGCAATGTCACAACATCGCAATCTGCTGAACAAGGCAATAATAGAAATAGTAAATAACTCACTGAATTGTTCACCCAGTTCGGTTCAACAACCTACATCTGGGGGCATACCAAGCCAGGAAGGAAGTCCACTATTAGTAGTATCAAATTACAGACTCAACAGACCAGTTGACAATCTACCTAATTTAATCACTACCCAATGACCCTTCTACCTAAGTCCTCCCTAGGTAAGAGACTCCATCTCACTTCCAATCATCACAATGATGTCTAGCAGGCAACTACACCGCCACTGCATCAACAGCTTGATTACCAATAACTGTTCAACCATAGAATACACCCTTCCATGACACACATTGGAGTTGCTTCAAAGCTTCCTCCAAGAACAATATCTAACTCATTACCTACAGGTTTCTGAGTACTAACACAGTGACCATCTCACAACCCGAGTGGTTCACTTAGACAAAGCCCTAATGATCTACATCTTGGACCCATACCTATTCTAGGTTACAAACATTCTATTTATAATATAATCCCAACTGGATTTGGGCCTTCAAATCATATCAAATCAGCTGCTACAAATCTGTAAAAGATTCTCCTACAAAATATATGATTTGATTTGAATTTAAAAATAGATTTTATCTTCAAATCTATTTAAATCTTCAGCCCTTAAACACAACAACAAATCTGCACAAAATCAGATTGCAACAGAAAAATATTTTTCCCAAGATATTCGCACACTAAATCTCTAACAGATCTGATCAAATCAAACTTAAACGCGCAACCCTAAAACATCACCACCTGATGTTCTAATGTTCTGGTATAATGATGTCAAGACATCGCATGTGACATCACTCTTCAGCACTTTAACTCTTCATCACCTTAACATTCACTAATGTTATGACTCAATGTTAAGACATCAGACACATGACATTAACATTGTTCAACTTTGTTTTACCAAAATTCCAGCCAATACAAGAACTAACACGTAGTTTCTCCTATTCTAAGGGTGGAAAAAGATATTTTGGTGTCTTGTCAAAGCCCAAGACAGGAAGCTAAAGGTGATTTGTATCTTTTTCAAAGCCCAAGATACGAAGCTAAAGGGTTTTGGCTGAGAGAGAATTTGTCATCTCTAAAGAGGAATTGTTGATTTTTGTATGCCTTGATCAAAGCACAAGTTTGATGCTAAGAGGTTGATTGACTCAGCTAGGGATTTCTTTATACGAAGCCTAAGAGGAGGCTAGATAAGACCGACTCAACAAGAAAGTGTATATGTCTTGTACAAGGCCCAAGATTGAGGCAAAAAAGAGACCGACTCTTTGGAGATATCATTATATAAAGCCTAAGAGGAGGCTAGCAGTTTGACTTTTTTGGGGAAAATGTTCTTTCTGTCTTGTACAAAGCCCAAGATTGAGGCTAAAAGGGATATTTTGACTCCGTTGGGGAGGTTTATATGTGTCTTCTACAAAGCCCAAGATGGAGGCTGAAATGAGTTTGTCTCAACAAGAGAGTGCTTTTATATGTCTTGTACAAAGCCCAAGATGGAGGCTAAAAGAGTTGACTCAACAAGAGAGTCTTGCAAAGGTGATTGACCCAACAAGAGAGTCTAAAATTTGATTGACTCAACAAGAGAGTCTTTTATACTCAACAAGAGAGTGATTTGCTGTCTCGTACGAAGCCCGAGATTAAGGCTAAAAGGAGATTGACTCAACAAGAGAGTCTTTTATACTCAACAAGAGAGTGCTGAAAGGTGATTAAATCAACAAGAGAGTCTGAAAAATGATTGACTCAACAAGAGAGTCTGAAAAGTGATTGACTCAACAAGAAAGTCTGAAAAGTGATTGACTCAACGAGAGAGTCTGAAAAGGTTAGCTCCACTGGGGGAGGATCATTGTACAAAGCCCAAGAGGAGGTTGACTGTGTTGAGGAAATATCATTATACAAAGCCTAAGAGGAGGCTATCTTACTGCTGAGGATTAGATCCATAGGCAGGCCCAAGGGTGGGGAACTCTCATGAGAGAGACCGGGTTTTTGCTGGAGATTTATCCAGAGTGATCGGTGTTTTTTCCTATGCTTGAAAGGAACTTGAGAATGTCTTTGAGACTCAAGGGGGGTTTAGACTGTCCAAGTCTACTGGTGTTGAAGAGTTTTATCTTTTGTAGGATGCCCAAAAGAGGGCAAGGGCCTTAAGGGATGAGAATCAACCCTAAAGTGGCCTGAGGTTTGACACTGGAAAGACTGCTCTAGAAAAGGATGACTAAGTTTTGTCTTATACCTTTAAGAGGTTGTTAGGGTCCTTGTATTAAGCCCAAGAGAAGGCATGAGAACTTCTAGGAAGCCGAAGGGTCCTTGTACAATGCCCAAGAGGAGGCGGGGGTGCTTTTAGGAAGCTTGTGGGTCCCCAAACCAAGAGAAGTTCAAGAAATGCAATTCACAGAGAAGAGTTCATTCCAGGAAAGTTCGAGGGTTTGGAAGAAACTCAAGAGATGCCATTCACAGAGAAAAGATCATCTCTGGGGAGTAGAGATTCTTTGACAATTTCTAAGGGTGACAGTCTTAGAAAAGGTTCACCAAGAATACTGCCTTTCTCTTTGTTCCATATTGTTTAACCCCAAGAGAAGGGAAGACTGTATCTGGAATCCTATGGGGATCTAGTTCTGTTTGTATTCGAGTGACCTACGGGCTTTACCTAGTTCTAGACGTAGTTGCTGGGGAAAACTCTAAATAACTATACTAGTATATATACAGTTGATATACGACGAGTATTTAAAAGGTATGAAAGAAGACTTACAGTGAATCAGCCCCACAATACAGTTATTTATATGAAAGCAGATAAAAGAAAGCGGATAAACACGTACCCGTTGTTGAGCTTCCATGCTGTTTTGTTAGTTGTTCAAAGAAATTAAAGAAAGTTTTGATAGCAACTATACATTTGGATTCAAAATCAAAGGAGAAAGTATTTTGAACAGAGATCGGGGCTTACAGCTCAGGGAGAGGCCCAAATTTTAACAGTGATTGTATTGTTGTTTTGAATTTGTACAGGGACTTATACAAGTGACTGAGGCCCAAAAAGGTTTTATGTATAAAGGGATGGGTCTTACACTCTACCAAGAGGCCCAAAACTGATTTAAATAAAAGAAATGGGACTTACAACATGAGGGCAGGCCCAGTTGTTTGTTTGAAAATGGCGATGACGCCGAGGTTTCTGACGGTATCGGGACTTATACAATACACTGAGGCCCAAAATTGTTTATTTACAAAGGGATGGGACTTACACTCTACCAAGAGGCCCAAAAGTGTTTTAAAATATTTGAGTATGATTAAAAATCAAAGAAACCCTAATTTTCACTTTTTAAAAGTAATTTTTCAAAGAAAATTAATAAAAATGATAAAAATACCAAATAGGTTTAAATAAACCACTTGTGATTTTTGGTTAAGGTTTGAAAAATGAGGTTTTAATCACAAGATGATTTAAAACTCATTTGGTTTTGATTTTCAAGATGAATATTAATTTTTAAAATGTTTAAAAACAATTAAAATGAATTTATTTATAAAAATACCAATTATATTAAATAACTGATATAAATTTGATTTTTTTGTAGAATAAATTGTTTTACTATTTTTGTGATTTTTCAGAAAAAGAATCAACCAAAAATTATTAAAATTGAGAGAGTTATTAATTTTTCAAATCATTTAAAAATAATATGAAAAATGATAAAAAGTGGAAAAATGGTAAAAAAAAGAGGATCTGGGGCGAGGGGGATTCGAACCCCAGACCTCTTGTGTGCAGTGCGTGCCTCCTACCATTGGGGTGGTGATACATCCGTGTATCAAAACCACCCCATGGATATATGAGGCATGCCTTGTTTTTGGCCTGACCAAGGCAAGGCAAGGCAAGATTTTGGCCAAAAACGTGAAGCTTGTAACTTTCTCATTTCTCCATGGATTGGGACAAAATTTAGGTCTATCCTGCCTAGAATTTCACAAGGAATCCAATGGTGGTGGTGGTTTTTTCAGATGAGGCTCCTATTTCAAAACCCGATAGTGTTCTTGAAATAGGTCTATAATTGCATTTTCTATGCTATCTCTTGTTACAGGCATGAACTACATGATGAATTGGTTCAAACACAACATATATAACATGTATGAGATGTGCATGATCAGTGGGCCTCAAAGCAATGCATATTTCAAAGAGGTCAAGTTGTGATGCTTACCTCTTTAGGAGCTTTTTGGGCAATCTGTCAAGTGCTTTATTCCAGAAACAATTTGATGCTTTGGACACCCTCAAATGATCCCTTGGAAGCTTTTAGAATGGTTGGAATCAACTAGAATCCTCAGTAACAAGTTTGAGCTATTTCTTGCAAAAGGGGCAAAAGTGGCCAATATAGCAACTCTCTCAAATGGTGTTCCAGATGTGGGGAACCATTTGGGACAGTTCAAGGATGATATTTGGAGTGTGTTTGAGGCTTTATCTGGTTTTGAAAGTGACTGAATCAAGACATGGCTTGAAAAATGCAAAAAAGTCCAATTTTGAGGTTTTGAGAGGGGACTTTGTGATTTTGGTGTTACAGGTTACTTATGAGAGTTTGGACAGCTTAGATATGACATATTGGATATGTTTGGATCATGAGCTATGATGGAAATGCTCTTTAACTCAAAAATTCAGAGTTACCTTGCAAAAGAAGGCATTTTGGCCTAGAGAAAGAGATTTTGAGGAAAGTAAGTGTTGTAGTGCTTTGGTGTACTCAAACTGAGCACAAATGAGCTCTATTTATAGTAGAGCTAGTTTGTTTTGCAAGCAATAGTGAATGGTGACTGCAGCAGGCTGTTGGCCAATTGCATCACTTTGGAATCTTAAGTCTCCTCTAGCCATTGACTAGAGGTTAGAGCACAGGCCTATGGTCCTTTGGTTCAGAGCTTATCCTTGACTCATTCAGTTGGAAATAGCTTAGTTCATGCCACCTTGGTGCATCCATTGAATGCTTGGAGACAAAATTGGAGTCTTGGCTTCTTTTAGGCTTTTTAGGGTTTGGCATGCTACTTTGGGAATCTTGGACTTGAGAGGTTGATGAATCAGTGCTTGTCCCTTGGTTGTTCCCCCTTGAGGTGTTCAGATGGATAAGCATGCTTGGAATTGCACAATTTGAGCAAATCGTGCCTTCATGCACAAGTCTGCCTTGCCAAGACAGTTTGCAGTAAGGCATGTTGCAGCTATCGTAACTCCTAGCTCAGATGGAGTTTGATGAAGCTCTTGGACATTTTGGAAAGCCCTTATGTGATACAACATATGTGTGAACATAGTTTGTCTTGAAACTTTTTGGATCCAAGTGAAAAATCCCCCTACAGTTTGAAAAAAAAGCAAGACAGATTCTGACTTAGTGAAAATTTCACTAAGTGTTGGAAAAAGTGACATTTCATGTTTTCAGCCATTTTGATCACTCCATAACTTAAAATCCATGAAGAATTGGAATGAGGTGTAGTTAACACTTTTGAAGTATGCCATGAGAGCTATAAATCCATCTTTGGACCAGCCAAAATGGTTGCTTGGATCTCAATTTATGATCCTTGGAAGTTGGTACCCTAGCAACTTTGTTTTATAACTTAGAAAAATTCTAAGTTTTTTATGGTTACCCCTTTAACAAGTTATCCCACTTTCTTTGATTTTTCTTGATGAATGATGATTCTAATCACACATTAACATCATTTTAGGGTCAAGGAACCATAATTGTGAAAAATCTCAAAAAGTCAAAGTTGAGTTTTGTGCACAGTTGACTTTTTATCAGATGAATTCCAAACTATGCGATCCTTGGTGAAATCAAGTCATTGACCTAAATCAAACCTAATGGCTATGTTCCAAAGGTGTTATAGGGTGTATTGAATCATGTCCCAAGGTTTGGGAGCATGTCTAGGTCAAAAGTCAAAGGTATAGTTGACTTTTCCTCCAAAACCCTAATTGTGGTCTAGGTGAAATTGAAACTTGTAGATCAAGCTTCTTGGGTCAATACATTATTGCAAATGGATAAATGTAGTGTATTAGAGACCCTAAAATCACGTCTTGAGGTCTTGGCTCATGTTTTGTCCCAAAAGTCAACTTAGTGGTGAACTAGGTCAAGAAACCCTAATTCTTGATTTTTTTTATGAATGCTTCCCCTGAGGTTAAATTGACTTGATGATTGGGTTCATGATGTCCCTTGGAGCATCTTAAGTTATGCTTTGAAGTATTGGCTCATGCCCAGAGGAAAATTCCCATCTGGAGGCCTTGGTCGACCAAAACCCTAATTTGGTGACACTGGCGATCTTGAGGCTTAATCCACTTGGAATGCTGCAGCCTTGTGCTTGATTCTTGATGTGGGAGTCCTCTTGATCCTTTATGGGTGTTTGAGAGGTTATACAAGTTAAAGATCATGTCATTTCTTAATTGATCATTTGTCTAAGTACCCTGAGAGAGGTTAAAACCCTAATCTCTGATTGTAGTGAATGCTCAACAATTCCTTGAGGAGATTGATGAGGCACAAAGGTACATCCATATTGTGATGGTGGTTTGCACAATGATGGGAAATCTTAGTGGTCAAAATTTAGGGTATGACAGATGCCCCTATTTAATCTTCTTGGACCCGAAGGTGTGAATGGCGAAGGTATTCAGGAATATGGGGTGCAAGAGGATTAAATATCGGAATACCCAAAATTTTGATGATGGTTATGAACGGAAACTTGCTCATCCATCTTCTTTCGCTAAGCAATGATGCTTAGAAAAGGTAAACTTCCCCCCGATCCTCAGTTTTCTTTTGAAATAAACTTCCCCTCGATCCTGGTTTCCTACCAAGGAACTGGTCTCAGTTTCTGATATAAACTTCCCCTCGATCCTGGTTTCCTACCAAGTAACTGGTCTCAGTTTCTGATGTAAACTTCCCCTCGATCCTAGTTTCCTACCAAGGAACTGGTCTCAGTTTCTGATATAAACTTCCCCTCGATCCTGTTTCCTACCAAGGAACTGGTCTCAGTTTCTTTTGTCAATAAACTTTGACAAGGGACGCTATTCATAGCGATTTTCCTCAAACTTCTCGCCGGATTTTCCTGGGGAGATGCCATTTGATGGAAAAAAGTTTTGATGTCAGACTTGCTGGGGAAACCCATTCGTCTGAGCTGTAGAGGTGTACAAACTTCTCTATTAGAGATGCCATTTGTGGATTCTACTGGGGAAAACGAGTCTCTTGAGAGACTGCTTTCTGCTTGGGGATACTACATCATAATTTTCTTCGAGATCTTCTCGGAGGAATGCCATACGATGTGATCCAATTTGGAAGGGCTTTCTCTGGGGATTTTCCTTAATCCGGGAAAGCGAAGATATCATCTTCAACGACGAAGAGTGATATTTGTCGAAGGTTTTCTTGCCTTTTCAGAGGTTCAAGTTATCAAAGTGGTCGAGGACCGTCTCTAATCCAAAGATAAACTGGAGAGAGATTACTTAGATGATTCACTTCCTGACGAGGAAAGAACTGACAACTCGATTAAGAGGACTTTTATCACTAGGGGATAAGACCGACTAGAGTGATAATGATGCAATATGAATATGAATGTAAATTAATAATGCATGATGTATGTATGTTTATGCTAACAAAACTAACGCGATATACATACTAAATACATGAACACGACTGGATACTGTAGCGAGCGATTTTGGACGCGGTTCTTAAGCGCTGGTCGCTCTCTGCTGTTGAGTTTACTACAGGTCGATTCATTTTTTATCCTATTAAAGCTGAATAAGGAAGGGAAATAGATGTCTCCAATTAACCCTGCTTTGCATACTGAGTTTAAACAGCGGTCTGTTAAGTTACGAATGCTATCAATGTGGGGGGCCTTTGTACTGGTTATTTGTATTTTCGCCAATACTGGTTTCTCTCTTTCTAGGATTTTTTGGCGGGGAACAAGGATTAGGATGTTAGGGCTGATGCTTTTTGATAGATGGTATGGGATTTGGGTTTTTGTTTAGTGTGCTCGCTAAGATTTTTCTTTTAATCTTATGCTTACGTATTCCCACTTACCGAAATAGGGAAATCAGAGCGTTCGTAGTTCCTCCTATTTTATGGGAGGAAATGGTTGTTTTGGTGTCTTGTTCAAAGCCCAAGACGTGAAGTGAAAGGGTGGTTTGTATCTTGTTCAAAGCCCAAGATGTGAAGCTGAAGAGTCTATTTGTATCTTGTTCAAAGCCCAAGATGTGAAGCTGAAGGGTGTCAACTTTAGAGAGAGTTTGTCATCTCTAAAGAGGGGGTTGTATGTCACAACTGTTTTATAAAGGAGAATTACTTTAACCGGGATACGCGGATCCGACAATGCCATAATTTCCTTTATAGGAGATTTTAACCTGAAGGAGAAGACTTTAACTCAGTGTAGAGCAATGCTATCTTTCCTTAGGAATTTCTCATGCTAAAAGAGGGACAGTGGCGTGGATATAGATGATCCAGAGGCTTGCCGCTTACAGCGATTAGATGAAGGGGAAAGAAGTTGTTGATGTTTGTGTACTGTGAACGAGGCACAGCTTTGATGCTAAATGGTTAATTGGATTAACCTGTGGTTTTCTTATACAAAGCCTAAGAGGAGGCTATTATGTGTCTCGTACAAAGCCCAAGAGAGAGGCTAAAAGGTTTTGACTCAACGAGGGAATCTTTTGGTATCTCTTATAAAGCCCGAGATGGAGGCTATTTGACTCAACAAGAGAGTTTTTGTATCTCGTACAAAGCCCGAGACGGATGCTGTTATTTATTTGGCTCAATAAGAACCTTTTTGTATCTCGTATAAAGCCCGAGATGGAGGCCAAAGGGGTAATTGACTCAACGAGGGAGTCTCTTATGTGTCTCGTACAAAGCCCGAGAGAGAGGCTGAACGTTGTTTGACTCCGCTGGGGAGAATTATTTGTACAAAGTCCAAGAGAAGGCTATGGTGACTGTTCAGTTAAGTTGCTCAAAGTTTGAGAATTTGGAAGAAACTCAAGAGATGCCATTCACGGAGAAAAGATCATCTCTGGGGAATAGAGTTTCTTGACAAGTGCTTTTAAGAAGCCTGTGGGTCCCCAAACCCCGAGAAATTCAAGGCAATGCTATTCACCGAGAATAGATCAAAGTCAGGAAAGTTCGAGAATTTGGAAGAAACTCAAGAGATGTCATTCACGGAGAAGAGATCATCTCTGGGGAATAGAGTTTCTTGACAACTTCTATGAGTGACAGTCTATGAAAGGGTTCACAGAAAATGCTGCCTTTCATATCTCCATATTGTTTAACCCCAAGAGGAGGGAAGACTGTGTCTGGTAATCCTATGGGGATCTAGTTTAGACTATTTTTAAGAGTGATCAACGGGCTTAATGCTAGACGTAGTTGCCGGGGAAACTCTAAATATCTATACTATTATTACACAGTTGATATGAGTTTATGAAAGAAGACTTACAGTGAAACAGCCCCACATTACAGTTATATGTATATGAAAGCGGTAAATGAAAGCAATAACCACTTACTCGGTTGTAGAGCTTCCATGTTGTTTGGTTAGTTGTTCAACAAAGAAAAATTGAAAGCAACAGTATATTCAAAATCAAAGGAGAAAGTGCTTTGAAAAAGAAAGATTTGGGGCTTACAGCTCAAGGAGAGGCCCAGGGTTTTATCAGTGAGCGCACTGTTTGAATTTGTACAGAGGGACTTATACAAGTGACTGAGGCCCAAAAAATTGTCTTCTGTACAAAGGGATGGGTCTTACAATCTCTCAAGAGGCCCAAAAGGTTTAAAGAAAAAGAGATGGGTCTTACTACTCGAGGGTAGGCCCAGATGATTTTTGGTTTGAAATGGCGATCGCGCCGAGATTTTCTTTTAACGCAGAGGGACTTATACAATAAGTGAGGCCCACAATGTTTTGGTTAAAAGGGGATTGGGTCTTACACTCTATTAGAGGCCCAAAAGTTTTGAATGGGTCTTATAGCTCAAGGAGAGGCCCAAGGTTATTTTTCAAAAGGCGACGATCGCGCCGTTTGTTTTTGACGGTATCGGGACTTATACAATACACTGAGGCCCAAAAATGATTTGGTCTAAAAAGGATTGGGTCTTACACTCTATTAGAGGCCCAAGTGTTTTGAAAATGATTTATGAGGGTTTAATTAATCCAAAACCCTAATTTGTTTTCAAAAATGTATTTAATTGAATAAAAATTCAATTAAAATGATCAAAATTGTTTAACATATGGAAAACAAATTGTGATATTGGATTAATGCTTAAAAAATTAAGTATTGACCTACAAAATAATTAGAAAGCATTAAAAGTTGCAAAATCAATGTGGAAAAAATATTTAAAATGTCAAAAACAATTAAAATATTAATTCTTTGCAAAAATATCAATTATATGAAATAAATAATATTTTTGGGATTTTTTGATAAAATAAAATATTTTAACATTTTTGTGAATTATTAAAAAAAGAATCAACTCAAAATTTGCATTTTCTCTCCAATCTCACTGAATACTTGATTATAGCATGCAATCCACATATCATTATGCTCGTCTCAACCTCACGATCATGTCTATGTCAATTAATTTCATTTAAATTAAACATATAACAAGAAATCATGAAAAATCCTCAAGAACCCTAATTTCTGCATGAAGGCTAGGATTTTTGATACACGATTCAAACAATGCAATTAATTGAGGGAAAACGTTCCATGCATGATTATGAACATATGGCCAAATTATTGTGCAGCAAAAATTACATGGATCATAGAGTTAGAAGAGCTCATGCTTACCACTTGCAGCTGGTGATCGTGATTTGTGTTGGAGGTGTTACAGCTAGGTTCCAATGATGTGGATAGCTTCCCTAGGTGCCAAGTGATGTGTCTGAGTGCTTGGAATGGATTGAAATGGTTTGGAGTTAAAGATGGCACCTCAACTGCAAAACTGTCAAGAACTTGAGCAATTGGCTGGTGATTTTGTGAAATCTGTGTTCTAGATGTTATGTGAGTGTTTGGATCACTTCTATATGATGTATGTGAGGTGTATGAGTGATTGGTTTGATTGGAAAAGCTCTCAAACTCAAAACCCGATAGCTACCTTGCTAAGAAAGGCATTTTTGCCAAGAGAAAGAGATTTTGAGGAAAGCATCTGTTTGATGGCTTTGGTGTCCTCAAACTGATCACAATTGAGCTCTATTTATAGTAGAGCAAGTTTGTTTTGCAAGGAATAGTGAATGGCAACTGCTAAGTAGGTTTGGCCAATGTTGGCAAATGAAAATCCAAGTCTCCTCTAACCATTGACTAGAGGTTAGGGCATAGAGCTTTGGTCCCCTTGGTCTTGGATAAGTCTTGACTGATTTTAGATGAGAATGGCTCAGTCCATGCCACCTTGATGCTTCCATTGAATGCTTCAATCCAAATTTGGAGTCTTGTCCCTATTTTGGCCATTCTAGGTTCAACATGCTATTTCTTGTTCCATGGACTTTGGAGGTTTGGCTCAGTGATTGTCCCCTTTAGATTTAATCCTCAGATGTGTCCAATTGGATAGGAGCATTTGAATTTGGCTGATTTTGGCAAATCGAGCAAAATTGCAAATTCTGCCTTGCCTTTGACAGATTTCAGCAAGGCAACTTGCCAATGTCATATCTCATGACTTAAATGGAATTTGGCAATGTTCTTGGCCATTTTGGAAAGCCCTTACATGATACAACAACTGTTTGAACATGTTTGGTTTTGATCTCTTTTGAATCCAAGTGAAAAATCCCCCTACATTTGAAAAAAAATGAAGACAGATTTGGACTTAGTGAAAATTTCACTAAGTGTTGGAAAAAGTGACATTTTCATTTTTCAGCCATTTTGATCACTCCATAACTCAAAATCCTTAATGAATTGGACTTAGATCTAGTTGAAGTTTTTGTAGAGGGTAATGAGGGCTACAAATCCATCTTTGGATGAGGAAAAATGGCTTTGTGGTTTAGGAGTTATGATCCTCCAAAGTTGGTACCCTTGTCACTTTATTTTTAACTTAGAAAATTTTCTAAGTTTTTATGGTTACCCCTTTTACAAGTTATCCAACTTTTCTTGATTTTTCTTAATGAATGATGATTCAAATCATACATTAACATCATTCTAGGGTTAAAAATCCATTTTGGTGAAAAATCTCAAAAAGTCAAAGTTGACTTTTGTGCACAGTTGACTTTTTATCAGATGAATTCCAAACTGTGCAATTCTTCAGGAAATCATGTCCTTGACCTAAATCAAATTTGATGGACATGTTCCATGGGTTTCATAGGGTATATTGGTGCATTTCATAGGGCTTGGGAGCATGTCCTGGTCAAAAGTCAAAGTTACAGTTGACTTTTTCCTTAAAACCCTAATTGTGGTGCAGATGAAATTGAGACTTGTTGCTCAAACTTCTTGGATTAATCCATTGTCCCAAATGGATTAATATGGTATATTAGATACCCTAAAACCCTCTCTTGAGGTCTTGGTTCATGATTTGTCCCAAAAGTCAACTTAGGGGTGAATTAGGTCAAGAAACCCTAATTCCTGATTTGGGCAAAATTGACTTGATGATTGGGTCCATGAGCTTCCATGGAGTGTATTAGGTCATGTTTTGGATCATTGGCTCATGCCCAGATGAAAGTTTTCATCTGGAGGCCCTGGTCGACCAAAACCCTAATTTGGTGATACTGGCGATCTTGAGACTTGATCCACCTAGAAGGGAGCAGCCTTATGCTTAATCCTTGAAGTGGGAGTCCTTTTGATCCATTGTAGATGTTTGAGAGGTTAGACAAGTTGAAGATCATGTCATTCCTTGATTGATCATTTGTCTAAGCACTCAGAGAGGGCTTGAAACCCTAATTTTGATCGTGGTGAATGCTCAACAATTCCTTGAGTAGATTGATGAGGCACAAAGGTACATCCATATTGTGATGATGATTTGCACAATGATGGGAAATCTTAGTGGTCAAAATTTGGGGTATGACAGATGCCCCTATTTAATCTTCTTGGACACGAAGGTGTGAATGACGAAGGTATTCGGGCATTCGGGGTGCAAGAGGATTAAATATCGGAATACCCGAAATTTTGATGGCTATGAATGGCAGCTTACGCATTCATCTTCTTTTGCTAAGCAATGATGCTTAGAAAAGGTTAACTTCCCCTCGATCCTGGTTTTCAGCCAAGGAACTGGTCTCAGTTGCGGAAACAAACTTCCCCTCGATCCTGGTTTCCTACCAAGGAACTGGTCTTAGTTTCTGATTTAAACTTCCCCTAGATCCTGGTTTCCTACCAAGGAACTGGTCTTAGTTTCTGATTTAAACTTCCCCTCGATCCTGGTTTCCTACCAAGGAACTGGTCTTAGTTTCTTTCGTCAATAAACTTTACTGACAAGGGACGCTATTTGTAGCGGTTCCCCTCGAACTTCTCGCCGAATTTTCCTGGAGAGATGCCATTTGACGGAAACACTTTGGATGTCAGACTTGCTGGGGAACCCAGTCGTCTGAGTTGTAGGGGTGCACAAACTTCTCTGTTTGGAGACGTCATTTGTCGAATCTACTAGGGAAAACGAGTCTCTTGAGAGACTGCTTTCGTTCGGGGTCTTTACATCATACTTTTCTCGGAGATCTTCTCGGAGAAATGCCATATGATGTGATCCAATTTTGAGGTGCCGATGACCTTTTCATCAGTGGGTTTTTCGGAGAAAAACTGCCGTACTGCCGAATCTCCGATTTATGAGGCTTTCTCTCGGGATTTTCTTTAATCCGGGAAAACAAGGATATCATCTTCAATGGCGAAGAGTGATGTTTGTAGAAAGCTTCTCTGGCTTTTCAGAGGTTCAAGTTATCAAAGTGGTCAAAGGACAACTTCCTCCCAGAAATAAACTGGAGGCGAGGTTGTTCAAACGTAGCGCTTCCTGACGAGGCAAGAACTGACAACTCGATTGAGAGAACTTCTATCACTAGGGGACAAGACCGACTAGAGTGATAGTGATGCAATATGAAATGTGAATGCAAATCAATAATGCATGATGTATGTATGTTTATGCTGACAAAACTGACGCGACATACAAACTGACGGGTGAACACGACTGGATACTCGGCCATCGCGGGGCGAAGAAGTACCATTGGTTCAGAATAGCAATTCTACCTCGCTTAGGAGAGATAGTCCCTGTTGGGAGCACCGTTAATCGGGCTTAGGAGATAAGAACTCGGCTGAGGCGTGTCAGACAAAACAAGGTCTCTGACACAGTTGATCCCTTTATTCAGGTGTACTAGGTTAGAAGGAGTACTTTGATTCTGCACTTTGAAGTTCGCTTACTTCTGGAGAAGCGGTTGATATTCCTTTGATGTTCAACAGTCAAAAGAAATTACCGACTTTATTAAAAAGCAGAAAAAGTTTTAACAAGTAAATTCATTTTTGTTTTATTTCAAGAATCGTTAATCATGTTAACAACGTCGTTCTGTAAAGCTAAAACAAATGAGAATTACAAACAAAAGCACAAAGGCACAAAATTTATTGATAAAATGGAGATCAGCCAAACGCGTGATTCCATTGAGTGTTTACAAAGTTAGAAAATGGTAATTTACAGGGAAAAGGGCTACGTTGAAACATAACGACCACTATCCTTCTACCAACTTTGAATTCGGGGCATCCTGAGCTTCTGTCGAAGATGTCCTTGACTGGAGTTTTCCTCCGATAGATGATGTAACTGTTGCTGCTGAGGGACTCGCCTCTGTTGAACATAGTTACTTGCCATTATCCCTAATTTTTGCCTGGATTGTACTATGATGTTTCCAATCCATCGGGATGATTTTTTCCTTCTTTTTTTTTTATGTCTCTAACTTTTTCGTGGACCGCCCTTTCGGGTTTTCAATCCACCGAGACGTTTTTTTTTAGTTTAGGCGAAGTATTTCTTGACTACATCAACATTCGTGGGGTAGGCAAATTCCTCTCCGTCCATGGTTGCAAGTCTCAAGGCGCCGCCTGAGAAAGCTTTCGTGACCACATAGGGGCCATCATAATTCGGAGTCCACTTGCCCCGGGAATCAGTGAGAAATGATTGTATCTTTTTGAGCACAAGGTCTCCTTTCCTAAAGATGCGAGGTCGAACCTTTTTGTCGAACGCCTTTTTCATTCTCTGTTGATACAGCTGACCATGGCATAGTACCGTGATTCTCCTTTCTTTGATCAGATTCAGTTCGTCGTGTCGACTTTGACACCATTCAGCTTCGGTGAGCTTATCTTCCATCAATACTCGGATTGACGGGATCTCTACTTCTATGGGGAGCACTGCTTCCATGCCATACACTAGAGAGAAAGGGGTTGCCCCTGTTGAAGTGCGGACAGATGTACGATAACCGTGAAGAGCAAAGGGTAGCATCTCGTGTCAATCTTGTAGGTTACAACCATCTTTTGAACAATCTTCTTGATATTCTTGTTAGCCGCTTCTACCGCTCCGTTCATCTTTGGTCAGTAGGGAGATGAGTTATGATGTTCGATCTTTAACTCTGCACACAACTCTTTCATCATCTTATTGTTCAAGTTAGATCCATTATCAGTAATGATCTCGTTTGGAACACCATAATGGTAGATGATATTGTTTTTGATAAATCGGACCACCACTTGTCTGGTTACATTGGCGAATGACGCTGCTTCGACCTACTTGGTGAAGTAATCAATGGCTACCAGGATGAACCGATGTCCGTTTGAAGCCTTAGGTTCGATCATGCCAATCATGTCGATTCCCCATATGGAAAATGGCCATGGGGAAGAGAGAACTTTGAGATGTGATGGCGGTACATGAATTTTGTCGGAGTATATCTGACACTTGTGACACCTCCTCATGTACTTGTAGCAGTCGGATTCCATTGTCAACCAATAGTACCTTGCTCTTAGGATTTTTCTCGCCATTGTGTGTCCGTTGGCATGAGTGCCAAAGGACCCTTCATGAATTTCTTTCATAAGCATGTCTGCTTCTGGTCTGTCTACGCATCGGAGTAAGACCATGTCAAAATTTCTCTTATAGAGAGTGTCCCCGCTCAGGAAGAAGTTTCCAGCCAGTCTTCTGAGGGTTTTCCTGTCTTTTCTGAGTGCCCTGGATGGGTACTCTTGTTTCTAAAGGAAGCATTTGATATCGTGATACCAAGGTTTGTCATCTATGACTGCTACGATCGTGAAGACGTAAGCGGGCCGTTCAAGGCGCATTATGTCGATCTTAGGTAAGTCGTTCCATTGACCTACACTAATCATGGAAGAGATAGTGGCTAATGCATCAGCCATGTAATTCTCCTCACGAGGGATATGATGAAACTCAACTCTGTCGAAGAAGCGTAACAACCTTCTTGCATAGTCTTTGTAAGGAATCAATCCTGATTGGTATGTGTTCCAATCTCCTTTTATCTGATTGATAACCAAGGCTGAGTCGCCATATACGTCCAAGTTTTTGATCCTTAAATCAATCGCTTCTTCGAGACCAATAATACAAGCTTCGTATTCGGCCTCGTTGTTCGTACATTTGAACGTAATTCTGGCAGTGCAAGGAATGTGGGTACCCTGAGGGGTAACAATTATTGCCCCAATTCCGTTTCCATAATGATTAACTGCTCCGTCAAAGATTAGTCCCCATTGGAAACCTGGTTCTGGCCCTTCACAGGCTAACGGTTCATCGCAATCTTTCATTTTTAGATACATGACATCTTCGTCTGGGAAGTCAAACCCGATTGATTCTTGATCTTCAATCGGTTGATGAGCCAAATGATCGGCTAAAATACTTCCTTTAACGGCTTTTTGAGCGTGGTACTCTATGTCATATTCTGATAACAGCATCTGCCAACGGGCAATCCTTCCCGTAAGAGCAGGTTTTTCGAAGACGTACTTGATTGGATCCATTTCCGAGATTAACCAAGTAGTATGACGAATCATGTATTGGCGAAGACGTTTGGCTGCCCAAGCCAAAGCACAACAAGTTTTCTCAAGCATCGTGTACCGAGTTTCACAGTCGGTGAATTTCTTGCTCAAATAGTAAATGGCAGACTCTTTCTGTTTAGTTTCGTCTTGTTGGCCAAGTACACATCCCATTGAGTCCTCTAGGACTGTGAGGTAAATGATCAGTGGTCTTCCTTCCACTGGAGGTGATAGAATCGGAGGATTCAACAGATATTCCTTAATACTGTCAAAGGCGGTTTGGTAATCTTCTGTCCAAACGCAATCCTGGTTCTTTTTGAGTAACTTGAAAATCCGTGCACATGTGGCGGTCATAAGGAATATGAATCTGGAGATGTAGTTCAAATGTCCCAGGAATCCTCTGACTTGTTTTTCAGTTTTCGGAGAAGGCATTTCTTGAATGGCCTTGACCTTGTCAGGATCAACCTCAATTCCTTTCTGGCTGACGATGAACCCTTGTAGTTTCCCCGAACGGACATCGAAGGTGCACTTGTTGGGATTCAAGCGGAGCTTGAATTTTCTTAGACGTTCGAACAATTTTGACAGATGTTCAACGTGCTCATTCTCTGTTTTTGATTTTGCAATCATATCATCAACGTATACCTCGATTTCTTTGTGTATCATGTCATGAAACAGAGTAGTCATGGCCCTTTGATAGGTTGCCCCGGCATTCTTCAAACCGAACGACATTACCTTGTAACAAAAGGTGCCCCATGGGGTAATGAACGAAGTTTTCTCCATGTCTTTCGGCGCCATTTTAATCTGGTTATAGCCCGAGAATCCATCCATGAAGGAGAAAACTTTGAACTTTGCTGTGCTATCTACCAGCATGTCAATGTATGGTAAAGGAAAGTCGTCCTTTGGACTAGCCTTGTTTAGATCCCTGTAATCAACACACATTCTGAACTTTCCGTCCTTTTTGGGAACGGGTACGATGTTGGCTAACCATTGAGGATATTCAGATGTAGCGAGGAAGCCCGCGTCGATCTGTTTCTGTACCTCCTCTTTGATTTTGATGGCCATGTCCGGTTAATTCGTCTCAACCTTTGCTTTACTGGCGGACATTCCGATCTTAACGGTAAGTGATGTTCCACGATGATGGTATCCAACCCTGGCATATCCTGATAGGACCAAGCGAATACATCGGGAAATTCTCTGAGAAGCTTTATCAAACCCTCTCTGGCAGTTGGACTGAGCAGTGCCCCAATCCTGATTTATTTTCTCTCTTTTTCTGAACCCAAGTTTACCATTTCCGACGACTCTTTGTGAGGTTCAATGGACCTTTCCTCTTGTCTGAGTAGTCGAGAGATTTCTTCTGGAATTTTGTCGTCATTTTCTTCTTTAGCCTCGAATACTGGGAACTCAAAGTTGGGAGAAGGCATCGGATCGTATGTTTCAACGGGGTTTAAAACAAGCAATATGCATGACGTGACGATTTGTGTTTAGAAGAGATAGAGAAAAATGCAAGTGTGTGCAGTGTTTTATTTTTATTACTGCTTGTTTTTATTTGAATTCTTTTTTAGGATTACCATTTTCTGAAAAAGCAAAAAGAGAAAACAGCAATTAATGCGGAAATTACAGAACGACGTTATTTTATTAATGAACAAGTCGATCCTTGAAACTACAGCCCTATAAAACAAAACTCTGTCGCTTCGGGCAAAGCGAAGAGGGAAAATTTACAGAAAGCGAGCCCTATCAAAACATCTATTTCACCTGGGCAGGGTGAAAGGTTAAAGATGGCAATTACTTTGATTGGCGAACGACCTTCGGAACATCGACAGCAACCCATTGGCGGCGAACTCCTCGGTGAATCACAAAGTCTGGCACCTTCCTTGATTTGTCTTCAGAAATAACGCTGATTTCTGGTGGAGCAGGATCATTGGAATCTGTCTCCCAGGCAGAGTTGTCGTAGGAGAATTCCTCTGTTACATTATGCAGAGTAGTTGCGCTCTCAGCTGTATCTTCCCATCCAGTTGGTTGGATGTCTTCGAGCCTGATACGAGAACTTCCAGGAGCGGTGTATTTGACCATATAGTCAAATTTTCCACTTGATTGTCCCAGGGTGTCCCAAACTTCTTTGGAACTGGAGGAGTCATCTCTCTCGATGACGTTGACCTCGGGAAAAGCATAGTTGATGAATTCAAGTCCTGCAAACGTTGCGAATTCATCTTCATGTTGAGTAGTTTCTGAATGACCTGAGTGTTGATCCCATGACATGGTGGGGACACAGGTATTTTGTTCAATGACGGTCAGCTGATTTTCATTGTTCGGCTGACTTTCTTGCCCCAAGTTTCCTGGGTAAGGTTGCCACATTGGCAGACCATTCATTAGGCCATAGTAGTTGTAGTCAAAGTTGTCTTTCATCGGAGTGTCTTCCTCTAATGAATTTGGTGGAGCACGACATCCTTCCGGATAACAATCTCCGTAGATCATTTCGACGTCTGACCTTGGTATAAATCTCGGACTTTCTATAGGAAAGCAAAAAGGCATAGGCACCTCTTCCTGAGACATATAACCGTCCTCATTAAGATAGGACTTCCATTCTTCATCCGTGTCAGAGGGATCTTCCTCATTGATAGCATGTACTGCTTGAGACACTGGGTGAAGAAAACCTCCACTGTGGAAGAAGTTTTGAAGGGGATGCAGACTTTCATCGTTGGTAGCTGTCTGGGTACAGGTTGCAGAAAAACCAAGACCCTTATTTGTTTTATTGTCAATAGGAATGACAAGATGTCCCCATCCTGTCGTATCGGTACTCTCGACCGCTTTGATAGCATCTTTGTATGAAGAAATCGAAGCTCCTCCTTTGAACTGATTCTACTTGCTCACCGACAGTGCTTGGAACTGAGTTCCAATAACCTCCTCGGGATCTATACCAGTAGATGATGACAAGTTACTCACGAGCAAGGCCTGTTCTCCATAAAATGTGACAAGTTGATCGTTCTTGACGAACTTTAGCTTTTGGTGGAGGGTCGAAGTGACCGCTCCAGCCTGATGTATCCAAGGTCTTCCTAATAAACAACTGTACTTTGCCCGGATGTCCATGACCTGGAAAGTGACTTGGAAAGTGTGAGGACCGATAGTTATGGGAAGATCCACTTCGCCGATAACTGTTTTTCTGGATCCGTCGAATGTTTTGACGACGACCTCGCTGATTCTCATCGGAGGGCCTTTGAATGATAATTGCATCAAAGTGGACTTCGGCATAACATTCAGGGCTGACCCTGTGTCTACCTGTACGCTGGCTAAAGCATCGTCCTGGCAGTTAACTGTGATATTGAGCGCCATGTTATGACAGCGACCCTCTTCGGGTAATTCCACATCACTAAATCCCAAATTATTGCAGGAAGTGATGTTAGAGACAATACTATCGAACTGTCTGATTGTTACATCCTGTTCCACAAAGGCTTGCTCCAAGACTTTCTGTAGAGCCTCCCTGTGGGCTTCTGAACTGAGTAACAGCGATAATACCGAGATCTTTGAAGGAGTTTGTAACAGTTGATCGACAATGTTGTATTCACTCCTTTGGATGAGCTTCAACATCTCATCGTTGTTTTTTGAAAGGTCGGGATTACTGGATTGACCGACTGGTGGATCGGGAGCTTCTGTCTGAGGTTCCTTTTCCTTGTTAGGTTCTCCAACTCCTCGGTTGAATATTCGACCACTCCGTGTTACTCGACTGATGTCTGTAATGTTTACGACGGAGGGTAATGGAATTTCCTTTCCATTCTCAATTGTTGTTGCACCGTATTTGTAAGGGATAGCCTTAGTTAATTCATACGGTAATGGTCCCGGTAGATAGATGACTATGGGAACCTTATGATTTTTTTGACCATCATAAGTGATCTCGATTCGTTCCCGGTTGGGAACTTTAGATTCGTCAAGCAGAGGGATAATGGCAAAAACATCCCTGGTCTGGTGATGACCAGAGATTGTGACAACATCCTCGACTTGATCGGCAAGGTAATTCGGCGACCAGTTGATGGGTCCAGAACCCAGATATGGACGAATCTCTCCACGATCCACCTGACCCTGAAGAGCTGCTCTCAAAAGGTAACACCCTTGGTTACTTTCCGAACAGACGCTACAACGGTCATAATTGTGTGGTGGCACCTGGCCACGCCCACTTTGAATACAATGTAACCTCACTAGGTTAGCTTCCACAGATCGGACATCCTGACTTTGACGCCGAGTAGGATTCCTGTTACTGATACTAATTTGCTGAGTATCTTCATCCATATAGATTGGCATCCACCAATGATTTAACAAGTGCTGAAGTGCCTCCTGGACAAGGGTACAACCTCGATCGTTTTTGCAACCCGCCTTACAGCTTTGATAGTCATGTGATATTAAGAATCCGAGTCGGACCTGCTCAGCATGTAACTCTACCAGGTTGGTATTCATCACACGAATATCAAAGACCTGAACCATGTTGATTTGATAGGCATTCCTATCATGGTAGTCTTGGATCCATCCAAGATCCATCTGACGCTGGAGGGCCTCTTGTATGAAAGAGCATCCCTGTTTGTTTACCGAGCAAGTCAGACAGGAACTGTAATCGTTCTGCGGCAGATTATGATACTGGCTTTGCCTTGAGTGCATTGCCACCAAGTTGATATTCATCGCACGGATGTCGTGGTTCTGAATGACGTTAGAATTCGTGTAAACCATGTTAACTCCACGAACTCGGTGCTCTTGGATCCATCTGAGATCCATTTGTTCCTGTAGAGCTGTTTGCACTACAGAACATCCTTGGTTGTCTTTAGAGCAAATATCACACTGGCGATAGTTATGAGGTGGCACATGGACATATCTACTCTGTCTGCAATGCATCCTGACCAAATTGGTTTTCAACAAGAGTACATCGTGAATTTGATAGACATCGTTAGTCTCTCCTTCTATCAAATTGACTGCAGCCTTCTCGTGTTGAGGCAGCGGATTCGTGAGAACATTAGGATTTGTATCCTTGAAGGATAAGACCCCGCTCCTAACAAGTTTTTGCACGTCGGACTTGAAATTGAGACAAGTCTCTATGTTATGCCCTGATCCTCCTTGATGGTAAGGGCATGTTTGATCCACCTTAAACCAAAAAGGTGGATTTTCCGGTACTGTAAGAGGAGACTTAGTCTGGATGTGCCCCTTAGCTAGTAGTAATGGAAACAGCTCTGCGTACGATACGGGTATAGGATCAAATCCTGGCGGCCGTGTTGTACGGTTGTTGTTATATTGGGGACGAGCCTGTTGAAGAGGCTGTTGTGTCCTTTGCTGATCAGGTTGGCTCTGCGCAACCTGAGGTTGATACGTAGGAATAGACGCAGGGTTGATAGCAGGAGTCACAGCTGCTACCGGTTGATAACGTCGCCTTTGCTTTCCGAGAGAGATATTCCTAATATCTAGCTCTTTTTTCTTAGGGAGAGCACTACCGTATTTTTTAGTACCGCTCGTCGATCCAGTGTCTTTTACCAAACGTCCTTCTCGAACGGCTTCCTCAAGACGTACGCCCATGCCAACCATTTCGGTGAAATCACTGGGCGCACTGGCAACCATTCGGTCATAATAAAATGAGCTTAAGGTCTTTAAGAAGATCTTTGTCATCTATTTTTCCTCAAGAGGTGGACAAATTTGAGCGGCAATTTCACGCCATCTTTGAGCATACTCCTTAAAGGTTTCCTTGTCCTTTTGCGACATTGATCTGAGTTGATCTTTGTCGGGTGCCATGTCCAAATTGTATTTGTATTGTTGGACGAAGGCGGTGCCAAGATCTCTGAACGTGCTGATCGTAGTACGGTTTAAACCCATGTACCATTTTAACGCGGCACCGGTTAAACTATCCTGGAAGTAGTGAATCAGTAGGTCCTGATTCTCCGTCTGAGCTGACATTCGCCGAGCGTACATCACCAGATGGCTTTGAGGGCAAAAGTTACCCTTGTACTTTTCAAAGTCGGGCACTTGAAATTTGTGTGGGACTTTCACATTTGGGACCAAGCAGAGATCTGCGGCGTCCTTTCCTAATAGATCCTGACCGCGAATGGCTTGCAGTTCCTTCTGCATTTCCAAGAACTGCTCCTAGAATTCCTCCGTTCTGTCAAACATAGTTTCCTTCTTACCAGAAGGTGTTTGTGGAATCTGCCCTTCCGGGACAGTGTGCACCATAGGGGGTGGTACCGTGACTACGGCAGTGAGTCTTGGCGTCTCCCGAAGTTTGTAACCTTTAGGAGTCTTCAGTATGCCCCTGGCATCTTCGCTTTCCCGAAGTTTGTAACCTTCAGGCCCAGCGGCTTCTGTTGTGATTCCCTGATCTTCAGTGATCGGCGGAACATATCCTTCCAGGATATAGTTAACAGGCATGCCCCAAGGACGATCTTTCGGCATTTGATACCTAGGATCATACTTCTCCACGATGGGTGTTGAGGTGATCTCTGAGATCACAGTTCGTTGTAGCTGAGCTTCTGCCATGGCTTGCATGTCGTTACGAAGCTTTCTCATATCCTCTCTCAGAGCGTCGATCTCTTCTTTCAACTCTCTGTTTTCTTCCTAAGGATCATCCATCTTTTTCTGACGATTGGCCCGAGTATTATACGAATGAGACAGTTTGACTCTAGAATCGAGACGCAAACGTGAGATTCGTAGGGAAGAAGAATATGCGATGTGAGAATGATGAATGCAATGATTATATTAATTGTTTAAGGTTTAAGCAAAATAAACTTTGACAACTAGATTGCAAATATCAAACTGTGGGGAAACCCCTTTTTATTGAATTCAAAGGATTACAGAAACGGAAATACAGTAGATTTCAAAGTGCAGAAACAAAAACCTAAACTAATGGGTCTCGAGTCCTCTCTGAAGAGAAATCGGGTGCTGATTCTAGTATCTTCCTTTTCTTTGACCGGGGCTCTTGGGCCGTTGTCTGGTTGTCATTCCTTTGCCAGGTAAAAGGAGTGAGCAAATTCCTTTGGTTATCCTGATTATCTACAGCATGTTGCTCCAAAATTTCAATCAGAGCATCTTTTTCTTTCAGTAATTGCTGTATTTTGATGCACTCTACGTCGAGGGTGCAATACTTGTTCTTCCAAGACCTTCTCTCCTTTTGAACTTTGTTGAGAATAACCTGAAGCTTTTCAGTCTCAGTCATGAAGTACATGACAGATTCCTCGGCGGAAGAATTCCGTAACGAGGATAAGGCATTTTTAGCATCAGAGCTCTAGTTTGTACCCAATGGAGATAAGGCACCACCGAGACACAGTCCGGTTTTCCTAGAGACTCTCGTCCTTTCTTATGAACATGCTTCCAAGCGTGCACTATTTCCATCTTTAGTGCTCTGTCGTTTTCTCCTTCCTTGAAGAAAAGACCTTCCAGATGAACACCCAGTGGGATGTGCCTCATCGGGTATTCAAATTGACGATGAACGAGAACTGGATGATAGTTGATTCCTCCCATAGTTCCTATAAGGGGTACGTTGGGGAATTTTCCACAACGATCGATGATTATGATTCCATCATAGATCCTATTACACCAATCTATATCAGAGTTGGTAAGAGACATGATCTTCTGCGACCAACGTAGGGCACTCTTGCAATCCCAAAAAATAGCAAACTTGGGCTAGTGGGAGATGAACCATTTATAGAGCAGAGGTACACAGAATGTGATCTCTCCTCCGCTGTACAAATTTCCCAAGTGTACAGAATGATACGCATCTGCGAGCAAAGTCGGCACAGGGTTTCCAATGAGAAAAACCTTAATGGAGTTAATATCGACGAAGTTATTAATGTTGGGAAACAAAAATAACCCGTAGGTGAGCAAGACAAAGATGCTTTCAAAAGCAGTCACGTTTCCTATACTGGCAAAATATAGGGCCTTCTTTGTCAAGAACTGGGTTGGCAAACCTTGGATGCCACCCTTGGTTGTTAGGTGAGTCCTGACCTCAGACTCGTCCAAATGAATTGCTTTTGCAATGGTCTGATTCTTTGGAATTTCTTCCAGTCCAGAAAATAGAGCTCGATCTGTGATATGTAAATCAATCAGATGAGAATACTCCTCCAGTGTTGGTGCGAGCTGGTAATCCGGGAATGTGAAACAGTGATAAACTGGATCGTAGAATTGAACGAGCGCGTCCATGATTCCCTCAATCACATGGACTCTTAACAGTGGTAGGAAACCTCCGTGCTTGGCTCTGAAAGCCTCTGGGTTTGTGATCATCCTCGCTAACCTTCTCAAATCCTCTAGCTTAGGCACCTTGAAGGTATACGTATGAGTTCTCCTTCTACCGAAATCCATTAGTGCAATCCTTTTCTCTGATATTTGCAATCATAGTCTTAGTTTATATTGAAAAACAGAGAGACTAGAAGAGAAAAATTTTTTGAATGTTTTAATGTTTTTTAAATGAATGCATGAATGCAGCACACAAAAACATAGAAAAACATGGGGTCAAAGGGTCGTTGTCATGAAGTCAAGGCTCTACCCATCCCCAAAGGTTTATACTAGGTTGATTTTTGTACCTGTACTCATTATCATCAGCTCCTCCCAGGAAAGCAAAACAACAAGTGGATCGCCAGCGAGTTGTAGAGCAATCTTAGAGTAAGTGCCATTCACCAAGAATAGATCACCAGCCTCAAATGAGGGTAGTATCGTGTAACAACTATTTCCGATTGTTTCCCCACTACGAAAGGGTTTGGCTCCTCAGCTTCTCAGACTTAACAATCGGCCAATTATCTAGGTGAGAGAATGGGTTGCATTGGTCAGCCTCCACTGAGGTTGATGGTCGACCTCGTCGCCATCACTTATCTTAAGGGTATACTCAATCTTTCCACATACGGCATCACCCGCATTCCCATTAGCAGAAAAATAAACACGTATAGAAATTAGGAAAAGCGGTATATATATTTGTCCTAATCATCCTAGACCTTTAAAGCTATGAATCCTAAGTTCCTGACAGAAAATGGGTTCCCCAGCGGAAGCCCCAATCTGTGGTATTCACACAAGAGGTGAAAAGGTTTGAAAGAAAGGCCCCACGGTGGGCGCCATTTTTCTGTAGCGAGCGATTTTGGACGCGGTTCTTAAGCACTGGTCGCTCTCTGCGGTTGAGTTTACTACAGGTCGATTCATTTTTTATCCTATTAAAGCTGAATAAGGAAGGGAAATAGATGTCTCCAATTAACCCTGCTTTGCATACTGAGTTTAAACAGCGGTCTGTTAAGTTACGAATGCTATCAATGTGGGGGGGCCTTTGTACTGCTTATTTGTAATTCCGCCAATACTGGTTTCTCTCTTTCTAGGATTTTCTGGCGGGGAACAAGGATTAGGATGTTAGGACTGATGCTTTTTGATAGATGGTATGGGATTTGGGTTTTTGTTTAGTGTGCTCGCTAAGATTTTTCTTTCAATCTTATGCCTACGTATTCCCGCTTACCGAAACAGGGAAATCAGAGCGTTCGTAGTTCCTCCTATTCTATGGGAGGAAATGGTTGTTTTGGTGTCTTATTCAAAGCCCAAGACGTGAAGCGAAAGGGTGGTTTGTATCTTGTTCAAAGCCCAAGATGTGAAGCTGAAGAGTCTATTTGTATCTTGTTCAAAGCCCAAGATGTGAAGCTGAAGAGTGTCAACTTTAGAGAGAGTTTGTCATCTCTAAAGAGGGGGTTGTATGTCACAACTGTTTTATAAAGGAGAATTACTTTAACCGGGATACGCGGATCCGACAATGCCATAATTTCCTTTATAGGGGATTTTAACCTGAAGGAGAAGACTTTAACTCAGTGTAGAGCAATGCTATCTTTCCTTAGGAATTTCTCATGCTAAAAGAGGGACAGTGGCGTGGATATAGATGATCCAGAGGCTTGCCGCTTATAGCGATTAGATGAAGGGGAAAGGAGTTGTTGATGTTTGCGTACTGTGAGCGAGGCACAACTTTGATGCTAAAAGGTTAATTGGATTAACCAGTGGTTTTCTTATACAAAGCCTAAGAGGAGGCTATTATGTGTCTCGTACAAAGCCCGAGAGAGAGGCTAAAAGGTTTTGACTCAACGAGGGAATCTTTTGGTATCTCGTATAAAGCCCGAGATGGAGGCTATTTGACTCAACAAGAGAGTTTTTGTATCTCGTACAAAGCCCGAGATGGAGGTTGTTGTTTATTTGGCTCAATAAGAACCTTTTTGTATCTCGTATAAAGCCTGAGATGGAGGCCAAAGGGGTAATTGACTCAACGAGGGAGTCTCTTATGTGGCTCGTACAAAGCCCGAGAGAGAGGCTGGACGTTGTTTGACTCCGCTGGGGAGAATCATTTGTACAAAGCCCAAGAGGAGGCTATGGTGACTGTTCAGTTAAGTGACAGGTCCAGTATACTGATTTTAAAGAGAAAATCAGTTCTTATATGAGCAAAATTGTACTCATGGATTTGATTCAAGGATCTGGGTTATTCCTGTTCTTTAAGGAAGAGGGAAATCCGAAGGGTATTGAGACTGTCCGAGTCTGCAGGTTTCCTTCCTATTTAACGAAGGGGTCACTTGAGAATGTCTTTGAGACTCAAGGAGATTAGACTGTCCAAGTCTAGAGTGTCATCTTTTGTACTATGCTTTGAGAAACAGTAGTAGACTCTATGAAAGGACTGTTCTATTCAGATGATTAAGTTATGTTCCTATACCTCTAGGAGGTCGTCGGGAGAATTTGTACGAAGCCCAAGAGGAGGCTAGAGACTTTTAAGAAGCTGACGGGTCCTTGTACGAAGTCCAAGAGGAGGCTATCATTCCCGGAGGAAGAGATCATTATACGAAGCCTAAAAGGAGGCTGTGAATACTTCTAAGAAGCCGATGGGTCCTTGTACTAAGCCCAAGAGGAGGCTAGGTTCTTTTAAGAAGCCTGTGGATCCTTGTATGATGCCCAAGAGGATGCCGATTGCTTTTAAGAAGCCGATGGGTACCCAAACCCCGAGAAATTCAAGGCAAGCGATTCACAAGGAATAGATCAAGCCAGGAAAGTTCGAGAATTTGGAAGAAACTCAAGAGATGCCATTCACGGAGAAAAGATCATCTCTGGGGAATAGAGTTTCTTGACAAGTGCTTTTAAGAAGCCTGTGGGTCCCCAAACCCCGAGAAATTCAAGGCAATGCTATTCACCGAGAATAGATCAAAGTCAGGAAAGTTCGAGAATTTAGAAGAAACTCAAGAGATGCCATTCACGGAGAAGAGATCATCTCTGGGGAATAGAGTTTCTTGACAACTTCTATGAGTGACAGTCTATGAAAGGGTTCACAGAGAATGCTGCCTTTCATATCTCCATATTGTTTAACCCCAAGAGGAGGGAAGATTGTGTCTGGTAATCCTATGGGGATCTAGTTTAGACTATTTCTAAGAGTGATCAACGGGCTTAATGCTAGACGTAGTTACCGGGGAAACTCTAAATATTTATACTTTTATTACACAGTTGATATGAGTTTATGAAAGAAGACTTACAGTGAAACAGCCCCACAATACAGTTATATGTATATTAAAGCGGTAAATGAAAGCAATAACCACTTACTCGGTTGTAGAGCTTCCATGCTGTTTGGTTAGTTGTTCAACAAAGAAAAATTGAAAACAACAGTATATTCAAAATCAAAGGATAAAGTGCTTTGAAAAAGAAAGATTTGGGGCTTACAGCTCAAGGAGAGGCCCAGGGTTTTATCAGTGAGCGCACTGTTTGAATTTGTACAGAGGGACTTATACAAGTGACTGAGGCCCAAAAAATTGTCTTCTGTACAAAGGGATGGGTCTTACACTCTCTCAAGAGGCCCAAAAGGTTTAAAGAAAAAGAGATGGGTCTTACTACTCGAGGGTAGGCCCAGATGATTTTTCGTTTGAAATGGTGATCGCGCCGAGATTTTCTTTTAACGCAGAGGGACTTATATAATAAGTGAGACCCACAATGTTTTGGTTAAAAGGGGATTGGGTCTTACACTCTATTAGAGGCCCAAAAGTTTTGAATGGGTCTTATAGCTCAAGGAGAGGCCCAAGGTTATTTTTCAAAAGGCGACGATCGCGCCGTTTGTTTTTGACGGTATCGGGACTTATACAATATACTGAGGCCCAAAAATGATTTGGTCAAAAAAGGATTGGGTCTTACACTCTATTAGAGGCCCAAGTGTTTTGAAAATGATTTATGAGGGTTTAATTAATCCAAAACCCTAATTTGTTTTCAAAAATGTATTTAATTGAATAAAAATTCAATTAAAATGATCAAAATTGTTTAACATGTGGAAAAGAAATTGTGATCTTGGATTAATGCTTCAAAAATTAAGTATTGACCTACAAAATAATTAGAAAGCATTAAAAGTTGCAAAATCAATGTGGAAAAAATATTTAAAATGTTAAAAACAATTAAAATATTAATTCTTTGCAAAAATATCAATTATATGAAATAAATAATATTTTTGGGATTTTTTGATAAAATAAAATATTTTAACATTTTTGTGAATTATTAAAAAAAGAATCAACTCAAAATCATTAAAACTCAGAGAGAAATTAATTTTTGAATCAATTAAATAAAATCACAAAATTCAAATATTCAAATTTTGAAAAATGGCGCCAAGAACACGCGCGTGTTCTGGGCTTGGCAAGATTTGCATTTTCTCTCCAATCTCACTGAATACTTGATTATAGCATGCAATCCACATATCATTATGCTCGTCTCAACCTCACGATCATGTCTATGTCAATTAATTTCATTTAAATTAAACATATAACAAGAAATCATGAAAAATCCTCAAGAACCCTAATTTCTGCATGAAGGCTATGATTTTTGATACACAATTCAAACAATGCAATTAATTGAGGGAAAACGTTCCATGCATGATTATGAACATATGTCCAAATTATTGTGCAGCAAAAATTGCATGGATCATAGAGTTAGAAGAGCTCATGCTTACCACTTGTAGCTGGTGATCGTGATTTGTGTTGGAGGTGTTACAGCTAGGTTCCAATGATGCGGATAGCTTCCCTAGGTGCCAAGTGATGTGTCTGAGTGCTTGGAATGGATTGAAATGGTTTGGAGTTGAAGATGGCACCTCAACTGCAAAACTGTCAAGAACTTGAGCAATTGGCTGGTGATTTTGTGAAATCTGTGGTCCAGATGTTATGTGAGTGTTTGGATCACTTCTATATGATGTATGTTAGGTGTGTGAGTGATTGGTTTGATTGGAAAAGCTCTCAAACTCAAAACCCGATAGCTACCTTGCTAAGAAAGGAATTTTTGCCAAGAGAAAGAGATTTTGAGGAAAGCATCTGTTTGATGGCTTTGGTGTCCTCAACTGATCACAATTGAGCTCTATTTATAGTAGAGCAAGTTTGTTTTGCAAGGAATAGTGAATGGCAACTGCTAAGTAGGTTTGGCCAATGTTGGCAAATGAAAATCCAAGTCTCCTTTAGCCATTGACTAGAGGTTAGGGCACAGAGCTTTGGTCCCCTTGGTCTTAAATTAGTCTTGACTGATTTCAGATGAGAATGGCTCAGTCCATGCCACCTTGATGCTTCCATTGAATGCTTCAATCCAAAATTGGAGTCTTGTCCCTATTTTGGCCATTCTAGGTTCAACATGCTATTTCTTGTTCCATGGACTTTTGAAGCTTGGCTCTGTGATTGTCCCCTTTAGATTTAATCCTCAGATGTGTCCAAGTGGATAGGAGCATTTGAATTTGGATGATTTTGGCAAATCGAGCAAAATTGCAAATTCTGCCTTGCCTTTGACAGATTTCAGCAAGGCAACTTGCCAATGTCATATCTCATGACTTAAATGGAATTTGGCAATGTTCTTGGCCATTTTGGAAAGCCCTTACATGATACAACAACTGTTTGAACATGTTTGGTTTTGATCTCTTTTGAATCCAAGTGAAAAATCCCCCTACATTTGAAAAAAAATGAAGACAGATTTGGACTTAGTGAAAATTTCACTAAGTGTTGGAAAAAGTGACATTTTCATTTTTCAGCCATTTTGATCACTCCATAACTCAAAATCCTTAATGAATTGGACTTAGGTCTAGTTGAAGTTTTTGTAGAGGGTAATGAGGGCTACAAATCCATCTTTGGATGAGGAAAAATGGTTTTGTGGTTTAGGAGTTATGATCCTCCAAAGTTGGTACACTTGTCACTTTATTTTTAACTTAGAAAATTTTCTAAGTTTTTATGGTTACCCCTTTTACAAGTTATCCAACTTTTCTTGATTTTTCTTAATGAATGATGATTCAAATCATACATTAACATCATTCTAGTGTTAAAAATCCATTTTGGTGAAAAATCTCAAAAAGTCAAAGTTGACTTTTGTGCTTAGTTGACTTTTTATCAGATGAATTCCAAACTGTGCAATTCTTCAGGAAATCTTGTCCTTGACCTAAATCAAACTTGATGGAAATATTCCATGGGTATCATAGGGTATATTGGTGCATGTCATAGGGCTTGGGAGCATGTCCTGGTCAAAAGTCAAAGTTACAGTTGACTTTTTCCTTAAAACCCTAATTGTGGTGCAGATGAAATTGAGACTTGTTGCTCAAACTTCTTGGATTAATCCATTGTCCCAAATGGATCAATATGGCATATTAGAGACCCTCAAACCCTCTCTTGAGGTCTTGGTTCATGATTTGTCCCAAAAGTCAACTTAGGGGTGAATTAGGTCAAGAAACCCTAATTCCTGATTTTTTATGTATGCATCCCCTGAGGAAAATTTGACTTGATGATTGGGTCCATGAGGTTCCATGGAGTATATTAGGTCATGTTTTGGATCATTGGCTCATGCCCAGATGAAAATTTTCATCTGGAGGCCCTGGTCGACCAAAACCCTAATTTGGTGATACTGGCGATCTTGAGACTTGATCCACCTAGAAGGGAGCAGCCTTGTGCTTAATCCTTGAAGTGGGAGTCCTTTTGATCCATTGTAGATGTTTGAGAGGTTAGACTAGTTGAAGATCATGTCATTCCTTGATTGATCCTTTGTCTAAGCACTCAGAGAGGGCTTGAAACCCTAATTTTGATCGTGGTGAATGCTCAACATTTCCTTGAGGAGATTGATGAGGCACAAAGATACATCCATATTGTGATGATGATTTGCACAATGATGGGAAATCTTAGTGGTCAAAATTTGGTGACAGATACTCGGCCACTGCAGGGGACAAAGAGGTATCTTAGGTTCAAAATAGCAATTATGCCTTGCTTAGGAGAGATAGTCCCTGTGGGGAACAACAATGATCGGGCTTAGGAGATAAGAACTCTGTTGGGGGCGTCGGACGGAACATTTGCATCTGACACAGCGGATCCTTCAGTCTGGTATAATGGTTTTAGAATAAGTACTTTGATTCTGCACTTTGAAGCTTAACTGCCTTTGGAGAAGCTATCGATGTTCTTTTAGACGTTCAACAGTCAAAAGAATTTTCCATCTTTATTTTAAAAGTAGAAAAGTTTTGACAAGTAAATTCATTTTTGTTTTATTTCAAGAATCGTTAATCATATTAACATGTCGTTCTGTAAAGCTAAAACAAATAAGAATTGCAAACAAAAGCACTAGGGCTCAAATTTTATTGATAGGATGGAAATCAGCCAAACACGTGATCCCATAGAGTATTTACATTGTTAGAAAATGGTAATTTTAAGAGAAAAGGGCTACATTGAAACATAACGACCGTTATCCTTCTACCAACTTTGAATTCCGGGCATCTTGAGCTTCCGTCGAAGATGACCTTGACTGGAGTTTTCCTGATGGATGGCACGACCACTGCTGGGGGATTTGCCCCTTTGTTGGACGTAGTTACTTGCCATTAACCCCTAATTTTTTCCTGGATTGTACTTTGATATTTCCAATCCACCGGGATGATTTTTTTATTATGTCTCTAATTTTTGCCTGGACCGCCCTTTCGGGTTTTCAATCCACCGAGACGTTTTCTGTTTTTTTTATTTAGGCGAAGTATTTCTTGACTACGTCAACATTTGTGGGGTAGGCAAATTCCTCTCCATCCATGGTTGCGAGTCTCAAGGCGCCGCCTGAGAAGGCTTTCTTGACCACATAGGGGCCGTCATAATTCATAGTCCATTTTCCCCTGGAATCAGTGAGAAATGATTGTATCTTTTTGAGCACAAGGTCTCCTTTCCTGAAAACACGGGATCGGACCTTTTTGTCAAACGCCTTCTTCATTCTTTGTTGATACAACTGACCATGGCATAGTGCCGTTATTCGCTTTTCTTCGACCAGATTCAGTTCGTCGTGTCGACTTTGACACCATTCAGCTTCTGTTAGCTTGGCTTCCATCAATACCCAGATTAACGGGATCTCTACTTCTATGGGAAGCACCACTTCCATGCCATATACTAGAGAGAAAGGGGTTGCCCCTGTTGAAGTGTGGACAGATGTACGATAACCGTGAAGAGCAAAGGGTAGCATCTCGTGCCAGTCTTTATAGGTTACAACCATCTTTTGAACGATCTTCTTGATGTTCTTATTAGCCGCTTCTACCGCTCTGTTCATCTTAGGTCAGTTAGGAGATGAGTTATGGTGTTCAATCTTGAACTCAGCGCACAACTCTTTCATCATCTTATTATTCAAGTTAGATGCATTGTCAGTAATGAGTTGGCTCGGAACACCATAATGGTAGATGATATTGTTTTTGATAAATCGGACCACCACTTGTCGGGTTACATTAGCGTACGATGCTGCTTCGACCCACTTGGTGAAGTAGTCAATGGCTACTAGGATGAACCGATGTCCATTTGAAGCTTTTGGTTCAATTATGCCAATCATGTCGATTCCCCATATGGAAAAAGGCCATGGGGAAGAAAAAATTTTGAGATACGTTGGCGGTACATGGATTTTGTCTGAGTATATCTGACACTTGTAACACCTTTTCATGTACTTGTAGCAGTCGGATTCTATGGTCAACCATTAGTACCCTGCTCTCAGAATTTTTCTCGCCATTGTGTGTCTGTTGGCATGTGTGCCAAAGGATCCTTCGTGAATCTCTTTCATTAACATGTTTGCTTCTGGTCTGTCTACGCATCGGATTAAGACCATGTCGAAGTTTCTCTTATAGAGTGTATCACCGTTCAGGAAGAAGCTGCCTGCCAACCTTCTGAGAGTCTTCCTGTCCTTTCTGGATGCCCCACGTGGGTATTCTTGTTTTTTAAGAAAGCACTTGATATCATGATACTAAGGTTTGTCGTATATGCCTTCTTCAATCGTGAAGATGTAAGCGGGCCTTTCAAGGCGCATTATGTCGATCTTAGGTAAGTCGTTCCATTGACCTACACTAATCATGGAAGAGAGAGTGACTAATGCATCAGCCATGTGATCCTTTTCACGAGGGATGTGATGAAATTCGATTCTGTTGAAGAAGGGTAACAACCTTCTCTCGTAATCTTTGTAAGGAATTAGTCCTGATTGGTATGTGTTTCAATCTCCTTTGATCTGATTGATAACTAGGGCTGAGTTGCCATATACATCCAAATTCTTAATTCTCAAGTCAATCGCTTCTTCGAGACCCATGATATAAGCTTCGTATTCGGCCTCGTTGTTTGTACACTTGAATGTCAGTCTGGAAGTGAAAGGAATGTGGGTACCCTGAGGTGTTATGATGATTGCCCCAATTCGGTTTCCATAATGATTGACAGCTCCGTCAAAGATAAGTCCCCATTGGGAACCTGGTTCTGGCCCTTCACTGGGTAGCGGTTCATTGCAATCTTTCATTTTTAAATACATGACATCTTCGTCTGGGAAGTCAAATCCGACTAATTTTTTATCGTCAATCGGTTAATGAGCAAAATGATCGGCTAAAATACTCCCTTTGACGGCTTTCTGAGCGCGGTACTCTATGTCGTATTCTGACAACAACATCTGCCAACGGGCTATCCTTCCCGTGAGAGCAGGCTTTTCAAAGACATACTTGATTGGATCCATTTCGGAGATTAACCAAGTAGTGTGACAAATCATATACTGGTGAAGACGTTTGGCTGCCCAAGCCAGAGTACAACAAGTTTTCTCAAGCATAGTGGACCGATTTTTGCATTCGGTAAACTTCTTGCTTAAATAGTAAATGGCAGACTCTTTTCTTTTCGTTTCGTCTTGTTGGCCAAGTACACAACCCATTGAGTCTTCCAATACTGTTAGGTAGATTATCAACGGTCTTCCCTCTATTGGAGGTGATAGAATTGGTGGGTTCAACAAATACTCTTTGATACTGTCGAAGGCGGTTTGGCAGTCATCTGTCCAAACGCAGTCCTGATTCTTTTTGAGTAATTTGAAGATCGGTGCGCATGTCGCGGTTATAAGGAATCTAAATCGGGAAATATAGTTCAGACGTCCCAGGAATCCCCTGACTTGTTTTTTAGTTTTTGGAGAAGGCATTTCTTTAATGGCCTTGACTTTGTCAGGATCAACCTCAATCCCTTTTTGGCTGACGATGAACCCTAGCAGTTTCCCCGAACGAACACCGAATGTGCATTTGTTAGGATTTAAACAGAGTTTGTACTTTCTCAACCGCTCAAATAGTTTTGACAAGTGGGTCACATGCTCCTCCTCTGTTTTAGATTTGGAAATCATGTCATCGACATATACCTCTATTTCTTTGTGTATCATGTCGTGGAACAGAGTAGTCATGGCCCGTTGATAGGTTGCCCTGACATTCTTCAAACCGAACGGAATTACCTTGTAACAAAAGGTGCCCCATGGGGTGATGAACGAAGTTTTCTCCATGTCTTTCGGTGCCATTTTGATTTGATTATAGCCCGAGAATCCATCCATGAAGGAGAAAACTTTGAACTTTGTTGTACTGTCTACCAGCATGTCTATGTGCGGTAAGGGAAAGTCATCCTTTGGACTGGCTTTGTTCAGATCCCTGTAGTCTACACACATTCTGACCTTTTCGTCTTTTTCGGAACTGGTACTATGTTGGCTAACCATTGAGGATATTCTGATGTAGCGAGGAAACACGCGTCAATTTATTTCTGTACTTCCTCTTTGATTTTGATGGCCATGTCTGGATGAGCCCGTCTTAGTCTTTGTTTCACTGGCGGACATTCTGATCTCAACGGTAGATGATGTTCCACGATGCTAGTATCCAACCCTGACATATCCTGATAGGACCAAGCGAATACATCGGGAAACCCTTTGAGAAGCTTTATCAAGTCTTCTTTGACAGTTGGACTGAGCAGTGCCACAATCTTGACTTCTTTTCTCTCTTCTTCTGAACCCAAGTTGACCGTTTCCAATGGCTCCTTGTGAGGTTCAATGGACCTTTCCTCTTGTCTGAGTAATCGGGAGATCTCTTCTAGAATTTCGTCATCACCTTCTTCTTCATCCCCAAATACCGGGAATTCAAAGTTGGGAGAAGGCATTGGATCGTATGTTTCAATGGGGTTTAAAACAAACAATCTGCATGACGTGATGATTTGTTTTTAGAAGAGATAGAGAGAATGCAAGAGTGTGTGCAATGTATTTTTTTTTGCTTATTTTTATTATTTGTTGTTTTTTCGGATTACCATTTTCTGAAAAAGTGAAAAGAGAAAACAAAAATTAATGCAGAAATTACAGAACGACGTTATTTTATTTATGATTCGGTCGATTCTTGAAACTACAGCCCTATAAAACAAAACTCTGTCGCTTTGGGCAAAGTGAAGAGGGATATTTACAGAAAGTGAGCCCTATCAAAACATCCGTTTCACCTGGGCAGGGTGAAAGGTTAAGACAAAGACAGCAATTACTTAGACTTATGAACGAATTTCGGGACATAGACAACAACCCATTGGCGGCGAACTCCTCGGTGAATCACAAAGTATGGCACCTTCTTTCTTGGCTTGTCTTCAGAAATGACGCTAATTTTTTGTGGAGTAGGATCGTTGGAATCTGTCTCCCAGGCAGAGTTATCGTAGAAGGATTCTTCAGCTGCATTTTGCACACTATTTGTACTCTCAAGTGTATCTACCCATCCAGTTGACTGGATATCTTCGAGCCTGATACAAGAGCTTTCAGGAGCGGTGTACTTGACCATGAAGTCGTATTTGCCACTCGGTTCTCCTAAGGTATCCCACACTTCTTTGGAACTGGAGGAGTCATCCCTTTCGATGACGTTGACCTCAGGAAAAGCATAGTTAAGGAACTCTTGTCCTGCAATCTTTGCAAATTCATCGTTGTACTGGATATTGTCTAAATGCCCTGAGTAATGATCCCATGCTTCTGTGGGGACACAGGTATTCTTTTCGATGATGCTTAGCTGATAATCATCGTTTGGCTGATTCTCTTGCCCCGAGTCTCCTGGGTATGGCTGCCACATTGGCAGGCCATAGTAGTCAAAGTTATCTTTCATCAGAGTGTCCTCCTCTAATGAGTTAGGTGGAGCACGACATCTTTCCGGATCGCAATCTCTGTGGATCATTTTGACGTCTGGCCTTGGTATAAATCTCAGACTCTGCGTGGGATAGCAAAATGGTGTAGGCATTTCATCCTGAGACATATAACCGTCCTCGTTAAGATAGGACTTCCATTCTTCCTCTATATCGGAGGAATCACTTTCGTTGATAGTATGTACTTCTTGAGACACCGGGTGAAGAAAACCTCCACTGTGGAAGAAGTCCTGAATGAGATGAAAACTTTCATCGTTAGCAGTAGTCTGGGTACAGGTTGAGGAAAAGCCAAGACCTTTCTTTGCTTTGTTATTAGTAGGAATGAAAATCTGTCCCATCCTTTCGCATTGTTGCTTTTGATTACTTCGAGAGCATCTTTGTACGAGGAAATCGAGGTTCCTCTTTCTGATTGGTTGTCATTGCTCACTGAAAGTGTTTGGTGCTGGGTTCCGATAACCTCCTCTGGTTCTACACAAGTGGATGATGATAAGTTACTCACGACCAAGGCTTGCTCTCCGCAGACCGTGACGAGTTGGTTGTTTTTTACAAACCTCAGCTTTTGGTGAAGTGTCGAAGTGACTGGCCCCGCCTCCTGTATCCAAGGTCTTCCTAATAAGCAACTGTATGTTGCCCGGATGTCCATGACCTAGAAAGTGACTTGGAAGGTGTGAGGACCGATAGTTATGGGAAGGTCGACTTCGTCGATAACTATTTTTCGGGATCCATCAAATGCCTTGACGGTGACCTCACTGGCTCTCATCAGAGATCCTCGGTATGATAATCGCATCAATGTAGACTTTGGCATAACATTTAGAGCTGATCCGGTGTCTACCAGTACGCTGCCTAAAGCATCGTCCTGGCAGTTGACTGTAATGTTGAGTGCCATGTTATGATTTGGGCCCTCTTCCAGCAGTTCCTCATCACTAAATCCCAAGTTATTGCAAGAAGTGATGTTGGAGACGATGCTATCGAACTGTTTTATCATCACATCTTGTTCTACGAAAGCTTGCTCTAAGACTTTCTGCAGAGTTTCCCTGTGAGCTTCGGAACTGAGCAAGAGAGATAGCACAGAGATTCTCGATGGAGTTTGCAAAAGTTGGTCTACAATGTTATACTCACTCTTCTGGATGAGTCTTAGCATCTCATCGTTGTTCTTTGAAAGGTCGGGACCATTGGACTGACCGACTGGTTGATCAAGAACTTCTGTTTGAGGTTCCTTTCCTTGGTGGGTTCTCCAACTCCTCTGTTGAAGATCCAACCGCTCCGTGTTACTCGACTGATGTCTGCGATATTCACGACGGAGGGTAATGGAGTTTACTTTCCATTCTCAATTGTTGTGGCACCATATTTGTAAGGGATAGCCTTAGTTGATTCATACGGTAGTGGTCTTGGCAGATAGATAACTACAGGAGCCTTCTGATTTTTCTGACCATTGTAAGTAATTTCAATCAGTTCCTGGTTAAGAACTTTCGATTCATCAAGTAAAGGGATGATGGTACAAACATCTTTGGTCCTCTTACGATCAGATATTACGACAACGTCCTTGATTTGATCAGCAAAATAGTCTGGCATCAAGTTGATTGATCCAGAACTTGGACACGTTCAAATTTCTTTGTGGTCCAACTGACTCTGAAGGGCTGCTCGCACGAGGTAACATCCTTGATTATCTTTCGAGAAAACTCTACAACGTTCATAGTTGTGTGGTGGCACCTAGCCACGTCCGCTTTGTATGCAGTGTAACCTCACTAGGTCTGTCTCCATTGACCGGACATCCTGACTTTGATGCCTAGTAGGGTTCCTGTTAGTCATGCAGACTTATTGTGTGTCTTCATCCATATAGATCGGAACCCACCAGTGGTTTAACAAGTGTTGAAGCGTTCTTTGAACGAGAGCACATCCTTGATTACTCTCAAGACACACTGCACAGTTATGATAATTATGCGAAATCAGAAAACTGAGCTGGACTTGTGTAGCGTGCGACTCCACCAAGCTGGTATTCATCAAACGAACATCAAAGATTTGAATCATGTTGACTTGATAAGGATTCCTATCATAGTATTCCTTGATCCATCCAAGATCCATCTGACGTTGGGGGGCCTCTTGTACAAAAGAGCATCCCTGTTTATTTACCGAGCAGACCAGACAGGAATCGTAATCGTGTCGTGACAGATTATGACATTGGCTTTGCCTTGAGTGCATCGCCACCAAGTTGATATTCATCGCACGGATGTCGTGATTCTATATGATGTTGGAATTCGAGTAAGTCATGTTGACATCATGAATTCAGTGCTCTTGGATCCATCCAAGATCCAATTGTTCCTGTAGAGCTGATTGCACCACAGAACATCCTTGATTATTTTTGGAGCAGATATCACACTGGTGATAATTGTGAGGTGGCACATGGCCGTATTCGCTCTGTCTACAATGCATCTTGGCCAAGTTGGCCCTCAATAAGAGTACATCATGAATTTGATAAATGTGGTTAAACTCTTCCTCTATCAAATTTACCGCAGTTTTCTAGTGTTGAGGCAGCGGGTTTGTGAGAACATTTGGATTCATATCCTTGAAGGATAAGACCCCGCTCCTAACAAGCTTTTGCACATCAGATTTGAAACTGAGACAGTTCTCTATGTTATGCCCTGGTCCTCCTTGATGGTAAGGACAAGTCTGATCCGTTTTGAACCAAAAAGGCGGATTCTCCGGGATTGCAAGGGGAGCCCTGGTTTGGACGTGCCCCTTGACCAGTAGTAATGGAAACAATTCTGCATACAACATTGGTATAGGGTCAAACCCTGATGGTCGCTTCCTCAAGGCGAACTCCCATGCCTACCATCTCGGTGAAGTCGCTGGGCGCACTGGCGACCATTTTGTCGTAGTAAAATGAACTTAAGGTCTTTAAGAAAAATTTTGTCATTTCTTTTTCCTCAAGAGGTGGACAAATCTGAGCGGCAATTTCACGCCATCTCTGAGCGTATTCCTTAAAGGTTTCCTTATCCTTTTGTGACATGGCTCTAAGTTAATCTCTGTCCGGTGCCATGTCTAGGTTATACTTATATTGTTGAACGAAGGCAGCGCCAAGATCTCTGAAAGTGGCGATCTTAGTGCGGTTTAATCCCATGTACCATTTTAGTGCGGCACCGGTTAAACTATCTTGGAAGTAATGGATCAGTAGTTGGTTATTCTTTGTCTGAGTTGACATCCTCCGAGCGTACATCACCAAATGACTTTGAGGGCAAGAGTTACCCTTGTACTTTTCAAATTCGGGCACTTTGAACTTGTGCGGAACTTTCACATTGGGGACCAAACAAAGGTGTGCGGCGTCCTTTCCAAATAGATCCTGACCGCGAAGGGCTTGCAGTTCTTTCTGCATTTCCAGGAACTTTTCCTGGAACTCCTTCATTCTCTCATCCATACTTTCGTTTCCACCATAAGGTATATGTGGAATCTATCTTTCCGGGATAGTGTGCACCACGGGTGGTGGTACAGTTATTACGGTAGAGAGTCTTGGTGATTCCCGAAGTTTGTAACCTTCAGGAATTGCTGTCATGCCTCTTGCATCTTCGCTTTCCCAAAGTTTGTAACCTTCAGGCCCAGCGGTTCCTGCTGCGGTTCCCTGATCTTCAGTGATCGACGGAACATATCCTTCCGAGATATAGTTAATAGGCATGCCCCAAGGACGATCTTTAGGCATGTTATACCGAGGATCATACTTCTCCACTGTGGGCGTCGACGTGATCTCTGAGATCATAGTCCTTTGAATCTGAGCTTCTGCCAGAGCTTGCATGTCATTATGAAGTTTCCTCAGATCCTCTTTCAGAGCGTCGAGTTCTTCTCTCAACTCTCTGTTCTCTTCCTCGAGATTATCCATTTTCTTTTGTTGACTGGCCTGAGTATTGTAAGAATGAGACAGTTTGACTCTAGAATCGAGACACAAACGTGAGATTCGTAGGTAAGGAGAAAGCTTATGTGAGAATGATGAATGATATGCAATGATTATATTAATTAAAATTTTTGTTTAATCAAAATAAACTTTAACAATTGGATTGTAAATATCTAACAGTGGGGAAGGCCCCGTTTTATTGAATTCAAAGATTGCGGAAATGGAAATACAATAGATTCCAAAGTGTTGCAAAAGGAAATGTCTAAGCTAATGGATCCAGAGTCCTCTCTGAGGAGGGCTCAGGTGCTGGTTCTGGTACTTTCCTTTTCTTTGACCGGGGCTCTTGAGCCGTTGTCGGGTTGTCATTCCTTTGCCAAGTGAAAGGAGCGAGCAAATTCCTTTGGTCTTCTTGATTTTCTACAGCATGTTGCTCTAAAATCTCAATCAGAGCATCTTTTTCTTTTAACAGTTGTTGTATTTTGTTACACTCCACACTGAGAATGCGGTATTTGTTCTTCCAAGACCTCTTCTCCTGTTGAACTTTGTTGAGAGTGTCATACCCCAAATTTTGACCACTAAGATTTCCCATCATTGGGCAAATCCTCATCACAATATGGATGGACCATCATTCCTCATTAGTCTCCCCAAAGATGGTTGAGCCTTCACTACAAATAATAATTAGGGTTTCAGGCCCTCTCAGAGCTCTTAGACAAAGGATCAATCAAGGAATGACATGATCTTCAACTTGTCTAGCCTCTCAAACATCCCCAAAGGATCAATAGGACTCCCACTTCAAGGATTAAGCACAAGGCTGCTCCCTTCTAGGTGGATCAAGCCTCAAGATCGCCAGTGTCACCAAATTAGGGTTTTGGTCGACCAGGGCCTCCAGATGGAAATTTTCCTCTAGGCATGAGCCAATGCTTCAAAGCATAACCTAAGATGCTCCAAGGGACATCATGAACCCAATCATCAAGTCAATTTAACCTCAGGGGATGCATTCACTAAAAATCAGGAATTAGGGTTTCTTGACCTAATTCACCCCTACGTTGACTTTTGGGGCAAAGTATGAGCCAAGACCTCAAGACATGATTTGAGGGTCTCTAATAAATCACATTGATCCATTTGTAACAATGGATTGATCCAAGAAGCTTGGTTCACAAGTTTCAAGTTCATCAGAACCACAGTTAGGGTTTCGCGGAAAAAGTCAACTGTACCTTTGACTTTTGACCAGGACATGTTCCCAAACCCTAAGACATGATTCAATACACCCTATAACACCTATGAAATCAATCCATCAAAGTTTATTTAGGTCAAGGACTTGATTTCATAGAGGATCGCACAGTTTGGAATTCATCTGACGAAAAGTCAACTGTGCACAAAAGTCAACTTTGACTTTTTGAGATTTTTCACAATTATGGTTCTTTAACCCTAAAATGATGTTAATGTGTGATTGGAATCATCATTCATCAAGAAAAATCAAGAAAAGTGGGATAACTTGTAAAAGGGGTAACCATAAAAACTTAGAAATTTTTCTAAGTTATGGAACAAAGTGGCTAGGGTACCAACTTTGGAGGATCATAACTCCTAAACCATAAGGCCATTTTTTCCCATCCAAAGCTGGATTTGTAGCTCTCATGGCACTCTACAAAAGCTTCAAACATAACTCATTCCAATTCCTCATGGATTTTGAGTTATGGAATGATCAAAATCACAAAAAGTGAAAATGTCACTTTTTTCCAACACTTAGTGAGATTTTCACTAAGTCAGAATTTGCCTTCACTTTTTTCCAAATGTAGGGGCATTTTTCACTTGGATCCAAAACGTATCAAAACCATTTATGATCAAACAGTTTTTGTATCATATGAGGGCTTTCCAAAATGGCCAAGAACTCCATCAAAGTCCACTTGAGCCATGAGATATGACAATGCCAATATGCCTTGCTGCAAACTCTCATGGCAAGGCAGATTTGGGAGTTTTGCTCGATTTTCTCAAATTTTACAAAGGGGTAGCAACTCTATCCATCTGAACACCTCAAGAGGGGACCAAGGAGGAACCAACTCTGATCCCAAGCCTCCCAAGTCTTTGGAACCAAAAATAGCATGCCAAACCTAGAAATGCCTAAAAGAGGGACAAGACTCCAATTTTGGATTGGAGCATTTAATGGATGCACCAAGGTGGCATGAACTAAGCCATTTCTAACTAAATTCAGTCAAGACTTATCTAAGACCAAGGGGACCAGCAGCCTGTGCCCTAACCTCTAGTCAATGGCTAGATGAGACTTGGATTCTCATTGCTCAACATTGGCCAAACCTCTGCTGCAGTTACCATTCACTATTGCAGCCAAAAAAAACTTGATCTACTATAAATAGAGCTCAATTGTGTTCAGTTTGAGTACACCAAAGCACTACAACACTTGCTTTCCTCAAAATCTCTTTCTCTAGGCAAAAATACCTTCTTTAGCAAGGTAACTCTGAGTTTTTGAGTTAGAAAGCAATTCCACCACAGCTTATGATCCAAACACATCCAATATATCATATCTAAGGTGTCCAAACTCTCACAAGTGACCTGTAACACCAAAATCACAAAGTCACCTCTCAAAACCTCAAAATAGGACTTTTGTGCATTTTTTAAGCCATGTCTTGATTCAGTCACTTTCCAAACCAGATAAAACCTCAAACACGCTCCAAATATCATCCTTGAACTGTCCTAAATGGTTCCCTCCATCTGGAACACCATTTGAGAGAGTTGCTATTTTGGCCATTTTGTTCCTGAGGTTTCCAGCTGATTCCAACCATCCTAAAAGCTTCTAAGAGATCATTTGAGGTTGTTCAAAGCATCAAATCATTTCTGGAACAAGTGGCTTGGCAGATTGCACAAAAGCTCCAAAAAGAGGTAAGCATCACAACTTGGATTCTTTGAACCATGCTTTCTTTTGATGTCCATTGATCATGCATCCCTTATACATGTTATATGTGTTGTGTTTGCACCAATTTGTCGTGTAATTCATGCTTGTACCAAGAGATGGCATAGAAAATGCAAATCAAGGCCTATTTCAAAACCACTATCGGGTTTTTCAATAGGAGCATGATCTGAAAAAATACCACCACCATTGGATTCCTTGTGAAATTCTAGGCAGGATAGACCTAAATTTTGTCCCAATCCATGGAGAAATGAGAAAGTTATGACCTTCACGTTTTCAACCAAAATCTTGCCTTGCCTTGGGCCAGGCCAAAAACAAGGTAAGCCTTGTATATTTGTGGTTGTGTTTCTATCAACGGATGTATCACCACCCAGTGGTAAGGCGCGCACCCTATACACAAGAGGTCTGGGGTTCGAATCCCCCTCTCCCCAGATCATCTTTTTGCTATTTTCTCCACTTTTTTTATTGTTTTTCTTATTAGTTTTAATGATTTGAAAAATTAATAACTCCCTCAATTTTAATTATTTTTTATTGGTTCTTTTTGCAAAAAATCACAAAAATGTTGAAATATTTTATTCCACAAAAAAATTAAATTTATATTAGTTATTTAATATAATTAGTATTTTTGTGAATAAATTCCTTTTTAATTGTTTTTAAACATTTTAAAAGTGAATATTTACCATGAAAATCAAAACCAAATGAGTTTTAATTCATCTTGTGATTAAAACCTCATTTTTCAAACCTTCAACAAAAATCACAAGTGGTTTATTCAAACTTATTTGGTATTTTTATCATTTTTATTTGATTTTCTTTAAATATTTCCTTTTAAAAGAAAACAAATTTAGGGTTTCCTTGATTTTCACTCAAACAAAACTTTTAAACACTTTGGGCCTCTAATAGAGTGTAAGACCCAATCCCCTTTTAACCAAAACAACTTTGGGCCTCAGATATTATATAAGTCCCTCTGCGTTAAAAGAAAATCTCGGCGCGATCGCCAGTTCAAAAATCAAACCCTTTGGGCCTACCCTCGTGTTATAAGCCCCATTCTTTAAAAATCATTGGGCCTCTAGTAGAGTGTAAGACCCAACTCTTTTTGAAAACCAAAATAATTTGGGCCTCAGTGTATTGTATAAGTCCCGATACCATCAAAAAGTTCGGCGCGATCGTCGCCTTTTAAAACAAAACTTTTGGGCCTCTCCTTGAGCTGTAAGCCCCACACCACTTGTACAAAAATAAACCTTTGGGCCTCTTGAGAGAGTGTAAGACCCATCCCTTTGTACAGAAAATCTTTTTGGGCCTCAGTCACTTGTAAAAGTCCCTATACAATTTCAAAACAACAGTGCGATCGCTGATAAAACCTTGGGCCTCCCCTTTCTCCTTTGATTTTGAATATAATATTGTTATCAAAGCTTTCTTTGTTGAACAAACTAACCAAACAGCATGGAAGCTCTACAACCGAGTAAGTGTTTACCCGCTTTCTTTATCTGCTTTCATATATATATATATATATATATATATATATATATATATATATATATATATATATATATATATATATATATATATATATATATATAACTGTATTGTGGGGCTGCTCACTATAAGTCTTCTTTCACAAACTTTTATATACTTGTCAAATATCAACTGTGTAATACTAGTATAGTTATTTAGAGTTTTCCCCAACAACTACGTCTAGCACTATGTAAAGCAGTGTTGGTCACTCTTAAATACAAACAAAACTAGACCCCCATAAGATTACCAGACATAGTCTTCCCTCCTCTTGGGGTTAAACAATATGGAGACGTGAAAGGCAGCATTCTCGGTGAACCCTTTCTCAGACTGACACCCTTAGAAATCGTCAAAGAGACTCTACTCCCCAGAGATGATCTTTTCTCTGTGAATGGCATCTCTTGAGTTTCTTCCAAATTCTCGGACTTTCCTAGCTTGATCTATTCTCGGTGAATGGCATGTCTTGAACTTCTCGGGGTTTGGGGAGCCACGGGCTTCTTAAAAGCATCCCCGCATCCTCTTGGGCGTTGTACAAGGACCCTTCGGCTTCTTAAAAGCTCGCATGCCTTCTCTTGGGCTTAGTACAAGGACCCAGAGACCTCTACAGGTATAGGAACAGAACCTAGTCATCAATTTGCTAGAGCTGTCTTTCTGAGTCAAGTGTCAGACCAGTTAATGGGTTGACCTTCATCCCTTAACATACCAGCCTTCTCTTGGGCATCATACAAAGATCTTTTACTACCTGAGAATCGATTTCTCAAAATGCCAGTAGACTTGGACAGTCTCAATACCCTTTGGATTTCCCGTTTCCTTAAAGAACAGGAATTAACCCTGATCCTCTGATCAATCCCTGAGCACAACATTACCCATATAAGAACTGATTTTCTCTTTATCCAACATACTGGACCTGTCACTAAACTGAAACAGTCACCAGGACACTAGCCTCCTCTTGGGCTTTGTACAATGATTCTCCCCAGCGGAGCTAACCTATTCACACTCTCTTGTTGAGTATAAAAGACTCTCTTGTTGAGTCACTTCCCTTTCAGCCTCCATCTCGGGCTTCGTATGAGATAAAAATCACTCTCTTGTTGAGTCAAACATTTTCAGCCTCCATCTCGGGCTTCGTACGAGGTACAAAGACTCTCTTGTTGAGTCAAAAACATTTAGCCTCCGTCTTAGGCTTCGTACAAGACATATACAAAAGCACTCTCTTGTTGAGTCAACCCTTTTAGCCTCTCTCTCGGGCTTCGTACAAGACACATAAAAACACCCTCTTGTTGGGTCAATAGCCTCCTCTTAGGCTTTATATAAAGAAACCCCTAGTTGAGTCAATAAACCTTTTAGCATCAAAAGTTGTGCCTCGTTTACAGTATACAAACATCAACAACTCCTTTTCCCCCATATAATTGTTGTAAGTGGCAAGCCTCTGGATTATTTACATCCACGCCACTGTCCCTCTTTTAGCATGAGAAATTCCTAAGGAAAGATAGCATTGCTCTACACTGAGTTAAAGTCTTCTCCTTCAGGTTAAAAATCCCCTATAAAGGAAATTATGGCATTTCTGGATTTACATATCCCAGTTAAAGTAATTCTCCTTTATAATCAGTCACCCAACAGTTGTGACAAACAGACCAAATATCCCCTTTCAGAGATGACAAATTCTCTCTAAAGACAAACCCCTTCAGCTTCACATCTTGGGCTTCGAACAAGATACAAATAGACCCTTCAGCTTCACATCTCGGGCTTTAAACAAGATACAAACCACCTTTAGCTTCACGTCTTGGGCTTTGAACAAGACACCAAAACGACCTTTTTCCTCCCATAGAATAGGAGGAACTACGATCGCTCTGATTTCCCTATTTCGTTAAACGGGAATACGTAGGCATAAGATTGGAAAAAATCTTAGCGAGCGCACTAATCAAAAACCCAAAATCTCGTACCTTCATACATCAATCAAAAAGCATCCGTCTTAAACCTCCCACCAATCGCCCAGGCACTATTTTAACAAAATAACCTAAGAGAGACCCACAATCTTTGTAGCATCTGTAAACCAACAGTCATCTGTTCAAACTCAGTTTGCAAGTAGGGTTAATTGGAGACATCTATTTCTCTTCCTTCATCAGCTTCAATAGGATACAAAATGAATCGAGCTGTAGTACCCCAAAAGCGATAATGCTTCACAACCACACAAAAACTCGCGCTACAGAGAGTAACCTGAAGTTTTTCCGTATCAGACATAAAGTAAAGGACAGGGTCCCTTAACGGAAGAACTTCTTGACGAGGGTAAGGCATCCTCAGCTTGAGAGCTCTAGTTTATACCCAGTGGAGATAAGGCTCCACTGAGACACAGTCTGGCTTTCCTAGAGACTCTCTTCCTTTCATATGAACATGTTTCCAGGCATGCACTATTTCTATCTTTAGTGCCCTGGCATTTTCTCCTTCCTTGAAGAAAAGACCTTCCAGATGAGCATTACGCGGAACATACCTCATCGGGTATCCAAATTGACGACGAACTAAAATGGGATCATAATTGATTCCTACTTTAGTTCCTATGAGGGGTACATTAGGGAAGTTTCCACAACGGTGAATGATTCTTCTCCCGTCATAGATCCGATTGTACCAATTGATGTCAGAGTTGGTAAGAGACATGATTCTCTGCGACCAACGTAGAGCACTCTTATGATCCCAAAAAGCGGCAGACTTAGGTAAATGGGAAGTGAACTATTTGTATAGCAGAGGTACACAGCACGTGATCATTCCTCCGCTGTACAAATTCCTTAAGTGTACAGAATGATACGCATCTACAAGCAAAGTCGGTACAGGGTTTCCAATTAGAAAAATCTTAATGGCATTGATATCAACGAAATTATCAATGTTGGGAAACAGAAATAACCCGTAGGCGAGTAAAGCAAAGATGCTTTCGAAAGCAGTCACGTTCCCTATACTAGCGAAGTACAGAGCTTTCTTTACTAAGAACTTGGCTGGTAAACCTTGGATTCCACCTTTAGTGGTCATGTGAGTCCTGACTTCTGACTCGTCCAAATAAATTGCTCTTGCAATGGTTTGATCCTTTGGAATTTCTTCCAGTACAGAAAATGGAGCTTGGTCAGTAATGGGTAAATCATTCAGGTGAGAGTACTCCTCCAGTGTTGGTGCTAGCTGATAATCTGGGAATGTGAAACAGTGATAGACTGGATCATAAAACTGAATGAGCGTAGCCAGGATTCCTTCGAATACATGGACCCTTAACAGAGATAGCAGTCCTCCGTACTTAGCTCTGAAAGCATCAGGGTTGGTGATCATCCTTGCCAACCCTCTCAAATCCTCTAGTTTTAGAACCTTGAAGGTATAATTGTGAGTCCTCCTTCTACCGAAATCCATTAGCGCAATCTTTTTCTCTGTTATTATCAATCATTGTCTTAGTTTAATTTGAAAAAGAGAGACTAGACGAGAAGATTTTCTTTGTTTAATGTTTTTTAATGAATGAATGCATGAATGCAGCACCCAAAACATAGAAAAAACATGGGGTCAAAGGTTTGGTGTCATGAAGTCAAGGCTCTACCCATCCCCAAAGGTTTATACTGGTGATTTTTGTACCTGTCTCTCAAAATCATTGATTCCTCTTGGGATAACAACAGCAAGCTGGAATCACCCGAGCGAGCTGCAGTATCTTAGAGAGAAATCTCAAATAAGGGTAATATCGTGTGAAAAATATTTTCGATAGCTTCCACACTACTAAATGGTCTTAGTCTACTAAAAATCCTCAGCTTCTCCGACAACCACAATCGAACATTCTGCTTTCAACAATTGAAGTCGTATAGGCATTGAATCCGCAAAGGGTGTCTCCATTGATTCGATGGTCGACCGAGGTCTCTTATTTGGGAGTCACCCCCTGTAAGATTACTCATCTAGTGCCATCACTTATCTTAGGTGTATACTCAATTTTTCCACATGCGGTATCACATGCATTCCCATTAGCAGAAAAATAAACAGATATATCAATTAGGAAAAGCAGTATATATATTTGCCTAACATCCTAGACCTCTAGTCCTATGATCCTATACAGACAATGACTCCCCAGCAGAGTCGCCATTTTCCTGTGGAATATGGGGACGATGCCCCAAGGATCATTCTAAGGGCTCCACAGTAGAGTCACCATTTTCCTGTAGCGAGCGATTTTTGTCGGTGACGCGACCACCTTATCGCTGAAGTTTGGGTTTTCTCCTCGTGGAGAAAGGGTGCTATTTTCTGATTTCTTATTTATCCCGTGAAGCTGGAAGGGAAAGGGAAGTTATCTAAAACTAACCTTGCACGCGAATGTTTAATTTAACAAACGCATTAAAAGAGATTGGGGGTCCGGGGTCAGGTTATACAATGGGTAGTTGTCAATTACCCATCCTATATATGGTTATCCACAGGATGTTAGCTTTTAGGTCTCGCTTTGTAATTGATCGTGTTTATCTGTTAATGGGTTGGGAAAGTTTCTTGGGAAAGTGTGACAGGGAGAGTGAGTTTTGTTTATGTTTTGGGTAAGGTACTGGACCTAAGTTTTTGATTTGTATGCTCGCTAAGATTTCACAATCTTATGCCTACGTATTCCCGTTTAACGAAACAGGGAAATCAGAGCAATTGTAGTTCCTCATATTCTAAGGGAGAAAAAAGATATTTTGGTGTCTTGTTCAAAGCCCAAGACATGAAGCTAAAGGTGATTTGTATCTTGTTCAAAGCCCAAGATATGAAGCTAAAGGGTTTTGGCTGAGAGAGAATTTGTCATCTCTAAAGAGGAATTGTTGATTTTTGTATGCCTTGATCAAAGCACAAGTTTGATGCTAAGAGGTTGACTGACTCAGCTAGGGATTTCTTTATACGAAGCCTAAGAGGAGGCTAGATAAGACCGACTCAACAAGAGAGTGTATATGTCTTGTACAAGGCCCAAGATTGAGGCAAAAAAGAGACTGACTCTTTGGGGATATCATTATATAAAGCCTAAGAGGAGGCTAACAGTTTGACTTTTCTGGGGAAAATGTTCTTTCTGTCTTGTACAAAGCCCAAGATTGAGGCTAAAAGGGATTTTTGACTCTGTTGGGGAGGTTTTTATGTGTCTTGTACAAAGCCCAAGATGGAGGCTGAAATGAGTTTGTCTCAACAAGAGAGTGCTTTTATATGTCTTGTACAAAGCCCAAGATGGAGGCTAAAAGAGTTGACTCAACAAGAGAGTCTTGCAAAGGTGATTGACCCAACAAGAGAGTCTGAAAGTTGATTGACTCAACAAGAGAGTCTTTTATACTCAACAAGAGAGTGATTTGCTGTCTCGTAGGAAGCCCGAGATTGAGGCTAAAAGGAGATTGACCCAACAAGAGAGTCTTTTATACTCAACAAGAGAGTGCTGAAAGGTGATTAACTCAACAAGAGAGTCTGAAAAATGATTGACTCGACAAGAGAGTCTGAAAAGTGATTGACTCAATAAGAGAGTCTGAAAAGTGATTGACTCAACGAGAGAGTCTGAAAAGGTTAGCTCCGCTGGGGGAGGATCATTGTACAAAGCCCAAGAGGAGGCTGACTGTGTTGAGGAAAGATCATTATACAAAGCCTAAGATGAGGCTATCTTACTGCTGAGGATTAGATCCATAGGCAGGCCCAAGGGTTGGGAACTCTCATGAGAGAGACCGGGTTTCTACTTGAGATTTATCCAGAGTGATCGGTGTTTTTTCCTATGTTTGAAAAGAACTTGAGAATGTCTTTGAGACTCAAGGGGGGTTTAGACTGTCTAAGTCTACTGGTGTTGAAGAGTTTTATCTTTTGTAGGATGTCCAAAAGAGGGCAAGGGCCTTAAGGGATGAGAATCAACCCTAAAGTGGCCTGAGGTTTGACACTGGAAAGACTGCTCTAGCAAAGGATGACTAAGTTCTGTCTTATACCTTTAAGAGGTCGTTAGGGTCCTTGTATTAAGCCCAAGAGAAGGCATGAGAACTTCTAGGAAGCCGAAGGGTCCTTGTACAACGCCCAAGAGGAGGCGGGGGTGATTTTAGGAAGTCTGTGGGTCCCCAAACCAAGAGAAGTTCAAGAAATACAATTCAAAGCGAAGAGATCATTCCAGGAAAGTTCGAGGGTTTGGAAGAAACTCAAGAGATGCCATTCACAGAGAAAAGATCATCTCTGGGGAGTAGAGTTTCTTTGACAATTTCTAAGGGTGACAATCTGAGAAAAGGTTCACCGAGAATACTGCCTTTCTCTTTGTTCCATATTGTTTAACCCCAAGAGAAGGGAAGACGGTATCTGGAATCCTATGGGGATCTAGTTTTGTTTGTATTCAAGAGTGACTAACGGGTTTTACCTAGTTCTAGACGTAGTTGCCGGGGAAAACTCTAAATAACTATACTAGTATATATACAGTTGATATACGACGAGTATTTAAAAGGTATGAAAGAAGACTTACAGTGAAGCAGCCCCACAATACAGTTATTTATATGAAAGCAGATAAAAGAAAGCGGATAAACACTTACCCATTGTAGAGCTTCCATGCTGTTTTGTTAGTTGTTCAAAGAAATTAAAGAAAGTTTTGATAGCAACTATACATTTGGATTCAAAATCAAAGGAGAAAGTATTTTGAACAGAGATCGAGGCTTACATCTCAGGGAGAGGCCCAAATTTTAACAGTGATTGTATTGTTGTTTTGAATTTGTACAGGGACTTATACAAGTGACTGAGGCCCAAAAAGGTTTTCTGTACAAAGGGATGGATCTTACAATCTACCAAGAGGCCCAAAAGTGCTTTAAAGAAAAGAAATGGGACTTACAACACGAGGGCATGCCCAGTTGTTTGTTTGAAAATGGCGATCGCGCCGAGGTTTCTGACGGCATCGGGACTTATACAATACACTGAGGCCCAAAATTGTTTATTTACAAAGGGATGGGACGTACACTCTACCAAGAGGCCCAAAAGTGTTTTGATATATTTGAGTATGATTAAAAATCAAAGAAACCCTAATTTTCACTTTTTAAAAATAATTTTTTAAAGAAAATTAATAAAAAGTGATAAAAATACCAAATAGGTTTAAATAAACCACTTGTAATTTTTGGTTAAGGTTTGAAAAATGAGGTTTTAATCACAAGATGATTTAAAACTCATTTGGTTTTGATTTTCAAGATGAATATTCATTTTTAAAATGTTTAAAAATAATTAAAATAAATTTATTTACAAAAATACCAATTATATTAAATAACTGATATAAATTTTATTTTTTTGTAGAATAAAATATTTTACTATTTTTGTGATTTTTCAGAAAAAAAGTCAACCAAAAATGATTAAAATTGAGAGAGTTATTAATTTTTCAAATCATTTAAAAATAATATGAAAAATGATAAAAAGTGGAAAAATGGTAAAAAAAAAAAAGAGGATTTGGGGCGAGGGGGATTCGAACCCCAGGCCTCTTGTGTGCAGTGCGTGCCTTCTACCACTGGGGTGGTGATACATCCGTGTATCAAAACCACCCCATGGATATATGAGGCATTCCTTGTTTTTGGCCTGGCCAAGGCAAGGCAAGGCAAGATTTTGGCCAAAAACGTGAAGCTTGTAACTTTCTCATTTCTCCATGGATTGGGACAAAATTTAGGTCTATCCTGCCTAGAATTTCACAAGGAATCCAATGGTGGTGGTGGTGTTTTCAGATGAGGCTCCCATTTCAAAACCCGATAGTGTTCTTGAAATAGGCCTATAATTGCATTTTCTATGCTATCTCTTGTTACAGGCATGAATTACATGATGAATTAGTTCAAACACAACATATATAACATGTATGAGATGTGCATGATCAGTGGACCTCAAAGCAATGCATATTTTAAAGAGTTCAAGTTGTGATGCTTACCTCTTTAGGAGCTTTTTGGGCAATCTGTCAAGTGCGTTGTTCCAGAAACAATTTGATGCTTTGGACACCCTAAAATGATCCCTTGGAAGCATTTAGACTGGTTAGAATCAACTGGAATCCTCAGGAACAAGTTTGAGCTCTTTCTTGCAAAAGGGACAAAAGTGGCCAATATAGCAACTCTCTCAAATGGTGTTCCAGATGTGGGGAACCATTTGGGATAGTTCAAGGATAATATTTGGAGTTTGTTTGAGAGGGGACTTTGTGATTTTCGTGTTACAGGTCACTTATGAGAGTTTGGACAGCTTAGATATGACATATTTGATGTCTTTGGATCATGAGTTGTGATGGAAATGCTCTCTAGCTCAAAAACTCAGAGTTACCTTGCAAAAGAAAGCAAGTGTTGTAGTGCTTTGGTGTACTCAAACTGAGCACAAATGAGCTCTATTTATAGTAGAGCAAGTTTGTTTTGCAAGCAATAGTGAATGGTGACTGCAGCAGGTTGTTGGCCAATTGCATCACTTTGGAATCTTAAGTCTCCTCTAGCCATTGACTAGAGGTTAGAGCACAGGCATATGGTCCTTTGGTTCAGAGCTTATCCTTGACTCATTCAGTTGGAAATGGATCAGTTCATGCCACCTTGGTTCATCTATTGAATGCTTGGAGACAAAATTGGAGTCTTGGTCTCTTTTAGGCTTTTTAGGGTTTGGCATGCTACTTTAGGAATCTTGGACTTGGGAGGCTGATGAATCAGTGTTTGTCCCTTGGTTGTTCCCCCTTGAGGTGCTCAGATGGATAAGCATGCTTGGAATTGCACAATTTAAGCAAATCGTGCCTTCATGCACAAGTCTGCCTTGCCAAGACAGTTTGCAGCAAGGCATGTTGCAGCTGTCATAACTCCTAGCTCAGATGGAGTTTGATGAAGCTCTTGGACATTTTGGAAAGCCCTTATGTGATACAACATATGTGTGAACATAGTTTGTCTTGAAACTTTTTGGATCCAAGTGAAAAACCCCCCTACATTTTGAAAAAAAAGCAAGACAGATTCTGACTTAGTGAAAATTTCACTACGTGTTGGAAAAAGTGACATTTCATGTTTTCAGCCATTTTGATCACTCCATAACTTAAAATCCATGAAGAATTGGAATGAGGTGTAGTTGTCACTTTTTAAGTATGCCATGAGAGCTACAAATACATCTTTGGACCAGCCAAAATGGTTGCTTGGATCTCAAGTTATGATCCTTGGAAGTTGGTACCCTAGCCACTTTGTTTTATAACTTAGAAAAATTCTAAGTTTTTTATGGTTACCCCTTTAACAAGTTATCCCACTTTCTTTGATTTTTCTTGATGAATGATGATTCTAATCACACATTAACATCATTTTAGGGTCAAGGAACCATAATTGTGAAAAATCTCAAAAAGTCAAAGTTGACTTTTGTGCACAGTTGACTTTTTATCAGATGAATTCCAAACTATGCAATGCTTGGTGAAATCAAGTCCTTGACCTAAATCAAACCTAATAAATATGTTCCAAAGGTGTTATAGGGTGTATTGAATCATGTCCCAAGGTTTGGGAGCATGTCTTGGTCAAAAGTCAAAGGTACAGTTGACTTTTCCTTCAAAATCCTAATTGTGGTCCAGATGAAATTAAAACTTGTAGATCAAGCTTCTTGGGTCAATCCATTGTTGCAAATGGATCAATGTAGTGTATTAGAGACCCTCAAATCATGTCTTGAGGTTTTGGCTCATGTTTTGTCCCAAAAGTCAACTTAGGGGTGAATTAGGTCAAGAAACCCTAATTCCTAATTTTTTTATGAATGCTTCCCCTGAGGTTAAATTGACTTGATGATTGGGTTCATGATGTCCCTTGGAGCATCTTAAGTTGTGCTTTGAAGTATTGGCTCATTCCTAGAGGAAAATTCCCATCTGGAGGTCTTGGTCGACCAAAACCCTAATTTGGTGACACTGGTGATCTTGAGGCTTAATCCACTTGGAATGCTACAGCCTTGTGCTTGATTCTTGATGTGGGAGTCTTCTTGATCCTTTATGGGTGTTTGAGAGGTTAGACAAGTTAAAGATCATGTCATTTCTTAATTGATCATTTGTCTAAGTACCCTAAGAGAGGTTAAAACCCTAATCTCTGATTGTAGTGAATGCTCAACAATTCCTTAAGGAGATTGATGAGGCACAAAGGTACATCCATATTGTGATGATTGTTTGCACAATGATGGGAAATCTTAGTGGTCAAAATTTGGGGTATGACACATACTATGGCAGAATTTTATGTAGAGTATACTTAAGAAGAAAAGTACAGCTTGATAGTACATGTGTTATCAATATGCAAACTGTCAAAAAATGTTTCATGCTTTATTCTGACCAAAAACACAGCAGTGTAGATGTAACGCCCCGATTTGTTTAATTGTATTTATTTATTTCATTTATGTGAATTTTGTGAAATGTGTGAATTTATTGTATTTTACCTGCTAATTGAGTTAATTGGTTAGTTTCTCTGATAGATAAAATATTTGCAATAAATTATAATTTCTTTTCAACTTTTATTTCCTGAAATATATTTCATCGGTATGTTTATGTTTTATAGCGTTTTGAGAGCGTTTGCGAGATATTTGAGCTGAGGGGTATTTTGGTCTTTTGGATTAGTTATTTTTCATAAAATAGAAATAGAGAGAAAATAGAAAGAAGGAAAAAGAGAAGAGAGAAACGAAGAGAAGGGAAAAAGAGGAGAAAGAGGAAAATCGAGAATTCATCTGTTTCAAGCGCGATTAATCGGGTAAGGGTGAGAAGTTTCAATTATATCTTGCTTGTGTATGTATATGTGTTGTTTATGTATGTGTTTTGGTTGTTTTTACAATGTTTTCCTTATTGATAAATTGATGAACCATTGTCAGAAATCAATATAAATCGCGTTGTATGATTACCCTGTGTTTAGGAACAATTGTTGGTACTTGTTTTGCTGTTGAAAATGGATTTGGGGATGAAAAATGGGATTTTTGGGGGGAAATTCGCAGAAAAATTATGCAGGAAAATTCTGGGCTTTCGCTGCCCATACGCGTATCAGGCAAGGCAATACGCGTATTGGGTTGGGCAATACGCGTATGGCAAGGAAGGATTGTAGGCAATACGCATATGGGAGTGGGCAATACGCGTATGGAGTGAGGCAATACGCGTATTGGATTTTTAGTGGAATTTTTGGGGAAAATCAGTCTCTGCCCATACGCGTATCACTTTGGGCAATACGCGTATGGATGGGCGAGTGAGCAAGGCAATACGCGTATGGCTCAGGGCAATACGCGTATGGCCAGTGGGAGTGCAGAACCTTGTCTTTTCGCGATTCCTTTTCTTTTGATTCCATAACTTGTGTTCCGATTATCCGTTTTGAACATTCTTGGTATCGTTGGAAAGCTAATGAAGTGTTCTTTCTTATTATAATAGTTTTGAGATTGTTGGCCGATTTAATTATGTCAGGAATTTGGAATAGTGTTGCTTTGTCGACTTTTACCGTTGTAATTGTGTGTAATTGATGTTTATCATGCAATGTGCTTTTGATATGGATGTCATATGACTTGTGTGCTGTTATATGATGTGAATGCATGTGATGAAATGTTGTGATGATGGTTTGTGTCCTTATGGCAAATAAATGCATTGTTTTGGTCTTGGTTGCACTGCATGATTATTGTTGATTGAGATGATTCATATTGTTAGTTTGTGAAGATGCATTTGAATATCATGAGTCCTTGTATGCCAAGCATCATGATATACGTCTTGTGATGTCGTGTGCCCTAGTGGGTGTGAGCGACGAAATGATTCCAGAGGGAATCCGCTATAACATCATGAGCCTTATACCGAGAGGACTGAAAGCGATGATTATAGACGGTCGTGAGCCTTATACAAAGAGGACCTAAAGCGATCGGATCGTGAGCCTTATACCGAGAGGACCTAAAGCGATCCATAAACATCGTGAGCCTTATACCAAGAGGACCTAAAGCGACGGGGAACATCGTTTGCCCGACAGGGAGTTACACTAAGTAACAAGCGATGATTCCAATAGTTCTTGAGTGAACTGGTGATGAGAATGATGGACAGATGGTACCGCATATGTATTGCATAGAGTCGTTGTGTCGGTCTCTGTGCATTTGCATAAATCATGAATGGATTGATTATGTGTGAGAATTGTGAATGGATTGATTTTGTGTGGAAAATCATGAATTGATTGAGTATGTGTTAAGATTTATGTTTGAATTGGTGAATTGATGTGCATATGTTATAAATGCATTAGTTGTGGATAATATGTGTTATGCATAGATATATGCTATGTGATGTGGTGGGGTGTTTCCATATATTATGACTTTGGTGTGCCTTATGTGTGAATATGTGATTATGTTGGTGTAATTGATATATGCAATATGTATTAGTACGTGATGCTTGTGGTGAGAATAGCTATGCATGAGAATTTTTATGTGTTTGCATATTATTATGCAATCTTGATTTAGTTGTTATTTCTCACCCTTCTGTTGTGGTTTGTTGTTCTATGAGGCAATTGTAAATTAGTAGTCTTGGAGGCTTTTGTGAAGATTAGTTCTCCATCCGTTTGTCAGTCTGTCTGCTCTGATACGTAACCCGGGAGTCGGGGATCGCTTTTGTTATATATGTATACATTTGTTGAGTATATTTTGTATTACTTTTGTATGTATATTATGATGTTATAAAACGATTTATTGTGTGAAACAAGGCAGTTATGGATCTTTCCGCTTTATTCCATAATTGACCTTTCCTTGTATATGGAAAAAAGTTCCCTTTGAGGTTATTCCATTTTGTGTTATGTATCAAAAATTTATGAGCAGGGATTATGTTTTCTTTCTTTATATGTGGCATCCTTGTTTCTGTCGGAAAAATAAATTTTTATTTACTCTGATTTAATTATGTATTATTTATTCGCGATGGGAATTGGGGTGTTACAATAGTGATATCAGAACAGGTCGGTCCGTCCGGCCAAGTTGTTGAGTCAGTTGGTGTGACAGTTGAATACTGTTGATGTTATTTGTTCCTTAGTATGTGATAGGTGTGTGAAACACTGTCAGTACTTTCTGGTTTTCTAATCCTTTGTCTTCAGGTGTGAGAATGAGATAAGTGGGGGAGAAGTTTGTGCTTCTCCAAGTTGCTTCTGTGTGTGTTGTTGGTTGCAAGATTGTAAGTGTTGTTTGGACAGTGTTGTTCCCGATTCTAGAGGGAGTGTGGAGGTAAGGTTTATGTCAACTAAGGATTTGTGCCTTGGGTAGTTTTGTGCACGAGATGCAAGGAATGCTATTATAGTTTGGTAAAGACGATTTATGCCCCATCATGATTGTTGGCTGTCTATTGACAAATTGAGGAACTGATCACCCTTAATCTCTTGTTGATAGCAGACGGGAATTATGTTGGATGGGATAGACGTGTCTTTCCGGCTTTGATAGTGTGTGCAATGAATTGTTTGGAATTAAGGAAATGATTACGGATGGTTTTGATGAGTTGATGAAGATTCTTATATCGGAAGATGAGGCGGATTAAAGGTTTTGGTATGTTGGTCAAGTTGGGAAGTCATTGAGAGAGAATGATTGGGTTTTATTTAAGGGCTGCTTCTCAGAGAGTAGAGATTGAACTTAATTGGACGAAGGTGAATATTTGAGGTTTATATCTACTAAGTAAGTAGAAAAATCTTAGTAGATGGGACTAAGTTGTTTGTTCTGTCTATGATGGTAGAGTTCTGGAAATTGGCAGGAAGTCACAGTGATGGGCCGTCAGTTGTGCATGGTTTTCAGATGTGTTTTTGGATGGAATATTAGGGTGTTGGCTTAGGGAGCTCCAGCTTTGTTAGTAGCAAAAAGGAAGGATGATTGAATGGAATAACAAGCATGATGTGTATAATGGTATTGAGATTATGGAAAGCAAACTTAGAGTTCTGGTGAGGTTTGGAGTCTTTGGAGTTTTAGAGCATTAATGGAAATCTTGAGGAAACCCTAGGTGTGAATGTAACATTTGAGAGTTCTTTTTGGTTGGTTGTTGCTACATGTTGGGATTTATGGAATTTGGACTGTCAAGAGAAGAAATTGTGTATGGGTTACTGACAGTTGAATAAGGTAACGATTGAGAACAAGTGTCCACTTTCATGAATAGATGACTAGAATGGTTTGGTTAAGTTTGAGTGAAATCACAATTGGTTGGATGTTTGATAAGAGTGGTGAATTATGTGAGTTGAGGCTTTGATCGATTTGATGTGACTGGTTATGTTTGTTATCGGGATAGACTGTAATTTACTCGGTTAAGCTGGTATGTGAGTAACCAGTTACCCAGTGAAAAATTTTGCAAAAGCTTTAAGAATTAATATCTTTTGGAATTTTGTTGGGCATTACAACGTGCAATGATGTTATTCGGTGTTAGTAATGCGTCTGTAAGGGTTATGGAGTAGAGGAATCATATCTTCCATATTTATTTGGATAAGTTCGTAATGGCTTTGATTGAGGATATTAGGATCTGTTGTAAACTCAAAGGAGAAACAGATAGAGAGTTTGAGATTTGAATTACAAGTGTTGAAAAGAGACGAAGTTTTATGCTAAGTTATTCGAGTGAGAATTTTGGTTGGAAAAGGTTAGTTTTCCTGGATATGTTATTTCGAATGAGAGTATGGTTAATGGATCCATCGGGAGTAGATGCAGTTCGACAATGAAAGGCTCCGAAGTCGGTTAAGGTGATTAGAAACTTTTGGGCTCAGTTGGTTGTTACTGCAGGCTATGGAAGACTTTGCTAAGTTCGTACCTTTGTTATCTCAGTTGACTTGCAAATGGTGAGTCGTTGGTTTTGGATGTTCATTGTGAGTAAGTTTTGGTGAGCTGAAGTAGAAGTTGTCTACGGCTCCAGTTTTGATTCTGCGTGATCCTGATAAACCATTTGTGAGGTATTTGGATGCGTCTTTGATGAGTTTAGTCAATGTGTTAATGCGAGATGGTAAAGTCGTGGCTTATGTTTTACGATAATTGAGGATTCATAAAAGGATCTATACTATTTTGGATTTGGAATTGGTTGCGGTTGTATTGTGTTGGAATATTTGGAAGTATTATCTTTATGGTTCTAGATTCGAAGTGTTTAGTAATCACAAGAATATTGAGTACTTGTTTGGTATGAAGGGATAGAGTATGAGACAACGAGGATGGTTAGAATTTGGGACGAGTTATGAATTTGGCTTGGATTATCCTTCGGGAAAGGTTAATGTCGTGTGTGATGAGTTAAGTTGGAAGTTTTTATACATGGTTGTTTTGATGGTCAGAGAATTAAAATTATTTGAGCAGTTCAGAGACTTGTGACTGGTGTGTAAGCTAAAACAGGAGAGTGTAAGGTTGGGTATATTAAAAGGGAACAGTGATTTTTGGTGAATATGAGAAAGAGTTAGACTTTGGACGTGAGATTAGTAGTTTTGATGGTTACGAGTAATCAGAGTGTGCGGCGGAAGCGTGATGTGGCACATTTTGTATTTGAGTGTGTGACTTATAAGAGTTCATAGGTTGAACATTGGGAACATGTAGGAATGGTGAGACCATTGGACGTTTCAGAATGGAAATGTTAGGTGAAAGGTTTAAATATTATTCATGGGCTACTATATAGATGGACGATTTAGTTGTATGTTCGATTGGTGAATCGTAGCATTGTTGCAATATTGTTGTGTGACAAGGGGGTTGGTATTGTGGTTATGTAGAGGTTGTTGGAACGATGTGGGGTCGTGGAACTTTATGTTCTTGTTTGTGTTGTGGTCTCGTTTCCATCGTGATGGTTCGAGTGCGGGTGGCTAATTCCTTGTGGGGAATTAGGGGAGTGTTACCTTTGGTGAGGGTAACGATCTTGTTGTGTTTTGGTTCAAGAGTGAACCTGCGTGGTCGTAACTTGTGTATTCTTTGAGTTATAAGTTGGTCGTCAAGTTCATTGTATGGGCATTGCATCTTGTCGTCGTTGTTGTCGCCGTTGTCGTGTCGTTGTGGTAGCTGCTGTTAGCGGGGTGGTTTGTCAGTTGTGTTGTTCGCGGTGTGCCTTTTGTGGGCATGTTAGTTTGTTGGTCGGATGCGAGAGTCGTATCCGGAGTTGTTGGTATCGGTTATATTTTTTAGGACGAAAATGTCTAAGTGGGGGAGAGTTGTAACGCCTCGATTTATTTAATTGTAATTAATTATTTCATTTATGTGAATTTTGTGAAATGTGTGAATTTATTGTATTTTACCTGCTAATTGAGTTAATTGGTTAGTTTCTCTGATAGATAAAATATTTGCAATAAATTATAATTTCTTTTCAACTTTTATTTCCTGAAATATATTTCATCGGTATGTTTATGTTTTATAGCGTTTTGAGAGCATTTGCGAGATATTTGAGCTGAGGGGTATTTTGGTCTTTTGGATTAGTTATTTTTCATAAAATAGAAATAGAGAGAAAATAGAAAGAAGGAAAAAGAGAAGAGAGAAACGAAGAGAAGGGAAAAAGAGGAGAAAGAGGAAAATCGAGAATTCATCCGTTTCAAGCACGATTAATCGGGTAAGGGTGAGAAGTTTCAATTATATCTTGCTTGTGTATGTATATGTGTTGTTTATGTATGTGTTTTGGTTGTTTTTACAATGTTTTCCTTATTGATAAATTGATGAACCATTGTCAAAAATCGATATAAGTCGCGTTGTATGATTACCCTGTGTTTAGGAACAATTGCTGGTACTTGTTTTGCTGTTGAAAACGGATTTGGGGATGAAAAATAGGATTTTTGGGGGAAACTTCGCAGAAAAATTATGCAGGAAAATTCTGGGCTTTCGCTGCCCATACGCGTATCAGGCAAGGCAATACGCATATTGGGTTGGGCAATACGCGTATGGCAAGGAAGGATTGTAGGCAATACGCGTATGGGAGTGGGCAATACGCGTATGGAGTGAGGCAATACGCGTATTGGATTTTTAGTGGAATTTTTGGGGAAAATCAGTCTCTGCCCATACGCGTATCACTTTGGGAAATACGTGTATGGATGGGCGAGTGAGCAAGGCAATACACGTATGGCTTAGGGCAATACGCGTATGGCCAGTGGGAGTGCAGAACCTTGTCTTTTCGCGATTCCTTTTCTTTTGATTCCATAACTTGTGTTCCGATTATCCGTTTTGAACATTCTTGGTATCGTTGGAAAGCTAATGAAGTGTTCTTTCTTATTATAACAGTTTTGAGATTGTTGGCCGATTTAATTATGTCGGGAATTTGGAATAGTTTTGTTTTGTCGACTTTTACCGTTGTAATTGTGTGTAATTGATGTGTATCATGCAATATGCTTTTGATATGGATGTCATATGACTTGTGTAATGTTATATGATGTGAATGCATGTGATGAAATGTTGTGATGATGGTTTGTGGCCTTATGGCAAATAAATGTATTGTTTTGGGCTTGGTTGCACAGCATGATTATTGTTGATTGAGATGATTCATATTGTTAGTTTGTGAAGATGCATTTGAATGTCATGAGTCCTTGTATGCCAAGCATCATGATATGCATCTTGTGATGTCGTGTGCCCTAGTGGGTGTGAGCGACGAAACGATTCCATAGGGAATCCGCTATAACATCGTGAGCCTTATACCGAGAGGACTGAAAGCGATGATTATAAACGATCGTGAGCCTTATACAAAGAGGACCTAAAGCGATCGGATCGTGAGCCTTATACTGAGAGGACCTAAAGCGATCCATAAACGTCGTGAGTCTTATACCAAGAGGACCTAAAGCGACGGGGAACATCGTTTGCCCGACTGGGAGTTACACTAAGTAACAGGCGATGATTCCAATAGTTCCTGAGTGAACTGTTGATGAGAATGATGGATGGATGGTACCGCATATACATTGCATAGAGTCGTTGTGTCGGTCTCTGTGCATTTGCATAAATCATAAATGGATTGATTATGTGTGAGAATTGTGGATTGATTTTGTGTGGAAAATCATGAATTGATTGAGTATGTGTTGAGATTTATGTTTGAATTGGTGAATTGATGTGCATATGTGATAAATGCATTGGTTGTGGATAATATGTGTTATGCATAGATATATGCTATGTGATGTGGTGGGGTGCTTCCATATATTATGACTTTGGTGTGCCTTATGTGTGAATATGTGATTATGTTGGTGTAATTGATATATGCAATATGTATTAGTACGTGATGCTTGTGGTGAGAATAGTTATGCATGTGAATTTTTATGTGTTTGCATATTATTATGCAATCTTGATTTAGTTGTTATTTCTCACCCTTCTACTGTGGTTTATTGCTCTATGAGACAATTGAAGATTAGTAGTCTTGGAGGCTTTTGTGAAGATTGGTTCTCCATCCGTTTGTCAGTTTGTCTGCTCTGATACGTAACACGGGAGTCGGGGATCGCTTTTGTTATATATGTATACATTTGTTGAGTATATTTTGTATTACTTTTGTATGTATATTATGATGTTATAAAACGATTTATTGTGTGAAACAAGGCAGTTATGGATCTTTTCGCTTTATTCCATAATTGATCTTTCCTTGTATATGGAAAAAAGTTCCCTTTGAGGTTATTCCATTTTGTGTTATGTATCGAAAATTTATGAGCAGGGATTGTGTTTTCTTTCTTTATATGTGGCATCCTTGTTTCTGTCGAAAAAATAAATTTTTATTTACTCTGATTTAATTATGTATTATTTATTCGCGATGGGAATTGGGGTGTTACAGTAGACATAGCAGTACAGTATAGGTAAGCTTAAAAATGCCTTCACCATTGCTTTTGAAAGTTTAATGTAAATTTAAACATATTGTTTATTATATTAGACATTAAAAAAGATGATTTACCTCATGCTTGAAATGTGTCAAATCAGCCTAATAAATGTTATCATGTCATTGTACTTTTAATAATTCAATTGTTTTGTTGTGGATTGTTTAACATAGCTATAGTCTGGTTTTGTAGACATATAGTACAAATGATAAATATATTATGAATTTGTCATTTCCCATTGTGTATTATTATGATCTTGATTACCCCTGTAGTTTAAAAAAGTGAAGTTAGGAGTTTTGTCTTTTTAGTTATTCAAAATGTATATTAACCTGGTCATGTAATAAAAGTAGAAACTGAAGTAGAAATGGATGTAAGAAATTGGTGTAAACAATATCATGAATAAGAAAATAAATCTAACAAAGTCTAAAGAGAATTTTGAGAAATTGTTTGTTGTACCAAAACGATTATAAGAAAAAAAGTCATTCTAAAACCAGTAAAAGTCCCTATGAAATGCAGAAAGTTATACATTTTTCTCTTAGCACCGTTGCGGTGGAAAATGTTTCTTGCACAAACACTCCATTTTTTAGGACAATATACAACTTTATTCCATTGTATTGGCTTTATTCCTATATGTTAAAGTAAATCTGATGAGAGCAGGATTTTATTTATTGTAGTTGATTGAAGATGTCCATGATGCTATCTAAAACTTAGAACTAAAATTGTAGTTAACATGAGGAAACAACAAAAATTTAGTTATACATGGCATAATATTGATTTAATCCAAACATTATGCAGGAAATAACGGAATTAAGCAAGGTGCGACTTTGAAAGCATAATAAATATAGTTTATAACCAACAACATTATATGAATAATGTAATGTCATCTGTGAGGATAAATTGCTGACATTTGAAAGGCACATGATCACATAGTTTGAATGATAGTTAATTATAAAATGCACATTCTAAATTCAATTTCAATTTCAATTGGGAAACATGCTGAATGACTATCGCACAGGTTTTGTTTTTAAACACATAATGTTGACTTAATTATCAATAACCATGACAAGATATGAGAATGACATAACATTAAAATTCAGAATTATTTAAATAGAATTTGTCTTCTTAATAAAAGCATGGTTGTAGCTAAAACATATTACAATGACATAGTGTATCATGACATATAGTCATTGTTATTAACAAATAGGAAACCATACTTATATGCGTTGGTACATTCAAGGGTAACAAAAATACGATGAATAGATTCCTCCAAAAGAGTAGTTCAACAAATTCTTGATCACTTTTTCTTCAAGTATTTCACTTTGGCGGATGACTCCTTCGGGTTATAAACTCAGATGCAGATAGATGTTCAAGTCCAATTACAACAAAGTCTCTTTTAGCTGGAGTATTTGTTGAACTGGTATCTAGACTCTAATTTTATTGGTTTGATGGACTTGGTTGTACAGTTATAGAGTGATAAACACTTAAGTCATACTGCTACATATTACAATTTAAATATGTTATCATGAATAAAACTTATAAACAGTGAGTTAACCATTTTAGAGTGAACTTAATGTATTTAATAATCAGGGTAAAAAGCATAATACCATTGGTTGATTTGGATTCTCAGCTGGAGTTTTTCAGCACTCTTAATTAGTGCAAAGTTGAAACAAACCAAATAAATTAGGTAAGAAAAAATCACACTTGAAACTTGAAAGTTAAAAATTACAATTGAAACTCTAAAAATCGTAATTATTATGCAATTACATTCAATCTATGCCACAGAAACAGAGGTCAGGATAAGCAATTATTGTCCACATTAAAAAGCTCATTTTTTTTAACCACATTTTCATATCATAAGCATAAATTAATAGTTCTCTTCTCTCATATTATTACCTCAAAACTCTCTTTTTTGGCTTTCTGGCTCACAACTGCAACATCAGATGTACAAATTTTAGAATTGATCAGCATATTGGTTGCAATATCAAACTAATCTTAGTAGAAAAAATAGACCAATCAGCAAATTCAAAAAGTAAGAAGTATTTGAATGCAACTTCTATACCTTATGAGGCCCATCAGTTCCTGGAATTCCTTCAGCAAGAATGTCTAGGCCATATATTTCTGTAGTTCGTGAACTCGCAATAACTCTAGTGAGTCTTACACAATTTATGGCCACTGTCTGTTCACAGAATGTTATTATTTAAGACATGTCACTCTACAACCTAGTCGATACGTAGTTTCACACAAAGAAAAATCATAATATACCTTAGCAGCAACAACAATATCCTGTTCTAAAGATTAATCTAAAGCGTATACCACCAAATCTAAGTATCCCCCCAAATAAAGTATAAACTTATAATTGAAACATCATATATAAATTATTATACCTGGTTCTACTTTACAACTAACAAATAACCTAAATTTGTTCGTCATAAAATGCGTTTCGGAATAAATACCTCTTCAAAATTTTCTGCCTCATTAGTTGATTCCGCTTCAAAAACTATAGCAGGAGGTGGAGGTCCCACAAATAGTTCAGTATGTCATTCGATTCAACTTCTCTAAAGACATATGATAGGAAATGTCATGCGACGAAGTCTAATATGAATTGAACCAACCAAGTCAGGAAACGTAATCATAAAAAATAAAATAAAAAATAAAAACTTCAGACATCGGTACATGAACGCGGTCTATGCCTTTGTTAATTTAGTATCAGCGGCTAGTAATTCAGCGGATGGTATTGCAAGACAAATAACCCTAGAGAGAAAAAAAAGAGTTAACTAATTATTTAGCGATAAAAAGAAAGAAACTTCAAAAACAGATGTCAACAAAATAACTAAATAGAATGACAACCTTTTTCTAGGACCAACAGAATGATCCTTAGAAGATTTTGTTGAACCGACGTCTTCCATCTGCTCTGTCGGAACCGAACATGTTTGAGGCAATGCAACAGAAGTATCAGCTCAATTATTAATGGGGGCGGGTCTCCTGAATGTCTTTCTCTGAAAATATATAGTACAAGAAGGTTAAATTGTGTTGAAAACAAAATTGTGCAAACTAATGAGAAAAATTTGTTATTGTTAAAAATTAACAGATAAGATATAACCAACCTTGTGAAAACGACACTGAAACTTAAAGATGGAACCCGAGAAACATCAAATGAAGGCGATTGAGAAAAAAAATCAGATTTTGAGAACATCTTACCTTATGAGAAATGGGAAGAACTTGAAACTGCAAACCTTAAACATATATCTTGTCAATTTCGACACTTTTGTCTTTGCAGATCTCGTTCTTTTAAAATCAAAAACTCTCACAAAATCAACACTTTTCCCAAACCCTAAACCGGATTCAGATATCCTGAGGCTGGAAGAAAAAACATAGATTTATAATCAAAATAAAAAAGTGAAAACGATAAAGAAACTGAACAACCAAATGAAAATGAAGACGAAAACAACATGAACATGAATCACGTATACAAACTTCCAAGGTTTGATAACACCGACAACTATGATAACTACTATTATTAACAGGATCACGATGACAAATAAAGAATCATAAATCAAGTACATGTCCTCGGCCTTCTTTAAGGATTGCCTGTTGGAATATTTGCTCGCTGTTTCCAGTTTCTACAGGTGGTCAATCATCTAACAAAGTCATTAAACAAACATTTACACCAAAACTTAAATTTATCCGATATCTCAGATAAAGTAACAAATTCATGAATCAAACTCACCTCATCATCTGGCCTAGTTCCCGTGATTGTAGAATCAAGCCAAACAATCACAAAGTTAAAAACACAAGGACATGACGACTATATTATAATACTTCCGTAAGGTAACACAGTTAACTTCATCATGGGACTAAAATGTTCAAACCTGTAATAACTCTTCTCTCCACAACCTCACGATATTCATCTTGGATTCTTCGTCTCAAAGTCTGCAACGTAAACTTTGATGAGAAGATAAACATAAATACGTAAAAACGGCTTCTAGTGTTAGGTGGTTCGGATTAAAATACCCGAAACTCAGTCATGAGATCCCTGAATTTTTTAGTCAAGGAACTGCGATTACAAGGAAAAGTAGATATTTCAGCTTCTCGGGAAGTTTTATCAAGTAAGCTAATAAAGATATGTACTATAAATTTACTTTGTCATATTCATCCGTGCTCTGTCGATACCAGTTCCCTTCCACAGCCAGGATTTTGTCTATTATTTAGATTTTGCACACAAAAAATGTCCCGATTAAATAACTCCTTTACATATAACGCGTCTGAAATTTATATGAAAAATCGACATATACTAAAATATATATATCTAGCATCCCCTTACTTCTCGGTTGATAGCTTCGATTTTCGCTTTGACATCATACGCAATCTTTCCAACGTCATCGATATCTTTTTCCATCCACTTCTTGATAGCTGAGAATGATGTAAAAGGTCTATTTAGTCAAATTAATGTGATTTTAACTAAAAACGATACAGAAATTGCGTATAAATAATACCCTTCATGGAAGATGCCTTAGTACATAACTTTTGATTCCTCATTAGCTTCCTGCAAAAAGTGCATTTAGCAACAGCTATAAACGAGATGCTGCAGCTACGAAATACTTAATGATGAAGATAACGAATACCTTTAGATTTTGAAGTAGCACGAATAGCATCTCGATTTGTTTATCGGCATCTTGGATCTTATAAAGAAACAAAAAAATATCAGTAAACTTAGAATATTCAATTGACGTACGGAACAAAAACAGCTTGAAGCAGCAAAACTTTTCGGGTTTACATGTGTTCGGTTTCACAGTATGAGAAGTAAAACGTGATTCCATAACATATAAATGAAATTTCAGATCTGAAGCTAAACATTGAAAATCCAACACAGTTCCAAACATATATGCAAAATTGATTTTGACATGTTTGAGCAATCTTAATTGGAATTGATTTTGCCTAAAAAATTTATTCTAACTTGAAGTTAAAATTTGTAGGTTTTGACTAAAACTATGACTTTTACACTAAAATTTATTCTAACTTGAAGTTAAAATTTGTAGCTTTTGACTAAAACCATGATTTTTACACTAAGATGTATTTTCAAGTAACTTTTAAGTGTGTTTGGTTCTACGGTGAAAAAAATTGATTTTGAATGAATTGGTTCTATAAAATTGATTTTGGATAAAAGTGAGATAAGAGAAAGTGAGTTGAACAGGAAATTTCAGTGTAAAAATCATATTTAAACTCTAAAGTTACAAATTCTAGTTTCAATAGAATCAATTATGAAAACAAAATTAATTCTACTATAGATCAATCAAACATGTCAATTCTACACATCCAGAATCAATTCTTAGTGACTATATCCAAACACAAACTACTTCATAGAATCATATTCAACTTACTTTTAACTAAAATCAATTATACAAAATCAATTTTCGTAACGGCATAACCAAACACACAAATACAAAACACCAAATTAACATTTCGATCGATAAAAGACTAAAAAGAATCAAATAGCAAATACATAGTGTACCTGTTTATTAAAAGCTTCCATTCCCATATCAGAATTGCTTCCTGGAACCTGCATTCCCATTTCAATATCACCTTGTCTAGAAGGCTGGCCATTAGTAGCCTCACCAACAAATGAATCCTGCCCCAACAACAACAATAAAAAGCCAAAAAAGGGTAAAAAAAAATGATCTTTACACTTTGATCTTAAGAGACAATAACATGATACTTTACTAAATCTAAATCAAATCAAAAACCCAAAATTCAAAACCACCCAAAATCTACATAAGGATTAACTATGATCTATAAGTTAAAGCACAAACCAAGAAATTCTCCAAGTATACACTACACATATCCAGTTTATCAAACCTTCCATGTAGGGTTCGTTTCATCTGTCGGTTCTCTTACCCAGTTTCTTCCTTCCGCGAGATTCACAGTTCTGCACAGATTTACAATCAAAATATAACTGTTAAAACGATAACGAAAATGAAAAAGAAAATCGATTTCACATATCCATTTGTAAAAATAAGTTTATGATGATGAAAACCATTTTACAGATGAGAGGAAGAAATAACCATCCATTTTATAGATCCATTTGCAGAAAACCAAAAATGAGAAGAAGAATTAAGTTTTTGATGATGAAAACCTAAGCTTATTAATGTTACCTTGTTTTCGGTGCACCCATTTTACAGATCCATTGTTACCTAAAACACCTAAGCATCCATTTTACAGATCCATTTCTGTTGTGCTCATCACTCATAAGCAACGACCATGACTTTTCATTCCTATACCTAGGGTTTGAAAGGAAAATAAGAGAGGGAGATAGAGGGGTGATGAAAAAAGAGGGAGGAAGAGGAAAGAACAGAGAGAGAAATCTGGGAGATGAGAAAGAGAGAGAGAGAGAGAGAGAGAGAGAGAGAGAGAGGGAGAAAGACAGCAGTAGAGAGAGGAAAGGTGAGGGAAAGAGGGAAGACAATAGTGAGAGGGAAAAAGTCAAAAAAATTCAAAAAAAACTTCAGCCATTTGACAATATGGGTTGATCTAATTGGTTCATTGTTATTGAATTAGTCAATTATCATTAAGGGCAATATTTAGTGTAATTTATTAAACAAAGAAAGGGTATATTAGGGAGAGACTAAGAATGTTCCAATCTTAGTTGGGAAGTTGATTTATTTTTCTTCCTCAATTGAACAATCATTTCTTCGACGATGTAGACCAGTTTTTTATATTAGTTGGTTAAAGTTTTACTCGGAAGTGACTTTGTGGAAAGATCTGCAAGATAATTACAGAAATAGATTTATTAGATGCTTATATCACCACTCTTCTGAAGATCATGAGTGAATAGGAAGTTTGGAGAAATGTGTTTTGCTCGGTCTCTTTTAATGTAACTATATTTCAATTGTGTGATACATTCAGTATTATCTTCATATATGCTTGTTGTAACACCCATATATAATATATGTCTAGAATTTTCATATTATACATAGTTGCAAATGTGGTATTAAAATATACAAGTTCCTAGTGACACATTGTACATATTACATTCCTAAAACAAAACAACTAAAAGTGGCACAATATATACAAGATACCCAAAATGAAACTAAGAACTAGATCATTAAAGAATGATCTCAAAACAAAGTCTTCACAACGGAAAGTCATCCAAAAAGTGAGATATGTAAGGACATCAAGCTACTTTGTCCTTACCCTTCGTCGAATTGGAACTACCTAAAAAATAATCAACAACATGGGGTGAGATAATAATCCCTGTGGATTCCCTATCTTAAGGGTCCTCTCGGCGCTACAAGGTTCTAACCACCTAAATTTCAAGTCCCAAAGGGAAAAAGGGAGGAGACTTGAATTCACAATACATGCACTATATGGTAACATGTCACTTGAGTTCAACAACTTAAAGTATCACTAATCGGAAACCATACCAAGGCGCACATCATCGTCCTCTCCTACGTCTAGGACTATCGGCACGGGTCACGAATCCTTGTATCTACTTTGACATACAAAATGGATTCGGATTCAAGGTGCTTCCCGCATGAATCGTCGCTTTCCATGAGACCACCCCCATCTCAAGCCATTTACCCGTAGGCTCCATTCGTACACACGGGACTCAGACCTATCAAAATAATAGTGCTTACATACTAAAGGAGCTCTACATAAGCATCAACTCTTGGGACGACACATCTCAAGGGTTATTTCCGACTACGTGATCAACAATGATAGTGTGATTGTATTCGACAATCATAAGGCAATCACATCACCCTAACATTCACAATAATACCACATGTTCCATATAATGCCTCACCTCACCACTAGACAACTACTTGTCAAAGATACCCACCTAGGCATCAATTGCACATTGTCATCTAAGTCATCTATTATGTCCTAGTTACCTTACTAGTTCATTTCATTAAATTCTATTATGGTTTTCCTCACCATTCTTAATCCTTTTAATCATGTTATACCATATTTTACAAGCAATTAATTATGTATAGAAAACATGCATAAGAACCATAATAATCCATATAAAGTGACTTAGGATGTGGCTAAACAAGTATGCAAAGCAACCAAACAAATAGCAAAAAAAATTCTCAAAGTCCTATCACCATTACCTAGCGACCACAAGGCGAGGCTAGCTCGCTTTCAGTTCGTACAACGAACTCAAAGCGAGGGACAGGCAGAACCTAAAAGTCATCATGGTCTCTTAGCGACCATAAAGCGAGGAATCGTTTTTCGTTTGCTGGACCTCGCACATCGACCGTAGAAGAAAAATTGGTCACGTTGAGCTCGCCTAAGCTCGTTACGCGACCATGTCGATTTTGACAGAAAAACCTGCAGAATCACACAGCAACCAAAGGGGTTTTCCTCTACCCCAATCAAACAAGTTCTTTATACAACCAAAACTAACATATAACACATATTTACTCATAACCAACATGAAAGTAACACAGTCATGGAACATTCATGGCATTAGACGCAAAACATATCAAAATCCAACATTTCCAATTCTATCTAACAATCCTAACTTAAAGTATCTAACTAGAACCCACCTTAAGATGAAGATGAAGAAGTTGTGATTGATGAAGATGAGATGATGAATGATAAAGAATGATGAAGAACTTCCTCTTTCTTCTTCCTCTAGGTTTTTCCTCTTCTTTCCCCTTTTCTCTTTTTTCTCTCTATTTCCTCTACTTTGTTGGAATGAAGGAAAATGAATGGAAAAATAATACATAAAAGTATTATTAGAAGTTAGTAAGACCAAAAGGCTTGAGTGGTAGAAAAGAGTATTAATTGGTAAAATGTCAAATATTAATGTTATCAAAATGTCTCAATTGTACCAATTAATAAAGGTCATAATCGAATAATATTAATTAAATTAATCTGAGCTCACTAGTTACTCTAATTATCCCAACTGATAACTCTCAGAGCACATAGGAACTCATCTGATCTTAACTAATATTATTTATAGTACTTTAGAAAATATGGGGTATTACATCCTCCCCCCTTAAATAAAAATTCATCCTCGAGTTTAAAGATTACCTGAAAAAGGTGAGGGTAAGCTTCCCGCATCTCCGACTCAAGTTCCCAAGTAGCATCATCCGGATGTGTCTCGTCCCACTGGACCTTAACAAGAAAAATTTCCTTGTTTCTCAACACTTTAGTTTCTTTCCCCATAATACGACTTGGTTGATGTTCAAAAGTCAAATTTGCTTATATCTCCACTGAATCTGGAAGAATTGGTTGAAGAGTATTAGGAATGAACTTTCGGAGTTGAGACCATGGAAAACAATATGCATCTCGGATATAGAATGAGTTAAGGCTAATCGGTAATCAACTTCAACAATCCTTTCTAAAATCTGATATGGTCCCACGTACCTCAGATTTAACTTCCGCGATTTAAATGGCCCTTTCAATCTCAATCTTGGAGTAACCTTCTAAAATGCATGATCATCTTCCTTAAATTCTAAAGGCCTCCTTTGATTATCTGCATAACTCTTTTGATGGTCTTGTGCCTTCTTTACCTTATCATGTATCATTCTTATCTTTTCCGTAGTTCTTGCACAATTTTCGATCCTAGAATCTGTTCTTCACCAACCTACGTCCAACACAAAGGTGTTTTACACTTTCTTCCATACAAAGCTTCGTAAGGAGCCATTCCGATACTTGTGTGGTAAATGTTGTTGTATGCAAATTCAATCAATGGAAATAGCTATTTCCAATTTCCTTCACTTTCAAGCACACAAGCTCTCAACATATCTTCCAACGTTTATATTGTCCTTTCCGTCTGACCATTTGTCTAAGGATGATTCGACGTACTTAAGCACAACCTAGATCCCATTCTTGTTGAAACTCTCTCTAAAATCTTGAAGTTAATTTTAAATCTCTATCGAAAATAATATTAGAAGGGACACTATGTAGTCTCACAATTTCCTCAACAAACAACCTTGTAAGTAGTCTTTACTGCTAGGAAATGTGCGGACTTTGTCAACCGATCCACAATTACCCATATAGAATCATAACCACCTTGCGTACGAGGTAACCCAACTGCAAAATCCATTGAAATGTTATCTCATTTCCATACCGAAATCTCTAACGGTTGCAACAAACTACCTGGCCTCTGGTGCTCAATCTTCACTTGTTGGCACACCACACATTCAGATGCATACTCCGTAATATCCTTTTTCATCCCGGACCACCAATAGTCCTTTTTCAAGTCTTGATACATCTTTGAGAAACTAGAATGTATGGTAAAAGCGCCTTTATGAGCTTCTTCCAAAATCTTCCTTTTTAACTCTACATCAATCGGAACACAAATCCTTTGATTAAAAGAACAACTCCGTTTATGGCAAGAGTGAAACCCGATTGATCCAACATCCCTTGCAACTTCGTATCCACCATATGTCCTTGTTGAATTTCTTCCGTTAGAGTGGAATTAACATTCAAATTTCCCATTATCACACCATTCTGAGTCCAAACAAATTGAAGATTAAGATCTCGAAACTTTTCCAACAACGCATACTCAAACATCATCAACCCGGCTTTATGTACTTCTTTCCTACTTAACACATCTGCCACCTAATTCGCTTTACCTGGATGATACTTCAGTTCAAAGTCAAAATCCTTAAAATACTCCATCCATCTCCTTTGACGCATGCTCAACTCCTTTTGATCAAACAAATACTTTAAACTCTTGTGATCATTAAACATCTCAAAGCGCACTCCATACAAGTTGTGACGCCACACTTTCAGTGTAAACACAACAGCCGCTAACTCTAGATCGTGAGTTAGATAATTCTCTTCACGAACCTTCAACTGACGAGAGGCATAAGCTACAACCTGACCACCCTGAATTAAAAATCCTCTTAATCCCTTCTTAGATGCATCACAAAATACTTTATATTGCTTACTAGGATCAAGAATAATCAAAACAGGTGTAGTCGTCAATCTCTCTTTCAAACTCGCAAAAATTTGTTCACAACTTGAATCCCAACTGTAAGGAATCTCCTTCTGGGTAAGTTTATTCATTGGTAAATCCAACTGAGAAAGGTATTTGATGAATCTCTTACAGTAACATGCCAATCTTAAGAAACTTATGACTTCGGAAGCATTCCCCAGTCTTTCCCAATTAATCACAGCTTCGACTTCTGATGGATCTACTGCCACACCTCCTTGAGATATCACATGACCAAGAAACTTTACTTCCGTCATCCAAAACTCGCACTTGCTTAACTTGGAAAAAAGTTGTTTCTCTTGTAACAACGATATAATGATTCTTAGATGTTCTTCGTGCTCTTGTGGAGTACGAGAATAAATAAGAATGTCATCAATAAAGATCACCACAAATTGATCCAAGTAAGGTTGAAATATCTTATTCATGTAATCCATGGAAACAGCTGGAGCATTCGTCACACCGAAAGGCATCACAAGAAATTCATAATGGCCATATCGGATCCTAAATGTGGTATTTGGTACATCAAAATTCTTCACACGGATTTGATGATAACCCGACCATAAATCAATCTTCGAGAACACACTGGCTCCTTTCAATTGATCTAACAGGTCGTCTATCCTGGGTAGAGGGTACTTGTTCTTAATGGTGACTTTATTCAACTGGCGGTAATCAATACACAAACGCATACCATCATTATTCTTCTTTACTAGCAGTACTGGGGCTCCCCATGGTGAGACACTAGGTCGAATGAAATGTTTAGCCAACAACTCTTTCAATTCTCCCTTCAATTCTCTTAGCTCAAGTGGTGTCATCCGATACGAAGAAACGAATATTGGATTCGTTCCCGATACCAGATCAATAGAGAATTCCACTTCCCTCTCCGGAGGAAGAGAAGTGACATCCTTGGGAAAAACTTCTGGAAACTCACAGACTATAGGAATTTGTGAAACCTTCAGGTCATCACTTGTCTCCTAGCTGAGAACTAAGATAACAGGTTTCTCCTTCTCAAATAAGAAATTAATCATGCCAGTCGTACCTGCCAAAATAGTAGTTAACACATCCTTTGGAGTAGCTTCACTAGACTGAATGATGATTAACTTCTCCTCACAACCTATAAACACCGAATTAGCAGAAAGACAATCCATTCCCAAGACTACATCAATTTTCTTAAGCGGCAAACAGATAAGGTCAATCTGGAAAACTCTACCATACACTGATAACAAACAATTTTCAGAGATCAACGGTGTCTCGACAACATCATCCATGGCGGTAGTAACCACCATGGGAGGATACAAAGGAATATCTTGGAATCCAAGTCGATTCATGCATTATATCGAAACAAAAGAGTGTGTTGCTCCACAATCAAATAATATAAAACAAGGATGTCTATTCACGAAACACGTATCGGCAATCAAGACGTTGTTACCCTTAGCCTTCTTCGCATCTAAAGTATAAACCCAACGAGTATTCTTCCCTTGCATCTCATTCCTATTCTGAGGACAATCTCTATCCATATGGCCCATTCCTTGACATTGATAACATTTCACACTTCTGAGACCACACCTTCCAAAATGAGTCTTACCACAATTACGGGATAAGGGAGGAGTGTTAGGTCTAGCATTCTGCACTTGTTTTCCTTTAAAGGGTTATGGTCTAGGCCTAAACTAGTGACTTGGTCTTCCTTGGCCCTTCTAAGAAATCCTACCCAACTCCCTCTCTTCCCGAACTTTCTTCAAGTTGTTCTCAGCCACATAACATTGCCTTAACAATTCTGCATAAGTGGTAAACTCCTCTGAGATACACTGTGAGAGATCTCAGCCTTTAATCTAAATAGAAACTAGTTAATTTTCTACTACTCATCCAGTGCATACATATCCTTCCTAGAATAAGCAGCCATGTCCTTAAACTTCTCAGCATAAGTAGCCACCATCATGTTACCCTGTCTAAGCTGTTGAAATTCAAACTCTTTCCGAGTCCTCAAAGATCTAGGGAAATACTAGTCCAGAAAGGTATTCCTAAAATGTTCCCACACTCTAAGAATTCCTTGGTTAGTCATCAAAGTGGAAACACTTTCCCACCATCTCATAGCAGGACCTCTCATCATGTGGGAAGCAAACACTACCTTGTTCTCCTCGCTACAAGGCACTATCTGAAAGATTCTTTCCATACCAGACACCCATTCATGAGCCTCACGAGACCTAGCCCGCCATGGAATTCAGGAGGATTCATGCAAAAGAAATCCCAAAAACTCCCACCTGTAGCTTCTGGTGAAGTCACTGGAGGGTGAAGACCTTCATTCAACTGTTGCATCATCTATTGCATGAATTGGTTTTGTTGTTGCTGCATCTGTTGCAAAAACTGAGGCCACTGTACATTTCCACTACCACATGGTGTATTCTAATCAGAAATTTGAGTTCTGGGTCTACCACGGCTTCTGCGTCCGTCAACCATGATCCTAAACATCATACAAACAGAATCAAGTTTATCAGGCTCAATACTATTAGTATAATATCCAAGAAAATGATGACAACACACATATGAAGCAGAAGGAAATACTTATAATATTTCATGACTAGGTCGAGGATACGACCTGCTCTAATACCAATTGTAACACCCATATATAATATATGTCTAGAATTTTCATATTATACTTGTTTGTAAATTTGGTACTAAAATATACAAGTTCCTACTGACACATTGTACATATTACAAGCCCAAAACAAAACAACTAAAAGTGGCACAACATATTCAAGATGCTCAAAATGAAACTAAGAACTAGATCATTAAATAATGATGTCAAAACAAAGTCTTCACAGAGGAAAGCCATCCAAAAAGTGAGATAAGTAAGGACATCAAGCTACTTTGTCCTTACCCTTCACCCAATCGGAACTACTTGAAAAATAATCAACAACATGGGGTGAGATAATAATCCCAGTGGGTTCCCTATCTTATGGGTCCTCTCGACACTACAAGGTTCTAACCATCTATAATTTCAAGTCCTAGAGGGAAAAGAGAGGAGACTTGAATTCACAATACTTGCATTATATGGCAGCATGTCGCTTGAGTTCAGCAACTCAAACTATCACAAATCGGAAACCATACCAAGGCAAACATCCTCATTCTCTTCTACGTCTAGGACTATCAGCACGGGTCACGGATCCTTGTATCTACTTTGACACACGAAATGGAATCGGATTCAAGGTGCTTCCCGCATGAATTGTCGCTTTCCATGGGACCACCCTGATCTCAAGCCTTTTACCCGTAGGCTCCATTCGTACACACGGGACTCAAACCTGTCAAAGTAATAGTGCGTACATCCCAAAGGAGCTCTACATAAGCATTAACTCTTGGGACGACACATCTCAAGGGTTGTTTCCGACTATGTGATCAATAATGATAGCGTGATTGTATTCGACAATAACAAGACAATCAAATCACCTTAACATTCACAATAATACCACATGTTCCATATAATGTCTCACCTCACCACTAGACAACTACTTGTCAAAGATACTCACCTAGGCATCAATTGCACAAGCATTGTCATCTAAGTCATCTATTATGTCCTAGTCACCTTACTAATTCATTTCATTAAATTCCATTATGGTTTTCCTCACCATTCTTATTCCTTTTAATCATGTTATCCCACATTTTACAAGCAATTAATCATGGATAGAAAACATGCATAAGAATAATAATAATCCATATAAAGTGATTTAGGATGTGGTTAAACCAGCATGCAAAGCAACCAAACAAATAGCAAAAGAATTTCTCAAAGTCTTGTCACTGTCGCCTAGCGACCGCAAGGCGAGGCTAGCTCGCTTTCAGTTCGCACGGCGAACTCAAAGCGAGGGACAGACAGAACCTAAAAGTCAACATGGTCGCTTAGAGACCGCAAATCAAGGACTCGCTTGACGTTCGTTGGACCTCGCACAACGACTATAGAAGAAAAACCGGTGACGTTGAGCTCGCATAAGCTCGCTATGCGACCATGTCGATTTTGACAGAAAAACCTACAGAATCAGACAACAATCAATGGGGCTTTCCTATACCCCAATCAAACAAGTTCTCTATACAACCAAAACCAACATATAGCACATATTTACTCATAACCAACATGAAAACAACACATTCATGGAAAATTCATGGCATTAGAAGCAAAACATATCAAAATCCAACATTTCCAATTCTATCTAACAATCCAAACTTAGAGTATCTAACTAGAACTCACCTTAAGATGAAGATGAAGAAGTTGTGATTGATGAAGATGAGATGATGAATGATGAAGAATGGTGAATAACTTCCTCTTTCTTCTTCCTCTAGGTTTTTCCTCTTCTTTCCCTTTTTCTCCTCTTTCTCTCTATTTCCTCTTACTATCTTTCCCACTTTGTTGGAATAAAGGAAAATGAATGGAAAAATAATACATAGAAGTATTATTAGAAGTTAGTAAGACCAAAAGGCTTGAGTGGTAGAATAGATTATTAATTGGTAAAATGTCCAATATTAATGTTATCAAAATGTCTCAATTGTACCAATTAATAAAAGGTCAGAGTCGAATAATATTAATATTAAATCAATATGAGCTCACTAGTTACTCTAATTATCCCAACTGATAACTCTCAGAGCATATAGGAACTCATCTGGTCTCAACTAATATTATTTTGAGTACTTTAGAAAATACGATGTATTACACTTGTTGTATTTATTTTTCTGGAAAATAAACCACCAGTCTGTTGTATATGTTCAATTAGGGATCTGAACCAAACACATTCTTTGTAAAAACAAGATTTGGTTTTGCATCTGTCCTTTATTTTTTATGATAACAATACATTGTTTCTTAGAGAACAATTTTGTATCCTAATGGTTTTGTCTAGTGTGTAGTTTTTGCTAACAGGTTCTGACTCTGAAGAATTGGCGCGTGACGTCATCAGATTCTGGACTCAACACAATCTGACTCTGAAGAGATACAATGTGCGCTTCACAAGATTACGCCAAGTTTTGGAATGCTCTTAGACAACGATTCGGATGAACGTTTGTGCTAAAGATTCTGACTGTGACTCTGATAGAAAAGCCTCTGAAGGTATACAGGCTATCAAGACTCTCAAGAAAATGTTTTGAAGACTCTGAAGACCCGGTTCTGAGGAACTGTGTCAAGACTCTGAAGACAAGGTTCTGAAGCTTCTTTCAACCAATCTTTTGATCCTTCTAAGCATGCTTCAACATCATTTACTCAGAAGCCTCTGAAGATTATAAGATAAGATCAAAAGGTTTTACGTGAGAAAAATATTATATATTACAAGATCAAATATTCCTTCCACTATGTTGATTTCGTGGAGTAAGGACTGTAGTATTGTACCATTTTCCACCTTTACAAACCGTTATGCAAGGTGACAGCTCATTTACGAAGATGTACATTCTACCCTCCAACTGATCTTTTCATGCCTATATAAAGGAGACTTGGAAGAATGAATGAAACTGCCAATTTACGAAAGACTACGTTATTCACGCAACACCAACGTTTTTGTGAACATATTATTATTGTGAATAGAAAAAACACATAGAGTTTTTGTTCACTTTTGTGTGATATTTCATTGTACTTAAACCTTGTGTAATCTTCTTTCTTGAAGTACTTTGTAAACACAATACTTGTATCTCATTATTTGAGATTGTATTTCTTGAGAGACTAGGGTTTAGTCAGGATTCTCGAGAAGACAGTGACGGGTAGTCATTGTGTGTCTGTAATTAGGTCGATTATAGTGGATTAAGACCTTATTGAAAAGGAAAAATCACCTTGGTGGGTGAACTGGACTAGCTTCGTTAACATTGAAACAGCATAAAAATAATTGTGTTCTTTTATTTTTACTCTTGGTTCTACTTTGAGTGTTTGGGTAATAAAAAGTTTTAATCTTGGAAACCAAATTCAAACTCCAATTTCTTGTATTTCTTGCCATATGCATTCTCAACTTGCTTCTTGTACTGCTAAAAGTTATGCATGATTTGATGAAGTTGATGTTATGGTTTGTTTCACATAACGCCATAAAATCGTTGTACCACCACAAGCAAACAAATAACTTGTTTGTGATCTACCATTATGATGATTTAACAACTAAGTTGCATTTGTATAACCTGTTAATTATAATTTTAATACTTTGGAATAAAACAAACTCATGTTCATTGTACCCCTAAGATAATATAGTATATGTTTGACTCTGTTTCATTGTCTTCGTGTAGGTGAAGAACTTCATCTTGCTAATAGATTGACCAACAAATGATATATCATGATGTGTATAATTAGCAAGATAAATCAGTGCTCCAATGACACCGAGATATGGTACATCAGAACCAAGTAATTCTTCATCATTTTCTCAAGGTTTGAAAAGATCATTCTCCATATGCAATGACCTAACATCTAGTGAAGTAGATAACAAATGATATTTATCTATATATAAGTGTTCTAACACTCTTGATGTACAAATATTCCATTGTCAAAATGCTTAATTTGTAAACCTAGACATAAATTTGTCTTTCCTAGATCCTTCACCTCAAACTCCTTCTTTAAAAAAATTTATACCATTTGGAAGCTCTGCATAAGTTCAAATAATATTTTTGCCATCCAAATAGGCAAACATTATAGAAAATTCTATTCCAGTTCTTTTCATAAAAAATACAAGGAAAATTATTTGCATACCACTTCCTACTTCCTTAGAAAATATCCATTGACACGATTATACCACATACATTTAGATTGTTTTATCTCATAGAGACTTGTTTAATTTGATGGAGTAGCTATATCGAGATCCAAAATATGTGCTTTAGGTATATTAAATCCTTAATGAAGCTTCGCGTAAATGTCATTATCAAGTAAGGCATACAAATTAGCTATTACAAAATGCATCATGTGCAAATTAAGTCCTTTATGTAGTACAAGGCTTATTAAATTTCAAAAAGTACTTACATCCACGACAAGTGAATATATATATATATATATATATATATATATATATATATATATATATATATATATGATCGTGAAGGCTGGATCAGATCCTGATGAAGTGGGCCACCAAGTACGTCTGAGATGATGGTCGTATGGAAAGGAGGAGGGGGTGTACCTGCAAGGCACTCCGATGCTCAAGTAAGAAAGGGTCAGAGAAAAGGGACAAGTACAAAGTATTAGTTCGTAGGGTGAAAATTTGATACCTGACCCTCTCAAGTGAGAGGGTTTATATAATGCCTCCAGCGCGTGGCCAACAGTCCTATTTTCGGGACGAAGTAACCGTTTTCCCGAAGAATAGGTAATTGCCCAAAACTAGCCGTTGTGTCGGGCAGGGTGCCCAAAACTAGTCGTTGTGTCAGGCACAAGTGTAGTTCTGGGCATGTGCCCTTAGCTGTTCGGGGAGTGAAGAAGCTGTGCAGAACGGGCAGTGTTTTCGGGGAGGACAGTGGAGCCCTTGCCCGGTCAGAGGGGCAGAAAGGTAACTTTTGCCCCTTTGTGGATTAGACTTAGGTAATTGGACTATTCTGGGAGCAGAAGTGGATTGGGCCATGTCTAGCCATTGGTCCAGTCCAGAACAGGAGCCACCCAAGTCGTTGCTCCTAAGCATGGGAGTGATGACTAAAGGGCAGCTCGCGGCTCCGGGGAGCTAGTGTAAAGTCGTCGTTTGGTGACAGAGGAAATTGCTCCGTGATGCCCGTAGCCTCTGGTGTTCGTGATTTTCATGACCGTGACAGGGCTGCCCGTCGTACGGGGAGACTAACGGTTAGAAGGAATTGGAAACGTTAGGGTGCCACGTGTGCCTAGAGCCCTGTGTAGCAGTTACTAGGCAATGATGGCTAGTTAATAGCCATCATGACCTACGAGGGTGTGTCAGTGCACGTGCCTCTCTGTATAAAAGGGGAAGACCCATTTCATTTTGAACTTTTCGCTTTTTCTTCTCTCCGTCTTCCTCAGCTCTTCTGTCCGTCGCCGAAGTACGTTTTTCCGGCCACCGTACCAAGCTCCGAGCAACCGCTTTTCCTCTTTTTTAACCAAGTAAGTTTGCTGATTTTGCACTCTTTTGTTCCTTTTGGTGATTACTTGTAGATTGCATGCGGTTAGGACTAGGTTTAGAGATGAGTTGCTCGTTTGTTGGCAGCCGAGGACGACAATATCGTCATTGCGGACTAATCCTTCAAGAATGTCGTGCCTCAACTGCGGGTGGTGAATCCTGATCTTGATATTACCATTGAGGGTACCCACTACTTGGTGCACGTTGAAGACGGTCATATCGTTAGGCCGGACTCCCTCCTCGAAGAGTATACCAAGGATCAGACCACGGAAAACTAGAAGCCTCAGCCTAACTTCGAGCAGACTGACCAGATGGATAAGTGAAGGCTTTTTTTCTGTTGTTGTTGTAGTTTTGTCCGGCCTGCCTGCCGTGTAATCTTGTTGTAATTTATTTTGATTGGGGGGCATGGCCCCCGGTTTATGTAATCCAGCACAATCGTGGTCCTAGTGGCCATCTGTTACTTTTAAATTATGTGTCCGGTCCTCGTGGCCATTTTTTCTATTTGCATGGCTTTATCCACTTTTAATTTCTGCTAAGTGTTGTACTTATGCTCGTTGTGCATGTGTGTTTGCCCGTGGTAGGGAGTACTTTGATTTGCGTTAAGTTTCAGGGGATTGCTCGTTGTAGATGTGTTCGGTAGTGAGGGGTACTGGTCAAACGGCCGGGGAATATCTGGGCTAGGATGCGGAGCTCAGGTCACGTTTGAGGCCTGAGTTCGCGGCGTGAACCTCCCATCGCGAGCTGGGTGTTCTGCCTGTCGTGGTACTTTGACGACGGTGGTGCTCGATTGAGGGACCACTGTCGAGCAGAGACCCGACTCGTTCCTGAGCGGAGTTTTGCTTCACTGGCATGCGACGCTTATACCTAGGCGTGCATCATGGTCGGTAGATGATGCTCGTCGTCGCGACGGATCGAACCGATAGTTTAGGCCTTAGTTGTAGTATTGTTTCAGCTTTTTGGTGTTCCATGGTCAAGCAAGTTCTTCCCCGTTGAGACGTTCTAGGTAATAGGCCCCATTCTCCGTTTTTGCCCGGACACGATAGGGTCCTTCCTAGTTGGCGGCTAGTTTGCCTTTGCGAGAGTCTTTATGGTTTCTCCTTAGGACGAGGCTTACCACGTCGAATTCTCGTCGTATGACTTTGGCGTTGTGCCTGATGGTAATTTTTTGTTTTAACGAGGCTTCGCGGAGAGTTGCCCCTGTTCGGATTTCCTCGACGAGATCGAATTCCTCCCTTAGTGCCTCGTCGTTCATTTCCTCATCCAGGGGTAATTCTGTCCGCCTGGAGGGTACGTGAACTTCAACGGGGATCACGGCCTCGGTCCCATAGGCTAGACAAAAGGGTGTTTCCCAGATTGAAGAGTGTGGAGTTGTGCGGTATGCCCATAGGACGCTATGCAGCTCCTCGACCAAAGCTTTCTTCGTTTCGTCTAGTCTTCGTTTGAGGCCTCGAAGGATAACTCGGTTCGCTGCTTCAGCCTGCCCGTTTGTCTGAGGATGTTCGACAGATGCAAAGTGTTGCTTCGTGCCGAGCTGGGCGACGAAGTCCTGGAACTTCCTGTCTGTGAACTGTGTCCCATTGTCCGTGACTATCGCCTGGGGGATGCCAAAACGTGCGAGGATGTTTCGTTTGTAGAAACGCAGTATGTTAAGGGCAGTTATCTTGGCTAGAGCCTCCGCTTCTATCTATTTTGTGAAGTAGTCCACGCCTACTATTAAGTATTTGTTCTGACTTGATCCTACCACGAATGGTCCTAGGATGTCCAGGCCCCACCAGGCAAATGGCCACGGGGAGGACATAGCCTTGAGCTCGTTAGGAGGAGCTAGGTGCATGTCCACGTGTCATTGGCACTTGTCACATTTCTTCACGTGCTCTTTAGCATCATGTTGCATGGTTGGCCAGTAGTACCCTGCTCGGAGGGCCTTTCGGGCATGGGACCTTCCTCCGAGGTGTTGGGTGTTGATTCCTTCGTGAGGTTCACGCAAGATATAGGCGACCATTTTTTCTTCGACACACTTGAGTAGCAGGATGGAGAACCCTCACCTGTAGAGTTTATCTTCGACCAGGACGTAGGAGCAAGCTCTTCGCCTAACTATGCTGGCCTCTTTGGGGTCGGACGGAAGTTCGTCTTTAGCGAGGTAGTTGTAAATAGGGGTCATCCAGCAATTACTGTTGCCGATCATCTGTACGTCGAGGGTCGGGGAAGCCTTCTCGATACTGGGTCGAGGAAGTACCTCCTGTATGATGGACTTGTTTCCGCCTTTCTTCTTCGTGCTGGCTAGTTTGGACAAAACGTCTGCCCGGACATTGTGTTCGCGGGGAATGTGTTTTACCTCTCCCGCTGCGAACTTCGTGATCTTCTTCTTGACCAGGGCTAAGTATTCGGTCAGGTTGTCGTTTTTGGCTTGATATTCCCCTCGGACTTGAAGGGCCACGAGTTGTGAATCTGTGCAAATAACGACTTCTTTTGCGCCCAGGTCTTCGGCCAAGCGTAACCCGACGAGGAAGGCTTCGTACTCAGCCTGGTTGTTGGAGTTGGGGAAGGAAAGGGTGAGTGAAACTTCAACGATGATTCCCTCGTCGCTTTCCAGTATGATGCCTGCCCCGCTCCTCGCCAAACTGGAGGCCCCGTCTACGAAAATGGTCCATTTGCGTGCTCCGCCAGTGGGGGAGTCTGCGAACGTCATTTCTGCGACGAAGTCGGCCAGGGCCTGGGCTTTGAGGGCTTTCCTACTCTCATACTGGATGTCAAATTCAGAAAGCTCGAGACGGGTTTATCTGTTCGAACCACAATCGTGTGGGCTAGAAAGTAGTGTCTCAGTCTTCTAGCTGCGTTGATGAGGGCCAACGCCACTTTTTCAATCTGTTGTTATCTCAACTCTGGCCCCTGCAGTGCTTTGCTCGTGAAGTATATGGGCTTCTGCCCGTCAGGGGTCTCGCGGATAAGAGCGGCTCTTACTGCCTCGGTTGCTACGGCGAGATATAGATACAATGTTTCGCCGTTGTCTGGGCGAGAGAGGGCTGGCGGCTCTGAGAGTGCTCGTTTCAGATGGAGAAGAGCCTCATCACACTCCTCGGTCCATTCGAACGCTGCCTCCTTGCGGAGGAGTTTGAAGAATGGTAAGGCGTGTTGGGAAGATTTTGCCACAAAACGGGACAATGACGCGAGCATCCCGTTGAGGGATTGGATGGATTTCTTTGACTTGGCCGTCAAAAACTTGGAGAATGCTCGACACTTATCGGGGTTAGCTTCGATTCCTCATTTCGTTAAGTAGAAGCCGAGGAACTTGCCTGCCCGGACACCGAACGTGTACTTCTCCGGGTTGAAATGCATTTTGTACTTTCTGGCCTGTTCGAAGACCTTCCTTAGATGGGCGGTGTGATCGGTTTCCTCGTGGGATTTTACGATCATTTTGTCCATATAGACTTCGATCATGTCGCCTATCTCTCCCCGGAAGACCTTGTTCATCATTCTTTGATAGGTCGCGCCAGCGTTCTTCAGGCCGAAGGGCATTACGTTGTAGTAGTAGTTGCCCGATTCGGTCATGAAGGCCGTGTATTTTTTATCGCTCATTGCCATTGGAATTTGATTATAGCCCGAATAGGCGTCCATGAATGATAAAAGTTTAAAACCGGCAGAGTTATCAACAAGTTTATCAAAATTGGAGAGGGGGGGTAGGCATCCTTCGGGCATGCCTTATTAAGATCGGTATAGTCAATGCACATTCACCATTTGCCATTAGATTTTTTCACGAGTACAACGTTGGACAGCCAAGTGGTGTACTTGGCCTCCGAGATAAATTTGGCTCGAGGAGGTCCTTTACAGCTTTTTCTGCAGCCTCCATTTTCTCCGGAGACTGCTTTCTCCTACGTTGTGCTACTGTTTTGACGGCCGGGTCAATCGTCAGTTGATGGCAGGCGACGGACGGGTCCAAACCGGGCATCTCGGCGGTGCTCCAGGCGAAGAGATCGGCATTCTAAAGGAGGCCGACCTTGAGTTACTTCCTCGCGACGTCGGGGAGGTCCGCTCCAATCTTTACTCCCCGTTGGGGGTCATCGGCGAACAAAATAAGCTCAAAGTTGCCATCCGGGATTGGGCGCATCGGATGTGAGCTGCTGCTGGACAGGGTAGACGAGCTGGTTGAAGCTGCTTGGTCCTCCTGCTGGTCTTCTTCGGGGGAAGCGGTTGTCGAGGTCAATGGAGTCGACTTGAGGCAGATTCTTGGCTTCCCCGGAACTGCTGGGCAGGTCTGGCTTGCTCGATACCTTTGTCTTGGAGGCGATGGCGTTGAGTCCCTTCGTGGATGCTTCGAAACATCGTTGTGCAGCTTCGATGTCGCCGTGGAAGGTGGCGGCCATCCCCTTTGAAGTGTAATACTTTATCTTGAGGTGGACGGTTGAAGGCACAGCTACCAACTCAGCCAATGTTGGTCTTTCAAAGATGCACTGGTACAGTGACGGGCAATCAATCACCAAAAACTGCACTTTGACGGACCTGGCCATCTCTGCTGATCCAAAAGTTACGATCAGTTCGACATATCCCCAGGGTTTGGTCACTGGTCCGTTGAATCCTTGCAAATCAGACCCCACGTAGGGGGTGAGGTGTGATTCGTCCAGCTAAAGTGTTGAAAATAGCTGGGAGTACATAATGTCGACCGAGCTGCCTTGGTCGACGAGGATCCTGCGAATGTCGAAATTCGCCATTCAGGCTCTGACGAGCAAAGGTATGCTCGAGTTCAGAGATCCCCCGAGGAACTCTTCCCGATAGAAGGAGATGGGGACAGAGCCCTTCTGGGCTTGGTCGAGCGTGGTCACCTTGTTGGAGCTCGTACTGATAAGGTGCTCGAATTTTCTTTTTACGGAGCCCACGGTGACTTTATTGAAACCTCCGCCCGAGATGACCATGGTGGATGGGGACGTCTCCCACGGGCTGTGGGCCGCAAAGTAGGCAGGAGCGCTGAGCTCATCTGGGACGTAGAAGTCCTCTGGTCACGATACGGACATGGCAACCTGGATGTTGGCCTCTTCCTAGGAAGGCACCTCTTCCTCTACCTTTTTGGACTCCTGGGCGTCTTGCCGAGGAGCATCTTTCTTCTTCGTGAACTGTTTCAGGTGGCCATCCCTGATCAGTATCTCGATAGCATCCTTCAGATGGATGCAGTCTTCGGTGGTGTGGCCGTGACTCTTATGGAAACGGCAATACTTTGATTTGTCGGCGTTGGGTTTGGCCGGTATTTGTTTGGGGAAGCGGACTCCTGCTTGCTTGAATTCTGAATTTGCGCATTCGGACAGTATCTTCTCCCTTGAGACGGTGAGGGGGTGTAATCGTGGAATCGTCCAGAGGGTCCCTTGATGTCGCGGGAGTCCCGAGGATGGTCTTCACGCTTCCTTTCTCCTCGACGGGATGTTGAGGCTTCTTCTCCTCTGGAGGCCCGAGCGTTCTCCTGGTGACGGGATGCTCGGACGGAATTGGACGTTTCCTTCTCTTCGTACTGAATGTGCGATTGTGCTTTGAGAAGGAGGGCATCCAGGTTCCTCGGAGGTGCGAGGCCGACAGCTTAGAAAACTCCGAGCCCGGGCGGAGTCGTTACTCGAGCAGAAATTTTTCATCTCGTCCGTTGTAGAGACATGTACCGCTTCTTTGTTGAACCTCTCGATGTATGCCCGGAGAGGTTCGTCCTTTCCTTGGATTATGGCCCCAAGGGAGGCTTCAGTCTTTGGGTGTCGTCGCGACGCAGTGAAATGCCAGGAAAACATCCTACCCAGTTATTTCCACGACGTAATAGATTCTTCGGGCAACTGCTTGTACCACGTCATTGCTCCCTTCCGGAGCGTGGTCGGAAATAACCGACACTTGATGGTGCCCCAGACGCCACGGTAGTCCAATAGCGCATCGATATTCTCGATGTGCTCGTTGGGGTTAGTTGTCCCGTCGTACGTGCCTAGTGCTGGGGGCTTTTCTAGACCCTTGGGAAGACGTGTTGCCAGGATTTCCTGGGATAATGTGTAATGCCCCAGTTTTAGTTAGTTTTATTTAATTGAGTCGTTTTGATTATTTTATTATTATTTTATTTTATTTTTGACTTTTATTTGGTAAATATATAATTTTTCATCGTGATTATATTTTATCGCGTTTTGGGAGCGTTTGCGAGATATTTGAGTGTAGGGGTATTTTGGTCATTTCATTTATTTTCTTAAGTTAGAAAACATAAATAGAAAGAAAAAGAGAGAAAAGTAGTAAGGAAAGAAAAAGAAGAGAAGAAAAAGAGAAAGAAGGAAAGAGAAGAGAAAGAAGAAAAGAGAGAAAAACTTGTGGATTAAGAAATCGATCAATCGACTTTCAAAAACACGATTAAATCAGGTAAGGGTGCGAAGTTCGATTATCTTATGCTTGTGTATGATTATGTATGTGTGTGTGAATGTTTGTGGTGTTCTATAGCTTTTCAATTCTAGGTCGGAAGAGAGAAATCGATGTTTTCGCGGTTGAAAATCGGTGTAAATGTTGTAGAATACTTGTTACCATGATTGGGTTATGTTCTGATTGCTATGTGTTGGTTTGGAAGTGTTTTGGTGGGGAAAATATGGTTTTGGGGGTATAACAGCGCTGTTGGGTTTTTCTGAATTCGCAGGTTCGCACTGCGAATCCCCTAGCAAAGGGGAAAGCGAGCATTCGTTGGCTATTCGCACAGCGAAGGTGAGGGCGAACATTCTCCAGAGACTCACACTGCGAACTTTACTTCATTTCAGTTCTTACTTGGTTCGCCAGACATTCGCACTGCGAATGGGGTAACGAACCAGTGTTGGCTAGGCATTCGCCAGAGACTCGCACTGCGAACTGTAGGCTATTTTCCTTTCTGCCATGGTTTACTGGAGTATTCGCACTGCGAATGAGGGAGCGAAGGACTTGCTAGGAGCTTCGCATTGCGAACATGACAGCTTTTCCTAATTTGTTTTCTTTATAACTTTTGATCCGTAAGTCGGTTTGAGGCGCGATTTGGTGCGTTAGAAAGCTTTTGACATGTTCTTTCTTATTAAAATGGTTTTGAGATTGTTGGCCGATTAAATTATGTCGGGAATTTGGAAAGGTGTCGTTTTGTCAACTTATACCATTTTAATTGTGTGTATACGATGTGTTCTCATGCAATATGCCTTTGATAGATAAGGTATGACTTGTGTGCTGTTGTATGATGTAAATGCATTGGGTTGGGTTTGATGGTAAAGCATGGTTATTGTTGATTAAGATGGTTGCATATATGTGTGCATCTAAATGTCATGAGTCATTGTATGCCAAGCATCATGATATGCATTCTTGTGATGTCGTGTGCCCTAGTGGGTGTGAGCGACGAAACGATTCCAGAGGGAATCCGCTATAACATCGTGTGCCTTATACAAAGAGGACCTAAAGCGATGATTATAGACGATCGTGTGCCTTATACAAAGAGGACCTAAAGCGATCGGATCGTGTGCCTTATACAAAGAGAACCTAAAGCGATCCATAAATGTCGTGTGCCTTAAAAAAATAAGAGGACCTAAAGCGACGGGGAACATCGTTTGCCCGACGGGGTGTTACATGAGTAATCCTAAGTAACAAGCGATGATTCCAATAGTTTCTGAGTGAACTAGTGATGAGATGATGGATGGATGGTACCGCATTGCATTGCATAGAGTCGTTGTGTCGGTCTCTGTGCATATGCATAAATCATGAATGGATTGATTTTGCGTGGAATTGTGATTGGAATTGATGAGTTGATATATATATATATATATATATATATATATATATATATATATATATATATATATATGTATATATATATATATATATATATATATTGTGTTGGTGATAATTGTATTGTGCATGATTGATATGCATTGGCGATGGATATATGAAATATGCATTGTGTTGTTTTGTATTTGAATTCTAGTGTAAGTTGTGGTGAGAATATTTTACATGAGTATTTTGTGTTATTATATAATTATATGCAATTATATTATGATTGTGTTTCTCACCCTTCTGCTGTTTTAAATGCTCTATGATGCATTGCAGATTAGATGCTGGAGGTCTTTTTGTGAAGCTTAGGTCTTCATTCTTTTGTCGGTCGGCTCTGATATGTAGCACCGGGTAGTCGGGGAGATCGAGTGTGATTATTATGTATATATATCTTTTGGATTGTGCATGTATGGATCTGTGTATGACAGACAAATTCTTTATGTGATATATATATATATATATGAGATTCAGTTACAGATTTTCTGCTTTTATTCTGTATCTGAATTGTGGGTAGTAGGAACTAAGTTCCTCTATTATTTGCTACCTGATTGTTGCATATCTTTATGAGCAGGTTTATTGTGTATTGAGTTTCAATTGATGTGGCGCCTCCGTCTATGCCGTGAATTTTTCATTATACTCTGATTAATTGTTATCGCTTTATTTAATTGGGGGTATAGATTGGGGGTGTTACATTAAGTGGTATCAGAGCCAGTCCGTGTCAGTTTGTTTCAGTCCTTGTTGGTGTTTGTGGTTGGGTGAGCTATTTGTTTAACCATAGTTGCTGTTATTGGATATGAACGGAATATGGCTGGTAGGAATGACGCTGCTTTGGCTGCTTCTATGCAAGCTATGGCTCGGGCTGTGCAAGGTGCACCTAATGCTGCTGGGAATGATGAGTTCAGGAAGAACAAACCACCTATCTTCAAAGGGAGACATGATCCCGATGGTGCTCAAATTTGGCTTAAGGAGATTGAATGGATTTTCTGAGTGATGGATTGTGCTGAGGATCAGAAGGTGAGACTGTATACTCACATGTTGCAGGAGGAAGCGGATGATTGGTGGGTTAGTACTCGTCATGTGTTGGAAGCTGCGGAAGAAGAAGTCACTTGGGACTTGTTTAGTGTTGAGTTTCTGAGGAAGTATTTTCCCGAATATGTTAGACGAAAGAATGAGATAGAGTTCTTGGAATTGAAACAAGGTAATATGTCTGTTGTTGATTATACCGCTAAGTTTGTGGAGCTTGTGCAGTTTTATCTACATTATGCTGAAGCGACTGCAGAGTTTTCTAAGTGTGTGAGGTTTGAGAGCGGATTGCGTCCTAAGATCAAGCAGGCAATCGGTTATCAAAGGATCAGAAGGTTTTCAGATTTGGTGGATTGTTGTAGGATTTATGAAGAAGATAGCAAAGCTCGTTCTACTCATTATAAGAGTGTGAACGACAGGAAAGGGAAGCAACAGTTCCGTAGTGGTCCTTACGTGACACCAGCTGATAAGGGTAAGCAAAGGGGTAATTTTGAGAAAAGGCCAAGTGGAGGAGGTATGTCTAATTCTCCGAGATGTTTTAGGTGTGGTGAATTAGGACATCGTCAGTTTGAATGTAGGAAGGATATAAGGAAGTGTTCCAGTTGTGGAGATTTAGGACATGTTGCAGCTGATTGTAAGAGGAATGTGGTGAAGTGTTTCAACTGTGGTGAACCTGGGCATATTAGTACAAAGTGTCCGAAACCGAAGCAAGCTCCAGCTGGTGGGAAAGTTTTTTCCTTGGCGGGAACTCAAACTACTAGTGCAGATCGTCTGATCAGAGGTACTTGTTTTATTAATAGTACGCCTTTAGTTGCTATTATTGATACTGGAGCGACTCATTCGTTTATTTCGTCTGAGTGTGGGAAGCATTTGAATCTTGTGTTGTCTTCGATGGGTGGTGAGATGGTTATTGATACTCCAGCAATGGGGTCAGTAACTACTTCTTTGGTTTGTTTAAGTTGTCCCTTGACCATTTATGGTAAAGATTTTGAGATGGATTTGGTGTGTTTGCCGTTGGAGGGTTTAGATGTGGTTCTGGGAATGAATTGGTTGCAGTTCAATCGGGTTCATATTGATTGTTATCATAAGCTAGTAAGATTTCCTTCTCTTGAGGAAGACGAGGACTCGAGTTTCTTATCTACCAAAGAGTTGAAGAAACTTTTGGCGGATGAAGCTCAGTTGTTTGGGTTGTTCGCATCGTTGACTATGGAGAGTCAAGTTGCAATTGATGTGTTTACAATTGTGTGTGATTTTCCAGAGGTGTTTCCGGAGGATATTTCAGATGTACCGCCAGAGAGAGGTGGAGTTTTCTATAGATCTAGTTCCTGGTACTAGACCTATATCTATGGCACCTTATCGTATGTCGGCATCTGAGTTGGTTGAGTTAAAGAAGCAGTTGAATGAATTGTTAGAAAAGAGGTTTGTGAGGCCAAGTGTGTCGCCTTGGGGTGCTCCAGTTTTATTGGTGAAAAAGAAAGATGGGAGTATGCGATTGTGTATTGATTATCGCCAATTGAATAAGGTGACGATTAAGAATAAGTATCCTCTTCCGAGAATTGATGATCTGATGGATCAGTTGGTAGGTGCGTGTGTGTTTAGTAAGATTGATTTGAGGTCGGGGTATCATCAGATAAGGGTGAAAGAGGAAGATATTTAGAAGACGGCTTTTAGGACACGATACGGTCATTATGAATATTATGTGATGTCGTTCGGGGTTTCTAATGCGCCAGGTGTGTTTATGGAGTATATGAATCGTATTTTCCACGAGCATTTGGATCAATTTGTTGTTGTGTTTATTGATGATATCTTGATTTATTCTAAGTCCCGGGAGGAGCACGCGGAGCATTTGTGTGTTGTGTTGCAAATTTTTAAGGAGAAGAGACTTTTTGCTAAGTTGTCCAAGTGTGAATTCTGGTTTTCAGAAGTGAGTTTTCTTGGGCATGTGATTTCAGGTAACGGTATCGCTGTGGATCCATCTAAAGTAGATGCAGTTCTACAATGGGAGGCTCCTAGATCTGTTACTGAAATTAGAAGCTTTTTGGGTTTGGCCGGATATTATCGAAGATTCATTGAAGGTTTTTCTAAGCTAGCACTTCCTTTGACCCAGTTGACTTGTAAAGGGCAAGCGTTCATTTGGGATATTCGGTGTGAGGAGAGTTTTAGTGAGCTGAAGAGAAGATTGACGACAACTCCGATTTTGATTTTGCCGAATCCTAGTGAACCATTTGTGGTGTATTGTGATGTGTCTTTGATTGGTCTAGGTGGTGTGCTGATGCAAGAAGGTAAGGTCGTGGCTTATGCTTCGAGGCAGTTGAGGGTGCATGAGAAAAATTACCCTACTCATGATTTGGAATTAGCGGTTGTGGTGTTTGTATTGAAAATTTGGAGGCATTATCTCTATGGTGCAAGATTCGAAGTCTTTAGTGATCATAAAAGTTTGAAATACTTGTTTGATCAGAAGGAGTTGAATATGAGGCAACGGAGATGGTTGGAATTCTTGAAGGACTACGATTTTGACTTGAATTACCATCCTGGTAAAGCTAATGTGGTAGCCGATGCATTGAGCCGGAAATCTTTGCATATGTCCGCTTTGATGGTTAAAGAGTGGGAACTTTTGGAAGCGTTTAGAGATTTGAGTTTGGTGTGTGAAGTGACATCCGACAGTGTGAGGCTGGGTATGCTAAAGGTTGCTAATGAGTTTCTATTGAGCGTAAGTGAGAAACGGAATTTGGATGTGAAATTTGTAGATTTGATGTTGATTGGAGAAAAAGATGCGAATGGTGATTTTAGAGTGGATGATAATGGTGTTTTGAGATTCTGAGGTAGAATTTGTATTCCTGATGATTCGGAGTTGAGAAGGATGATTTTGGAGGAAGGGCACCGGAGTAATTTGAGTATACATCCGGGAGCTAATAAGATGTATCAGGATCTGAAGAAGATCTTTTGGTGGTATGGGTTAAAGAGAGATGTGGCTCAGTTTGTGTATTCATGTTTGGCGTGTCAGAAGTCAAAGGTAGAACATCTGAAGCCTAGTGGATTGTTGCAACCGTTGGATATTCCTGAGTGGAAATGGGATAACATTTCTATGGACTTTGTGACAGGGTTGCCGAATACTCAGCGGGGGCATAATGCTATTTGGGTAGTTGTGGATAGGCTGACTAAATCGGCGCATTTCATTTCGATTGACATCAGTTTTTCTTTAGAGAGGTTAGCTGAGATTTATATCAGTGTGATTGTGAAATTGCATGGGGTTCCGTTGAGCATTGTTTCAGATCGAGATCCGAGGTTTACTTCCAGATTTTGGGAAAGTTTGCAAAAGGCTTTAGGATCTAAGTTGAGGTTGAGTTCTGCTTATCATCCTTAGACGGATGGATAGACCGAGAGAACGATTCAGTCGTTAGAAGATTTGTTGAGAGCATGTGTTCTTGAGCAAGGTGGTGCTTGGGATAGTTATCTTGCGTTGGTGGAATTCATGTATAATAATAGTTTCCATTCTAGTATTGGAATGGCACCTTTTGAAGCGTTGTATGGAAGAAGATGTCGAACACCTTTGTGTTGGCACGAATCTGGTGAGAGTTCGGTGGTTGGACCAGAATTGATTCAACAGACTACGGAAAAGGTGAAACTTATTCGTGAGAAAATGAAGGTTTCTCATAGTAGGCAGAAAAGTTATCATGATCAAAGGAAGAAGGATCTTGAGTTTCAAGAGGGCGATCGTGTATTTTTGAGAGTTACACCGGTGACAGGTGTTGGTCGTGCATTGAAATCAAAGAAGCTTACTTCTCGGTTTATTGGTCCTTACCAGATATCCGCGAGAGTTGGTGTTGTGGCTTATCGAGTGGCGTTGCCACCGAATCTGTCGAATTTGCACGATGTGTTCCATGTTTCACAGCTTCAGAAGTATGTTCCGGATCCGTCACATGTGATTCCGATGGATGAGGTAGAGGTAAGGGAGAACCTTACGGTTGAGGCATTACCGGTGAGGATTTTGGATCGCGAGTTGAATCAGTTTAGAGGCATAGATATTACACTTGTGAAAGTAGCGTGGGGAGGCGCTGCTGAGGGCAATTTGACTTGGGAGTTGGAGAGTCGGATGCGGGAGTCGTATCCGGAGTTGTTCGTCTCAGGTAATATTTTCGAGGACGAAAATTTCTAAGTGGGGGAGAGTTGTAACGCCCCAGTTTTGGATAGTTTTATTTAATTGAGTCGTTTTGATTATTTTATTATTATTTTATTTTATTTTTTACTTTTATTTGGTAAATATATTATTTTTCGTCGTGATTATATTTTATCGCGTTTTGGGAGCGTTTGCGAGATATTTGAGTGTAGGGGTATTTTGGTCATTTCATTTATTTTCTTAAGTTAGAAAACATAAATAGAAAGAAAAAGAGAGAAAAGTAGTAAGGAAAGAAAAAGAAGAAAAGAAAAAGAGAAAGAAGGAAAGAGAAGAGAAAGAAGAAAAGAGAGAAAAACTTGTGGATTAAGAAATCGATCAACCGACTTTCAAAAACACGATTAAATTGGGTAAGGGTGCGAAACTCGATTATCTTATGCTTGTGTATGATTATGTATGTGTGTGTGTGTGAACGTTTGTGGTGTTCTATAGCATTTCAATTCTAGGTCGGAAGAGAGAAATCGATGTTTTCGCGGTTGAAAATCGGTGTAAATGTTGTAGAATACTTGTTACCATGATTGGGTTATGTTCTGATTGCTATGTGTTGGTTTGAAAGTGTTTTGGTGGGGAAAATATGGTTTTGGGGGTATAACAGCGCTGCTGGGTTTTTCTGAATTCGCAGGTTCGCACTGCGAATCCCCTAGCGAAGGGGAAAGCGAGCATTCACTGGCTATTCGCACAGCGAAGGTGAGGGCGAACATTCGCTAGAGACTCGCACTGCGAACTTTACCTCATTTCAGTTCTGACTTGGTTCGCCAGACATTCGCACTGCGAATGGGGTAGCGAACCAGTGTTGGCTAGGCATTCGCCAGAGACTCGCACTGCGAACTGTAGGCTATTTTCCTTTCTGCCATGGTTCGCTGGAGTATTCGCACTGCGAATGAAGGAGCGAAGGACTCGCTAGGAGCTTCGCATTGCGAACATGACAGTTTTTCCCAATTTGTTTTCTTTATAACTTTTGATCCGTAAGTCGGTTTGAGGCGGGGTTTGGTGTGTTGGAAAGCTTTTGACATGTTCTTTCTTATTAAAATGGTTTTGAAATTGTTGGATGATTAAATTATGTCGGGAATTTGGAAAGGTGTCGTTTTGTCAACTTGTACCATTTTAATTGTGTGTATACGATGTGTTCTCATGCAATATGCCTTTGATAGATATGGTATGACTTGTTTGTTGTTGTATAATGTAAATGCATTGTGTTGGGCTTGATGGTAAAGCATGATTATTGTTGATTAAGATGGTTGCATATATATGTGCATCTGAATGTCATGAGTCATTGTATGCCAAGCATCATGATATGCATTCTTGTGTCCTAGTGGGTGTGAGCGATGAAACGATTCCAGAGATAATCCGCTATAACATCGTGTGCCTTATACAAAGAGGACCTAAAGCGATGATTATGGACGATCGTGTGCCTTATACAAAGAGGACCTAAAGCGATCGGATCGTGTGCCTTATACAAAGAGGGCCTAAAGCGATCCATAAACGTCGTGTGCCTTAAAAAAATAAGAGGACCTAAAGCGACGAGGAACATCGTTTGCCCGACGGGGTGTTACATGAGTAATCCTAAGTAACAAGCGATGATTCCAATAGTTTCTGAGTGAACTAGTGATGAGATGATGGATGGATGGTACCGCATTGCATTGCATAGAGTCGTTGTGTCGGTCTCTGTGCATATGCATAAATCATGAATGGATTAATTTTGCGTGGAATTGTGATTGGAATTGATGAGTTGAGATATATATATATATATATATATATATATATATATATATATATATATATATATATATATATTTGTGTTGGTGATAATTGTATTGTGCATGATTGATATGCATTGGTGATGGATATATCAAATATGCATTGTGTTGTTTTGTATTTGAATTCTGGTGTAAGTTGTGGTGAGAGTATTTTACGTGAGTATTTTGTGTTATTATATAATTATATGCAATTATATTATGATTGTGTTTCTCACCCTTCTGCTATTTTAAATGCTCTATGAGGCATTGCAGATTAGATGCTGGAGGTCTTTTTGTGAAGCTTAGGTCTTCATTCTTTTGTCGGTCGGCTCTGATATGTAGCACCGGGTAGTCAGGGAGATCGAGTGTGATTATTATGTATATATATCTTTTGAATTGTGCATGTATGGATCTGTGTATAACAGACAAATTCTTTATGTGATATATATATATATATATATATATATATATATATATGAGATTCAGTTGCAGATTTTCCGCTTTTATTCTGTATCTGAATTGTGGGTAGTAGGAACTAAGTTCCTCTGTTATTTGCTACCTGATTGTTGCATATCTTTATGAGCAGGTTTATTGTGTATTGAGTTTCAATTGATGTGGCGCCTCCGTCTATGCCGTGAATTTTTCATTATACTCTGATTAATTGTTATCGCTTTATTTAATTGGGGGTATAGATTGGGGGTGTTACATAATGGGCCGTGATGCTGATCATCGCTACTGGAGCTTGTCAGCGACGGGGACCGCACGACTCGCTCGTGGCGGCGGCTTCTTCGGGGGGAAGGTGAACTGGCCCGGCCCTTTGACCTTGCCGGGGGTGACTGCTTGTCTCTTCGGATCCTCTTGTGACCGGGAGAGTGTTGGTTCCGCGGGGAAACCTGGTCGCGTTTTCGGACAACGCGAGATTCTGGTTCTTGGCGTCGCCCAGGTCAATTTCTCGCCGAGGTTGCGGGCTCTTGGATCGTCGATGGTTCTTCCTCAGAGGAGGGGATCTTGGACGGGTGGATTCCTCCAAAGCCCCTATCCTTTCATTCTGCTGAAGGATCAGGATGTTGGTTTTGTTGATCGCCTCCAGAAGGGCCACCACGGTCGTTGTTGTGATCAGCAGGAGTAGGGGAAGGAGAAGTCGTGACCCCGTCCCTCAGAAAACAGGCATCTCCGAGGAAAGATGATGGGCCGTCAACGTCAGTCTTGCTGACGGGGAGGACAGCGGATTGGAGAGCACCTTTGGCGTGATTTTGAGAGGGCATGATGATGATCTTGGAAGTTTGCTTTGATCTTCGGTTTCCGGGGAAAGAAAGATGGGGAGAGCAATATTCCCACAGACGGCGCCACTGATCGTGAAGGCTGGATCAGATCCTGCTGAAGTGGGCTACCAAGTACGTCTGAGATGCTGGTCGTATGGAGAGGAGGAGGGGGTGTACCTGCAAGGCACTCCGACGCTCAAGTAAGAAAGGGTCAGAGAAAAGGGACAAGTACAAAGTATTAGTTCGTAGGGTGAAAATTTGATACCTGACCCTCTCAAGTGAGAGAGTTTATATAATTCCCCCAGCGCGTGGCCAACAGTCCTATTTTTGGGACGAAATAACTGTTTTCCCGAAGAATAGGTAACTGGCCAAAACTAGCCGTTGTGTCGGGCACAAGTGTAGTTCCGGGCATGTGCCCTTAGCTGTTCGGGGAGTGAAGAAGCCGTGCGGAACAGGAAGTATTTCTGGGGAGGACAGTGCAACCCTTGCCCAGTCAGAGGGGTAGAAAGATAACTTTTGCCCCTTTGTGGATTAGAGGCAATTGGGCCGTTCTGGGAGCAGAAGTGGATTGGACCATGTCTAGCCATTGGTCCAGTCCAGAACAATATATATATATATATATATATATATATATATATATATATATATATATATATATATATATATATATATATATATATATATATATATATATATATATATATATATATATAATCAATTCTTGGTCGTTGCGAAAATCCTTGAGTGACAAGTCGGGATTTGTATCTCACAGTTTAATTTTTTTCATTTTGTTTTTGCACGAAAACTCGCTTGTATCCAATTGGATTCACACCTTAAGGTGTTCGAACTACAAGTCCAAAAACATATCTCTTGTAAAGTGAGTTTCATTTTGCTTCAATTTCATCTTTCTATTTTGGTCAATTCTCACTTTATCTGCAAATTTTAATAGATATTGGTTTATAATCCTCGTTTTCATTTATAACATATAGCGCTATATTATATGAAAAATATCGTTAATGTCGACTTCATGATGGTTCCGTTGTATTCTATTAGGGACATGATTAACAAGATATCTTTATTTTTATGAATTTCAGGTACATGTTCAGTCTCTTTTGGAGTTAAAAGTTTATTGTGTCTGATGACTCTTTTAGACTTTCTATATCTTCGCTCAGACCATATTTATTCTTGGCTTTCTTTCTTGTTTGAGGATTTTTATCTTAAGAACATGTTGGTATGCCACACTTCATACATGGTTGAGATTTGTTATATTTTCCAATAGGAACATTCATTTTATTGAAGTATAATTTGCCAACAAATACGATTTAGTTACACTTTTTTGGATCAGTGAAAGCATTTTGTAATTGATTTTCTAAACTTTGCAAGTGAATTATCTTTTGAACTTCTAGTTTACATTGTTTTGTTTGAGGATTAAGATAAGACAATGATAATTCATTCCAACTGATCTTCTTTTCCAGCTTCTTATTTTCTCCCTCAAATAATGGAAAATTTGATTCATCAAAATAATAATCAGTAAATCGAGTAATGAATAAATCTTCTTTTGTTAGTTCAAGGTGCTTTATAATATATGGAGATTCATATGCAATATATATTTTCAACCTCCTTTGAGACCATCTTAGTATGGTGTGGTAGAGAAATTGGAACCAACGTCGCACATCTAAAACTTCTTAGATGGGAAACATTAGGTTTTTGACCAAAAACTAATTGCAAAAGAGAAGAGATGTGACAACTTGTTAGTCTGATGTGAATCAATGTTGCAGCATGCAAAATTGCATGTCCCCGATTAGAAATTGGGAGTTTACATCTCATGATAAGCGGCCTTGCAATTAATTTAATATGTTTAATAAATGATTCTGCAATTCCATTTTGTGTATGACCATGTGCTACTAGATGTTCAATGTCAATACATAGAAAATTGATTAAGTACTTGAGATGAAAATTCTACAGCATTATCAAGACAAGACGTATTTTCTTGACATGATAATCAAGAAAATGAGCTCTTATTTAGATTAATTAAACAAGAAATCTCACAAACTTCTAATTGAGAGTTGACAACAAACAAACATGTGATCATCTATCTAACTTATGCATCAATTAAAACCATAAAATATCTAAATGGTCTACGTGATGGGTGTATCTTTCCACAAATATCCTCATAAATACACTCAAAAAAATTTGAAATTTTCATTTTAAATTTTTGTTGGTGATGACTTAATTATAAGTTTTCTTTAAAAACAAGAGTTGTATGAAAACTTATTAGATTGAATAATCTCATGCAAAATGGCCATTAGAACTTTCAATTATTCTTCTCATCATTATATATCTAGGACAATCCAATTAGTCATACCAAATTACAAATTTATTATTATTTGTAAACTTTTTTATTTACAATGACATGTAATACTAATAAAGTCATGCCAAATTATTAAATTTATATTTTTTTTTTTATCAAAAAGATAATATGGTCATTTCATGGGGATGTCTAGTAAATTCCTCATACCATTAGGCCATAGCAGATATGGTCTCCCCATTTGACCGCTGTACATATATTTATAGTTTTAAAATAAATGAATATATTAAATTTACAAGACAATTTTTTAATACTTTACCAATTATTTTGTTTAATTATATTTTATGAGTTTAAATATAATTGAAAATGTTTGATGCTTTAAAATAATTAGCCATCATCCTATATAAAAATTTCTAGTAAGTTACTCCACGTGCAATTCCATTGCAAGTTTCTCATAAGTCACGTTACGTGAACCTAGCTATGTATTTCCTTGTGTTGTTTTTGCAATAACATGCAAGAGTATTATTTACTACAATTATGGGTTACCAAATGTTTTCCTTCCATAGGGAGAGCGTAACAGAATGTTAAATGCACTTCAACTCGCCTTTTTAAAATGGTAAATATTTATTGGATTTTGATCATCTTTTCCTATTCAAACTTTATAAAAAGAGATAATTTAACTTAATATTTTAAAATTTTATAAATTATTAATTTAGTTCAATTGAAGAAATAAAACTTGAATTTATATTAAGTGTTGATGTAAAAAAAAAATATTACACTAGATCCAATCATATATAAAAATAATTGTGAGAAACTAATATAGTTTACACTAGTTATATAGCTATATAGATAAATTGTATGCTTATATATTCAATTACATGACAAAAAAAACTTTGAGAAATGCTACCCTCAAACACACACCTTAAAATACATGTGAAATCACATCAGCCCCTTTTTTATTCTTATACTTGGCTACCGGTTTCCTCCAGCCGTTTATTTTATTTTATTATTCACGTTACATTTTAACATTTTCATCTTGTGTACTCAACCTCTCACCAAGACTATATCTTCTTGCAAATTCTATCCTATCATTCGCTACACCTTAGCTAATTCTCACAGCCAAGTTAAACAGCAAGCAAACATAACGACTTTTGGTGATGTTGTAAGGGAACTCAAATCAACCCTTCAGGCACAAAAGAAGGGAAATAATGTGGCATCATAAGCAAGAGTGTTAAAGAGTGTGTCATTAGCATTGCTCTAAGAAATGATAAAAGCTATGTATTTGAATTTTAAGTCAGCATTTTGTGTGTTGTCGGCAATTTTGTCAATAAAGGTTAACATTGAAATCAGGGGTGAAAATACCACTAGTTGCCAACTAATGAAATATGTTAATTAAAGACTAGGGTTAGAGCTAAAGAGTCACACAATCAGTTTCCTTCATTTAAACAAGAATTTGCAGCTGAAACACTGACCTAGACACCAAGTACAACATTGTCACCCAAACACCAGTAATAATTATTTTTAAAAAATGAATTGGTTGAATGCAATTACATACATGTATGTGTAGGACAAGTCACGCATGTTGGACATTGGCTACGGCTTCTATCAGAAATGCCTATGGTACAGGGTCTACAGCCTCGAAAATTTATATGCACATTTAAGCTCATCATTCAGTGGACTAATATGTAAACAACATAAGGGAAAATCATAGCAACAAATATTAATCACATGTACTATCCACATTCATCCTGACACTAACACAAGAAACTGTTGGGTTAAATTTCCACATTTAACTATGAATGAGTGGAATGTTGAATATTTAATCAAAAACTCATTCACCTTCAGATTTTGAGTGGAAATGTGACGTCTCTCTCTTGTAGTTCTGGAGCATTGATCTTGTTGGTGCTCCCACCTTCCTCAAACTCTCCAACAGTGATATTAGAATCTGATTCGGTTTGGTGGGAGAGCGGAAGCTAAACCAACGTTGGATCCTATTATAAAATGTGAGACTCACACTTGTGGGAGAGATTGTTGGATGCAAATGCGAGTGGTTAAAGTATTTCATTTCAAATTATGATTGTGGATTGCATCGAACAGCTAAATTGCAGACCAACCATCTACAACATTCTATTACTAACAGAGAATATTATTCACAAAACCGGCAAGGTTCACAAAGTTCTAGCAGTGAACAAACTCAATTTAAAATCAAACCTGCATCTCCAATATGTAGTTTGAACGCCGTCTTACCACACACTAAAATAACATTGATATTAACTAAGATTAAGGCTAGAAATGAGTCGAGTCGAGTCGAACTCGCCTTACCTCGGCTCAACTCATTAAGAATTGATTCAGCTCAAATCTCGGTTCGAGTTTGACACGAACTTTTTTTTAAACTCAAACTCGACTCATTAAAAGTTCACAAACTATTCGGTTCATCTCGTTAGATTCATCTCGTTAGGTTCAGTTCACTTGTTTCATGGACTTAAACGCCATTTTTTTAGTCTATTTTATTTTTATATATTTGACATTTTAAATTAATATTTTTTTTAAAAGAAAATATTAAAATAAAATAGAAGTTATCAGTATGGAATTTAACTTTGTTTCAAAAATCTACTAATTCAAAAACTACACAACTTTCAAGAGACACATTTGAAAGTCTAATTCAAAAAATACTCAATTGAAATTTAAATTTATCTCAAAAATCCATAACTTCATCAAATATTTAGGAAACTTACAAATTTAATGAAATAATACACACAAAAATTACTAGAAATTAATACATTTTCATCACAGAATGATTACACCACTTGCAATCTTCATTACACATGTTATTTTAGCAAATATCATAATGTCTTCAACAAAAAAGACTCTAAATGTAATTGTCAGCTTTATTGTCATAACTAGTACATAAGAAACAATATAGAATTAAAATTTGGAGTAAGTCTTTAAAACTACTATTAAAAATAATATAATAATTCTCATATATAATCGAGTTCACTAATGAACCTAATGAATCAAACTATGTATAGTTCAAATTCAGCTTATTTAGTTAACGAACATAGTTTTTCGCTCATATTCAGCTCATTTGGTTCATGAACCTAATTCAACGATTTAATTGTCGAACCGAGTTCCGAACTATTTTCAAGTTGGTTCGGTTCATTGTCAGCCCTAACTAGAATTTCAAATTGCAAAACACATCATGGTTATCATGGTTATCGAATTGAGATTCAAATAATTAATTACTCTCCCTGTCTCATAAAAAATGACTCATTTATATTTTTTCTTTATCTGAAAATAATTGTTCATTTACACTACCAATGTAAACACACATCTTATTCAGAATGCAAAGTACATAACAATAAAATAAAAATATGGCATCTCAAAATCAATATTCATGTGAGTATATTTGTCCCAAATTAATTATTTACCTTACTGGTTTCAAAATTTGCTTTGAATCACGAGATGCTGATAACCATGGACAGCATCACTTTATGCAACCACGAATCCCGCTTCCACATCAAGCCATGATTGCAAACTACAACACAATTGCAACCACAATATAGCACCTGAGGTGTTTACAGATAGAACTAATCCTTACATTACCAAAGTAAAAATAAATTTTGATGAACAAATTAAAGAAGTAAAACAAGCTTTACTAATTTGAACTATACACAGATCAAAACAAACTTCACCTCAAAAAACATTCTTCAGACACCATAAAACCATTCATTACAAACTTGCACTTAATGAAAAAAGAAAAAAAAAAATGACTCGATTGAAATTTAACCACCAAAAAATGAGAAAAACCCTCTTTTGGGCTCTTCCTCAACCATAACCGCTTGCATACTGTCCTGTTCGACAAGTCTCCAAGCAGCTTGCTCAAAAGCCAACCCAGCCAAAGTAGGAGGCTTATTCAAAACAAGAGGGTACCCTCTATTAGTACTCCTTATAACCTCACTATCCTCAGGTATAGCACCAAGTAAAGGCAACCCCAACATTTCTTGAACATCCAAAACCGACATCATATCTTCGCCTTTAATCATATCAGTCCTAACCCTATTCACTATCATCTTAATATCCCTAATCCCATCACATTCCAATAACCCCGTTACTCTATCAGCATCTCTAAGAGCAGTTATATCAGGCGTAGTTATTAACACAGCCTCGTTTGCAGGAGTGATAGCTGTGATAAACCCCGCATCGATTCCTGCCGGACAATCAATGAGGATAAAGTCGGGGCTACGAGAACCGGTGGAACCATTTCCATTTCCGTTTCCACCGGTTCCGTCTCCCCGTGCTTTTAAAGCTTCAACCAACCAAGTTAGGGCTTTTCCACCAAACCCAATTGGGAGTTTAGATCTTGGTTTGGAAATACAAAGAAGTTCAAAATTGGACCAACGTTTATCTCTAACCAAAGCTTGATCGAGTCGACATTCACCGTTGAGAACTTCAACAACCGTGTAATTGACGCGATTCTCGAGACCTAAAAGAAGGTCTAGGTTACGAAGTCCGACGTCAGCGTCGATTGCTACGACGGAGAAACCCAACCGGGCTAATGAAAGGCCGATGTTTGCGGTTGTTGTTGTTTTACCAACGCCGCCTTTGCCGGATGTTACAACGACGACACGCGGTGTTTCGCCGGCAAGTTGTGGTTTGCGGTTCCATTGAAGGAGGGCTTTTGGGGTTAATGGAGGAAGGTAGGGTTTAGTGTGAATTAGGGTTGAGTGACGGAGATGGGTGGTTGGAGGGAATTGGAGGTTGACATTGGTGGTTCCGGGGATGTGGTGGTGGAGTGATAGCATTGGTAGATGGAAGGGTTTTTGAGAGAGTGGGATGAAACTGTGTGTGAGCACTCAAGAGGAGAACGTGATGAGAGAACAGTATCGTGTTAGATCAGAATCTCAACTTAGGTTTTTTTGGTTTATTAATTTTCTTCATCTAAATTTATATTTTTCTTCTTAAGGATATTTTATACTCTTCTTTTCTTTATAGTATATTTTTTCTTTATAAAATATAGTATCCTCTTTTTTTTTTTTTTTTTTTTTTTATATTCTTCTATTTCTTTGGTTCCTTTTTAAATGTTACTTTTTAAAATTGTTTTTTTAAGTGTTTTTTTTTTAAGTTATAAGGTAATATTGATGGTTGGTTTGTCAAAATTATCCCTAATTATTTATTATGGAGAGAAAAAAAGTCAAATAAATATATAAAAAGATAAGAGTAAAATAGACTAAAAAATAATAATGGTTTAAAAAATAACAATAATTATTAATTTTATTGGTATGCATAACAAATTAAAAAATAACATTTAAAAAAGAATGAAGGAAATAATTATTAGTACAAGTAAAATATCACATTTATGTTGCAAGATATCTTAACAACTCAATTTATATTACTTAACGACATATTTGAGACAAACAAAGTTAGTAGTAACTCTTTACTTGTAATGTCCGAAGTTTAAATAAATAGATGGTTTAATTGTAATTTTGGTTCTCCTATTTTGTTTTTTTTTTAATTTTAAAAACCATATTTTATTTTTTTTCATTTTTTAAGTTGTTGTATTGGACCAAAATCCAACCCAAAACTTAAAAAAGGACCTAAATCATAATTTTTAAAATGGAGGGACCAAAATCCAAAAAAAAAATTAGGTCACCAAAATTGCAATTAAGTCTAAATAATTTTTTCAAGTAAAGAATTGAACAAATGGGTCTCACTAAACACAAGGTGTGTCTTTATCTATTTTTTTTTTAGTTTTTAATTCTTGTTATTTGCTTTTGTTTTCTTTATGTTTTTTTCTTCAATGATCCAAAACCTCTGTTGAATTCCACCCCAAATTAGAACCAAAAATTTTTTATTTCATTTGAATGCTTATGATCTTAGAGATTGTTGAGAAAGTATATTGAGTTCGAGGGAAGAGAGGCTAGGAATAGGGACTTCGTGAAAGTTTGAAAACTTAAGTATGACTCGAACACCCTAGGTCTCCCGGAGTAAGGACACGAGTCCAACATGTAGATTTGTGTCATAGTACTCAGATTTGAAAAGCACCCCCCGAGTAGTTTATTTTGACAGTCCAGCATGATTTTAAGACTTGCATAAGTAAGGCTGGTTGAGAAATAAATATTAAGGCACCGAAAAAGAAAAAAATATATGAATAAAAATAATAAAGACAATTGTCCTTCTAAGTTGGGTAACCCTCACCCGGTTACTTAGCCCAACGGCGGTTGAGTCTCAATTGTCGTTTTAAAGTGGACAAATAAAACGCCAATGTCCATAAAAAGAAAGAAAATGGTGCCTAGAAAAAAAAATGCTCTTGATCAACCTTGTGCGTGTGAAGAAAAATAATTCTGAAATGCTTTAAACTGATTGTACGAACAAAAGGGGGAGAAAAATCGAAAATGAGACTTAAGCCCAAAGCGTAGTTGGAGAGGTGGCCGAAAGGGGTATCAAGGTCTGTGGTTTCACCGTGGTTTGTGTTCTTGAAACGCTTTCGTTAACGGACGATTACCAAAAGAACTAAGACTAACCGATCGAAATAAGAACTCCCGTAAGAGTATCAACATTATCTAACCTCATGAGTTTCTCATTTGAAATGCATTGCTTGGTTTAAAAATGTGTTATGCGAGCTTTGTTGCTTGAAGACAAGCAACAGTTTAAGTTTGGGGGAATTTGATAAGTGTGTTTTGTATCGTTTATATTAGCATGTTTTTGTTTCATTTCATTACATTTCACATACTTTTCATTGCTTTTTCCGCATTTTATACTTTGGTGTTATGTTTCTGTCATTTTCAGGTCCATATGATCATACCGGAAGAAAAGGGGATCAAATAAGGTGAAAATCAAAGAAAAGCGCGAAAACCGAAAGTCCCTGGTACAAAAACCAGTGGCCTGTTACGGGCGCCCGTAATGCATGTTACGACCCGTAACAGCTTGCAGCTAAAGCCTTCCCTTTGTTATGCGCCTGGGCCAAAAATCTGAAGCACCCGTAACAGGAGTGCAAAAAGTTGTCTTTTTTATTTCATTTCTCAGCGTGATTTGCTTTTGATGGGATCTCTGGCACATTGAAGTTTTGACAGATTTTTATGAACAAGGCATTGAATAATTTTAATGAGATGTTTTTTTATGAATTGTATAAAACTCTTTTCTAGGATCGAATTGTTTTTACGCTTTATTTTGGACAAGTTCTATTCTACGCATAATTCCTTTGTAAAAGTCGCCTTGGAGCACTTGGATATTCTTTTATCTATTGCAGGCAATTTCATTCAGGTTATTCGAATTGTCTTTCTATTCCTTTAATTTTAGTCATCATTATGTTTATGAATTATATGATTACTTTGTTTATGTCTTTTCTCACCATGAGTGAGTAGTCCTTTAAGGACTAAGGGTCATGAGACCTAACTCATGACTCTCTGTATGATGATCTGTACATGATACAAGGATTAAAGCATTTCTATTTTAAAAGTCTGAGTTTTTATTTAACTTTGTTACGAAAGTAAAAGGTTCTTAGGTATTGATAGTGTTCCGAAAGAACTCGTGTCAATACCCGAAAATAGATTTTTAAACAACCAATTCCGATGTTACGAAAGTACTCGGAAGAGGTTGAGAAATGTTCCATTATAATAGACTGTGCGATAACAATGAGGTTTCGATAAATAATTTTGAACAAGCGAAAGCTGACAGATTATTTATCGAAACTAAGATAACACGTTGGCGAAAGCAGGTGTTATCTACAAAATCTATTTTTCTATAAAGCATGTGAAAATCCTTGTAGCGGACAAATTTTATCATATAGAGATGTTATAGTAGGGGATTGTGACCCTAAATCCTTAAAGGACTACTCACTCATGTGTCATACCACAAATTTGTCCTACCTTTCTCAGTTTTTTTCTCTGTAAGATCATTTGGCCTTTGGCTATGATCTTTCGAGAATTAGGTAATAGGATTTTGTGTACATGCCTATTATAACTAACCAGCGTGCGCATGTGCATTAATTTTAAGTGAAGATAACACTCATCCTCTCAGCCTAGTACTTTAAGACGTAACCAATAGATCCTGATTCAAAGGGTCCCAAGGCTTTCTGCCAATTTGAACTTGTTGTTTCATTAAAGATTAATTCAATCGTTTCTTTCATTGAACTAGGGTTTGAATTCATCATCATGAGTACATTCCGTTATCAAGACTCGTCGAAGATACCTCAAGATCAAGGTGTTGGGGTGCGTGTTTATTTCTTCATCATGGTTTCGACTGAGAATACTTTGAAATGTGATTTCGTCCTTCTTAGCTTCTCAAGCTATTTCTTTGTCAAGGCCATCAAGTGAAGAAAAATCTGTTAAACAAAAGATTTGTTTGATTAAAGTGCAAAGTACGAGTCGTGGTACAGAAAATGAAGTTGTGGGTTTATTGTGATTAAGGTCTTGTTGCTTTCTCAAAAAGTTGTTGCTTTAAAAGCAAGATGGTTGGGATTTGAGATCAAGGTACTCATCCAAGAATGCTTCGAATTCAATATTCGCAAAATGGCCAAGTGGTGATTTATGGATCGCCGATGGTATCAAAGTTTGGTTCATAATATTTAGAGTTCAAATGGTTAAATTTAGTTGGATCATGAACTAAGCATACTAAACTCAAAAAAGATTCATATTACATATCACTCATTCACTATTTCAAGTTCACTTAGAATGCAAAGTACAAAGGATGAATTCACCATTCAAGGACTAAAGTACAAGGAGATTTTTTATGTAATTTAAGGTGCACTAATTGATTTCAAGGTTCATGCTTTTCATAAAATTCAAGGAAATTAAAGTCCCCATTAATTCCCAAGTTCAACGTTCAAGTTCTAATCAAGTTAGGATTCAAGTTGCTATTTTTAAATTCATGAGTTTTTATAAAAAATGCAAGAAGTATACAAAGCTCAAATTAATTCTACACAAGAATTTTGAGATACAAGTCAAGTTCATTTCTAAAATTCCAAGTACAAAACTCAATAATTCTTTTACAAAAATGTGTGTTATGATTGATTTAAAAGTACAAGGTGCAAGAAGTATGGATTACAAGCCTAGCCCACAACATTAATGGATTACAAGCAAGGTCCACAATGGTTTGGTGTACTTAAAGAAGCTGCTATACGTAGTGAACCATCTTCCCATACAACAATCTGCCTTATTTATGTACCATATCAATTACAAGTGTGCAGTTCTCACTTGAAAGATTGTCATAAAGAATAAAAAAATTCTAATAAAGCAGGCTCTCATGTAAGATATGCTGCAGGAAAACAAACTGCTATCCGCTCTTCTCGGATCTACTAGATAAGTTGTTTCATGGAATACCGCCAGTTGCCGAACTTAGCTTCTACTGAAACCTATATGACAAACATGGTAAAAGTCGACTCGGGCAGATAAGTACTGACAGAAGATAGCTACAAGAATTGAAGATAAACGCCGCCACCCAGATGGTTCTGAAGTCGTTGATCAGGCAGCCAAGTGATTCACTCGTATTTCCTTCAAAGCAAAATGGCAAACATTAATCACACGATATCAAGCAATTATCGATAGCATGGCACTAACAATATGCACCTATACCAATCATTCATTGCATCATTGTTGAAGCGGTATAGCGGTAAGCAACAAAAGTTTTTGGAAGTATTTTTTCGAGAATTAATCGTGTCCACAAAGATCGGTGTTATTGAACTACCGTTCGACAAGTCTCGCGTTTATGAGTTTGGATTAAATTGGTTAAAGTAAAAGCAGAAAAGTAAATATGAAAATAAAAAGAATTCATTCTTCAGAGAAAAGAAACTTATCCGGTATGCATATAATCCACTATTCACAAACTTAAACTTACCGACCAGTTATACTCAACCTACAATACTCCTCAATATCATCCAGCATCGCTCACAACAGTGTCCATCTCTGACACACTGAGCTGAGAGAACAACCGTATTACTCTCGTCGATGTTCTCGCACCCGACTCAAACAACACGGAGGCATTAAGCTCCGATACCCATAAATATTGTTAGCTCTAATTCTATCTCTTGAATCCATAAACTAACAGATAATCATCCTTAATCAAGGTTTGTGATGTTTATTTCTAACACAACCCAAACCCCGAGCATAAAGCAAAAAATCAAGGAGAATCACCGATAAAGATTTGTAAAGCAGATTTTATACAACGCCATGGGTGATAAATATACATAAGATCAAAGTAAATACATATACAAAACCCAACAAATTAAGAATACACAAAGAAGAAGAGAAATGAACTAAAAATCTCCCGGCTTGTCAGCGCCGATCGATGATCAATCCACCCCAAATCATCCTTGTGCAAGCTCCATAGTTGTTTTCTAAACTTTTCTCGTCAAAAAATATGAAGAAATGATGTTGGATGGAGTGGGAGCAAAAAATACCCAAACCATAACCTAAAAAAATCTGAAAATGTGACTTTATAGGCAAAAATGGGTTCCCAGGTTCGCACTGCGAACTCCCGTTCGCCCAGCGAACATATGTCGCCTTAGCTAGTGCCAAAACAGTGTTTTCCACGCTTCTGGGCAATTTTTATTCTCCCAAAGTTCGCAGTGCGAACTCTTGGCGAATTTGCTCGCCTACAATTCGCACAGCGGACATGACAGCAAACCAGCACTTGTTTCGACCATAACTTTTGAACCGTAACTCCGTTTGAGGCCCAGCAGAAAGCGTTGGAAAGCTTATTCAATGCTCTATCTAACAATGACTGAAAATAAACCAAATTGATGAAATTTATCATCATTGTTTTGAGCCTTATTCTTTGATGAATTGCTAAAAATTGCATTCTTGAAGCTTAGCCTTTGGCCTTTATTACTCAATGCTCCAACAATGCTCAAATACATACAAAATGAATGGAAAGCAATCAAATGATATAGTATATACACAAAAAATACTAGTATACACTAAATATACATTTTTACAAACAAAGTGGGGTTTTATTAACAAAAAGAACTTATAAGTGCGGCAAAACTATTACTCAAAATATCGACAATTTGACACTTATCAAACTCTCCCCAACTTACATAATAGTTTGCCCTCAAACAAAGCCGAACAAACTTAAAAACACAAACGTAATTACCAAAGAATCTGTAACACCCAAATATAACAACATACATCAAAGCATATATATTATACATGAATCCAAGTATTTGGTACTGAAATACCATAAGTTCCTAGCTAACACATTATATACATTAAATGCCCTAAATACAAAGTTCTAAAGTCTACGGCATAACATATACAAGATGTCCAAAATACACTAAGAACTAGATCAATACAATGATCTCAAAATAAAATGCCATAGCGGAAGCCATGCCAAAAGCTACGATCCGTAAGGAAAAGTCAAACCACTTTGTCCTTACCCTTCGCCGAACCGGTAGTACCTGTGATGTAAACAACAACGTGGGGTGAGATACATCAAATCTCAGTGAGTTCGCTATCTTATAGTCCTCTCAGCTTTACAAGGTTCTAACATCCTAACTCAAGTCAAAAGGAAAGGGAAGTGACTTTGAGTACACACACACCATATATGGATCCACACTCGTGAGCCTGTTAACTCACACTAATACAAAAATAAGTCCTGAGCCTGTTAACTCAAGAATCTCGCTAATCAATAACCATACCAAGGCATCCCCTTTTCCCGTCCGCTTCTACGTCTAGAAGACGACCCGAGTCATGGATCCTTGTAGTTACTTGGCATACGAATTGGATTCGGGATCATCGGCCTGTTAACCGTGAACTGTCACTTCTCATGGCCTGTTAACCATCACAAGTCTCTACCCATAGCATAGGTTCCAATCGTACTACACGTAGGGAATCAAACCTACCAAGTAATTGTGCATAAATTTCAGAGGAGGAGCTCGAGTCTCATGAAATTACACCGCAAGATAAACTGGTTATGATTACTAGACACACGCCTCGGCCTCTCATGCACGAGCATTGTCACTATGTCAATTCCACACTTTCCTACAATTATTTATGGTGATATTCCTCACTCTACCTATTTCGTATTTTAACAAGCATGCATCACTCTCAATCATGTTCAACATCAATATTAGGCAAAGCATATCATAATTTCGCATTAGAAATACATGTAATAAACTAAACATAAGTTATACCACTTTTGGGTTCCCTCCGATTATTTAATCGGGCAATAAAACCGACATCTTTTACCGTCATCATAAAGATTATTTCCACAGCTTTCTATTGATATCAAGAACATTCAAATAGGATAAGCGGATCAAAAGTTATAGAATTTACAAGGAAATGGGACATTTGGAAAAGTCCCAGAAGCCCCCGGCGCTCCCCTCCATCGCCCGGCGGCGTCCCCTTCGCCTCTGCTTTGCCCGGCGAAGCAGGGCATAACAACTCTTCTAAAAACTTGAAAGTTACATGGGCGTGACATGCAGCGCCTCCTGAGCACCGCCCGGCGAAGCAGGGGCGCTTGCCTTGAACCACCTGCGCTCTGAGCACCGCCCGGCGCTCCGCACCAGAACAACCATGCTCAGCTGCGTTTTCTCTTGCTCCAAAGGGGTAAAATTCATCTTTCTCAATTCAAACCTTCCCCAAACCGCCCCAACAAGCATCATAAATCTTCACATGCATAATATGATCATTCAACATAGATTATACCGATTTTTAACCGTTAGATTTCATTGATTTGTAAAATTGTTCATTTTCTCACAAAATCCAACCTAACTCTAAAACCTCAAGAAATTCTACACTAAAGCATCTATCTAGAACCCACCTCGAATAGAAGATGATGGTGAAGATTGGAAGATGATTTGATGATTTGATGATGTTCTTGATCTTTCCACTTCTTGGCTTCCTCTTCTCTTTTTCCTTCCTTTCTCCTTCTTTTTCTCCAACTTCTTTCTATCTCTTTCTTTCTTTGGTTCTAATGAGGAAAAATGAAGGAAAAGAAATGATATAGTACAATATCATCAGTTAGTAACACTACTAATTATCCAATTAGTCTCCAAAGTTCCAATAATTAAAATACCTCAGGGACAGATAATATTAATTAGATTTACTCTAAGTTCAACAGTTACTCTAATTATCTTTGCAGATAATTTCTCAGAGTACACTGGGACTCAGTTGATCACAACTAATATTATCCAGAATAAAATAATTTACGGGGTATTACATCCTCCCCCCTTAAATAGAAATTTGCCCACGAATTTAGAGCAGTTACCTGAAAAGATGAGGATAGACCTCTCGCATCTCCGATTCCAATTCCCAAGTTGCATCTCCTGGATGCGTCTCATCCCACTGAACCTTAACTAGAGGAATCTCTTTATTCCTTAACACCTTAGTTTCTCTTCCTGTGATACGACTCGGTTGAGGCTCAAATGTTAAATCTGCTTCTATCTCAATGGTATCGAGTAGAATTGGCTGAAGAGGGTCTGGGACAAACTTTCGAAGCTGAGATACATGAAAAACGTCGTGCATCTCTGACAGAGAAGGCGGTAAGGCTAATCTATAAGCTACTTCACCAACTCTTTCTAAAATTTGATACGGTCCCACGTATCTCGGACTTAACTTCCGCGATTTAAATGGTCCTTTCAACCTCAATCTCGAAGTAACTTTCAAAAACACGTGATCGCCCTCATCAAATTCCAAAGGTCTCCTACGGTTATCTGCATAGCTTTTCTGACGATCCTGTGCCTGTTTAACTTTTTCACGAATCATTCTAATTTTCTTCGTAGTTTCGTGAATAATCTCGGGTCCCAACATTCTATCTTCACCAACCTCTGCCCAACACAACGGTGTCCTACACTTCCTCCCATACAATGCCTCATAAGGTGTCATACCAATACTTGCATGATAACTGTTATTATAAGAGAACTCAATCAACGGCAAAATTTCTATCCAATTTCCTCCACTTTCTAGTACACAAGCTCTCAACATGTCTTCCATTGTTTGTATTGTCCTTTCCGTCTGACCATCCGTTTGCGGATGATTCGACGTTCTCAAACACAACTTCGTTCCCATCGCTTGTTGAAAAGCTCTCCAAAATCTCGAAGTAAACTTCGGATCTCTATCCGAAATAATACTAGAAGGAACACCATGCAGTCTCACAATCTCCGAAATGAACAACCTTGCGAGATGACTCGCCTTATAAGTAGTCTTTACGGCCAAGATGAGCAGACTTCGTCAATCGATCTACAATTACCCAAATCGAATCATAACCACCTTGCGCACGGGGTAATCCCACTGCGAAGTCCATCGAAATACTATCCCATTTCCACACCGGAATTTCTAAAGGTTGCAGTAAGCCACCCGATCTTTGGTGTTCTATCTTTACCTGTTGGCACACCGCACATTCCGACACATACACCGCAATATCCTTTTTCATCCCGGACCACCAATAGTCCCTCTTTAAATCTTGGTACATCTTTGAAGACCCCGGATGTATAGTAAAGGCACCCTTATGCGCTTCTTCCAAAATCCTTCTTTTCAACATCGCATCGTCCGGAACACAAATCCTTTGGTTAAACAAAATGATTCCGTCGGTAGCTCGTACAAAACCCGGTTGTACTAACACTTCTTGAAACTTCCCATCTAACCCTTGTCCTTGTTGGATTTCTTCTCTAAGAGTAGAGGTGACATTCAAATTCCCCATAATCACACAATTTGGAGTCCAAACAAATTGAAGATTTAGATCTCTAAACTTTTCCATTAAGGCATACTCTAACATCATCAATTCGGCATTATGTAACACTTTTCTACTTAAAGCATCCGCCACCTTATTCGCTTTACCAGGATGGTATTTCAACTCCAAATCATAATCCTTCAAATACTCCATCCACTTCCTTTGACGCATGTTCAACTCTTTCTGATCAAAGAGGTACTTTAAGCTCTTATGATCACTGAACATCTCAAAACGTACACCATACAAGTAGTGACGCCACACTTTCAAAGTAAATACAATCGCCGCCAATTCTAAATCATGCGTTGGATAATTCTCTTCATGGACTTTTAACTGTCGAGAAGCATAAGCCACCACATGCCCATCTTGCATTAACACACCTCCTAATCCCATCTTCGATGCATCACAATATACCTCATACGACTTGCTAGGATCAGGAATAACCAAAACAGGAGCGGTCGTCAATCTTTCCTTCAAACTCACAAAACTTTGCTCACAAGCCGAATCCCATTCATACGAATAATCCTTCCGAGTAAGTCTCGTCATCGGTAAAGCCAGTTGAGAAAAGCCTTTGATAAACCTTCTGTAATATCCTGCCAATCCCAAGAAACTCCTAACTTCAGAAACATTCTTCGGTCTCTCCCAATTAATCACTGCCTCAACTTTTGATGGATCAACCGCTACACCTCCCTGAGATATGACATGTCCAAGAAAATTGACCTCCGACATCCAAAACTCACACTTACTTAGCTTAGCAAAAAGTTGTCTCTCTTGTAAGATGGATAAAACAATTCTTAAGTGTTCTCCGTGATCTTGAGGATCACGAGAATAGATAAGAATATCATCAATGAAAATCACCACAAATTAGTCCAAATAAGGTTGAAATATCCGATTCATATAATCCATGAAAACTGCCAGAGCATTCGTCACACCGAAAGGCATCACCAAAAACTCATAATGACCATAACGGTTTCTAAACTCAGTCTTTGGTACATCTGAACTCTTCACCCGAATCTGATGATAACCCGACCGTAAATCAATCTTTGAGAACACACAAGCTCCTTTCAATTGATCTAACAGATCGTCTATCCTTGGTAATGGGTGTTTATTCTTGATGGTGACCTTATTCAATTGACGGTAATCGATACACAACCGCATTCCACCATCCTTTTTCTTTACCAATAATACTGGAGCTCCCCATGGCGAAACACTTGGTCGAACAAAATGCTTAGCCATCAATTCTTCTAATTGATTCTTTAACTCTCTCAATTCAAGTGGTGTCATCCGATACGGAGAAACGGATATTGGAGTCATCCCCTGTATCAGGTCAATAGAGAATTCCACTTCCCTCTCCGGAGGAAGAGAAGTGATATCCTCGGGGAAAACTTGGGGAAATTCACAGACTACCAGAATATTCAACACCTGAAGGTTGTTAATCTCCTCTTTAGTAAGGACCAAAAGAACCGACTTTTCCTCCTCAAACAAGAAATTTATCATTCCAACCGTACCTTCTAAAATAGTAGTCAACACATCCTTCGGAGTAGCCTCGGTAGATGGAATAATGATTAGTTTTTCTTCACACCCGATAAATACCGAATTAGCTGAAAGCCAACCCATTCCCAGAACAACATCCACTTTCTTAAGCGGTAAGCAAATCAAATCAATCTGGAAAACCCTTCCATCCACAGATAAAACACAATTTTCACACATTAAAGGTGTTTCAACCATCTCATCCATGGCAGTAGTAACCACCATGGGTGGAGACAACGGAACCGCTTGCAACCCAAGCCGCTTTACACATTGTATCGATACAAAAGAGTGTGTAGCTCCATAGTCAAATAAAACAAAGCAAGGATTTCCATTCACAAAACACGTACCAACAATCAAAGAGTTATGACCCTTTATCTTCCTTGCATCCAAGGTATACACTCGGCCGATGTTCCTCCCTTGTGCCTGATTCCTACCCTGAGGACAAACCCTCGCTCAATGGCCCACCTTATTACACTGATAACACCATATTCCTTCCAAACTATTCCTACCATGATGATTCTTACCACAAGTACGGCATACCGGAGGCGCACTAGTCCTGGAACTCTGAACTTGCTTCCCTTTGAAAGATTGTTGCCTCGGTCTAAATTGTTGATTTGATCTCCCTCTATCACTTTGATTCAACCTACTCAATTCTCCTTCCGCTTGTACCTTCTTCAAACTATATTCCGCCACGTAGCACTGCCTGAACAATTCGGTATAGCTAGTGAACTCCCTCTGAGACATGCTATGTGAAAGTTCGGCCCTTAAACCAAACAGAAATTGATAAATCTTCCACCTCTCATCAGGAGCATACATAGCCTGCCTAGAATAAGCAGCCATTACCTCAAACCTCACAGCATAAGCGGCTACAGTCAAAGTACCCTGTCTTAACTGTTGAAACTCGAATTCCTTCTGGGACCTTAAGGAACTTGGAAAATACTTCTCCATAAAAGTTATCTTAAACTGTTTCCATACCTTCGGTACCTCTTGAATTGTCATTAAGGGCGAAGCACTCTCCCACCACCTCATGGCAGGACCCTTCAACAAGTGAGAAGCGAAAACAACCTTATTTTCCTCACTGCACTGAACTATCAAGAAAATCCGCTCCATACCTGATATCCATTCATGAGCCTTTACTGGATCTAACCCTCCCTGAAACTCCAGAGGATTCATAAGAATGAAATCCCTAAAGGTTCCCCCTGCCGCTTCAGGAACGACCACTGGAGGATGCACACCACCAGCCATTTGCTGTACCATTTGCTGCACAAACTGATTCTGCTGTTGCTGCATCTGCTGCATGAATTGGTACAAAGGGGTATCCTCTTCGCCACCTAGTGGATTTGTCCCGGCTGGAGTGGTTCTCGGTCTACCACAATTGTTTTTGCGGCGGTCGACCATGTTCCTAAATGTCATACAGATAGGATTAAGTTGATCAGGCTCAATACCATAAATATAACACGTAAGACCAATGGCGACACAACGCATATGAAACGGAAAGAAAATACTCATACTATTTCATGGCTAGGTCGAGGATACGATCTGCTCTGATACCAACTGTAACACCCATATGTAACAACATACATCAAAACATATATATATATATATATTATACATGAATCTAAGTATTTGGTACTGAAATACCATAAGTTCCTAGCTAACACATTATATACATTAAATGCCCTAAATACAAAGTTCTAAAGTCTACGGCATAACATATACAAGATGTCCAAAATACACTAAGAACTAGATCAATACAATGATCTCAAAATAAAACGCCATAGCAGAAGCCATGCCAAAAGCTACGATCCATAAGGAAAATTCAAACCACTTTGTCCTTACCCTTCGCCGAACCGGTAGTACCTGTGATGTAAACAACAACGTGGGGTGAGATACATCAAATCTCAGTGAGTTCGCTATCTTATAGTCCTCTCGGCTTTACAAGGTTCTAACATCCTAACTCAAGTCAAAAGTAAAGGTAAGTGACTTTGAGTACACACACACCATATATGGATCCACACTCGTGAGCCTGTTAACTCACACTAATACAAAAATAAGTCCTGAGCCTGTTAACTCAAGAATCTCGCTAATCAATAACCATACCAAGGCATCCCCTTTTACCGTCCGCTTCTACGTCTAGAAGACGACCCGAGTCATGGATCCTTGTAGTTACTTGGCATACGAATTGGATTCGGGATCATCGGCCTGTTAACCGTGAACCGTCACTTCTCATGGCCTGTTAGCCATCACAAGTCTCTACCCATAGCATAGGTTCCAATCGTACTACACGTAGGGAATCAAACCTACCAAGTAATTATGCATATATTTCAGAGGAGGAGCTCGAGTCTCATGAAATTACACCGCAAGATAAACTGGTTATGATTACTAGACTCACGCCTCTGCCTCTCATGCACGAGCGTTGTCACTATGTCAATTCCACACTTTTCGACAATTGTTTACGGTGATATTCCTCACTCTACCTATTTCGTATTTTAACAAGCATGCATCACTCTCAATCATGTTCAACATCAATATTAGGCAAAGCATATCATAATTTCGCATTAGAAATTCATGTAATAAACTAAACATAAGTTATACCACTTTTGGGTTCCCTCCGATTATTTAATCGGGCAATAAAACTGACATCTTTTACCGTCATCATAAAGATTATTTCCACAACTTTCTATTGATATCAAGAACATTCAAATAGGATAAGCGGATCAAAAGTTATGGAATTTACAAGGAAAAGGGACATTTGGAAAAGTCCCAGGAGCGCCCGGCGCTCCCCCCATCGCCCGGCGGCGTCCCCTTCGCCTCTGCTTCGCTCGGCGAAGCAGGGGCGTAACAACTCTTCTAAAAACTTGAAAGTTACAGGGGCGTGACATGCAACGCCTCCTGAGCACCGCCCGGCGAAGCAGGGGCGCTTGCCTTGAACCGCCCGACGCTCCGCACCAAAACAGCCATACTCAGCTGCGTTTTCTCTTGCTCCAAAGGGGGAAAATTCATCTTTCTCAATTCAAACCTTCCCCAAACCACCCTAACAAGCATCATAAATCTTCACATGCATAATATGATCATTCAACATAGATTATACCGATTTTTAACCGTTAGATTTCATTGATTTGTAAAATTGTTCATTTTCTCACAAAATCCAACCTAACTCTAAAACCTCAAGAAATTCTACACTAAAGCATCTATCTAGAACCCACCTCGAATAGAAGATGATGGTAAAGATTGGAAGATGATTTGATGAAGATTTGATGATGTTCTTGATCTTTCCACTTCTTGGCTTCCTCTTCTCTTTTTCCTTCCTTTCTCCTTCTTTCTCTCCAACTTCTTTCTATCTCTTTCTTTCTTTGGTTCTAATGAGGAAAAATGAAGGAAAAGAAATGATATAGTACAATATCATCAGTTAGTAACACTACTAATTATCCAATTAGTCTCCAAAGTTCCAATAATTAAAATACCTCAGGGACAGATAATATTAATTAGATTTACTCTAAGTTCAACAGTTACTCTAATTATCTTTGCAGATAATTTCTCAGATTACACTGGGACTCAGTTGATCACAACTAATATTATCCAGAGTAAAATAATTTATGGGGTATTACAAAATCATGAATCAACAAGCAATGTATGGTTCAAGAAGCAACACAACACATGCAAAATAAAGCTTACCGCTACACTACAACGATAACATAAAACCGAAACAAATACTAAGTACAAAAATCATGCCAAACATTCCAAAACAACACGAGTTCAATCATGAATCACACCTAGCAAAAATTCATCAATGGATGAAAAACACACAAAATGAGGAATTTGACACTCACACAACAATCTTGAAAACAAAAGACTAAATTATGCATTCATCCAAAATTTCACATTGAACATATAAAGGCAAGAATCACAAGGGCTTTTCAAGGTTGTAATGTGGTCGGGCTAACAAACAAGGGGCAATTTTTAAAGGTAATTGAAACAAAAATTTGCCTAATCCTAAGAAAGTGATCAATTCACAAAGGCTCAAGCACCAAAATTTCAATCAAACTTCTTCTTTCATCCCAAGTGTTACACCAAACACACATAACTTATTTAGCACAATTATTGTTACTTTTTTTTTCTTTCCTTTCTCAAGGATTTTTTTTTTCTTTTTTTTCCTTTCTTTTTCTTTCAACCTCATAGCAATCAACAAATGAACAAGTAAACATTTTTCTCTCCACTTGAATTCAACCAACCATCATAGTGTGAATACTCCCTACTTTCTAAGGCAAGGTAAAAATTTAAACCATAAGCCATGGTTGAGGGTTCAAGAAAAAATCAAAATTCATTCAAAAATAAGTGAACTAAATACTCATAGAAAACATTAAGTTCAAATAAAACATGGATAAAAAAACTCAAAGGGGTTACTGAATGCTCACACACTCATAGGGTAAATTGACTATTTGGCCAAGGTGGTTGTGCTCAAAATGAAACAAGTGTCTTGATCCTTTTCATGCATTCATATAAGCAACACAAATAAAAGATTAAACATAATAAAATCTAGCAAAAACAAGAATGTTGGTACTCTGCGCATATTGAACAATGGAAAGCTTCCTCACAATTGGGGTAAAAAGGAACTAAAGTGATTCAATTCATGAACAAGTAATGCAAAAAGAATAAATAGCATGGTAGTTACACAAATGACTAGTTTCCTAATCATGTTATGCTATAGAAATCGGTAAACGAGCACCTTGCATGAAACCAACTTCAAACACTACCATTACCATACATCCGCAAGTTGAAACAATCATACTTGGAAAATCGCCAAGCATCCTCAAATTAGCCGACCAAAATTTGCGTCCAAACAACAAACAAAAACATTAGAAACTATGAACATAAAAAGATTCATTCTTTAGAAAGAAGAAACTTATCTAGTATGCATATAATCCACTTCTCACAAACTTAAACTTACCGACCAGTTATACTTAACCTACAATACTCCTCAATATTATCAAGCATCGCTCACAACAGTGTCCATCTTTGACACACTGAGCTGAGAGAACAACCGTATTACTCTCGTCGATGTTCTCGTACCCGACTCAAACAACACAGAGGCATTAAGTTCCGATACCCATAAATATTGTTAACTCTAAATCTATCTCTAGCATCCAGAAACTAACAGATATCATCCCTAATCAAGGTTTGTGATGTTTATCTCTATCACAACCCAAACCCCGAGCATAAAGCAAAAAATCAAGGAGAATCAGTGATAAAGATTTGTAAAGCAGATTTTATACAACGCCATGGGCGATAAATATACTTAAGATCAAAGTAAATACATATACAAAACTCAACAAATGAAGAATACACAAAGAAGAGAAATGAACCAAAAATCTCTCGGTTTGTCAGCGCCGATCGATGATCAATCCACCCCGGATCATCCTTGTGCAAGCTCCATAGTTGTTTTCTAAGCTTCTCTCATCAAAAAATATGAAGAAATTAAGTTTGATGGAGTGAGAGCAAAAAATACCCAAACCATAACCTAAAAAAATCTGAAAATGTGACTTTATAGGCAAAAAAGGGTTCCCAGGTTCGCACTGCGAACTCCCGTTCGCCCAACGAACATATGCCACCTTAGATACTGCCAAAACAGTGTTTTCCACGCTTCTGGGCATTTTTATTCGCCCAAAATTCGCAGTGCAAACTCTTGGCGAATTCGCTCGCCTCCAGTTCACACAGCGAACATGACAGCAATCCAGCACTTGTTTCGACCATAACTTTTGAACCGTAACTCCGTTTGAGGCCCAGTCGGAAGCTTTGGAAAGATTATTCAATGGTATATCTAACAATGACTAAATAAACCAAATTGATGAAACTTATCATCATTGTTTTGAGCCTTATTCTTTGATGAATTGCTAAAAATTGCATTCTTGAAGCTTAGCCTTTGGCCTTTATTACTCAATGCTCCAACAATGCTCAAATACCCACAAAATGAATGGAAAGCAATCAAACGATACAGTATATACACAAAAATACAAGTATACACTAAATATACACTTTTACAAACAAAGTGGGGTTTTATTAACAAAAATAACTGATAAGTGCCACAAAACTATTACTCAAAATATCGACAATTTGACACTTATCAATCATCCATAGCATTAACTAACTTTGCTAAGAAGGACTAGCTATCATTCCATAAGCGTAACGCCGACATAGGCTAACAATCATTCATAACAAATAAGGCATTCATAAATGGAATTTCAAAATACCTTTGTATTTCACAAAATCATTTAAGCATATTGTACTGACAATAATCATTCAAATTAATTAACTCTAACATGATTCAAATAAACCTCATGGGAT